>WOXC01010390.1:0-600000 GCA_011680675.1 Gymnobelideus leadbeateri | reverse complement strand
GAGCACTGGCTCTGGAGTTAGGAGAACCTGAGTTCAAATTTGGCTTCAGACACTTAACTAACTGTGTGACCTTGGGCAAGTCACTGAACCCCAATTGCCCTCCCCTCCCCCGTCCTAAAAGCAAAAAAAAAAAAAAGCAAAAACATTTTTGCGTGTCTCTATTGTTAGTGACCTTTGTTAGTGACTTTTGTTAGTGACCTTTGAAAAACTGTAGAGAAATTGGCAAAGATGACAGAAGATAAGACTGGTCAATGTTGGGGGGGGTTATGGAAAGATGGCTATGCTAATGAACTGTTGGTGGAACTGTGAATTGGTATAAATCATTCTGGAAAGCAGTTTGGCATTCGGTGAAGATAGTGACCCACTCTCCCTGTCCTTGAACTGAGAGATTCCACTGTCAAGCATATAGCCCAAGGGGGTCAGAGCTAAAAAGAAAGGTCCCATATATAACAAAAGATTTATAGCAGCTTGTTTTCTAATAGCAAAGAACTGGAAACAAAATAGATGCCCATGAAGTGGGGAGTAGTTAAACAAGTTGTGCTACGTGAGTATAATGGAAGGAAAGAAGAAAGGAAGGAAATAAGCATTTATTAAGTACCTACTGTGTACCAGATGTGGTGCTAAATCCTTTTACAAATATTATCTCATTTGACCTTCACAATAATTCCGGGAGGTAGGTAATATCATTATCCCAATTTTACAATTGAAGAAACTGAGGCAGACAGCTGTGAAGTGATTTGCCCAGGGTCACACAGCTGGTATGTGTCTAAACCAAATTTGAACTCAGGTCTTCTTGACTCCAGGTCCAGTGGTCTATCCCTTGAGCCACTTAACTGCCTCTAATGGGATATTATTGTATTACAAGAAATGACAAACATAAGAAATACAGAGAATCATGGGAAGACATCAACTGAAGCAAAAGAGAACCAGGAAACCAATTACACAATGACTATAACAAAATGAATGGAGAGAACAATAATTGAAACTAAACAATGTGTGATTATACTGATCAAGTTCAGCCCTAAAGATGAGATATGAGAAGGAACCTTCCTCTTTTATTTGCAAGAGGTGGAGGATTATGGGTGTGATCTATTAGATAATGCTCTGCTTTTTCATTTTTTCTTTTTTATATATGTCAGTCAGCTTTTCTGAACTGTTTTTATTCCACCACCCCCATCTTTGTTGGCTGTCTGGGAAGGAGTCAGAGGAGGGATACATTAGAAAATGCAAATAAAATAATAAAGCTATTTTTAAAAATAAAGCAGCTCTAGAGATGCTGTCTCCTCTATGAAGCTTTCCCTGGTCACTTGGAGTTCACTATATCTCCTTGACACCACCCTGCCTAAACACACAATTTCTATGACTCCCTCTGCACACATCACTCCACCCACTTATTTAACTTATAGGATAGCAGGATGTCAGAGTTAAAAGAAATCTTAGAAATCATTTAGTCCAACCCCTCTCAGTTTGCAGATGATGAAAGTGAGACTCCACAGAGGTGACAGAACTTTCCTACGCTCATACAAGCAGTAAATAGCAGAGCTAGGATTCAAATTCAAGTCCTCTGGCTTTAAATTCAGTTCCTTTCTTTCCCCCACCTCCCCTCCCCTGCCCTCCCCTTCCTCCTTTCCCTTTCCTCCTTTTCCCTTCCCCTTCCCTCCCTTCCCTCCCCCTCCTCTACCCCTCCCTCCTCTCCCCCTCTCCCGCTTCCTTCTCCTCCTCTCCACACCTCCCCTCCCCTCTCTCACCCTCTCCTCTCCTCTCTTTTTCTTTTGGTTACTTGGAGACAGGAGGTCTATGTGATGTCACACAGGGTTTCTTTTATAAGCCTCAGTTTCTCCATCTGTAAAATAGGGGTTAATAAAACATATACTATATGCTTCAGAGTTTTCTTAGGAAAATTTTGTGGTAACTGATACAGACCTGGTAAATTATCTAACCAGAAAAACCCTGCATATTTGCATTGGAAGTCAGCTTAAAGGGCATAAAATGAGAGAAGAGAGGGGGAAGAGAACTCCACTGGGTCTTAGGAAACAGTGATCTTAGCTCCAATTGTGTCATTAAGTCATTCTGTGACCTTGAACTTTAGAACTAAGTATTTGGGGATTGATGGGGTCCCAATGTTGGCATTTCCAGGCTCTAATCTAGGCATTTCTTTCATATATTTCTCCTTTGGGACCACTTTCCCAGTCCCTTCCTTGCATTGCCATGTTGCTTACCAAGAGAGTGGCTGACTATTCCACCCTTCAGGATTCTAGAGGCAACCCTGAGAGGTTGGGGATTTTAATGCTCAGGAGCATTCATTTAGTTTACTTCTTATTATAGTTCAACCAGTTAAAGTCAATTACGTTTTATAAGGGGATATTTTCTGAGAGAGTTTACAAAGTAAAGTTTTTAAAAATCCCCACTAACTTGGAGGTATACTTTCCCCTTACAAATAAAAGTGAGAGTGAGACAGAGACAGAGAAATAGAGAGACAGAAACAGAGACACAGAGAGAGACACACACACAGAGGAAGACAGAGACAGAAAGAGACAGAGACAGAGAGAGACAGAGAAACGCACACACAGAGACAGAGAAACAGAGAGAGACAGACACACAGAGAGACACACACACAGAGAAAGAGAAATGCACACACAGAGACAGAGAAACAGACAGAGACAGAGAAAGAAACAGAAAGAGACAGAGACAGAGAGACAGAAACACACGCACAAAAGACAGAGAAAACAGAGACAAAAGACAGAAAAAGAAACACACAGAGAGACAGAGAAACACACAGAGATAGAAACACACACAGAAAGAGACATAGAGAAGAGAGAGAGAGAATAGAGGGAGGGAGAGAGAGAGAAAGAGAGAAAGAGAGAGAGAGAGAGAGAGAGAGAGAGAGAGAGAGAGAGAGAGAGAGAGAGAGAGAGGAGGGAGAGAGAGAGGAGAGGAGAAGAGGAGGGAGGGAGAGAGAAACAGAAACAAAGACAGAGAGATAGAGAGAGGCTTAAGGGAAAATCACAACTTTGGGAGCCCTCTTTCTTCTCATGAAACACTGAAATACTGGTTTCACTTCTGAGCACAGAATAGGGGATGAACGAATTACCGCCTTGCTGGTCTGTACTGATTCCCCCCCCCAGGATTCAGGTATTGCTGCTTTCAACCCCAATGCTCTCGGATACCAGTTCTGGTTGTTGAACAGAATGCTGATGATTCTTCCAAGCTTTCACATTTCATAAGGTCATACATAATCTGGTTGATTCCATCTCTGGATACTTATTCACCTAAGATGAAAGAATAAACACAAAAGAAACAAAGAATGGCATGCATTCGTGGAAACAAGGCAGCCAAGTGGAGAGGAATGCAGACTCTGGCTCTTTCCAACAAAGCAGCTCACAACACTCCCTCACTTGAAGACTGCCAGGGAAGAGCACAAAAGGATCATGGGAGTTCCATTGATCCTTCTCCATCCTGAAAACTCTGTACCACTACACAGGACTTTCTGCCTAGTCATTCATGTCCAGAAATAGGTTCACCAAACCATCGTGTGTTGGATTAGAACTAGGCAGTGAACATCGTACAAGCTTTTTGTAATCCACCATGAAAGGCAAATCTGGACGTACTCAAAAGACTGGGCTATTCCCCCCCCGCATTACTCATATAAGTATTCTTTTTAAAAAAAATTATAAACTTATAAATATGAACATTTCCATATTCAAAGAAAAGAACAAGAGAACTGTATATGAAACTGAATTGCTACCAAAACAGATTGGGTTTTTTTAAGTATAAATTAATTTAAAATGATAGTATGAACAATGCTTCATTTATGTGTCCCTTTCTGAACTTCCTTCCCTCTTCTGTGTATTTTTAAGAGTTTCAGAACTATTTTCATCCCTTTTTTTTTTATCCTTCCTACAATCCCTCTTCTCCACCAAAATAAAAGTCATTCCTTGTAACAAAAAAAGCATTTGCAGGCAAAACAAATTGATACATTGGTTGTGGCTATAAATATATGTCTTATTCTTCACCTTCTGCCCATCTCTTCTCTGCCAAGAGATGGGAAGCATGCTCCATTTTTTGTCTTTTGGAATTATGGTTAATCATTTTATTAACAAAAAAATTAAAGTCTTTCATTGTTTTCCTTTATGTTATTGAATTAATTATATAATATGTTCTCTTGATTTTACTTTATTCACTCTGCATTAGTTGATACAAGTCTTCCCGAGTTTCTCTGAACCACACCTTTCATCATTTTTATAGAATAGTAATTTTATTTCTTCTTTGCCATATTTTTTGTCTTGAATTTATTCCTATGGTAAACATTACCAGAGCTAAATCAAATAGAAGTGGTGACAATAGACTTCGAGCACCTGGGGAAGAAGCTACCCTCTGGGGATCCCAGACATCAAGTATGAGTATACATTTGAAGGAAGTAGCCCCAAAGGGACTACCATGCCTCCTTTCCCTATTTTTGCAAATAAATTATGTAATATTTGAATTATTTGTTTTGTGCATGTTCAGGTTCACTTGCAAACCCATCTAATTCTGGGGTTGCCTTATTTGGAAGCTCCTTTATGATTTGTTCAATGTTTTCATCTGCCATGAATTTTTCTTTTTTGCTTTTTTGATTCTGGTAATTTGATTTTCCCATTTCTTTAAGAAATCAAATTAGTTCACAACTTGTCTATTTTATTAGATTTTCTTTTTTCAAAAAGCTCTTTTATCAACTGAGTATATTTATTTTTAATTTTATCTTCATTCATTTTTAAACTGCCTCCTTTTTTTACGTTTAATTAGTTTTTTTGTCTGTTTCTTTTGTAGTTGTTTTAATTGTCTGCCTAATCTATTTACCATCCTCCCCATCCCTTTTTTGATGAAAGTATTTAGAGATATACATTTTCCCCATGGACTCTTTTGACTGTATAACAAAGGCATCTATATATTATCTTATTTTGTCATTTTTGGGGCAAAATTATCTGTTGTTTTTGTGATTTATTTTTTGACCATATATTCTTTAGAATTACATCACTCTCCATTTCAGTTTGAATCTTTTCTTCAACAGTCTTCAATTGATAATAATTTTTATTGTGTTGTGACCAGTAAAATGATTTTAACATTTATGCTTTTCTGTATTTATTTGTGAGGTTTTTATGCACTCTCATATGGTCAACTTCTGTAAAAGTGCCATGCACAGCTGAGATATATATACCCCTTTTGATTCTTATTCAGTAATTGACAGAGAGCTATCGGATTGGATAGTTCCTCATGCATTGGACCTTCCCCTTGCTTTCATCAACATATTTCCATCTTATGATCTGGTAGCTTTTGGCTATGTTTTCTGAAGCCAGCTCATCTGATAAGAATGTTTATGCCAATGTGATTTTTGGTTGATCCAATGGTTTGTGTAAGAGAAATATTTGAATTGGCAGGAGAAGAGGTAGGGGTATGGGAATGATGAACTTTACAAACTGTACATGTAGGCTGTTTCTTCATCTGCCTGTGCATAAATTGGGCTGGATGGGGATAGAGTGCCCAAGAGATCCTAGTTGTCAGGCTGGATGCACCTTAGAGACCATCTAGTCCAATCTACTCATTTTTACATATGTTGGAGCTGAAGCCTATGTTGGTCAAGTAATCCCACCACATTATGGGACGATGTGTGCTGATGCCGTCCTGAATCTGAGCAGCTTGCTAGCCCAGGCTCTCTTCCTCTTGCTTACCTCAGAGAGGCTGACTTTGTTATTTGTTTATTTCTGGTCTGGCTGGGCCTGGATGACTCATTTTGTTTTGAAGTGATTCTCCTAAGATGCTATATACAAGGATGTTGTCATTTTGTGACAGTTGATGACATTTGGTCACTTCTAATTTTGCTTCCTTGCTCCCTAGAAGTAATAACAGCTTCCCTGACATCCTAGCCCAATCCCTTTTCAAAACCTCCATCTGTCCTCTGCTCCCATCAGCCAAGGCAATGAGTGATTTTGGTAGTAGGGGCGGAACTTATTCTAGCTATAAATCATTGGATTTTTCATTCCTTCTAAATAGTGGATAATCTGGAAGCTAGATAAGACCAGTAAAACTCATGCAGGATATTAAAAGGAAAGGCATTGTGGGTTCCTGCCTCAATTTTCTCAGCTATAAAATGGGTATAATAATAATATCTACCTCACAGGGTTGTTGTGGAATCAAATGAGATATTTGTAAAGCACTTGGCACAGTGCCTGGCACATAGGTGTTGTTGTTGTTTGTCCTTAATTCACATGACCTCAGGAAAGTGATGCTGTGACTTGCAAGTGAATTGGAATGAGGGAGGGCTGTGCAAAGTCCCCAGCCTCAATCTCTCCTCTGAAGCCATCTGGGTCCAGTGACAAGATATAGATCAGGCTGACTGGAGATGGCCCTGGCTGCAGTGGGAAATGTTAGTCTCTTTTTTTTTTCTTTTTTTTTTTTTTTCTTTTTGGAGGGCAATCGGGGTTAAGTAACTTGCCCAAGGTCACACGGCTAGGTTTTTTTTTTTTTTTTTTTTAAAGTTTGTGTGTGTTAAGTGTCTGAGGCTGGATCCGAACTTAGGTCCTTCTGACTCCAGGGCTGGTGCTCTATTCACTGCGCCACCTAGCCGCCCCTGTTAGTCTCTTTTAAACCAAAATCTTTCCCAGGTCTCAGTTTGACTGAAGCAACCCCCATTCAATGATTGAGGCTAGGTAAGAAATGAGGCAAAAAAGTGGCCTCTTTTACCTAGTAAAAAAAAATCAATCTGGGAGGGGGAGACCTCAGGGTTTCTGGCCAAAACAGAAACAATTGCTATTTATACTCACTCTGAGCCATTAGAATCCAAACAATGACCAAGTCAGGCTTTGCTATATTTTTGGCCAATCAATGAGAACCAGAAGGATTTAGGTTTAAGGCATGGTCTTTAAGAAAGAAATCTAGTCATAAACCCCAAGATATCTTGCCAGGTTTCATTGGTCAAAATTTATATTCCTTTGGTCAGAGGACTTGCAGATAAGGATATGATTTCCTATGTGGTCAGAAGGAGAGGAGGGATGGAAGAAAGGAAGGAAGGAAGGAGGGAGGAAGAGAGGGAAGGAGGGAAGGAAGGGAGGAAGAGAGGAAGAGAGGGAGGGAGGAAAGAGCTGTGTTGTTCAACTGGAACTGACCGGTTGGGTTTGCCTGGCACATAGTAGGCATTTAATTAATGTTTGTTCCCCTCTACTTTCCCCTCCCTCATTTTAAGAGTGTAGCCCAAGCCCTTATTATGGCATAATGACTGTCACCAGTCCCACAGGTATGTTATTACACTAGGGCTGAACTAATATTTTCTTTTTTGTTTGTTTGTTTTTGTTTTTTGTTTTTGCTTTTTGGAGGGCAATTGAGGTTAAGTGACTTGCCCAAGGTCACATGGCTAGTTTTTGTGTTAAGTGTCTGAACTCAGGTCCTCCTGACTCCAGGGCCATGAACTCATATTTTCCAGAGCCCTTCCAGTTCTGTGAGTCATCTCATCTGTCTTAGATGACTGAAGTTAAAAGTGCCTAGAGGCACAGGCATAGAGATACAGGATGCTACAGCTAAAGGGCTACAAGAGGCCAAGAAGTGCCCAACCCCATCAAGTGTCAAAGAAGGAAACTGAGACTCAGAGAGCCTAGTTGGCTTTCCTAAGACCCCATAGCTAGAAAACATCAGAGATGATATGCAAAACCAGTTCTTAAGCATATCTCTGAGGTGTAGTGCTGAATCACAGAGCTTGAGGGCAACCTTAGAAAACATCTTCATTTTACTGATGACTAAATGACACCCAGAGAGGTAGAATGAGTCATCCCAGCTGCATAGTGGCAAAGCTGGGACTGGAAAGCAAATATCCAAGCTACCAAATTCATAGCACTGTTTGCCTTTCTTAGATAATTTTATACCAGGCACTTCCAGGTCTTGTAATGCCTCAGCATCACTTTTGACTGTTACTACTTAGGAAACAAAGAAGGAAGGAAGCAAGTATTTACTAAACATTTACTATATGCCAGAAATTGTACCAAGCATTTTACAAATATTATTTCATTTGATCCTCACAGCAACTTTGGAGGTAAGTGCTATTATTCTCATTTTACAGATGAGGAAACTGAAGCAAACAGAGGGTAAGTGACTTGCTCAAGGTCACATAGCTAGTAAGTGTCTGAGGCTGAATTGAACTAATCTTCCTGACTCTAAGGCTAGAGCTCTATCTACTAGTCCGTCACTAGACACTATCTACTAGTCACCTTGGGCGTATCACCTGTGGCAAACGTTTTAGCTATTTAAGGTTATTTTTGTTTGTCCTTTGTTCACTGTGAGCAGAAACAGGAACTGTCCCCTCACACTGGGGACTGGTCAGTTGGGCAGTGCAGCCATCTCCTCTATTCCCCTACTATCCCCTCCCCTCTTCTTTTTCCCTTCCCTATGTCCACTTAGGATATCATACCTTTATAGGCCCAAAGGAATGTAAATTTCAATAGCTAAAACCTATTTTTCTTAAGGACCATGCCTTAAAACCAAATCACTCTGGCTCTCATTGATTAACTAACAGTAGATGCCAGACCAAACTCCACTAGGTCATTATTTGGGCCCTGGTTGTCTCAGAGTGAATGTAAATAGTATTTGTTTCTGTTTTGGTCGGAAACCCTGAGGGTTTTCCCCTCCCGGATTGATTTTTTTTGACTTAGGTAGAAGAAGCCATTTTTTTGCCTTATTTCTTACCTAGCCTCAATCACTAAATGAAGTTGCTTCAGTCAAACTGTGACCTATTAAAGACCTTAGCTTGAAAAGGCCAAGGTCTCCCACTGCATCTGAGGCCATCCTCAGTGATCTTGATCCGTACCTGGCCACTGGACCCAGGAGACTCCAGAGGAGAGAGTGAGGCTGGTGACTTTGCACAGCCCTGCCTCACTTAAATCCAATACACTTTCATGTGATGGCATCACCTCCCTGATGTCATGGTCCTTTCCAAGAATGAAGGACAAACAACAACTCTTTAAGGAAACTGTTATTTTCTCATCTGAAATATGGGATCGCTCTTTCACAATCAACCTTGTGAACGTGTTATAAGAAAAACGCTTATAAAACTTAAAAAGTTAAATGTTCATTTAAACACATATGAGCTCTGTGCCTTGTACATAATAGGTGCTTCATAAAGGTTTATAGGATTATTAAATTGAATTGAATTGAACATATATAGAGAGGGCTATGTTAGGTACTGGGGAAAATACAAAGAATAGATGACCTCTACACTCCCTTCTTGCTCTCAATTATGTGATCCTAGGTATGAAATTTATTCCCTTTCCTGATAGAATTCATATGATGGTGTAAACTTGGTAAGGATATTGAATAAAAGAATCAATTTGAAAAAAATGTATTAAACATGGCCATATTCGAAGTACTGGTATACAATTACAGTAGCAAAGACTTAACCTTCCCTTGGAGTTTATGTTCTAACAGAGGGGGATATAATATCTTTAGGGAAGTGGTGGCTAGAGAAGGGTATTTGGGTCCAGAGAGTTATGGGGATGGTGATCAGGAACATAGAAGAGCAGATGAACATCATTTTTTCCTTGTTAGTTGAGTTCATTTGATCATGGTTCTAGAACTGGGGTTTGTTTGAAGATTGAAGAGGAAGGCTGTGAGAAGGGGTAAGGTCACTGGGGGCTGACATCAAAGGAAGATGAGGGAATGGCTCACCCTTTTTCTCTGTATGACTACTTGGAGTGAGACAGTCTCTCCCAGAGCCCCTTGCTTCTCATATCATCTGAACACAGAATGTGAAATACTAATTGAAAGAATTCATAAATTACCTCCAGAAAAAACCCAAGGCTGCAAACTCCAAGACATGTAGAGGTTAAAATTAATAATTAAATTCAGAAACAACAGGTTCTGCAAGTTACCAGGAGAAAGGCCCTCAAATTCAAATGAAAAAAAAATTTAAATAACTCCAGACTATTCTTTACTCACCAGAAAACTCAAGAGGGAACATAATGAGTTCTGAACAGCAAGGGAACTCAGAATGCAGCCCACAGTGACCTGTCAGCAAATCTGATCTTAATTGTAAATGAAAAAAGATCCAGATAGCTGCTTAAAAATAAAAGGGGTGTTCAAAACATTCTGTGAAAGAAAACCAGTTCTGAAAAGATTATGTGCTTCTTGAACACCCCAGACCACAGAAATGCAGGAGGGCATTGACTGCTGCAGCCAAGGACAGCAATAGCAATAGAGTGGCAGTACAGACACTTCAGTGCTTCCAAGATGGTGCGATCTGGGGAGAGGTGTGTGCACTATTCTCGTGGGCTACACTCTGGTCATTACCAAGGAAGGGCCCCTGATCCCTTGGGATTGCAATCAATACTGCTCCTGAAGTGCTCTGATCCCTTGGGACAGGAAGTGATATGGCTCTTCAGGGCCCCTGTTCCCTCTTCACCAAAAATCAAAGGTCCCTCTCTACCTTTGAGTTGTGATCCATAAATGGGTACCGGTAATGGAGCTGCCAAACAGCATCCAGTGCTGTGTCCAGAGCCAACACAGGGGTCTCTTGTCATCCCTTTCTGACCAATTGCCAGATCCTCTTCCCATCTCTGGCTTTAGAGTTCCCAAAGCTGCTGCTGCTGCCATCACCTAGTCCCACCACTGGTGCTTCATCCCCATGAACTCTGGGTCAGCCTTTACTTCAAGGTCATAGATCTCTATTTCCTTTCTCCTAAATTGTCTTAGGTGAGAAGAATGTCTCACCCTGACCTTTTATTGGCTCTTCCCCCTCCAGAATTCAACTTGAGGTTGTATTTTAAAGTTATTAGGAGCAGGATGTTAGGAGAACTCAGCTGGCTGCTTCCTCTACTCTGCCATCTTGGTTCTGTTCCTGGAAGTCAACAATTATGTTTTCATCTTGTTCTAGCTACAATGTTGGGGACAGCGACTTCTCAGGTGAGTATCTGAGTCCTCTAGTCTAGAGAACTCACTAGGGAATAAATTTCCTCTATCAATTCAGATTGGCAATAATTCTGCAACTTTAAATCTTAGAGAGTTGCCTGGGGGTACTGAGAATTTAAAGGACTTCCCTGAGGTCACAAACCAATATGTGTCAGAGGCAGAGCATGAATTCAGGTCTTCCTGGCTGTGAGACCAATTCTTGATTCACTACTCCAAAGTGTCTCTGCTCTCATTGGGAGAATCTAGGCATTAAAAACATGAGCTTTGGGGGCATTGAAAGCACTGCATATAATTCAATTCAATCCCAGTTCTCCGCATCTATTATCCTAGTTCCTTGTGCATCTGCAGTCCCTGTGCCAGAAGCAACTTGATGAGCTCTTCCCCTCACCAGTTCCTCTGCATTTGTTTTGCATGAACATGCATGTGTACATTACTTCCACTGATAGAATATAAACTCCTTGAGGTCAGGGACTGTTTTATTACTGTCTCTTGCCTAGCACAATGCCTGGCACAGGGTAGTCATTTAATAAATGCTTGTTGATTGATGTATTCCATCCATCTGCATTTAGTAGAGTCTTCTTCCTCCACTTTGTTTTTGTAGTGTTTAGGCAAAGGTTTTTCACATTGATGTAGCTCTCACTGACGAGGCTTTGTAGTATTCTGGGGCCTTGAAGTGATGTGTACAATGCTATTTTCTAATAGGAATATTTAGATCACTTTGTTGTGATTAAGGAATGGTTCTTTTGTTTGGCCTCTTATAGGACATCTTTCATAAAAATGGTAAATGTCTTTATCATCATCATCATCATCATCATCTAGCATTTATATAGCACCTTCTATGTGTCAGGCAATGTGCTCAGAACTTTATAAATATCGTCTAACCTGATCCAATCTACAAGCCTGGGAGGTAGATGCTACTATTATTCCCATTTTGCAGTTGAGGAAATTGAGGTTAAGTGACTTGCTCAAGGTTACATAGTTATTAAGTGTCTGAAACAGGATTTGAACCTGACTCCAGGCCCATTACTCTATCTACTGTGCCATCTAGCTCCTTTGGCATAGATGAATGCCTCCCTGTTTCATATCTAAAATTAATACTCAGTAAATCATTCAACAAAGGTACTTCTGCAGTTACATCTTTCTGAAATCCTGTATGATTTTAAAAGGATCAAGTATGGCATATTAAAAGAAGTTGAAATCATGAAATATCAAGGTAATAACTAGTAAAATGTATGATCCCTTTGATCAAAAACTTTAATTCACATCATTTCTTATTGAATTAAGTCCACACTGCTTAGCCTGTCTTTCCCATGATATTCTCTAATTTATCTTTTTTAGACTTGAGAGATCGAATCGACCCCTGATTCCCTATATTGATAGAATATCAGAGAGAAAAGAATAAGGATAGTGACTAGACTTGGGATTTCACTGATACAGTGAACACCCTGCTAAAGAAATTTCCTCTAGTATTGGAAGTTAGCACTTTCTTTGCTATTTATAGTTTTAGAAAGTGACCTAGATTGCTGAAAGGCTGAAGGTCACACAGCCATACGTGTCACAGGACATGAACTCGGGAATTTTTGATTGCAAGGGCAACTCTATTCATTGCACCATGTAGCCTATTTAGTGGTAAAGCTGGGCCTACATTCCAAGTCTCCTGATTGCTGGTCTGGCATTCTGTCTTTGAGAGTATAGTCAGTGACCCTTCAACAAATATCCTATGCTCTTGCCATGTTGTCCTTTTCCCCAAACATGTTTTATCTTTTCCCACCTCTGTGTCTGTCCATGCCATTCTCTTGACTTGAAACACATTCTCCATCCTATCTCCATTTACTTAAATAATATACAGATTTCACTGAAGGGTCAGCTCCTGTGCAGCTATCTGTTATTTCCATAACTGCACATGATCTTCCCATTCACCTAGTTTGAAATTGATCCAAAGCTCAGGTGCTAATGGGTTGACATGAACTTATGGAGACATCTCTAGTGGAGTGCCTAGTGATCCAGCCTTGGCTCTGCACTGTTCAACATCACAACATCATAGACTTAGGACTGGAAGGAACTTCAGGAACCATCTTGTCAAATCCTCTTATTTTACAAATAAGAAAACTATACCCCAGTGAGACAAAGTGACTTATATGAAATCCTACAGGGAGGAAGTGTGAGAAAAGTGATCTGAACAGTCATTCTGACCCCAGAACCAGTACTTTTCCCCACTGTACCACCACTGTTATTAATAACTTGGATGAAGGGCTAAATGGATGGCACCCTTGTGAAATTTTCTGATAAAAATAGCATCCGACATTTATGTAGTGCCTCAAGCTTCACAAAGCACTTCAATATATTTCCATTTGAGTTTTTCTATAATTGTAGGGAGAAGGTACTACAACTGGCTTGCTAGGTAGCATGATGGAGACAGTATCAGACTGGAGTCAAGAAGACTCATTTTCCTGAGTTCAAATCTGACCTCAGACACTAACTGTGTGATACTGGGCAAGTCACTTAACCCCGTTTACCTCAATTTCCTCATTTATAAAATGAACTAGAGAAGAAAATGTCTAAAGAACTCCAGTATTTTTGTCAAGAAAACTAAATAGGGTCACAAAGAGTTGCACGTCACTGAAAAATGACTGAACAACAACAGGTACTACAAGTATTATTATCCCATTTTAAAGGTGAATATACTGAGACTTACAATGGCCAAATACATCACCTGCTCATAAAGTTGTTCTGTAACATTAGTAACTCAATAAATGTTCACAAAATTGAATGAAATTGTGTGTAGTAGAAAGAATGTTGGACATGTAATCAATAGTGACTAGGATTTGAATATCTCTGACCCAACTTTGATGAGTTGTTCAATCTTTGGAAAGTCACTTAACCTATAAGGACTTTCTTATTTATGAAATAGAAAATAATGCTCATCCTGCCTCACAGAGGTGTGAAGAAAATCTTCACACACCTTAGATAGGAGTAGAGAATGGATATGTGATTTCATTGGCATAGGGAATTTCTTGGTGAGAAAACTCTGCTAATACAAGTCAGCACCTTCTCTGCCATTTATGACCTTCGGAACTTGCCTGGAATACTAAGAAGTGAATTGACTTGTCTAGGGCCACATAACCAGTATGTGTCAAAGACCAGATGGAGGCCCAAGTCTTCCTCTCAATCCTTTACTCTAGGTTACCTGGTATAAACCTTAACTTTGAGTACAATATTAAGGTGAGTTTTTCTTATCTCTGTTGTTATTTTTTTTTGCAGGGGGGAAGGCAATTAGGGTTAAGTGACTTGCCCAAGGTCATATGACTAGTAAGTGTTAAGTGTCTAAGGCCAGATTTGAACTCAGGTTCTCCTTACTCCAGGGCTGGTGCTCTATTCACTGCACCACCTAGCTGCCCCATTATCTCTGTTAATCTTGACTAAAGAATGGGCCTAAGATCATGCCTATTAGGGAAATTTAAGTCTATAGGTCATCAATGAGCAAAGGGGACTGAAATTGTCACCTGAGGAAGATGTGCTTGAAATGTTCTTTCTCCTCATCTCTATCTCTTGGCTTCCTTCAAGTTCCAACTAAAGGAGTTTCCTCTTTACTTGAATGGAAAAGACCCCTCTAAGAAAATCTGTAAACTAAAGGGACAGATCTTGGCTTATGCCCAAGATAAACTTTCTTCCCCTCTTTTTCTTTGTGGATGATTTAAGAACTTTGCCTTTTAAATAAATACAGCTTTCTAAAATAATTTATTTCCTTGTTTAGCAGGGCACTTGAGGAAGCCCTTTACCATCAGGACTAAAAGCAGATTATCTCCAAACATGGTAGTGGTACTATCATAGATGTCTACTTACTTGGAGTATAAGGCTGTTTACCAAATAACAATGTATTTGGATCACACTAGGGAAAATGAAAATGAAAACTAGGTATATAAGAAATATTTTGGGTCAAGACTGAAAATAAATTAAATTATTTGCTTATGCAGATTTCAATTTGGGTGACATGACCTTAGGGCATTCTTGTGCTAGCACTGGAACCAGGATCAAATGCTGTTTGGCAATTCCATTGCCCATTGCCTATACCCACTTATGAGTCACAGTTCAAGAGTGGAGAGGAACACTTTTGGTCAAGAGAGAGCAGGGACTCTGAGGAACAGTACTGCTTCAAGTCCCAAATGATCAAAGGCCCTTCCTGGGAAAGGATCAGAGTATAGACCAGGAAAGCAGTGACAACACCTTTTCCTAGATCATATCACCTTGGAAGCACTGAAAACACCTAACCCTCTAGAACTAGCTCTGAAAAGAACAGTGCAGAAAAAATTCTGAAGTTTGGAACAGTACTCCCTGCAGGGAACCAGAGTCCAACTTTAACATAAAGTAAAAGATCAAGAAATAGGGTAGGAAAATGAGCAAACAACTAAAAGAATGTGACCATAAAAATTTACTTTGGTAATCAGGAATATCAAGACACAAACTCAGAAGAAGACAATGTAGTCAAAACAACTACAAGCAAAGCCTCAAAGGGAGAAAAAAATGAATTGAATACAAGCCAAACAAGAATTCCTAGAACTAAAAATGATTTTCAAAATCAAATAAGAATGGTAGAGGAAAAATTAGGTAAAGAAATGGGAATAAAGGAAGAAAATTATGAAAAGACAATTAGCATCTTCATAAAAGAGGCATAAAAATGCTAAAGAAAATAACACATTAAAAACAATTGGCCAACTGGAAAAAAGAGGTTGCTCACTAAAGAAAATAATTCTTTAAAAATTAGAATTGGGCAAGGGGAAGCTAAGGACCCCATCTGTAAAGCCAAGCACGAGCAGCTTTCCAGAGGACTGTTGTGAATAGCTTTCAAGGTTCTGATTATATAGTTTAGCAAACTGTCTATTTATTCAATAACAAATAAAAGCAAAACATTCACAGAAAATCAAGCTACAGCATTCACAATGTTACAACTTATCACTAAAATGGCCACATCATTTTCACCAGAGTGGTCACATAGTTTTGAACAAAGTACATTCATTTAGTCACTCAGTCGCTTAGTAACTCAATCATTCAGTCACCCTTAAGGAGTTACTCATTCACTCAGTAACTCAATCATTCAGTCAACCTTAGGGAGGCAAGGCCTCCTTAAGAGACACAAAGTACAAAAGTCAAAGTCCTCCACCCATGGGGTGCAATTAAGTTACAATATCATCAGTTACTACTCAGTACCCTCTTAAGGTGTAGTGGAAAATACACAGACCACCCACCCCTTGGTCACAAGTAAGTTACAATTTTATCAGTCACTACTCAGTATCCATGCAGAGATCTTTTCATATTGACCCGAGGTAGGCTCTCAGCTTCCCTGGATCCCCTTCTATGGTCCCAGCTCCTACCTGGATTCACCAAACTGTCACCTGGATTCAAAGGCAGACAGCTCCCGGTTCCTTGTCCAGATCTCCTTGCAGTTCCTGTTCCACACTGAAGCTCACAGTCTTAAATCCTTCACAGTCTCTGTTCCTGGGAAGTCAAGGCTTAACAAAGCCACAAACAATCAAAGTACAAATACCACAGCCATGCTTCCTCTTGCAGCTCTATCTGGCCCTTGGAAGTCTTTAGCAGAAGTTTCAGTTGGTTCCCAGAATCAAAATCACTTCATCCAGGTTTTCAAAATAAAAATCATTCTCTCCAGCCTGGGCCTCTCTTCCTCAGCCTCCAGGACATGGCTCCAAGAAGATCTGAAATTCCAGCTGGGGTTTCTCCTTATATACCTATTAGCTCCTCCCTGTTCTGCCCCTTCCTGTTAGATTAGCAACAGGGGTTCATACCTTTAGTTTCTTAACAGAGGCTTGATGTAATTAATTTCAAACTAGGTGCTAAGTACCTGTTAGCTTTGCCAATACAAAAGGGTCAAATTACATTACTATTACACCAAACGACATCAAGAAACAACAAAACAAAGTCAAAACAATGAAAAAAATAAAAGAAAATGCTAAATATAAGAAAAATGACTGACCTTGAAAATAGATTGAGAGATAATTTTAGAATTATTAGCCTATCTAGATATCACATTTCCAGAAATTATAAAGGAAAATTGCCCTGATATATTAAAACCAGAGGGTATAATAGAAATTGAGAGAATCTCCCAATCACCACCTGAAAGAGATACCAAAATAAAAAAAGTCCCAGGAATAATACAGCCAAATTCCAGAGCTCCCAGATAAAAGAGAAAATATTTCAAGCATCCAGAAAGAAACTATTTAGATATCTTAGAGCCACAGTGAGATCACAAAACATTTAGCAGCCTCCATGTTAAAGATGTAGAGTGCTTAATGTTACAGAAGGCAAAAGAACTGGGATTACAACCAATAATAACCAACCCAGCAAAACTGAGTATCCTTCAAGGGAATCCTTGAGAGATTCCTTTAAAGGAAAAAATGGATATCTAATGAAATAGAGAACTTTAAGGCATTCCTAATGGAAAGACTAGAGTGGAGCAGAAAATTTGACTTTCAAATACAAGGCTCAAGAGAAGTATAAAAAGGTAAATATGAAAGAGAAATCATAAGGGGCTCAATAAGGTTAAACTGCTTACATTTCTATATGGGAAGATGATAGTTGTAACTTCTAAGAACTTTATCATTATTGGGGCAGTTAGCAGGATTCTACATAGACAGAGGACATAGGAGTAAGTTGATTATGTTGGGATGACGTAAAAAAAATGAACAGGAAAGAAAAAGGAATGCCCTGGGAGAAGGTGAAAGGGAGAGGAAGATTGGGGGAAATTATCTTATATGAAAGAAATATGCAAGGATGAGTTTTTGTAGTAAAAGGGGAAACAGTGGGGGCAGGCAATGTTTAAACCTCACTTTCATTTGAATTGGTTCTAAGAGGGAAATACACATACACACACACACACACACACACACACACACACACTCAATTGAGTATAGAAATCTAGCTTACCCTATGGGGAAGTAGGAGGGAAAGAGTATAAAAGCAGGGTGGGGGGGGTGATAAAAGAGGCAAATAAGAGGAGACAGTGGTAAGAACAAAAACAGACTTTAGGGAGAGAAAAGGAGAAAAAGAGGGAGAGAAGAATAAACAGAAGAAAATAATATGGAGAGAAATGTATAGTTATCAAAATTGTGAATGTGAATGGATGAACTCACCCCAAAAAAATAGAAGCAGACAGCAGAATGGATTGCAGACCAGAATTCAACAAAGTGCTATTTATAAGAAACACACCCGACACAGAAAGATACACACAGGGTTAAAAATAATGGGCTGAAACAATTGATTATGCTTTAGCTGAAGTGAAAAAGTCAGGAGTAGCAATTATGACCTCAAACAAAGCAAAAGCAAAAATAGACCTAGCTAAAAGAGATAATCAAGGAAACTACATCTTGCTAAAATGCACCACAGACAATGAAGTAATATCAATACTAAACATAATGCACCAAGTGGCATAACATCCAATTTCATAAAGGAATTGTTAAATAAATTACAGGAGGAAATAGATAATAGAACCATACTAGTGGGGCTAAATTTTCCCCTCTCAGAGTCAAATAAATCTAACTATAAAATAAATAAAGAAGGCAAGGAGATTAATGGAATCTTAGAAAAAACTAAACATGATAGACCTCTGGAGAAAATTGAATGGAAATAGAAAGGACTATGCTTTTTTTCTCAGCAGTACACATCACCTTCACAAAAAATTGACCATAAAAACCTTACAACCAGATGCAGAAGAGCAAAAATGGTAAATGCATCCTTTTCAGACTATCATGCAATAAAAATCACATCCTATAAAGTTCATTGGAAGCATAGAACAAATACTTTCATTAAAGAGAATGGCAACAATAAGACAACATACCAAAATTTGTGGGATGTAGTCAAATCAAACTTAAGGGAAAACTTATATTTGTAAATACATACATCAATAAAAGAGAGAAAGAGCCGATCAGTGAACTGGGGATGCAACTAAAAAAAAAAAAACTAGAAAAAGAACAAATTAAAAATCCCCAATTAGATACCAAAATAGAATTTCTGAAAATCAAAAGAGAGACTAATAAAATTGAAAGTAATAAAATCATTGAACTAATAAATAAAACTAGGATTTGATTTTATGGGAGGAAAAACCACAATAAAACAGATTCACCACTGGTTAATTTGATTAAAAAAGTGAAGAAAACAAAATTACTAGTATCAAAAATGAAAAGGATGAATGCACCACCAAAGAAGAGGAAACTAATACAATTATTTGGAGATTTTTGTACAATAATGTCAGTAAAATGAAAAATCTAAATCAGGATGAATATTTGCAAAAATATAAACTGCCCAGATTAGCAGAAGAGGAAATAGAATACTTAAATAACACTACCTTAGAAAAAAGAAATTGAACAATCTATTAATAAACTCCCTAAGGAAAAAATTCCCCAGGACCCTATGGATTTATAAGTGAATTCTATCAAACATTTAAGGAATAATTAATCCTAATAAAACTGTTTGAAATAAAAACCTAAAGAAAGAGGCATAGTTTTTATACCTAAACTAAGGAGAGCAAAAATAGAGAAATAAAGCTATAGACCAATTTCCTTAATGAATATTGATGTAAGCTTTTCAGATAAAATATGAGCAAGAAGATAACAGCAAGATATCACAAAGTCTATACACTATGGCCTGGCATGACATATCAAAAATGCAGGGTTGGTTCAAAAAAAGGAAAACTATAAGAATAATTATCCAAAATGAACAACAAAAATCCTATGATTTTATCAATACAAAAAAAAGCTTTTGCCAAAATATAGCACTCATTCCTATTAAAAACCTTAGAAATCATAAGAATCAATGTAGCCTTTCATAAAATGATAAGTAGTATCTAAAACCAAGAGTAAGCATTATTTGTAATGGGGATAAACTTGAAACCTATAATAACAAGACAAGAAAAATAAATGGGAGGAATAAAAATTGGTGATGAGGAAACAAAGTTATCATTCTTTGCAGATGATATGGTAGTATATTTAGAGAATCAACTAAAAAAACAAGTTGAAACAATTAACAACTTTAGCAAAGTTTCAGAATATAAAATAAGTCAAATAAATTGAGGCAAACAGGCTTAAGTGACTTGCCCAGGGTCACACAGCTAGTAAGTATCTGAGGTTGGATTTGAACTCCGGTCTTTCTTAATCCAGGCCTGGCACTCTATCCTTTGCCACCTAGAAGCCTGAGAATTCATAATTACTGAAAGTTTGAAATTTGGTACTGCTAGCTTGCCTTCCTTTGCATTTTTAATTGATTCCTTGATATTCTTGATCTTTTGTACTTTCAGATAAATTTTATTATTATTTTTCTAGCTCTATAGTCTTTGGTAGTTTGAGTGGTCTATCACTGACTAAGTAAATTAATTTTGGTTGAATCATAATTTTTATTACATTGGCTTGGCCTAACTATGAGCAATTAATATTTCTCTAATTATTTTTTTTAAAGCAATTGGGGTTAAGTAACTTGTTTAAGGTTACATGGACAGTCATTATTTGTGTGTGGGTGCTCATTTTCTGAGGCTGGATTCGATCCCGGGTCATCCCAACTCCGAGGCCGGTGCTCTTACTCACTTCGTCACCTAGCCACCCCTCTCTAATTATTTATATCTGTCTTTATTTGTGTGAAAAGAGTTTTGTAACTGAAATTTTCTGTAGTTTTTTTTTTGTGCTTTTACTTTTGCAACATGGCTGATATGGAACTATGTTTTGCACGACTTCACATATATATACATATATACATACACACACACACACACACACACACACACATATATATATATATTGCTTGACTTTTCAAGGGGTGGGGGAGGGATGGACAGGAGGAAGATAATTTGTTAAAAAAATTCATATATAATTAGAAAGTAATGTAATAAATAAAATATATTTAAAAAGGAAAGTATATATAATACAATCTTTTTGTAAATAATATTTTACCAAGGTAGAGTCATTTTTCAGGTGGCTATGGTAATAAGAGTATTTAACTGTATCTATTATGTAATACTATATATAATAATTATATGTGTTTGGGTCTTATTCCCCAATTAAATGATAAATTCCATAAAATGCCTCCCCCAGTGCCTAGCATAGGAATCTATACATAGAATATATTTGGATTTAGGAGATTTAGAAGTCATTTAATACAACCTCTTAATTTCAAAAAAGAAGAAATTGAGACTTAGGGAGGTGAGCAAACTTTTAGCAAGGAGCAGAGGTTGTTCATCCTTTCTTTTCAAAGAGGACCAAGGAAGTCAAGGATGATGTTTTGACTTGTGGGTGAATTGGATTTAAGTGAGGTAGAAGTATTAAGGTAGTAGGTAGTAAGAAAAATGTTGGAAAAGGAACTCACATCACAGCATCACAGTATTTTAGAGTTAGAAGGGAACTCTGAAGTCACCTAGTTAAACTTATATCTGAAAATAAAAATCTTCTCTACAAAATACTTGATAAATGGACACCAAGCTTTTGTTTGATACCCTATAATGATGGCAGTCCATCCATTCCACTTTTTAAAAAATCATTCTTTTCTATAATGACAACTTCCTAATTGTTTGTGTGTCTCCAAAATACCTGATTTCTTTGGTAGTTACTTTACTTTTAAAAAGAAATTATCTTTTGTTTTTATATCACCTATGGTTTTCCACTGTCTGTCTCTTTTGGCTACCTCTCAGAGAGCTATACCTTATAACAAAGAATAAAAAAAAGAAAGAAAAAAAAGCCCAGTAAGACTAACCAACATATCAGGAAAAGTCTAATTTTCTGGATAGTGTTCTACGCTTATGGTATCCCAGCTCTGCAAAGATGGTGGGGAGTGGGAGGGTGGAGAAGGTGTCCACCTTTCTCTTTGTGGCCACTCTAAGTTTTGATGCCTTTGTTACTGTCCTTTCCACTTGCATTGCTATAGTTGTGCATTTTGTTCCCCTGGTTTCACTCTCTTTATTTTGCATAGGTTCATGTAAGTCTTTTTCTGTATTGATCATGTTTATGGTTTCCTGGAACACAGTAATATTCCATTACGTTCATGTATCATGATTTGTTCTGCCATTCCTAATCAGGCACGTTCTGCTTCAGTTAGAACTACTTTCTCAGGAAGTTTGTCCTAACATCAAATCTAAATTCCCCTTTGCCTCTTTGTCACTTCTACCCATTGTTCCCTGCTCTGGTCTCTGGAGCCAAGAAAAGAATGAGCCGTCTTTTATATGATAGCCCTTCAAATACTTGAGGACAACTACCATGTCCCTCTTTGAGACCCTCTGGCTCCAAACCCTCTCTTGTCTCAATCACTTTCCAGCCCAGTGAGAAACAATTTTGTTTTCTCTAAGTATCTCATAAATAAGGACACAAGCTGCATAGAGCCTAGAGTTGACTTCATTCCAGAACCTTCCACTGTATATTTACTCTTTCTCTATAAACAGCTGGCAAATGCCATCCCAGTGCTATATGACTCACGCCCACAATTTACAACTCACCAGCCATTGCATTTTGTTAGCAGAATGAAATTAGCTTGATATGCTGAATGTAAACAAGGGAGTTATTTAAAATTCAGCTATAGATACTTGCTGAGGGCAACCTTTTAGACCTTGGCATCTGAATTTTACCTACTTCCTTCAGGTATGATTCTAAGCTTCCTTTATATTAATTTAATATCATGTCTTTCAACTGTAGTTTTCAAAACCTAATAAAGTCAAGTAAGCAAAGTTCATTTATTTCAATTCAACAAATATTTTAAATTACCTACTGTGTTTAAGGCACTATGCCAGGAATTGTGGATACAAAGAAGAAAAATTAAAAAAATTCCTGTGTTACTCTACTCATGTTTGAAACTCATACCTGAGGAATGAACTCTCTTGATTGGTGAATGAATGAGCCCAAACTCAACTAGCATGTTATATCTAGTAGTCATTCCTAGACCACCAAACAAGGTTGTGCTTCATATATGATCTGGCAGCCCAATACGTGTTGTGTAAACCCATCCATCCCCTTTCTATGTCTGGCTTTGAGCTTGGTGATCAAATCAATACTATACTACCATTGTTCCTGGAAAAGGCATGCCACTTAACTACTCACTATTACTGAGATTTCCCAAATAGTGTCTTCTCTGGCTATCATTTCTATATGTGTGTTGTCTCACCATATTGAAAAGCAAGCTTCTTGAGGGCAAGAACTATTTCATTTTTATATCAGCATCCCTAAAACTTAGAACAGTGCCTGATACATACTAACTGCTTAGTCAATGCTATTCATTCATTCTTTTCCTGAACTCAAGGACTTTACCATTTCTTAGGGAGCATAGAATATGTATACAGATCAGTGTGGTTCTCAGTAGACATCTAATTCAACCCATACCTGAAAAAGAACCCCACCTTCCTCCCAACACATTCACCAAATGGTGACCCAGTCTTTGGTTAAAGATTTCCAGAGAAGGAGAGGTCTCTGCCTTTAGTTGACCCATCCTAAATTGGGATTCTTGTGATTGTTTTGTTTTTTCCTTAAGGTAATCGCAGGGTTAAGTGACTTGCCCAGAGCCACAGGACTAGTAAGTGTCTGAGGCTGTATTTGAACTCAAGTTCTTCATGTACTCTGTCAGGTAGCTGACCTGACACTTAGGATTGTTAGGAAAATTTTCCTAATGTGGAGCTAAAATCTGCCTCTCCATCTTTCACATCATTTCTATATTGTTCTGCCCTGTGGGACCAAGAAGAACAAGTTTAAACCCTCTTCCACATGATGGCCTTTTAAATATTCCAAAATGGTTTTTACAATCCCTCTAAATTTTTTTTTCTCTAGGTTAAACCACCCCATTTTGAAGGAAAAAAACCTAACATAGTTCCTACCTTGAAGGGACATAAAATCAAGTGTGTATGATATGACGTAAGGATGCCAAAAGGCAAAGTGGAATAGGAGCAAAGGACAGCCAAAAAAAGGGCTCTAGGAAAGTTGAGGAGGCAGCAAGTAATTTTGTTGTAATGCGGTTATTTCTGTCATGGCCAATTTTTCATGGTCCCGTTTGGCGTTTTCTTGGCAAAGATACTGGAGTGCTTTGCCATTTCTTTTTCTGGTGTATCCACATTTTACAAATGAGGAACTGAGGTTAACGGTATTAAGTTACTTCCCCAGGGTCACACAGATATTAAGTGTCTGAGCTGGATTTGAACCTAAGATAAGTCTTCTTCCCTCCAGGCCCAGAACTCTATCCACTGGACCACCTCACTGCTCCAGAGATCAATTTTAGCTGAGAGGATTTGTAGAAAACATTAGGTCACACCTGATTTGGAATTGGAAAAAAGAAAATGATTCTAATAAGCTGAGATGTGCATGTTCTATGGAGAGAGGAAGAAATTATTCCAGTGGGTTGGGATGTATCATGGTCTACAGATAGGGAATAGGCTGAATTAAAGCAGGGAGAGAATAGGACAGAAGATGGGAAACAGTAACTACTATAGTTTGGTTGAGATATAACAAGGGTGAAGGGCAATAGAGTGATTTAAGACTGGAAAGATAGGTTGGAACTAAATTGTGGAGAGCTTGAATGCCAGGACAAATAATTTGTCCTAGTTATTTTTTTCCTATTGACAATTGAGAGCTACTCAAGTTTTTTTAAAGTAGGTATATAACAAAATCACACTTAAGCATTAGGATAATTACTTTGGCAAATGTGTTATGTGAATGGGCTGGATAGGTAAGAAACTGGAGGTGGGGAAATCAATGGGAAATATAATGTTAAGTATGGATGGGAAAAGATAAAAGGAGGCAGTATAAATGCCAAAAGGTGGATGGGTGATGTGAGAGAGATTGTCAAAAGAGAATCATCAGAAGTGCTTGTAGGTCTTATTCATAGGGCTGATGTGATTTTAGGGGTACTGGTAAGTATCTAATCCCTCCTTTCCTAAATTCTTCCTAGCCTGTTGGCTGATGTCTGAAAATCCACAGTTAGAGCTTTACTTCCTTAGCTTGAAATTTCAGTACAACTCTGCCTCACTTAAATCTAATTCATGCATAACTCAAGACAATAGCTTGAGATTTTGAGTCACTGAGTGTAGTTCAAGCTACCCCTCAGAAGCTATGGAGCAGGGTCAGTGCTTGGAGTGAGAGAAGAAGACTAAGAATGATTGGGATGACCTCTTCCTACATCACAGTTTTCCCCAGGATTGAACCTGCCCAACAAGGTAGAAAATCTGGTGTAGAGGAGGTACATTGAACCCAAACTCAGAGAGAGCCGAGTTCAAGACCTGCTTAAGAGAATTACTAGCTGAATGACTAGCATCAGGTCATTTTGGGGTACAGTTTCCTTCTCTGTAAGATGAGGAAAATAAGACCTGCCTCATAGGGTTATTGTGGGGAAAATGTTTTCTAAATCTTAGAGAATGATGTAAACATTAGCTGTGATTAACAAGGGTAGTCTGTGCCATAGACATTATAGCAGTAGTATTCCTTTTTGGTCACTGGAGATCAGAAGGGTAAACAGTCTCAACAGACTGTCTATGCCTGTGATTCCATAGGTCCCGAGTCCAACGGAGCTGATATACATGCTAGCCTTATCAAAGGAAAGAACACTAGAATTGGAGAACCTGGATTCCTCCTCTGATTTTGTACTACTTGAGTCTTAGCTTCCTCATCCCTAAAAGACCTCTCAGCTCTCTGAAGCTCTGATCCTTAGTTCCAGGATGCTAGGCAATTCAAGACCCATGAATACAAATGAATGTTTAAACAGCCACTCCCCCAAATAGCTTCTCTTGGTTGATACTGTGAAACTGGAGAACCTGTACCCAACATCTAGGTGGGAGGAAAGAGTTTGAAGCTCAGGATTGTGCTGTGGTAGATTCCTGTAATCTTGTGTTCTGCCATATTCCTGATTCTGAATGGAAGGGAAGGAGAAGGAGAAGAAGAAGAAGAAGGAGAAGGAGGAAAAGGAGAAGAAGAAGGAGGAGGAGAAGGAGATGGAGAAACCATCCAAAGCCAAGTAATGTGTCTTTTTGATTTTTGTCCTAACCAATAACCTTGGGTAACAAGGGTCTGGGAAGGGAAGGGGTTAAAAGGAAGTATTTATATAGCACTAACTATGTGCCAGACACTGTGCTAAGAACTTTCCAATTTTATCTCATTCAATCTTCACAACAATCCATGAATGCTGTTTTATTCTGATTTTATAGTTGAGGAAATTGAGTCAAACAAAGGTGAAATATAATAACTAACATTTCTATAGTGCTTACTAAGTGCCAGGCACTGTGCTAAATGCTTTACAATTATTATCTCATTTGATCCTCATAATAACACTAAGATGTTGGACCTGCTATAGTCCCCATTTTACAGATGAGGAAACTGAGGCAAACAGGTGAAGTGACTTGCCTAGAGTCACACAGCTAATAAATGTCTCAGGTCAGATTTGAAATCAAGTTTTCCTGACTCCAGTTTCAGCTGTGGGGCAGCAGGGAAAGAAATGCTCCCTGGAAGTAGTTCTTTCCAAACAAGCTAGAGCTGTGGAATAGAGTAGAGCTCTATCTGGAATCAGCAGATCCATATTCAAATCATGGGTTTGCTACCTCTTTTGTTAGTCTGGGGAAATCATTTGGCCTTTCTAGGTCTCAGTTTCTTTATCTTTAAAATGGAGTTGTATTGGATGGCTTCTAAGGCCTTTTTGAGCTTTGAGTCCTATGATTAAAATCTATTAGCTAATGGTGTCCCCCCCACCCAGTGTTTTCATATACTCTTCTTGAAAGAAAGTTAATTTCACTTAAATGGTAAAAATATAACTTCATCCTGTTGGTTGTATTCTTCTCTTAGGAGAATTTAATTTTCCTATAAGATCTCCCCACAATATTATAATAGGGAACCTAATACATAGACCATTACAGGTGAGGAGGGTTTTCTTGACAGTCTGTCAATTGCCTGTTATCTTTGATGCAGCTTCTAGAAAGGAGAATGGCCCTCAGTAAGAGACCAGATCCTATGCCCAGTGTCATAGAAGGGACCTTAGTCCAAGGGCAGTAAATCAGGGATTCCCCTTATGACATGCAAAATTAAGATCATGCTATCATTCGTGCTTGTGAGCCCCTGGGCAAGGAGGTGGCATTGTAGAGAGAATGTTGAATTTGGTGTCAGGAAGACTTGATTTCAAATCCTACCTAGGATTTTTACTTGCTTCGTGGCCTTGAGGCAAGTCATCTAACAATCTTCAGCATCAGTTTCTTCCTCTGTAAATAATGGCCCCTACCTTCCAGGCTAGTGGTACATCAATGTTACCAACCAAAGAGCTTTGTAAGCTCAAAAGTGTTACATAGACACGAGCTATTTCCTCCCTCCTCCCAAGGATGATTCAGTTTTGGGGGCAGAGTTTTACTTATTTCTTATAGGAATTATTATTGAAACATTCCTTAGGTGATAATAGTCTAAAAGGCTTACTCTTGGGAGACCTCCGAAAAGCTTGTCATTACAAGACCCTGTGTTCTTGGGATTAATTATGGTTTCTTTCTATTCAATGTCATTTTCCCCCCTATTGAACCAAGAGAGTCATACTCAGGTTCAGGATAATTTCTAGAAGAGGAAAATGACATTTTGATATAATTTATGCATGTAAATAAAGTTCATTAGGAGGAAAATTTTAAGTGTCTTAAGAAGTTTTTAGGGAAATGAGTTTCCCTAAAGCTTTGCAGTAAGTGGAGAGATGGATTATGCAGCTCTTCTGCAATAAGTAAAGGAATCTTAGGATGGAGAGAGCCTTGTTAGCTATATTTGCTGTTTGTGGATGGAAAAGAGGTCATCACTCAGGTTGTCAAAATAAAGGTGGGAATCCTGGAGGAGGTGGGCACAGAGGTGTATTTTGCATGAGAGAAGATAGCTGGTTTGATGAAGGCTTTCTCGGGCAATGGGAAATGATGATTGGGAAAAAGGATTGAACTCAACAAACTCATTAAGTTCCTCCTATGTTCAAGGTCTGTGCATGGTGATGGAAATACAAAGATGAAATACTATGGAGGTCCTACTCTCAAGAAGCTTATAATCTAATAGTGGGGATAGGACACAATGCATGAACAAATACAAATATAATATAAGATACATTTTGACGGGGTCAAAGGAGTGATTCAAAGTGCTCTAGGAATATGTGACCAAGTAGAAAGAGTAGTGTTTCTGGATTCAAATCTTACCTTCCATGCTTATTACCTTTGTGACCTTGGGTAAGTTACTTAAACTCCCTGGGTCTCAGTTTCCTCATCTGTAAAGTAAAGGAGTTAGACTAGATAAAAATCTACAATTCCCTTAATTGTAGCTAAAAGCCCACTTTCTACAAGAGTCCAATCTTTCCCAGTCACCTTTATTGCAATGTCTCCTGTCTGCTAATTATCTCCAATATATCCTGTATATAGGTTGTTTGTACATAGTTATTTGCATGTTGTCTCTCTCATTAGAATGTGAATTCCTTAAGATCAGAGACTATTTTTAATCTCTCTTGGTGTTGCCAGTACTTAGAACAGTGCCTGGAATGTAGCAGAGTCTTAATAATATGCACTTAATAGATTGACACTGACTGGTACCAGAGCCTATGAAATCACATTCATCTGGGAGCTGGGGTGGGAGAGATTGGGGGAGGCTTCATGGCAAGGGTGGTAACTGAGCTGGAGTTTAAAGGCAGCAGGCAAAGGTACGTGTGGGGCGGTTTGCATGAATGTCAAATGTGGGAGAAAGAAGGACAAGATTAGCAAGCAGCAAGCAGTCTATTTTGGCTGGAATACCTAGTGAGTGAATTAAGGAGAATAGATTGAAAAAAGATTGGTAAGATAGATGGGTGCCCAATTTTGTGACAGGTGTAAGTGCCAGGATAAAAAAAAAATCTGTATTTTCCCTAGAACAAAGGTTTTTAACCTTTTGTATGGCATGGACCCTTTTTGGCATTCTGATGGATTGTGGATTCCTTCTCAGAATAATGTTTTATGTGCTTAAAATAAAATATGTAGAATTGCCAAGGAAGCCAAAAATTAGTGAAAATAAAAACATATTTTTTCCCATTCAAGTTAATGAACCTTCTGGAATTTATCTATGGACCCCAGTTAAGAAACTCTGCCCTAGAGCACTAGGGAGCCAATGAAGGTTTTTGGTCAGGAAGTTAAGTGGCTGAGGAAGATTTCTTGGGCAAATCTGTTGAGAGGGGAGGTCCTAGAAGCACAGAGATCAAAGGGAATCAAGAAAAGAGGAGAGATATGGGGCATGGCGGCTAGGTGGCAGTGAATAGAGCACCCACCCTGGAGTCAGGAGTACCTGAGTTCAAATCCAGCCTCAGACACTTAAGACAAAAACTAGCTGTGTGACCTTGGGCAAGTCACTTAACCCCAGTTGCCCTCCAAAAAGAAAAAAGGAAAGAAAAGAGGAGAAATTCAAATGGCTTTTCCAAGATAATACTGTGCCCCAGTGGCTGAGCCTTGAGACATGACTTATTCATTTGACCAGTGGTTGGCAATATTGCTTGGATAAGTCCTAGAGAGGGCTTAACACCAACTCTTTGGGAAGCTAGTGTACTTAGTGAGTCTGGATGGGCGGGGGGGGGGGAGGTGGGGGAGGGAAGAAATAAAAAATGAAGATAGGGAAGGGGGATGTAGCTTAAGTCATCTATTGTGCTCTGTCTGCCTGTAATGTTAATGGGATTTAAGATCTTCCCTGCCCATTAATAGGTCTCAGGTGGAGACCATTAAGGGAAGCTTGCTTAGGGGAGGCTTGCTTGTAGGAAGGCTTTCACACCTTTTGCTAATTTCTAATTAGACACTGAGTCACAAGGATTGTGATACCCTCTGGCTCTGAGAAGTATATATATTATATATATATGTATACTCTGAGTTGGTATTTTGCTTTGGGGGCTTGCTTATGAGAAGGATCTTCTGATTCCCTCCTCAAGATTCTGAGTGGCCATATATTCAGAGTTCTCCAACTGCTCAGATGTAAAGGCTCTCTTGATCCAGGGATGTATGTAAAGTGCATAGTTGTTTCAGGCAGTGAGAGCCCTGTCTGTTGGTCTTTATTTCTCTGCTTATATTTTCTCTGAAGTTCTGGGTGCTGACTTTCCCCTGAACTAGTGAATGTAATTAAATAGAGTGTTGACCCCTTGAACAGCTATCTTTCCTAGTAAAGCAGATCTAAGAACCTGTGCTAGCAGCCATCCTGGGTATGCCAGTGTGGTTGTAGTTACACTGCCTCAGTTTCCAAATCTGTAAAATGGGGATAATGATAGTACCTACCACCCAAGGTTGTCCTGAAGCTCAAATGAGATAAAAATTGTAAAGTCCTTTGCAAACCCTGAAGGCTACACAACAACAGCTACAGCCTGTATGGCAATGACGATGATGATTTGTGAATATGTCCCTTGGACAACATTAACGAACTGAGAAAGAGGAACTGAATCTCCACATTTCCTCTCCCCTTTACACACTTGCCAGTTTTAATCATTACTTAAATGAATGGAGTAAAATCTGCTCAGTTTCTATCAGAACCTTGTCATGGAATACTGAGATGGGGACAATTAGGAACACACACCACTAGCCCTCCTCCCCGGCAGGAAGGAATGATGGGGATGGTGGGGGAGGGGTGTCTGCGCAGAGAACACATGTTAATTGTGTCAGACGACTTGGGACTGAGTTATAGACACTCCAGGAATCTAGTCCAGAACAAAAGTTAGTAAGTATGACACAAGGTGCTTTTAAGTATCCCAGTAAAAGTTTATACCTTTCCCATACTCGTAATTAATTTACTCTTTCTTGAAACCTTTGAAGCTTAAATCAAATACTATATCCTCCATGGAATCTTACTTGATTTTCTTAGCCGGAAATGCTTTTTAAAAATCTGAATTCCCATATCACTATATTATACATACATGTACATACATGTATACATACTTTTACATATCTGTGTACATATGCAATGTATTTCTGTGTATAAAAGACTTTTACATATGTGTATACATGTTATATGTGTGTATATGTATATTTGTGTTTTTATGTGTATATATATATACATATCCATCTCTCTCTCTCTCTCTCTCTCTCTCTCTCTCTCTCTCTCTCTTTCTTTACACATGACAGCTAGGTGGTCCAATGGATAGAGTGCTAGGCCTCAAGTTAGGAGGACTCATCTTCCCGAGTTTAAATCTGGCTCCAGACACTAGCTGGGTGACCTGGACAACTTATTTAATCCTGTTTATCTCAGTTTCCTCATCTGTAAAATGAGCTGGAGCAGAAAATGGCAAACTATTCCAGTGTCTTTGCCAAGAAAACCCCAAATGGAGTCATGAAAAGTGGGACATGACTGAAATGACTGAACAACAACAGCAAAATAATACATATATAAATTGATAAATCAATTCAGTATTTATTAAGCATGTATGATGCTTGGTGATAGAGATTGAAAGGCAGAGTGAAACACTCCCTGCCCTCTTGGAATTTCCATCCTAATAGAGGGAAACATGCATACACACACACACACACACACACACACACACACACACACACCAAATCAATCAATTAATAAGTATTTATTAGGAGTCAGCTATGTTCCAGGTAGGAGGTTAGGCCCTGGGTATCCTGTTAATAACAGATGAAGCAATTCCTCCTCACACAATTACAAAACAGATGCAAGGTAACCTTTGGGGTGGAGGTGGGCTGATCCCTGGTGGTTGAAGGGGTCTAGAAGGCTCTTGAGCTGAGGAGGAAACTGGAATTACTGGAGAAGGTGAGAGCATGTATTCCAGGCCTAAGGGACAGACAGTATAAAGATGTACCGATGGGAAACGGAGTGTTGTGTATGAGAAACAGCAAGAAGGCATGTTTGGTTGGATTGTAGAATGTACAGAGAGCAGTGAACTAAAAGCTGGAGACGTAGGATGGGGCCAGGTACTTCAGAGCTCTATATACCATTGTTGCTGTTGTTTGTTCTTGTTCAGTCATTTCAGTCGTAGCTGGCTCTTTGTGACCCTATTTGGGGTTTTCTTGGCAGAGAGGCTGGAGTGGTTTGCCATTTCCTTCTCCAACTTATAGATGAAGAAACTGAAGTAAACAGGGGTAAGTGACTTTCCCAGGGTCATACAGCTAGTAAGTGTCTGAGGATGGATTTGAATTTAGGTCTTCCCGACTCCAGGCTTGGTGCTTTATCCACTATGCCGCCCAGATGCCCCTTTAAATGCCATACAAAAGAGTTCATGTTTGATTCTAGACATAATAGGGAATCACTAGACTTTGCTGAATATTGGAATGATGTGGTCAGACTCTAGCTTTAGGAAGAGAGGCTTGATGAAGGGAAAATGATTAGGAGGCTGTTGCAATAGTTCAGAGGAGAGGGTATGAGGACCTAAAGAGTATTTGCATCTGAAGAAGGAGGTGACTCCATTTAAAACATGTGATAAGGGGAAGAGGATCCAGGATATCCTTCTGCCCATCCCGAGGCAGAAGGCCTCAGGGAAATGTACCTATGCTTTTGAACTTTTTGTTCATTCTTATTCTGTAGTAGTTAGGTGTAGAGCTAGACCTTGCTTCAGAAAGACCTGAGTTCAAATCTAGCCTCAAACACATAACACCTCATTTCCTTGGGTTAGTCACTTAACCTCTGTCTGCCTCAGTTTCCTAACCTGCAGAATGAGTATAATTAAAGCTTCTACATTCCAGGGTTGTTGTGATGATAAAATGAGATGATAAAAGATGTTGCAGGATCCCAGGCCACAGGAATGTAGGAGCCCCAGAATTCAGTCTAAATATTGCAGCCATCCCCCAGAAGAGATGCCCTAAGGAATAAGGTTCCTAAGTCTTCAACCCAGTGGAAGCTGGGTGTGATGCCAGCTTTGAACATAAATTTGGTGAGACTAACATGAAGGAGCTAAGTTGTGAGCCTAATTTGACCTTCTCCCCTCAACTCTGCCCCTCAAGGCCAAGGTGGGCCCCCAAGATTTTAGGGGGATGTTTGTACGCTCTTGCTATGTCTTGGAAGTAAATAATCTTTTTTTAAAAAAGCTAAGCCAATGTTAAATGGTAAAATGGAATTGGACTGTTAGCCACTGGACCACCCCCAAATGGGAGGGTCATGGCCAATGTACCTGCAAGCTGATAGCAGAGAAGAGAGACTCCCCCACTCCTCCAGAGAACCTGAGAAACATGAGGGGGTGAAAAATATAGCAGAACTAACACTGAGAGGACAGGGTCAGTGCAATCCTGTTCCATTCATATCACATGAGTTGTATTTTTTTCCGCTGCTCTGAGACAGGGCTTCCTGTCCTTTTTCCTCCCACTGCCTTGTTCCTCTTCTCCTTCTCCTTCCCCCCTCCCCCACCCATCAGAGACTTATGATGTGCATGTATTGCTTCCTGTTCTTTCTCTAAAAGGCGTTGTGTTTGTATAATGCTATGTGACTCTCGATGCTTTGCCCTCAACTATGGGAACAATTGGAATCTTGGCTCTTGGACAGAGTTTCCGATTGAAGATTTCATTCTGTTGTTCTTCCTGGTATAAATTAGCATTCGTGGTAAGAGACATCTGGCATGGTTTCTGCTTGAGTCACAGAAGGGTGGGCCTGCTTCGGCCCTGAGAGACTTGGTTGTCAAAGGGGGAAGTAAGGGACAGAAAATAGCAAATTGAAAAAAGCCCAAACAACCCCCGAATCCAGATCCCTCCCATTTGTAGCATGTGCTGCCTGGCTGGATTTACCAGTGACGTAAAAGAGGCTGGAGCTCTCTGACAACCGTTGGCTCCCTCCTTGGTTGGGCACTGTTCAGCTGGTGCTTGGTATTCATTTATGAAGACAAGAGTTACCTCCCATAGAGCTCTAGTGCCCATAAACAAAATGTCTGTAAACTAACCAAGGGGGTGGAGGTGGAAAGAAGGGGGCTGTATATACCCTGTAAGCTCAAATTTTAACCAAATTTCACATGGAATATAAACATTGGGGGGGGGCACAGTCTGAGGCCCTGCATATGGTAGGTCTTGGCCCCAATGTTTGTTAAGTTGACTTGAATTGAAGTCTCCTCAGGGTAGGCTCAGCCCCTGGTTCTAATATCTCAAAGGTGCCTTACAGGCAATGTTGTCTAATGAGGCCTACTTTTTAATGTCTCTTTACCAGAGCTATAACTAGGGGAGGGTGAAAAAGACTTTATTCCACAGTGTTGACATTGGGGTTTATCTTATCACCACTGCAATCCGCATTTCCTGTGCCTAGTTCTTCACAGTCTTCTGTTGGCATTTACCATGAGCACAGCCCCACTCCTTCACCTATCTCCACTCCAGGCTGCCATCTGCAAGATACCAGCATGGTGGTGCCCCTCACTTAGGACCTGTCTCCTTCCCTCCCTAACCACATGGGGACAGGAATCAGACTCTTTGGTGGATAGGTCTGCCCCTTTCATTGTGCAGATGCATAAGCTGGACTTTGCTACATTCTGTCTCTGATAACATAGCTCCTTTTCCTCTAGGTATTTTTGTTCCAGATGAAAGAATTCCAATTTGTGGCTCTGCCAAGCAATTCTTCTCTTCTCCAACCCCTCCCTGATTCTCCCCATACCCAGTCTCACAAAAAAAAAAAAATCCTCTGCTCTGAGGGAAGTGGGGATATTCATTAGGATGATTAGACATTTTATCATCACGTAGGAAGATGTCCTAAGTTAAATGTCACAGTCAGTGCCACACTTAAGGAAAGTTAGACTAAAATTTTCAGCACTTCTGTATAGAAAATGTCTACTAATATTTATGATGATGACTGCAATATTACCAAAGAAATTCTGCATCATCAAAAGGATTACATTATGAGTCAGGGCCAATATTTGGAAGACACTCTAGAAGTCTCAAGGCCAGCCACCCTTGCCTGGAGCATGAGAATCAGTCTAGTTTGAGCATTAATTAGATTCTGATGCTTTGAAAATGGATAACCCATGCATGATGCATATAGGAACTCAAACAGAATATTCAATTAATTACTTGTTTGTCACTTGGGAATTTATTATATAAATACGTATACCTTCTTTCTCTATTAGTTTCTCTCACCCCCATCTGAAAATGACACATAACAAGTAATAGAGTATTTTAAGTAAAATTTTAGAAAGAATATGGGATAAGGGGACAGAGGTGGGTCAAGGAAAGAAAATAAAGTGATCTGGCTCTCCTGAAGTCTTAATGTAATTCTCGAATGGACTTGTCCCACTTTTCCTTGTATAATAGGTATTTGGTATGAATCCTTTCTGTTATTTTAAAATTTAATTAATAAAATTCTATACTTAGCAATCATCAAAAACCAATTAAAATAAACAAGCAAAATAAAAATTATAGTTTATTTAAAAAAAGAATGCAAATGTTTCCAGGTCTCAGAAATAAAAAAAAAAAACCCAACAAAACAACATTCTCCAAATGGAACTCTGAGCTCTTTCCAAACTAAGAATAACAACTAAGAATTTTGAATCTTACTTCCTCCCATTGTTTCAGAAAGAGGGGGTTTGGGGAGAAGAGGGGATTTTAAAAAGACTTACTTGGCTCTAGGGAATGCATAATCTAACTAGAGAATACTTTAGTATACTGGGAATAAAATTGAGAGATGTTTTATATATTCATAAACTCAAATGGACCTCTGATTTCTTTTATGAGGGTTTTCCCTCTCTAACTTTAATGAGACACTGCCCACAGGAGCTGTGATACTAAATGGCTCCCTTTTCTACAAAGGGACACCTTAGCTCTAGATGTAGGCATGCAATTTGAACTAGGTTCATTTTTTATCATCATTTATATGTTTTATAACAAAATATACTTCATTAAATCTTTAACAGTTTTCAAATATTTATTTTTTATCACACCTTTTAAAAGCTCAATTCATATGTAGTGGCATCCAGATGAAAAAGAAGTTGTTTTGTCTAACAACATTTCTGTTACAATAGTCTCTCAAATTTCAAAATATAAGAAATTTAGAAATACAATAATAACATAAACACTATCATGTATTTTAAACATGAAACAAAAGTCCCATCTAGGGTTTCCCCAAAGAAAGGTAACCAATGTACAATATGAATCAGATGTGGGACAGGTTATTTTATTCCTACACACAAATAGAATGCCAAACACAGAACACACACAAACACACACATGACAAAAAGAAACATGAAATGGTATCCAGTAACTTAATTTATGTTTTGTAACAATTTAGGAGACTGATACTTAAACCTCACCAGAACATAAAGAAGATTTTAGTTTTGATGACTGGACAATCTACATTTCACCTCAGTTCTGAACTATTCAAATAGCTCATGGTCGATATTAATCCTCTCATTAGTGGCCATCCTCTTCAAAGCAGGGGCTTCCTACACTGATATCCAGTTCCATGCATTGAGACCCAGATATCCAGAATTTTTAATTCACAAAGTTGCCTCTGATGCTACACTTTTGCCTAAAATCAGGAAAGAACAAGTAGAAAAATAGAAAAGGCAACCATAGGCCCAGGTGTAAGCTTACTTAATGGAGTTCTCCTGCACCAACGGATAAATGATAAAGATAGCCATGATGCCAGGGAGGGGAAGAGCCAGCCCAGCTCTTAACTGTCATCGACAATCTTGAGTTTGAGGCCAACTCAATTGAACTACATTTCCAGAGATGCTTAACATATAAGGAGGAAATGGAGCAAAGGATATCATCAAAGAAATGTGTAACCAAAAGAATGATAGGTTGATCACATGGCCATGGTAAGGGATAACTGATGGATGGGCCATATGCTCTATTGGTATCTAAATACTGTAGAGAAAGCAAGGGAAGCACTCAACACATTGGATAGACTCCCTGTGGCAAACTTGTGGAGAACTTAGACGAGAATCATAAGAATAGTCAGGTGTGGATGGATCCAAGTCTAATAGAACCACATTGTAAAGACATCATTGAGAATGATTACTCTTACCAGATTAATAAGAGATTAAGATATTTGGATAATATTGAAGTTATTGTAACACAAAACATATTGTACTTCTTCATTATCAGTGGGAATTTGTATTTTTCAATGTGAATGAATTAATGTATACTCAATAATCAATAATGTATAATCAATCAATTAAAAAGCATTCATTAAATGCCTATTATGTCTCAGGCACTGTCCTAGGTACTAATGGTACAAATGTAAAAGTGAAATAGCCCCTGCCCTCAATGCCTTTAATTTGCAAAATTCTATACTTATTACCTATCAAAAAAACAATTAAAATGAATAAGCAAAATAAAATTTATAGAATATTAAAAACAAACACAAATATTTCCAGGTTTTTGAAATAAAAAGCAACAACAACAACACCTTATCCAAATTGACCTCCAAGTCCTCTCCAAACAAAGGATAACTACTAGCCTCCAATTCTGACCTCTATTTTCAATTGGTCTACTCTAGCTGTTTTACCTTGTTTGACCTCCTTAGTGCCATTTTTCTTAAAAGAACACCCAGGACTGTTAAGTTAAATTCATGTGGCAACTCTACTGTCCTACAGAGGAAAAAGAGCTTGCTGTAAAGATCTTGCAGATCTTTTCTATCTTTTTTCTTTGTTGGCCTCCTTCCAATCACTCTCTTTAAAAAAAAAATATTTATTTGCTTTTTTGGAGGGGGAAAGGTAGGGCAGTTGGGGTTAAGTGACTTGCCCAAGGTCACAGGGCTAGTTTTGTGTGTGTGTGTGTGTGTGTGTGTGTGTGTGTGTGTGTATGTGTGTGTGTTAAGTGTCTAAGGCCAGATTTGAACTCAAGTCCTCCTGACTCCAAGGTCAGTGCTCTATTCACTGTACCACCCAGCCACCTCTCCAATCACTCTCTTACTTAGGTATCTTACCAAAATTTTTTAAACTTGCTTTATTTCCTGGTTCTTTTCCTTGTTTTATAAAACAATACAGCCCTTAACTTTCCACCATCCTTCCCTTAAGTTGTTACAAAGGAATTTCTTTTCTAAACTTTTATTGCCTTTGACTACCAATATCTCTTGATTTCGCAAGTAAGTCATGTTTCTGACTTCGGTGATTTTAGGACCTTTTGATCTTCGAATTATAGGTAATTAATTTACATTGATTAGACTTTTGAATGAAATTATTGTATTCAGCCTTCCATCCATATTTCATGTTTAAGCATCAATACATTGTATAAATAGATCACATTGAAGTTGTTTTAATTTAATTTCATGTGGTATCTTTTTCTCATTTTAATTCTTCTAGATTGCTATGAATTTTAACAAATTGGTGATCTGACAAACACACCCTCCAAACAAAACATTTATGCTTTTAAATTTCCAGAGTGCTCGCAGTGAGTAGAGCGTCAGCCCCGGAGTCAGAAGGACCTGAGTTTGGATCCAGCCTCAGACACTTAACCCACACAGAAACAAAAACCTAGCTGTGTGACCTTGGGCAAGTTACTTAACCCCAATTGCCCTCCAAAAAGCAAAAAAAAAAATTCCAGAGTGCTTACTTGCGCCAACTCATTTGAGCTCACAGTGAGGGTGATGCTATAGGGCTCATTATCATTTTACAAATGGGTAAACTGAGGCTTAGAGTGACTTGTCTATGATCTCACAGCTAGTATCAGAAAAGGGATCTGAAATCTGGGTTTTTCTGACTGCAAGGTAGTTCTCTGTTCACTCAGACACTGAACATGAATTCAGGAGACTGGGTTTGATATCTTGGCTCTGATACTGCCTAGCTGCATGACCATAGGTGAATCATTTTACCTCTCTGTGTTTAAATCTCTGTTGTAAAACAGAGTTACTAATAATTGAATGACTTATTTCAAGGTAATCCTTACAAGTGGTTGTAAGGAAAACACTTTGTACTTTTTTTTGTTCAGTCTTGTCAGACTCTTTTTGACCCCCTTTGGGGTTTTTCTTGGCAAAGATACTGGAGTAGTTTGCCATTTCCTTCTCCTGCTCATTTGACAAGTGAGGAAACTGAAGCAAACATGAGCAAGTGACTTGCCCAGGGTCACACAGCTATAGTATCTGAGGCTGTATTTGAACTCAGGTCTTCCTGATTTCAGGCTCAGGGCTCGATTACTATACCATCTAGCTGTTCACACTTGTACATTTTAACGGATATATAAATATTACTTATTATTATGGTGATTATTATGTAGGTTCTTAAGAGCATTTTGTCTAGGGTGAGAAGGCTGAGGCGCTTGCTGCTGCTCTGCTTATAAAGTCTTAAAGTACTCTGAGATGGGTAGGGAGGGCTAAATCACAAAGAATGTAGGATACAGACTAAATGAGGGAAGTTGCTGCAAGGCCAGGGTATCCCAATGTCAGTCAATGGCAAATGGCCTTTAATTTATATCCTATTAACAGGGCAGTTAGGTGGTGGAGTGGATACAGTGCCAGGTCTGGAGCTGGGGAGACCTGATTTCAAATCCAGCCTCAGATACTTGCTAGTTGTGTGACTCTGAGCAAGTCACTTAACCCTATTTGCTTCAGTTTCCTCATCTGTCAGATGAGCTGTAAAATCATATATACAGCTTAGATGTTGTTTCAAAGCAGAGAAGGGATTGAGGGTGTGGAGAGAGGAAGAAGAAAGAAAAGCAGCAGAAGAAAAAAACTGATGAAAACATTAAAAATTCTTTTTTTTGCCAATTAAGTAGTGCAGAGAAAAATATGCAGGTTGTTCCAGCACCTGAGCCACAATGGATGGGTACACTGAACATCTCGAGAGTTTTTGGTGTGGGGTGGTTGTGTGGACCTGTTCATTGAGAAGAGGAACTCCTGGTGAGAGTGAGGAAACTTTCTCTGCTGATGAATCCAATTGATTGGAATTAAGGGAATTAAGGGGTTAAATGATTTGCTTGTTGTCACACTATGAATACGTGTCAAAGGAGAGTTTTGAACCCAGGACTCCCTGACTCTGAGGCCAGCCCACTATCACAATTACAAAATGATACTGACATTAGAAAAGAAGAGCAGGAAGGAATGATGGAAATTGTTCTGGATTTGGCATCAGAGGACTTAGGTTCAAATACTGGCTCTGTGGCTTTGTATCTGTGTGACCTTGGGAAAGTCACTGCTCAGATTCCTTACCTGTAAAATGCAGAGGTAAGACTAAAAATCTTTCAACTCTAATTGATGATATTTCTGCTATCATAGACTGGAGCAGCTAGGTGGCGCCATGGTGCACAGAGCACTGAGCCTAGAGTCTGGAAGATCTGAATTCAAATGCATCCTCAGACACTAGCTGTGTGACCTGGGCAAATCACTTAACCTCTATTTGCCAAACTTTCTTTATCTGCAAAATGGGGCTAAGAGTAGCACCCACCTCCCACGGTCATTGTGAGGATAAAATCAATTGCAATTTGGAAAGTACTTTGCAAACCTTATAAATGTCAGCTATTACACTATTAACTGGATAACCACATGCTTGTGCTTATCCTGTTTTGCCCCTAGATGGTGATCATGCATGCTCTGTTGAAGTAGCTTGTAAGAAAAATTTAAGAAATACACTACTATCTTCTTAAATTCTTCATTATTGATTATTTCTTTATAATCAGTTCTCAGATGTAGCATCTCACATCCTTCAGAATAATTTAAATTAGGTAATTAAATGATTATGCTCCCCCCCCAAGACTTTTAACTTTTTCTATCTTCTCTAAACCAACTCTCTAGGGTTCACTCAGCTATATGATGACTTAATAACTGATTGGGTTGAGTTTTCAAAGAATCTCTCTTCAGGAAGGGTTCCTGCTTCCTTCTTCTGTCTGTTAAGTACTATACCTTAGCCTGACGCTATTGGATTCCTGGCCAACAATTTCCAGGAGTTCTTGATATGAAGGCCTCTTATGAATGCTGAACATTTAAGATTGGTGGGGGTACCCCCGATTGAGAATATACACAATAAGTTATAAAGTTGATTCAGTAAATTTTTTTTTGCCTTTTGAAGAGCAATTGGGGTTAAGTTAAGCAAAGTTGCCCAAGGTCATATGGCTAGGTTTTTTGTTTGTGGGTGCGTTAAGTGTCTGAAGCCGGATCCGAACTCAGGTCCTTCTGACTCCAGGGCTGACGCTCTACTCACTGCGCCACCTAGCCACCCTGATTCAGTAATTTTTTTTTTTTTTGTTAAGAAATCAATGTTTATTTTCAATCAGCATTTTTCCAACACTATTAGAGCATCTGGGTTTTAAGACTACTCTGTAGTAGTTCCTACCCACTCAGTGGCCTGAGCAGTAGGAGCCGCAGACCAGTCCTCAGTAGCTGGCTGAGCACTCCAATCTTCGGTGGGGAACTGCTGAATGGGCACAGATGGCACCTGTACTCCCTCGGACCAATCAGCCACCTCTGGTTGAGTAGCAGTGAATTCTGGGGCGGGTGCAGTCCATTCACCCTGAAACTCCTCCTTTGTCACTGCCTTCTCAGCTGCGGCCTACTCTTCCTTTTCAATCTCCTCTGGATCCCTGTAGAAGTAAAGATCAGGCATAACCTCCCATGGGTGTTCCCGGGAGATGGTACCATGCATCCTCAGGACTTCACGGGCCAGCATCCACCACATCAGACCCACGGAGTGAACTCCGTTGTTGTTACATGGAATGGCAATGTCCACATAGCGAAGTGGGGAGTCTGTGTTGCACAGGGCAATGGTTGGGAGGTTAACATACGATGCTTCAGTCAGAGGCTGGTGATCTGCCCGAGGATCAGTGACCACCAAGAGGCGAGGCTCCCTGAAAGCTGCCTGGATCTGGTTGGTGAAGGTGCCCGGTGTGAAACGTCCAGCAATAGGTGTAGCGCCAGTGGCAGCAGCGAATTTCAGAACAGCTCTCTGCCCAGTGTTCCTGGATGAGATGACACTAACATCGGCTAGGTTTTCAATGGCTACAATGGCACGTGCTGCCCGCAGAAGTTTTTCCCAAGTTCTCTTCAGATTAATGATGTAGATGCCATCACTCTTTCTCTTGTAAATATATTGTTCCATCTGGAAGTCCAGATTGGTGCCGCCCAGATGGGTTCCCGCAGCCAGGAACTTGAGGACATCCTCCTCCTTCATCTGCAGGACATCCAGGGCTCCGGACATTGTGAAAGTTTCCTTTTAAACTTACGATGGAAACCGAGAACAACGCCGTATGGAACCCTCTTCGGGGCAGCATGGAAAGGGCGATTCAGTAATTTTTTAAAAAAGAAATTTGTATCCTGTTCATCCCAACAGCCCCCTACACAGCTTTACAAAGAGTAATACATATATTTACTCATTCTGTAGAAGATATATTGGCTTATTAATCTTACTGAGTCTGCTGAATATTTTATTGGAAAGAGAATAAGCATTTATATAGTGTCTATTATATTCCGGGCATTGTGCTAAGGGCTTACTCAATTATTAGCTTGCTGTTATTATTCTCATGTTATGGTTGAGGAAACTGGACTGGGATTCACCAATTCACCTAGACTAGAATTTCTCTACCTTTGTATCAGATCTGAGTTTTCTCAGTTGGCTGTGCCTGGTCCAGTATTTCAAATTAATCATCAGGGTTGATAAAACCCTAATCTTCAAAGGCTGGCTGGGTAACCTTTTGAAAGGGGAAATAGGAAGGAGGAAAAAAAACCTTAGTCCTAATTCAATAATTGGTTATTGATCTAAGAGAGAAATAATCATTTCTCTCAGTATCATGGTCTATATTTATAATTGTCAGAGAAGGAAATTAAAATAGGTTGGCAAGATGTGTTAATTACTGTTCTTACTCTGTATACAGGATTTTTCTCTTCTCTGATAATTTTGCCTTCATGACTTTTCTGGTATGGATGTTATAGGAACTTTAAAAATATACCATTTGATTTATATAACTGTTGCAAATTGTTATGTGGGCTACACAAAGCATGAGCTCCCCTCCTGGAATTTGTATATGAATTATGGATATCTTGGCTTTCATTTTATTAGAATTTCATAGCTGTTATATAGTTCTTTTCCAAATTTCATAAAAATTTAATAAAACTTTATTTATTATATTTTATATGAAATCATAAATGGTCTTCATTATGTTTTGTTATTGTTCAGTCATTTCTGACTCTTTGTGACCCCATTTGGGGTTTTCTTGGTAAAGATATGGAGCAGTATGCCATTTCCTTCTTCAATTCATTTTATAGGTGAGGAACTGAGGCAAATAGGGGTTAAGTGACTTGCCCAGGCTCACCTAGTTAGTAAGTCTTTTAAGTTGGGTTTGAATTCATGAAGATAGGTCTTCCTGACTTCAGACCTGGTACTCTATTTACTATTAATTCTAGCTGCCCTTCATTATGTTACCTTTCAGCATAAATTAAGAATATTTGTATTTATGTCAAATATCTGCAATTTCATTAGTGTGGATACTCCTTTTACTCTCTTTCAAGAGACAGTCTGATTTATGGAGTTAGTGTAGCCAAACGTGTCATCACCGTGATGATGGTGGCTTTGATGAACTTATCTAGACTTGGACAACAGATACACAGCCCATTGATAAACAGTATTTGATATTTTTTCCAGGTTAGTAGGAACTGCCAAAACCAGCCTTTGAGAATCCTGTTAATTTTAAAGTCCTTTATAAGCTGGTTCCTTCCTACCTTTCCAGTGTTACATCTTATTCACTGCCCTACCCCTTCCCCACCATACTGTGTGATCTGGTGACTTTGCCCTTCTTATTGTTCTTCACATATAACACTCCATCTCCTGACTCTGGGAATTTTTATTGGCCGTCCCTCATGTCTGAAATTGCCATTCTCCCTTAAGACCTACCTAAAATCCCACCCTCTATAAGAAATTATGTGCTTATCTCCAATTTATCCTGTATATATTTTGTCTTTATATGGTTATTTGCATGTTGGCTTTGTATCTCCAGGACTCAGTATAGTCCTTGGCACACATTAGGTGTTAAATAAACACTGTTTGTCTTGACTTGACAGAAGAACTTTAATGTGTCTACTTGTACATAAAATATACATATGTAAGAGGGTACTTTTCTCTCTTTCTCCCCAATCTCATCTCACTGCCTGAGTTCTAATAACCTCCTACCCCTCTTTGAATCTGGATTTTCTTTGAGTGGTAATGCAGACTTGAGAAACTTTAGTGATGGAGAACCCATTATCTCTCAAGGTAGAGCATTACACTTTTGAATAAATCAAATTACTATTACATATGCTTTCCTTATGTTTTGACTAAATTTGCTTTTCTAGAATATCCATCCATTATTTCTTGTTTTGACCTCTGGGACAAAGTATAAAAAAATCTAATCTCTCCCTTATGCCAGACACTCAAGTGAGTGAAAACTGGTCTCATTGTCCTTTTTTCCCTCTTTCCTTTTCTTTTCTCCTTTCCCTTCCCCCTTCTCTGCCTTCCCTTCTCTCTTTCCCCACTATCTCCCTCTTTATCCTATCCTTCTCTTCCCTCCCTTCTCTCTTTTCCCCTTTCCTTTTACACTCTTTCTTCTCCCCTCCCCCTTCCTCCCTCTATCTTTCCTGCTGTCCCCTCTCTCCTCTTCCCCATCTCCTCTCTTCCTTTTCTTTTTCCCCTTTTCCCTTTTGCTTCTCTCCCCTCCTCTACTTTTACCTCTCTCACTCTCTAAATCTCCAAATTCTTGTATTGGGAAGGATCTCAGCTGCCATCTAGTTTAATTCATTCCCCACCCCCCAAATACCTACTTCAGCATACATGACAAGTGGCTTGCTAGCCTCCCCTTGAAGACTTCTGATGAGAAGGAAACCCATTACCTTCAGAGACAACCTAGTATACTTTCAGCAAACTCCAATCATTAAGAAACTTTTTACCAACGTGAAACCCAGTTTATTTCTGCACCTTCCACTTACTGCTTTTAGTTTTGCCTTCTGGGACCTAGTTTGTTTAATCAATTCCCAGGTGTCATGCACTCAAAGTCTTTTTATATATATCTTTCAAAACTATGATGCCAAGGACTGAACACAATTGTCTGTCTGCATGTGTGCAGGGAAGAATAAAGCAGGAGGATAATCCCATATACCTGGAAGCCATGCTTCTCTTAGTATAACCCAATTCTTTTTTGGCTGCCAGATCATACCACTGACTTATAATGAGCTTGTAGTCCTATCAAACAGCTGGACAAGACAATCTGCCCTCTAAGGAGGTCTCTTCCATTTTGTACTTATGAACATTTTTAAGTGTAAGGTGATTTACTTTTATCCATATTGAGTTTTATCTTGTTAGATTCAGCCTGATGGTTGTACCTTCTCAAGATTTTTGGATTTTGACCCTGTCATCCAGTGTATTACTAATCAAACTATCAATAAGCATTTATTAAGCACTAAATATGTAATGGGTATTGTGTTAGATACAGAAGAAACAGATACAAAGAGTGAGACTATCCCTGCTCTCAAGGAGCTTATGCTTTAGCTCTGCACCATCTGCACATCTGATGAACATTCCACCCATGCCTTTATCTATATCATTGATATTGAGGCCAAGCACTCTGGGGCTTCCACTAGAAAACTCACCCAGATGACATCGTCACCTGTGCATTCTTTGAGTCTAGCCATTCAACCAATTCCAAATCCATCAGCTTGTACTACTGGTTATCCTTTATTGCGCCATCTTCTCCATAAGAATAATGAGATCTTTAACCAAATGCTGTGCTAAACCGTATAGACAATTCTGCTGATATAACAGTTTATTAACCATGTCCAAAAAAGGAAATAAAGTTAATCTGTCATGATTATTCTTGGTGAAGTCATGCTGGTGCTTTTAGATCATTTCCTTTTATAATTTCTTTAAAAATACATTTGAGAATTTCCTTAGGATTCCAAGTCAAACTCAGATTCTATTCTCTTTCATTTAAAAAAAAAATTGGTATTCCATTTGCTGTTGTTTCCAACACACATGTATGCACGTACATACCTCTACTTATAGACACATATATGTCTATACATATATGTGTGTGTATATATATATATATATACATATAATATTCATTATACATCCATACATCCATACACACACTTCCATATCCAGGAGTTTCTTATACAAAGGAACACAGATGCCAATCAGTCTCTGTCTCTCTCTTTCTTTCTTTCTTTCTCTCAATAACATGTAAACATGTGTATATACAAAGGTGTATAAGCAGAAATGCATGTGTACAAATATTTGTATATATGCATGTGTGTATATATGTATATGTGTGTGTATATATATGTATATGTGTATATATATATATATATTTCCAGCCCCCACAAATACATGGATGCATTTTTAATTTAAACTTGTTATTTCATGAGAGTAGATGACTCCTGTTGAGGAAACCACCTCTACCAACACAAATTGGAGATGATGCAGCAACTTATGATCTTAGAGTTTTGCCTGGGGTACTTAGAAATTAAATGACTTGCTCAGGGTCTCACAACCAGTAGTATTCCAGGCATTTGGGTTAGAATATTCCTGACTTTTAGCCAGTTCAACATCGACAACACGATGCTGCTGCCTGCCAGTCTCACTTCCTCTTTCCATATACATACTATATATGTATATCTGTTTATGTATGTGTATAACTATATAATAAACATATAATTGCAAAAATTATAAAATAACATATTTTGTCAGTTGTGTTTGACTCTTTGTGACACCATTTAGCGTTTTCTTGGCAGAAATGCCTGAGTGGTTCGCCATTTCCTAATCTATTTCCTTTTACAGATGAGAAAACTGAGGCAAACAGGGTTAAGTAACTTTCCCAGGGTCACACAGCTAGTAAGTGTATGAGGTCAGATTTGAGGTCAGGTTGTCCTGACTCTAGGTCTAGTACTCTATCCTAGCTGCCTAGCTGCTCCCAAATAATATATAAATCCCTATGTGTGTATACACACACACACACACACACACACACACACACACAGGGATTTATATAATATATATTTATATATATTTTATATAATATATATTTATATATACACAAACACATATGTATGCATGTATCTATACATATATACATACAGCTTGATGCATTATATTCATACACTCTGGCATATATATGTATGTATATGTATATGTATATATGACTTTCTTCCTGTAAAACAGTTGTTATATTCCCTTCCATTAATGCCCAATTCTTTTTTTTTTCATGCTGACTTCCAGGTGGCCTTGTATTCCCAAAGGCAGCCTAAGAAAGTACCTGTTTACATAATATAGGTATGCAAATGTGTATACATGTATGGTATATCCATATATGTGCATGTGTATATATATACATGCTCACAGGCTATTTTTGAAAACCCAGGGAATCTAGCATTAAATAATAGAATTGGGTTATATATATATATATGTATATATATATATATATGCATACATGCACTCACAAATATATTTGTGTGTATGTGTATTTTGTATGTCTATACTATACACTATATGTGCATTTTACATATATAATGTGTATAGTCACATATATTTACATAAAATTTACATAAATTCATATATATGTGTGCATGTGTGTGTGTGTGTGTGTGTGTATGTATTCATAAAAAACACCAAACACTGAAGTTTAGAGCACTTCCTTCTTTCGTTAAGTAAACAAAACAAAATGCTCCTGGTAGTTATCAAGACACTTCAGGGATGTTAAAATAATATATCTAGTTATCTGCCAGGCTGTGAGAAGACCTCAAGGAAGTATGCCAGTTTTATCCAGAACTCCCTTTAGTTCTTGATAAACACCAGGGGAGCAACCTTGGTGACTAAGCTTTGCTTAGACTGATTCATATTCCTGAGAATAGCAGCCTCACCCATGCAGGGCTGGGTGTTTCCCAAGGAGGCCTGAGGTGATACAAGCACCTTAATGCATGTGAGATTGGCCTTGTGATCTTATGGACGTTATAATTCTAGTGATTTTTTGAAAAGTATTCTTTGGAGAGGTGAGTCTCTCTGGAGTCTAAACTTGGGCTATGAACAGGATGTGTCAAAGGTTTAAGAGTTGTTCTGAGGTGACTGGAGATGGCTGGTGGGAAGCATACTCAGCATCTTTCTAGTTTGTACTATATAGAGCTATCTGTACCTGTAACAAGGACCATATTCAGAATCTGGAGAACTGGGATCTATTACAGGCTCTCACCAAAATGGGTAATTTGTTTGGCACCGCCACTTTGCTGGGGAAACATGGGACTTTTAGCCCTGGAGACCCTGAGTTTAACTCCTGTCTCTGATCTTTGCCATCTGTGGAAACCTAGACAAGTAACTTGATGTCTCTGGGTCTTCATTTTCTCATCTGTAAAATGAAATGATTAAATTCTGTGGCTTCTGAGATCTATTTCAGCCTAAATCAATGATTCTATAATCCTATCTTGTGAAAGAAAATCTTATAAAAATCTGCTAACTTCAGTAGGGTTATTATGCCTATTGACCTTAGTCATAATTGTGTGGAAGGACAATTTGTCTTTCTGATTATTCCTATTTTGCCCTTCCCATCCCATCCCATCCCATCCCATCCCATCCCATCCCATCCCATCCCATCCCATCCCATCCCATCCCATCCCATCCCATCTTTTCAGATCCCCTTCTTGCACCCCTACATCAAGGGCCTACCTATTCTCTTCCCTACTTTGTATTTTTATCATAGCAAGATTTGCTCCCAGATTCCTCATCAACACTCTGGTGCAAATTACTGGTAATTGCTTAAAGGTTAACCGTCCCTTCTGGACTAAAGTCTTCAGTTGAAACAAATTTTCTTGATAAGCTGTAAGACTTTAGCCAGCAGGATTGGAAGGAATAGAAAGGAGATAGGATCACAAAGTAGACTCCAACCTAGCTTTCCAGTCTTGTTTTGTACTACTCTTCTTGCATGTGATGCTCAGGCAAATTGGATTACTTCCCATTTGTCATATTGCCCCAGACTTGCTTGCTTTTGTACATTCATGGCTGGTACCTGGAATGTCCTTCTTCCTCATGTCTAACTTCTAATAGAGCTCAGTATAGGGGCCACTTCCTCTAGGTGTGGCTCTGTGATCCACATCCCTATGCCCCAGAGATCTGCCCTCCTCAAAATTTTTAGAATCTTTTGTCTGGATTTCTCTTTTGATCCTATCATAGTCTCCTCTGTACCATCCTTATTTATATATATTGGATTCTTCCTAGTTGAGTATATATTCCTTCAAGGAAGAGTCTGTGCCCAGTCTATTTCTGTATCCCAAAGACATGCACAGTGCCTTGAAAATAAAAGTCACTGAATAAACAGTCATTGAAATGAATCAGGGTCTTCCCCACTTCCTTGACATTTCACTACAAAGATGCTCCTTACCCAGAAGGCCAGTCTCCAGGTGTGAGAATCAAATGAGATAATACTTGTGAAGACTCTGGAAACTAGTTCTATGTATAAGCAAGGGATTAATATTATTAATATTAATATTATTCTTGTTGATATTCTTCCTATTTGTGGTCATCAGACCTATAGTGACTCATGCAGAGTAGGCACTTAATAAAAGTTTATTGATTGATTGATAATCCCCTCCTAAGTATATGTATCAGCAGTGGGGATAATAGTTATGCACATGGAGGGAATTTACATGAAAGACACACACAAAGAGAACACACGTGGACAGGGTACCTATATGGAGCGGTATACATAAAGGGAATATTTATGAATAGTATGTGTTTGGGAAGGAGCAGCTCATGTCTTTGGTACTGCAGGGTCTCTGATGCCTTGTGATGATGCTCTTGCTGAATTTTCTCCCTACTGGGCTTAGAACACCTCCTGTGGGTTTGTAATCTCTGTAGGCTTCACTGGTCTCATGCTTCCTATAGGGTGGCACTCCACTAATCTTGTAGTCACTACTCAGTGTTGCTCTGTTGACGATATGATTGCAGTTTCCCTCTATAAGCTTCTTGATTTCATCTGGAGTCCTCAGTACTATCTGTTAAATATGTAAGCTCCAATTTGTTGAGCTGAAGTGAGTAGAAAGCCTCTCCCTGATAAAGGTAATTAAAATAGTCATAGGCTCCTAATACTTCCTCCCCTTTAACTAAGAGGCCTGCCGAACAAAAGTCAACAAAATGCTCCCAGACTAAGATTATTGTGTCTTTTAAATCTGTGTATCATTATACCACAGAACTCTCTGCTTTAGGGTTAGAAATCCTCTATATCCTCTATGGCTTAGTATGCAAGTGAATTTGAGTCTAAAAATAAAAGCCAAGTGAAGGAATGAAGAACATTGTCTTCCACCCTTCTTGCCCAAATCTGGAACTTTGTTGTATATATGAAATAATCCTTCCAAGCTTTAAGCCACCATCTATCTATAGTACCTATTTCACATGACCATGAACATCCAAGAAAATGTATGTTGGTAAAGCAATTTGCAAACCTCGCAGCCTATACATACCAATTATTATAGTTCTGCCCTAGTTATTTTCATATGGGTGCTTGATCTGTTCAAGTAAATTGTAAATCAATCAAGGAACGTTATCTCCTATTTCTTTTCAACTGCCTCACATGCAGGTGGATTGATTATAGTGATCTTTAGATAGGTATTAAGAGAGATAAAGAAAGAAATTTGCTAAATTTATGTGTTAGGAAATATTCTGAGAACTGGAAATGCAAATGCAAGAAAAAAAGAAAGACAGTCCCTGCCCTCAAGGAGTTTATATTATAATATGGAAGGACAATATACAGAATAAAATTTCAATGAAAAGGTATAGGGTGGTGGTGGTGGTCTTGGGCATTATGGAATTATCTGTATTTGAAAAGAAGAAATGAATAGGGGAAGGGAAGAAGCATTTATACATATATATATATATATATATATATATATATATATATCACCTTCTACAGGAACTGTATCAATTGTTTTTCCTTTTAATTTTATTTATTTATTTTGCTTTTTGGAGGGGCAATTGGGGTTAAGTGACTTGGCCAAGGTCACATGGCTAGTAAGTGTTACATGTCTGAGACCAGATTTGAACTCAGATCCTCTTGACTCCAGGGCTGGTGCTCTACTCACTGTGCCACCTAGCCACCCATGTACCAATTGCTTTTTATAACTATTATCTCATTTGACCCTCTCAGCAATCTTGGTACAATTATTATCATCCCCACTTTACAACAGTGAACTGGGACAGACAGAGGTTAAATGACTTGGGCAGCTGGAAACTGACTTAAGTTAGATTTGAACTCAGGTCTTCCTAACTTCTGGTCTAGTGCTCTATCCATGGTACCATCAGATCCCTATCAGAGCTTATTTCAAGGAGCTGATAGGAATGGACTGATCTTTAAAACAGTAGGTAATTTTCTGAGACTTGATAGATATTCATCCATTTACTCTCTTAGAAAACATTATACACTCAAACCTGAATTTGAATTCAGGGATAGTTTATTGTGTCTTCTATGTGCTATGTTAAAATCCTAGGGGAGTTATAAAGCTTAGATAATGATGGCTGACATTTATATAGCTGACATTTCCATGGCACTTTAAGGTTTTCAAAAACCATTTTATGTATGTTATGTCATTTCATCATCACCACAACCCTGCAGGGTATTTACAAGGTATTATTCCAGGTTTATAGATGAAGAGACTCAGACTGAGAGAATTTAAAGGACTTGCCCAGGGTCACACAAATGGAAGTGTGAAAGGCAGGATTCAAACCCAGGTCTCCTTGATAACATATGCATTGCTCTATCCAGAACTCCAAGTTGTCTTCTTCATGCTTATGCCCTTGTAGATCTTAGAGTCTAGGGTAGGGGAAGGGGGCTGGGTGGCAGTGAGGGGAAGATGTGTACACAGATTACTATAAGATGCCACAATGTCCATAACAAGGCATGAGAAACCTCCTCCCACCCCTCAGAGTGCTTTGTTAGGTCTGAGAGGCTGTTCAAATCTTTCTCCATATTATTTGTCAGATACCAATGGGGATGAAGATGAAATTCAGGGATGGTTGTACATGGAAGGTAGCATTGCAGTTGTGTTTTAAAGGCTAGATAGGAATTCAGGAGAGACAAGGCCAGGGAGTGCATTCTAAGGGCAGGGAGTAGTCTGAGTAAAAGGACAAAAGTGGGAATGAAAATGGATGCATTGGGGAAGAGGGGGGAAGCTAGGTTGCACAGTGGGTAGAGCACCAGCCCTGGAGTCAGGAAGACTTGAGGTCAAATCCAGTTTCAGATACTTGACACTTACTAGTTATGTGAGCAAAACAAGGTGGGATTTTGTTTTGTTTTGTTTTTAAGTTCAGTTTCCCAGGTTCATGTGAAATCATAAATATCTGAAGGACTGATCTCCTTTGAAACCTGGTAATTCACAACTGTAATACATCAGGTACTGACAGGTTTTGGTGTCTTCTGTCTCTGAGCCTATTAATCAAAATTATTCAAAAAGACCTAATATATCTATATCTATATCTATATCTATATCTATATCTATATCTATATCTATATCTATATCTATATCTATATCTATATCTATATCTATATCTCTGTCTCTGTCTCTCTGTCTCTATCTATCTATCTATCATCTATCTATCTATCTATCTATCTATCTATCTATCTATCTATCTATCTATCTATAATATTAAGGGGTTCCCCAGCTATGAATGTGTGCCCAGATGTTGGTGCTCTCTCAGTCTGGTGATGTATTTTCTCTGCTTTTAGGGTACTGATCTTTTTCCCTGAACAAGTGAATAATGTTAATAGAGAGAGGAGACCTCTGATAGAGAGAGGAGACCTCTGATATCTTAGAGAAGACCTGTTTTTTGGCATTACAGCAAGTCACTTAATCTTGATTGCTGTAAAGCTTTCCAGAGGACTGCTGCTGTGAATAGCTTTTAAGGTTTTGATTACACGGTATAGTGAACTCTCTATTAATTCAGTAACAAACAGACAAAACATTCACAGAAATCAAAGTACAGCATTCAGAATGTTATGGCATAACAACTTATCACTAAAATAGGCACATAGTTTTCACCAAAGCGGTCACATGGTTTTAAGCAAAAGATAACATTCATTTGGTAAGTCCTTCATTTAAAAAGTCCTTAATTCAATCACCCTTAAGAAGGCAAGCTTTCTTAATTGACACAAAATGCAAAGGTCAAAGTCTTCTACCCGTAGGTCACATTGTCTTAATCTCTTCAATCAAAAAGTCTTCTTTCTTCTTAATTGGATATTAGTTTCCAATCATCCTTAATTAATAAATCCTTAACTCAATCATCTAAATATAAAATTCAAAGTTCTCCACCCCTAGTAAATCATGATCTTCTCAGTTTGCGTTAAATACCCAAGGAGAGGTCTTTTCATCTTGACTTGAGGCAGGCTTTCAGCTTCCATGGTTCCTCTTCCATGGTCTCAGCTCCTGCCTAAATCTATCCCACTATCACCTGAGTTCAAAGACAGACAGCTCTCGGTTCTTTGTCCAGTTTCTTGTGCAGTTCCTCATCCACTTCCCTTTCCACACTGAAGTTCACAGTGTCTGGTCCACCTCAAGTCCTTCACAGTTTCTGTTCCTGGGAAGACAAAGCTTAACAAAACCACAATAACATTCATTCACATTGCCGCCATCCTTATCAATTCACTTTCTGCCTGTGAAATCAACTCAGACCCACCAACAAGGTCTGAGAACTCAACACAAATCATCAATATAGTCCCAGGACCTCTGAAATTGTCAGCAAGACCCTCCTTCAGGATTTCTGTAAACATACAACAAGAAAATCCTCTTTCGGGGCTTCTGAACCAGCAGCAAGGTCCCAGGGCTTCTGTAACCACAGCACCATCTTCTAACAGCAGACAAATCTGATAAAGTAACATCAAAACAGACAAAGTACCTATACCACAGCAATGACTCCTCCCAGTTCTCCTCTCTTCTCATTTCTCAGTTCTTCTCAATTCTCAGTTCAGTCTTCAGTTCTCATTTCTCTTCTCAGTTCTTCTCAGTTCTCTTTTCTCTCTCCAGCAGTAGCAGCCCAGCCTCCAGAAGCTCACTCCAAGCATTTCTGGTCTCTTTCAGCTTGGGCTTTTCCTTATATATGGCATTAGCTCCTCCCTGTTCCACACCTTTCTATTACATCAACAAGTCCATCCCACTATGGGATTCACAAGTTCTGGGTCTTAATACTTAACACAATCATGGACTTGGAACTAAGTGCTAAGTACCTGTTTGATTGCAAACACAAGGGGATCTTCAAATTCCTTACTATTACATTGCCTCAAAGAAAAAAGACAGGAAACTGATTCAGTGGGGAAGCGAGCAGATGTGATTGGCTTATAGCATTTATAAAAGGAAGGGTATAACATGAAATAAGGATGGAAACATAGGGTGACTCGAGACCATAAAAGAATCTGAACCCCAAGCAAAAGGATCTAAACTTTATTTGGAAGGGAACAACTGAAGGTTTTGGAGTGGAGAAGTGACAAGACCAACTGTATACACAAAGAAGATTATGTCTGGCTAGGACAGGTTATGAAGGTTGCATTGGAAGTAGCAGACAAGGGGAGGAGAGGGAGAGACTTGTTAAGGGATTATTGCAGTATTCCAGGTGAATGATAATAAGATCCTCTACTGTCCTTTCCATCCTCCAACGTCCTGCCCAGGCACCATCTCCTTGATTTAAATTCTAATTCTTCAGCTAGATGTATTTTCAGTTTTTTGGGTCTCTCTTAGCATTTTCTTTGTGTCTTTCCTATGCATTTATCCTATTATGTTTTGTATTTGTACCAGCTCTCCACCTAGGCTATAAGCTCCGTGAGGAAAAAGATATGTGAGTGCATATTATATACATATACACACACGCATATATGTATGTATGTATGTATATGTTACAGTTGTTCAATCATTTAATTGTGTCTGACTGTTCATGATCCCTTTTAGGGCTTCTCTTGGCAAAAATACTGGAGTGGTTTGTAATTTTCTTCCTCCAGTGGATTAGGCAATCAGAGGTTAAGCTACTTGCCCAGGATCGCACAGCTAGTTAGTATCTGAGGCCAGATTTGAACTCAGGTCTTCCTGACTCCAGTCCTAGTGCTCTGTCTACTAAGTGACCTACCTGCCTTCAATTTTATATATACATATATGTGTGTATATGTATACACACAAATACAATATATATCATACATGTGCATATACATATACATGTGTGTTATATGTGTGTTCATATATATGTATGCATATTTATTTTTATATATGTTTATATATTATTTATATATAAATGGAATTTGACTCTTGGTTTGATCATCTAATGTTTGTTGAAGGTAGGAAGGAACAAAACCCACAACAATGTTGAATAGTCTCTTCCCCCTCTCTTTATATACTGTTAATCAGGGCAGTGCCAGAGTCAGCTCCAGTTGGAATTGTTAAATTTCTAGCATAAGTATTTGCACCTCAGAAATAGACAAATGCTACAAATTAGGGCCTGAATTAATGTTTTGCTGATTGTTTAGGCTTAAGAAAGTGCTGAGAAAATATTAATGATGCAGATTCAACTGAAAAGTGTGTCATGTGTCTTCCCCTCCCCGCAGCTGGTTGTTAGGCATTCACCATCACACTCCTACTTTACTCTATGGAATAGCATCATGGCTTACAGACTAACTACTGGTAATGATGTCCTGGTGCTAAGCCAGGATGTAATAACAGCAAGGGTGATATTAACTCACATCTATATAGAATTGTACAGAGCAAAATGGAAAAGGTTATCTTGGACACTGCCAGTGCCCTCCAGGGTGCCTTTGTTCCCTAAGATGGGAAAAAATTGAAAGGCTTAAAAACAAATCATGTTTCATAAAGATGGCATGGTGGCAAGGAACTTGAACTTGGGAGTCAGCTGATGGAATGGAGACTACAGGATTTTTGAATCCTGCCATAATTTTTGTGTGATCTTGGGCAACTGGGCCTCCATTTTCCCATCTATAAAGTGGGGGAAACTATCCCTGGGCTATCTGCTTTCCAGGTTTGTTGTGAAGAAGCATTTTAAGGAACAAAACCTTTGTGCTTTTAATTGCCATATTTTATCATTATAGGATATGCTGCTTAGTGAATTATTTTTAAATTTTATATGTGTATATTTCCAGTGACCCAAATAGATTTTAATTTCCTTGAGGGAACTAAAGGCCCAGTAGAATGATGATAGCCAATCTTATACCAAATTTAAAGGTCTGTCAATTGTATTTTTAAAATTATGTCATAGGGCAGGAGCCAAGATGGCGGCATAGAAGCAGAAAGACTCCCTGTACTCCCCCCATAACCACCTCAAATACCTATAAAATGACTCTAAACAAACTTTAGAGCTACAGAACCCACAAAGTGACAGAGAGAAACAAACCTCCTGCTGAAGACAGCCTGGCAGACCAGCATGAAGTGTACATTGCAGTACTGGGAGCAGAGTCCAACCCTGCATGAGCCTGTGGTTTTAGCCCCAGGGTGGCCCTGACAAGCAGCAGTTGGAGAGACTTTGGGGAAGAGTGGAACACCAGCAGTTGTGGCAGTTTCCAGAATTCTCAACCCATAAATGCCAAAGACAAAGTGAGAGATCAGTGGACTTTGGGAACAGGTGGTCCAGGAGTATGGAGGGAGAAGTGGCTAAGGTGCACTGCTTCAGAGCCCCTGGCCTGCAGATTGTAGGGGGCCCAAGCAACCATTCTGAGGGGTAATTGCTCTTGCTTTAACCTGCTTGGATCTGGATTGCTGTCTGGGGTGGAGGTCCTGGGATGGGTGACCAGGTGCCAGAGCATGTGGAGGCTTCAGAGAGGGCAGCCAACTAGTAGCTCCTGCCCCTGTGAAAACCCAAGCAATTTGGGATAAATATCTCCTCTCTGGAAGCAGAGTTCTATTATGATGAAAAGCTCAAAATTCAAGTAATTGAGTGGCAACATGAGCAAGCAAAGGAAGCAAAGCAAGAATAGCAATCTGACATTGGATTTCTTTTTTTGGGGGACAAAAAGAATCAAAACATGGAATAGGAGAAAGACAGTGGAGCCAGAACTCCTGCACCAAAAGCTTCCAAGAAAAATATGAATTGGTTACAGGCCATAGAGGAGCTTAAGAAGGATTTTGAAAACCAAATAAGAAAAGTGAAGGAAAAATTGGGAAGAGAAACGAGAATGATGCAAGAAAATCATGAAAAGAGAGCCAACAACCTGACTGAAGAAAATACCTTAAAAATGGACTAACTCAAATGGCAAAAGAAGCTCAAAAAGTCAATGAGGAGAAGAATGCCTTAAAAAGCCGAATTTGCCAGATGGAAAAAGAATCTCAAAAGCTCACTGAAGAGAATCATTCCTTCAGAATTAGATTGAAGCAAATGGAAGGTAGTGGCTTTATAAGAAATAAAGGTGCTCTTAAACAGATCCAAAAGAATGAAAAAATAGAAGGCAATGTGAAATATCTCATTGGAAAAACCACTGACCTAGAAAATAGATCCAGGAGAGAGAATTTAAAAATTATTGGACTACCTGAAAGCCATGATCAAAAAAAAAGAACCTAGAAATCATACTTCAAGAAATTCTCAAGGAAAATTACCCTGATATTTTAGAACCAGAGGGCAAAATAGAGGTTGAAAGAATCCACCAATCACCTCCTGAAAAAGATCCCCAAAAGAAAACCCCTAGGAATATTATAGTCAGCTTCTGGAGTTCCCAGATTAAGAAGAAAATATTACAAGCAGCCAGGAAGAAACAATTTGAATATTGTGGAAACACGATCAGGATAACACAGGATCTGGCAGCTTCCATATTGAGGGATCAAAGAGCTTGGAATATGATATTCTGGAGGTCAAAGGAGCTGGGATTAAAACCAAGAATCACCTACCCAGCAAAACTGAGTATCATGTTTCAGGGGAAATTATGGTCATTCAGTGAAATAGAGGACTTTCAAGCATTCTTGATGAAAAAAACAGAGTTGAATAGAAAATTTGATATTCAGATGCAAGAAGTAAAAGAAGCATGAGAAGGTAAACAGGGAAAAGATATAAGGAACTTATCAGAGTTGAACTATTTATATTCCTACATGGAAAAATGATAATTGTAACTGATGAAAGATAAATTACATGCAACTGGGAAATATGATATATAGGCACTGGGGTATAGAGATCTATCTTGCCCTACTGGAAAGTTTGAGGGAGTATAGGGGAGGATATAGGAGAGAGCAGATTGGGGGAGGGGGTATTCAGTGGGATCGCTGTTTTGGAATGGTGGGGAGGGGAAAGACAGGGAAAAAATTTGTAACTCAAAATCTTGTGGAAATTAATGATGTAAACTAAAAATAAACATAAAATTTAATTAAAAAAATCTCTTAGAGGTGGCTAGGTGGCACAGTGAATAGAGCATTGGCCCTGGAGTCAGGAGGACCTGAGTTCAAATCCAGCCTCAGGCACTTCACACACACACACACACACACACACACACAAGCAGTGTGACCTTAGGCAAGTCACTTAACCCCAATTGCCCTACCTTCTCCCCTCCAAAAGAAAGCAAAAAAAATTCTCATATCTTGGTATTGTCTATTGATATTTTATTTTGTATTACATTTGTTTATCTTTGCACATGTCTTATCACCCCTATTCATAGATTTGTCAAGTAAATGAAATTTTTAATGGATATTTTAGTGGATTTTATTATTAGCTTTTGATTTTTCATTGACTGAATATCCCTCTGTATCTTTCACCTCCCAGAGAACCACCCTTTATAACAAATGTTTAAAAAGGTAAAAAAGAAGAAGATGAAGAAAAAGTAGTAAAACCAATAAAAACATATAAAAACTCGGGTGTTATATGTAGTATTTCACACCTGTGGATCCTCTACCTTTTCAAAGGAATGTTGTTGTTTAGTCATGTCTGACTCTTTGTAATCCCATTTGGGGTTTTCTTCACAGAGATACTAGAGTAATTTGCCATTTCCTACTCCAGCTCACTTTACACATGAAAAAATTGAGGCAAATGGAATTAAGTTACTTGCCCAGGTCACACACTAGGAAGTGTTTGAGGCCAGATTTGAACTCAGGAGGATGTCTTCCCAATTTAAGGCCTACCACTCTATCCGCTGTGCCCCCTTGCTGCCCCTTTGGAGGAATAGAGAGAAGTATTATTTTCTTTGATGCTGCCCTTCTATTTTTAAATAAATGAATCTTACAAAATGCTAGTAGACCCATTTAGTTAGTAATAGAAATTGGATATTTTTTAGCTAATCTAATTTATTAACTAATATTTTGCTAATTAAATGAATGCAATTCCTGCTTTTTCGATTAATTTCTTAGTCTTCAACATTCATTTTCACAAGATTTTGAGTTCCAAATTTTCTCCCCATCTCTCTCCTCCCCCCACCCCAAGATGGCATGCATTCTGATTACCCATTCCCCTAGTCTGCCTTTCCCTCTATCATTCCTATCCCTCTCCCTCTCACTTTCTTGTAGGGGAGATAGATTTCTATATCCCATTGCCTATACATCTTGTTTCCCAGTTGCATGTAAAAACAATTTTTAACATTTGTTTTTAAAACTTTAAGTTCCTAATTCTCTCCCTTCTTCCCTCCCCACCCACGCTCACTGGGAAGGCAAGCAGTTCAATAAAGGTTATAGATGTGTAGTTATGCAAAACACTTCCATAATAGTCATGTTGTGAAAAGCTAACTATATTTCCCTTCATCCTATCCCATCCCCATTTATTTTGCGCTTTCCTTTGACCATGTCCCTTTTCAAAAGTGTTTGCTTCTGACTACCCCTTCCCCCAATGCACCTTCCTTTCTATCATCCCCCCTTTTTGTCCCTTTCCCCATACTTTCCTGTAGGGTAACATACCCAATTGAGTGTGCATGTTTTTCCCTCCTTAAGCCAAATCTGATGAGACTAAGGTTCACTCATTCCCTCTCACGTCCCCCCCTCTTCCTCTCCTCTGTAAAAGCTTTTCCTTGCCTCTTTTATGTGAGATAATTTGCCACATTCTCTCTCTCCCTTTCTCTGCCCAATATATTCCTCTCTCACCCCTTAGTTTTATTTTTTAGATATCATCGCTTCATATTCAACTCACCCTGTGCCCTCTTTGTGTGTATATATATGTGTGTATGTGTGTGTGTGTGTGTGTGTGTGTGTGATTCTTGGTTTTAATCCCACATCCTTTGACCTCTAGAATATCATATTCTGAGCCCTCCAGTTCCTTAGTGTAGAAGCTGCTAGATCTTGTGTTATCCTAATTGCGTTTTCATTCTTCTGGTTGTATGTTTTGATCTTCTTTGTCATCAAAATAAGATTCTGTGGTCTGAGTTTTTACACTGCTCATTTTCCCAGCCAAAAACTTGACTTTCTAAGTCTTTGCTAAGTTAGGACTCTGGTTCTATTGTGTAGGGTGTCTTGTCTCAAACTTCAGGGGTTTGGTGCAGCTATTTTTAGAGATACTTTAAGGGATCTGCAATTTTTTGGTTCTTCCAAGGTGGTATCATCAAAGAAAGGGTGTTTATTCCTCTCCTGGCCTGTGCTCTGGTGTATAAGTGACCACAAGCACTCTTTTCTGCCTTAGAACTGTGAGGAGGATTTCCTTTCCACTGCACCACAAGCTCCACCACACAAGCACTCCTCCTCACCCCAAGACTGTTATACAGTGCTGCAACCCATATCCAAGCAGGGCAAAGCAAGAGAATCCTTCCTCAGCATCAGCAAAGAGATTCCTGAAATCATGCTCTCCTTAGCCACTCGATCCCCACACCATTTGTGGGCCAGGAGCTTTGGAAGCAGTCACTACTACTGTTGCTGCCACTGCTGCTGCCACCTCCACCTCCCCAGGGATGGGGCTAGACCACACTACTCTCTCACCCAGGTCTGACGGTTTCCCTCTGACCTTCTATGCTGTCTTTGGTGTTTGTGGGCTGAAAATTCTGCAAACTGCCACAGCTAGCAGTGATTCACTCCCCTGAGGCCTACTCTGGACAGTCTATGCTGGCACAGCCCATGTTGGACTGTGCTTCACTCCTAGCCAGGTGTAATAGACCTTTCCTGTCAACCTTCTAGGCTGTTTTGGGCTGAAGATTTGTTTCTCTCCATCATTTTGTGGGTTCTGCAGCTCTAGAAATGTTTAGAGTCATTTTTACAGGTATTTGAAGGGGCTCAGGGTTCAAGCAAGTCCCTGCTTTTATGCTACCATCTTGGCTCTACCCTACACAATTCCTTCTTTAGGCTCTCAACATTCCCTGTAGAGAACAACTTTCCCATTGCTACCCATTTCACAGATGTTCCAATCTCAGTCTAAGGGAGAATCTTAAATTGGTGACTGATCTTTTTATGGTGGCTAAGAATTGGGAATGAAAGGGATGCCCATCCATTGGGGAATGGCTAAACAAGCTGTGATATATGATTGTGATGGAATATCATTATGCTATAAGAAATGACAAAGCAGGATGATTTCAGAAAAAACCTAGAAAAACTTACATAAACTGATGCAAAGTGGAGTGAGACAGAACATTGTATGTACATAACAATAGCAATGCTGTTCAGTGAAGAACAGGGAATGACTTCATTATTCTCAGCGATACAATGATCCAAGAAAATCCCAAAGGACTAATGACAAAGCATACTATCTGCCTCCAGAGAAAGACCTGATATTGTTTGAATACAAACCAAAGCATGCTATTTTCACTTTTTCTCTTATTCTTTCTCTTTTATTAGTCTTCTTGCACAAAATAACTAATATAGAAATATTTTACATGATTGCATATATATAACCTATATCTGATTGCTTCATCATAGTACATAGTACACCTCTATCAACTGTCTCAGGAAGGGAGGAAGGTAGGGAGATATAGAATTTGGAACTCAAATTTTAAAAAATATTAAAAATTGTTTTATCATGTAATTTGGGGGTAAATAAAATGTATATTAAAAGCATTGGTGGCTAAGCCAAGCATAAAACTAAGGAGTAGGAACTGCAATACTCCGACCCTACTCAGAACTCGTCTCATAATTTGTGTTGCTTTTCAGAGAACAGAACAATAGCCCTACTCTTTAAGGAGACAGTATCAGGTAGAATATAAGCTTTTTGATAGCAGAGAGTGGTTTATTTTTAAGACTTGAGTTCAAATTCAGTTTCAAACACTTAACCTCATCTGTAAAATGGGCATATTGATGGCACCTACCTCCCATGTTTTCTGTGAGGATAAAATGAGATAGTATTTATAAACTGCTTAGCCTAGTGCCTGGTACATTGTAGTTGCTATACAAATGCCACTGCTGCTTCTGCTGCTGCTGCTGTTGTTGTCACTGTTGATTTGTGTGCCCTGCACAGAGCCTGGCACGCAGTAGGTGCCTGATAAATGTTGCTTGCATCGACATGGGTAGTTTTAGTTAAACTGACCCTGAAAAGGGCCCTGACAGCCATCTGAGTTAACATCCTCCAAGTAATCACACTATGGAAAGAAATACATCTTTGGTAAATAGAAATGAACGTCCCATTGAGTTAGAAACAATTGAATCTCCAGAAGTTTCACTGAAATGGTAAAAATAATTTGCTTCCCTGAAAGTATCTTTTCCTTTCATATATATATATATATATATGTATATATATATATATGTATATGTATATATATGTATATATATATATGAAATATAGCTACTGAATTTATATACTGAGTGAAGACTCCTTGAAATAAATGAGAAGCTAAAAACTCAAAACTAAGGAGTAGGAGCTGCAATCATTCCACCCTACTGCAAACTCCCCCTCATGATTGATGTAGCTTTTCAGAGAACAGAACAGTAGCCCTAGTCTTTAGGAAGATAGTATCAGGTAGAATGTAAGCTCTTTGACAGCAGAGCATGGTTTATTTTTAGGACCTGAGTTCAAATCCAATCTCAGAAACTTATTAACTATGTGACCTTGGACAAGTACTTAGCCTCATCTGTAAAATGGATATAATAATAGCACCTACCTGCCAGGTATTGTGTGAGCATAAAATGAGATAATATTTATAAACTACTTAGCATAGAGCCTGACATATAGTAGTCACTATATAAATGCTACCGCTATTGTGTCATTGTTGATTTGTATGCCCTGCACAGAGCATGGCACACAGTAGGTGCCTAATAAATGCTGCTTGAATTTACTTGGGTGGTTTTAGTTAAACTGACCCTAAAAAGGGCCCTGGCAGCCATGTGAGTTAGCACACTCCAAATGTAATCACACTGTGGAGAGAAACATGTCTTTGGTAAATAAAAATGGATTTTCCATTAAGTCAGAAGCAACTGAATCTACAGAAGTTACACTGAAATGACAAAAAGCAATTTGCTTCCCTGAAAGTTTCTTTTCCTTTCAGACAATGGTAGGGAGGGAGCATCACAGGAAGTATAGCTACTAAATTTGTATATTGAATGGAGACCCCTAGAAGTAAATGAGTAGCTAGGCGCTAGTGATTCAGTTTGTAATTAAAATATGGGGACATATTTTTCCTTGAATAGAAGAGGTATATTCCAACTTAGTTCATCATTCAATATAATTCTCAGGTTAGAGTTTTCAAAAGTACTTTAAAAGTAAGGTTAAGAATAAAGAACCCCCTTGGGGCGGCTAGGTGGCGCAGTGAATAGAGCGCCAGCCCTGGAATCAGAAGGACCTGAGTTCGGAGCCGGCCTCTGACACTTAATCCGCACAAATAAAAACCTAGCCATGTAACCTTGAGCAAGTTACTTAACCCCAATTGCTTTAAAAAAAAAAGAATAAATAACCCCCTTTGGGGGTTTATTTTTATTTTCAAATTATCTAGGAGACACATGTTTTCTTTCTTTCTATCTATCTATCTATCTATCTATCTATCTATCTATCTATCTATCTAATCTAGTCTAGTCTATCTTTTTGATTCCTATTTTTGCCTCTTCCCTGTTCTGCCATTTTGCAATTTCATTGGTCATCATATGCTGAAATTGTCTAATATGGGGTCCTGAGGAATAGCTCGTTGGCACATTAAAATATAAGCGGTGGATTGAGATTTGGGTCTGGAGTCAGAAAGGCCTGGGTTCACATCTTCCTACTAACCTCCCTAATTAGCTGCTTCTCTATCAAATTCTCCACAAATGCTGTTCTAAATTTTCTCTTTTCTCCTCAAGTCTTCTTGGAACTTTCCCTCCTCCCTCTCCTGTCTCCTCACCCTCTCACTGCCTAGAGGATTTCCTCTCTTCAGTCCATCCTCCACAAGCTGCCCAATTGGACATCCTCAAGGTCAGGTTTGCTCACATCAATCCCTTGCTCACCAGATTCTGATGGCTTCCTATTTATTGCTTCTAGTCCAGATGTCTTTAGCCTTTTTGGTGTCATTGATCTTTTTGGCAGTCTAGTGAAGCCTATGGTTCCTTCTCAGAATAATATTTTTAAATTCATAAAAATTTTTATAAGATTATAAAGGGAACCTAATCATTTAAAAAAAATCATTATCAAATTATATTTTTAAGAGTTCACAGGTCCCAGGTTAAGAATGTTTTAGCATGAGAAACTCCTCTATTTGGCACTGAATGCTCTCTCTGCTCTGGTTCTAGCCTACCTTTCTAGATTTATTACCCATCACTCCCCTTCACATGGTCTATAGTCAAGTCAGACTGTTGAAAGCTTACTATAGTTAGCTTTTTTGCTATTTCTCTTACAGGATAGTCCATCTCCAGTCCCTCTGTCTTTCCTTCATTCTTAGAATATACCCCTTTAACCTCTTAGAAGTCCTGTGATTATTCAGTCATTTCAGTTGTGTCCAACTTTTCATGGCCCCGTTTGGGTGATGATGGTGATTGGTGATGGTGATGATAGTGGTGATGATGATGATGGCAATGGATGGTGGTGATTGGTGATGATGATGGTGATATCTGAAGGGGGGGAAAAGAGGCCTCCCACCTGGGGTGTTTGTGTGTCTGAAAATTTCAGGATGATCACAGACGTGGCCTAAGTAAGAGGTTTAAAAGGAGGTGCTGTCCAAGGTGCTTCATTTTGATGCTTCTTTATTAACTTTAAGCAAGGTAGCATAAGGTAGAAAAAAGCACTAGACTGGGCCAGGGGAGTCATCTTCTAGTAGTTGACATTTATAATTTTTTATGGTTCATAAAGCATTTTATATCATGTCTTATATTCACAACCCTGGGATAGGTCGTATAGTTTTTCTACTATTAAAAATGAGGAAACAGATGCTTGAGAAGGTGAAGTATTCATTTTCACAGCTAGTGTTAGAGCTAGTATTTGAACACAAATCTTGTGACTCCAAGTCTAATGTTATTCCTAGGATGTTAGTTCTGCTGTAAACTAGCTATGTGACCTTAGGCATATTCACTTCACTTCTCTGGATTTGTTTCTTCCTTTGTTGAATGATGTAGTTATTCTAGAAGACTCAAGATGAATTTTTTTTGCTTATTTTTTTTGGAGGGCAATTGGGGTTAAGTAACTTGCCCAAGGTCACACGGCTAGGTTTTTTTGTTTGTGTATGCGTTAAGTGTCTGAGACTGGATCCGAATTCAGGTCCTTCTGACTCCAGGGCCGATGCTCTACTCACTGCACCACCTAGCCGCCCCTCAAGATGAATTTTAAAGTCCTTTCTAGCTCTGACATTCTGAGACTAGAAGCGATCATAGATCTGGAATTGGAGGAGGCCTCAGAGGCCATCTTGTCCAACCCCCCCCCCCATTTTATAGATGAGAAAATGAAGCACAGGGAAGGAAAATGATACACCCAAGGTCACATGAGTAATTGGTGTAATACCAAAGCTATCATACTTTCCTCTGTATGGTGTTGCCTCCCATTAGCAGAAGGGGATAAGAGGGAATATAATGCCAGATTCCAGAAGCAGGATGCTTCTCCCTTACCATGTGGCATTGGTGGTGATGGGTAAATTTGCTTTTCATTCTGTGAGGGACATCATCTTCTCAATAGAATGTGGGGATAATGATTATAGGCATTGTTATTCACAAGGTCATTGATTTAAAGCTGGAAGGGACCTAATGAGTCATTTAGGTCAACGATTTTATTGTAGAATTGAGGACACGTACTAGCTGTGTGTTCTTGGGCAAGTCACTTAACCCCAACTGACTCACCAAAAAAAGAGGTGAAGAGAAGTAAGTCAATCAGTCAACATCTATTAAGTACCTAATATGGGCCAGGCACTGTGCTAAGTATTGGGATAGTTAGTGGGAGAGCCTTGATATAAACTCAAGTAATTTGGCTCCGATTTGACCATTCTACTGTTCTAAATTTAATTTTGACTGATTTGAGGTCACGTGGTGGAGATGCAAAAATGCTTTTGGTAGATGGATGTCCCCTGTTGATCTGTTTCCCATATTGTATTTCCCCATGCCTAGAACCCTCTCCCTCCTCTCTGACTACTGACTTCCCTGGCTTCCTCTAAGTTCCAACTAAGATCTACTTTTTAAAAATTGGAAGTCTTTCCTAACTCCTCTTAATTCTAGTGTCTTCCCCTCATCATTTATTTCCTATTTACCCTGTCTATAACTCGCCTTGTATATATTTGTTTATATGTTGTCTCCTCATTAGATTATGAGTTCCTTGAGGGCAAGGACTGTCTTTTGCCTCTTTTCCTATCCCCAGCACTTAGCACAGTGCCTGGCACATAGTGGGTGCTGGATAAATGTTTATTGATTGATTATTTCTAGGTTGGGTATAGGAACTTCAGGAGGAAAGACAAAAAGAATGGATAGGATTGACCTGAGGCTGCAGGACCAACTTTTCATTATAATGGCTGTTTGCTTGAAATCATTTAACCAGTGTTCAATGGCCGTGCTCCAGTTATTGTCTTTGGAAATGAGCAACATAATTGAATTACCAAGACAAACCATATTTGCTGTACATTATAGCTTCTCTCTGACTAAGCCTTTTAACTAGAGCTAATACAAAGTTGCAAAATTGGTTTGAGTTTCAGTATTTTCAGTTTCTTCATAGATACAGGAAGAGATGCCACTGAGCACCCCAGGAGGTGGGTGGGATTAACAATAGGGTGGCTCAAGGAGCTCCAGGGGCTCCCTGTTGATTTTAGGAGGAAACATCAAGTCTTCTCTTTGGCTTTTAAAACTCACAATCTGAATTTTGCTTGCTTTTCCAGGCTTATTGCATAGTATTCTCCTTCACACAACCCACATTCTATACAAACTGGGCTTTTTGCTATGTAGATGAACCTTATATGACCTTTTATGGATAGATAGCCTGTCCACCATGTTGGAATATACTCTTTGTTTTTCCCTTATCAAATTCCTGGATTTCTTCAAAGCTTAATTCAAGTGTCATTTCTCTTTGGAAATTACATTGCATATATTTTAAAATGTATTTACATGTTGTTTCCTCCCAATATAATATAAGCTCTTTGAGGGCATGGATGATTATGTTTGTACATTCTTAGGGATTAACAAAGTGTTTGAGATAAAGCAGGCACTCGATAGATGCATATAGGCCTTGCATATATGCATAAGGCCTTATACTTTTTTTTTTTTGCTTTTTGGAGGGCAATTGGGGTTAAATGACTTGCCCAAGGTCACATGGCTAGTTTGTGTGTGTGTGTGTGTGTGTGTGTGTGTGTGTGTTAAGGGTCTGAGACTGGATTTGAACTCAGGTCTTCCTGACTCCAGAGCTGGTGCTCTATTCACTGTGTCACCTAGTCACCCCCTTATGCCTTTTCTTGATGACCCCCAATGAAAAAGAATATATACTTTTGATGAGCACTAATTATTAGGAAGCTTTTCTTTACATTAAAGTCTAAATCTTCCTCTTTGCACCTTCTATCTCTTACTTCTGGTTCTGCTTTCTAAGGTCAAATAATAATAATATTAGCAAACATTTACATGTGTCAGGCACTGTGCTAAGTACTTTACAATATCTCATTTTATCCTCATAATAACCCTGGGAGATCTAATGACTGGTCAAGGCAACGAGAAACTGGCTACCATGTTCTCTGATGTCTGTCTCTCTTACATATGTATCTCACCTCACTTGTGGCTCCCAGAAACTGTAGCATGCGCAGTAACCATCCCTTGGTAAAAACACTCTTTATAGATGGGCTACACCAGGTAAACAGGCCTCAAACCCATCAGTGAGTTAAGGGGACATCTGCCCCAAGCATGTAAGGCAGGATGGGTGGATGGGAACAATTTATTCCGATAGCCACGAAGGAGGTTGAAACAGATGCTGTGGAGAGTTTAGAGCTTGGTTAGATATCAGTGCACACTAGGCCATTACCAGTCATCCTGACTTTTGTCCTGCCCCTGAACTTTGGTGATTCTGGAAGGGAGAGTGAGGTCAATGACTTTATACAACTCTGCCTCACTTAAATCCAATGCACACACAAATCAAGACATCACTGGATGATATCATTGGTCCTCTTTGTAAATGAAGGACAAAGAACAACAACAACAACAACAGCCCCACCCCAACTCTTGAAGTTATGCCCCTCCTCATTTCCTATTACTGCTTCCCAGCCAAGTCCCTACCACTCTGCAATGGCAAGATAGAGAAGGAGAGGACAGAATCACAGGGATGCAGAATCTCTCAGGCTTTTGGGGTCTTCAAATATATATGACATCATTTCATCTAGTCTTTACAGCCACCCAGGTAAGAAGGCAAGGAAGTTATTAATTATTTAACAATTGAGGTAACTAATGCTCAGAGAGAAGTGAAATGATTTGCATTAGTTCACACTTTGAATACAGTTCTATTTACTGTTAACCTTACATGCTGCCTCCCCAATGGGAATTTTGATTATTGAGTTATAAATCCTCTTACTTTAAATACTTAAAGAACATGGTAATTATGGGGAGGTAGTATGGGAATAGGAGTCAAGATCATCCAGGCTGTATAGATAATAGAGGAAAAAGAGAAAGGCAGATGGTGCTGCTCAGGTACAGTCTCATGGGAGGTCTCATGGCTGAATCTTTGTAGAACCATTACAATGCTTAGATTCTCAGCTTCAGAAACTTGCTTTTATCAGTTTACTCAAGGGGTGATTAGGCTCTGGGAAAATGATTCATGCTAACCAAGCTCCACAAATCACTGATAAACTTGCATGCCAATCCATTAATTACCGATGGCAGATACTTTCAACCTGGGGACCAGAGCCACTGGTTGCTATGGGAGTTTCCTCCTGGAAAAAGACTTTCTTATATATACTGGGGGAGATTCAAAATTTAAATAAGGTGAATTTGGGGGCCCACATTAATCTCATAGCCTATTAATGTTTTTTTTTTTTTTTTTGGAGGGCAATTGTGGTTAAGTGACTTGCCCAAGGTCACATGGCTAGTGTTTGTGTTAAGTGTCTGAGGTCGGATTTGAACTCAGGTTCTCCTGACTCCAGGGCTGGTGCTCTACCGACTGTACCACCTAGCCACCCCAATAGCCTATTAATGTTAAAGCAGAAAAGAATCCTAGAGATGATTTAATCCAACCACTTCATTTTACAAGAATGGAAACTGAGGTGTGACCTAGGTCAAGTCACTGTATCTCTATGGCCTTCATTTTTTCATTTTTAAAATGACACGTTTGTACAAGGTCCTTTTGAACACCAAATCCTGTGGTTATAGGACCAGAGAAATTGAACAATTTTCTCATGGCAGCTAGACGCAAGTCCAGAATCAGAAGTCAGTTCTCTTGACACGTCTTTCCTATATTGTACCCTTATGCACATGGCTTTTTAATTTTCTTGATAGAAAAATGTTTTTAAAATTAGTGAGAATTGGACTGACCCAGAATAAAGACACATTTCTATTCACTTTCCCATCTGGGGCATGTGATGTGGCGTTCTGTTCACTGCCATAAATCAGTAGCTGTGTATTCCAGAAGCCAGGTAGGTAGAGGGAGCTGCATTTCAAACATTGATATGGAGAAGGGAGAGTGTAGACAAAGGTCATTAGCTGGGAGGGAAACACTACAGTACGGGAAAGACTGCTAGGAACCTGCCTCCCTATAGCATCATAGACCTGGAGGTAGCAGGCCAGTTGAATTTCTGCAAGGGACAGTATTCTTGCAAATAACAGGGACAGTGCTTCTGCCCCTGCCTAGCTACTGTCCACAGAGGTGGTGAGTAAGAAAGATTTTTAAATTGGTGAGGGGTTTGAGGTTCCTGGGAGATGGGTGTTCTGTACAGACAAGGATGATTTATTAATGGAATCCTAACCAATGGGGTCTCATCCCTTCTGTCCCTTTACATATACCAGAGCTAAACTAGCACTGATTGATTGTTTTTTGATCGAGTCTTAGAGGTGCTTGCTTTATTTAAATTTAGATTGGCTAAATCTCAAGTTTGATAGGCACATACAATGGTACTGATTTTGGAGTCACAGAAACTGGCTTAGGATCTTGGCTCTATTACCTTCTATGTGTGAGACCCTGGGTAAGTCATTTAACTTTTCTGGGATTCAGTTTTCTCAGTTGCAGAACCAAGTGGATGGCATGGTTAGAATTTTTGTTGTTCATTTGTTTCAGTTTTGCATGATTCTGTATTATGCCATCTGGGTTGGGTTTTCTCGACAAAAATACTAGAATGGTTTGCCATTTCCTCCTCCAGCTCATTTTAAGGATGAGGAAACCAAAGTAAACAGGGTAAAGTGACTTGTCCAGGGTCACACAGCTAGTAAGTATCTGAGGTCAGATTTGAACTCAGGAAGATGAATCTTCCTAACTCTAGGCCTGGAGCTCTATCCACTGTGACCCCTAGCTGCTCTTTAATAAATGATCTCTAAACAGTTAGAACTAGAGAGGGGGTGGCTAGGTCTTTTCTCCAGGACACCAGTTTAAAGTGTTCTGATGACACTTACCCTATTTCCAGAGTTTAATATTTAGATAGAAAAATTAGAGTAGGAAGCTTCCAGTATCCCACTTCCTCCTTCCACTCCCCCTGTTATGCTCCTTCCACCCACCCCAGAGCACCAGGGACTCTTTCTCCAGCTCTTCCTTCTTCACAATTTATCTAAAAACATTGACTGTAGTGTGGCTTCACCATGTTTGCACTAGAGCATATTTTTGTGAAGCTTTCCCTAGGGTTCTGCCTGCTAGGTGCAGGTTTGATTCTGATTTCCTTCTCAGTTCTAAGTTTCATGATTCCCTTTCTTCAATAACAGCTTGCATTTATAGAGCATGTTAAGGTCTGCCAAGTGCTTTACATGCATTCTCTCACTTGATTCCCTCAACAGCCTTATTTTACCTGAATTTATATCAGACTCTTTTTGCCTCAGTTGCTTCAACTGTAAAATGGGGATAATGGTAGCACCTAGAATGAGATACTTAGCCCATTGCCAGGCACATAGTAAGTGCTACATAGATGCATATTCCTTTCACCCTTCCCCTTACATAGTGTGGTTGTTATTTAGTTGTGCAAAACTCTTCTTGACCCTGTGGAACATAGCAAAATGGTGCTACTGGGGGTTTTTCTTGGCAAAGATACTGGAGTGGTTTACCATTTCCTTCTCCAGTGGATGACAGCCAAAAAAGGTTAAGTGACTTGACCAGGGTCACATAGCTAATGTCTAAAACTGTATTTGAACTCAGATCTTCCTGGCTCCAGTCCCAGTGCTCTACCCATTGAGCCACCTAGCTGCCTCTTCTTCTTATGAGGTTGGTACTATTGTTATCTCCATTTTATAGATGAGAAAGCTGAGGCTAAGAAAGGTTAAGTGACTTGCCCAGGGTCTTGCAGATAGCAATTGTCTGAGGAGGGCTTTGAACCCAGATCTGCCTGACTCCTGACTCCAAGGCCAAGATAGACTCTATCTGCTATGCCACACTACCTTATGCCCTCCTCACAAAGTGTACATGACCAAAATTCAGGATACTTACCTTGCCTTTGTCACTCATGCATTGAGTAAAACCATTCAATCTTTCTGTGTCTTCTCCCTGTCATCGTTGGTCAAATGGGAATAAAAGTCCTTCTTTTCAAACTTCTAATGCCTCCCCCTAAAGATGACCATGTATTAATGTTGTGAGCATTTGCTATAGACTTACTTTCACATACTGTTTTGTGTGTATATTGTCTCTCCTTCTAGAATATAAGCTGCTTGAAGGCAAATACTGTTTAATTTAAGTCTTTGCATCCACACGGCCTAGCACAGGGGTGGGGAACCTGTGGCCTTGAGGCCACATATGACCCTCTAGGTCCTCAAGTGTGGCCCTTTGACTGAATCCAAACTTCATAGAACAAATCTATAAATAAAGATTTGTTCTGTAAAACTTGAACTCTGTCAAAAGGTTGCACCCAAGGACATAGAAGGTCACATGTTGCCTTGAGGCCACAGGTTCCCCACCCCTGATCCAAAGCATTGAGAAAGCTCTTTGGGATGTCAGAAGCACTGTAGTAATATAAGGGATTCTAAGTTGCTTCTTTGGGGATATTTGTGCTTTATTTTATATAACAATCTTGCCCCTTTAGAGATTTAAGGTTTAAAATAGGGATAAAAAGTGATTTATCCACAAGAGGCATTATACTTTTATAGGTATGATATCTATTCTTTGTCTACTTTAATTATGTGAATTGGGACATAATAAAGTTCTTGTTTCATTTGGGATATCATCCAGGTGTGCAGATTAATATTTAACAACTAGCTTTCCAAAACATGATGCAAGACATGCTTTTAAGATTAATCTATATTATCAGTATTTTCTCCATCACTTTCTCAAGCCTAAAAAATCAATAAAACCAAATCTGATTTGTAGCATTTGCTGATTTCTGAGGCCTTACTACTCACACTGAAATTTAACATTTAATCAAGGGAGGAGCTGGTAGGAGCTGGCTCCAAGCCTGCCCCTGAATGTGTATCACCACTGTTGACATTGATAAAATGTTAAGAACACAACACTGGAAACCAGATGTTGATTGTACTCTAAGGCTGTGTCACTTACCAGCTCTGTGATGACATACATTCTGCTTCCTCCCTTTGAGTAGCAGTTTTTAGTTTTATTTTCCTCTGCAAAATGAAGGAATTGTATTAGTACCTTCCAAAGCAACTTATGGGTTGCTTTAATGGACTTGTACATGTTTTCCCTAAAAGTTTTTGTTGTTGCTTAGTTGTTTCAAGTCATGTCCAACTCTCCATGACCCCATTTGGGGTTTTCTTGGAAGAGATATTGGTTAACCATTTCCTTTTTCAGCTTATTTTACAGATGATGAAACTGAGGCAAACAGGGTTAAGTGACTTGCCCAGGGTCACACATCTAGTAAATATCTAAGGCCAGATTTGAATGCAGAAAGATGAGTCTTCCTGACTTCAAGACTGGTACTCTATCCATTGCATCATCTAATTGACCCTAAAGGACTTAGAACTTCTTATAAAAGGAAGCTTGTTCATCTATCAAGCTGACTTGCCCTAAAGAAATGGAGACTTCCTCTAAAAGGAAGCTTGCCCTTTCCCCCAGCAGAAAGCCAGTTCCTTGTTACTCCTACCCATTGCTTCTAGGGCCAACCAGAGCAAGGGGAATCCCTCAAAAATTGCTTTGGGTGATCAACAAGATGGTAATAACCTACTTTCCTTGTGGAGAGGATAAAACTGCCGGTGATGGCTGGAGTCATTTAGAAACCAATTGAATGCAATCTCTGAAAATGAACTGGCTAGAATGATGGAGGTAAGGCCTTTATGGGCTCTCCTTGTGTGTTGAACCTTTAAATCTGTGAGACGGGCTGTTCTATAAAGCCCCACACAAACGCCTCCAGTCTAATGCTGGATTAAACAGCCTTGATGGATGAGACTTCAGCTTGATGTTCTCATTACAGAACCTGGAGGAAATCAGATCCCTTAGATTTCTTGTGGGGAAGATTGTGCTAGCAGCTTTTGTGTAGAACGGGTGCTACTGATGCCCTCCAGTTGTTTATAAAGAATTAATTAGAGCTACTGTATCATTATATTCTAACTTCCAAATGATTTTAGAACTTCATTGGACTCTGCTAGGGGGCAGCTAGGTGGTGCTGGCCCTGGAGTCAAGAGGAACTGAGTTCAAATCTGACCTCAGACACGTAACACTTACTAGCTGTGTGACCTTGGGCAAGTCACTTAACTCCAATTGCCCTGCCTTCCCCCTCTCCAAAAAGCAAAACAAACAAATAAAATAAAAAAGACAATGCTATCGGTTATTTACATTTTACACATGAGGAAACTGAGGCTAAGAGATGTTAGTTACATGTATGTAGTTAAATAGATGTAAGTTCAGGGACTTGCTTGGGGTCACATAGCTAACAAGGATGTCTGCGGTAGGATTCAGACTCAGATTTTCCTGACTCCTAACCCTAACACTTAATCCTTTGTGACACATAGATGCTCCAGTTGTACATATAGCAGAGAAGTGTAAAATCAGCCATCTGAGGAAGGGGAAGAGCCCTTTTCCAATCAGGGGTAGCTTCTCACCCACAGCTTCACCTTGAAAGGTGTTACGTGTCCTTGGAGATCCAGGTGAGGAGGGAGAACATTCTGAAACCAGATAAAACCTGGCAAACTTTTGACATGAAGACTGGAACACTCAGTCTCCCCTGGAAGCTCAGGCAGGGGAGGAACGAGCCTTATAGTACTGTTTGTTTCTTCAGTGCTGTTATTTAACTGAAGAACCAGACAGCTGTGATTAAACCAGCCCCCGAAGCTGAGCTGGCCAGGTTTTTCTCCACAGGGAACATTCTCTCAAACCTTCCTTTTGATTTGTCCTTATGAGCTCTGTTGATTCTATAGTCCTGGGAAGAAACCCTGAGGGAGGACCGATGTACTGAGAGCTGCCTCTCTGGGTGATAGAGGGGTACAAGGGACATATAAATTGCTAATAAAACGGAACAGCTGAACTTCAGCCCGTATTTATTGGATGGCTGCCATAAAAGAGGACCTAGAGATGCCTGCTTGCTCCTGACAGTGAATGCTAATAGATATATAGGAGGGGGCAGAAGTTTGCTAAGAGCTAACTAAAGAGAACTAGGAATGACAATTCCCCTGCCCCTCAATCTCCTCTCCTTCCCAAATATCCAAAAGGGGCAGATTCTTAAGGATGGGGGGGTTATTTATTTGTTTTCTTTCAGTAAGTATCAGCAGCAGCCAGGAAAGAAAGGTTAGGTAAGGCGATGGTTGACAAATAGGAGGCAGGGCTAGGAGGAGAAATTCAGGTGATCACTGGGCCAGCAACTACTTGTCAATCATTTCACAAACTTTTGGTGCTGGAAAGTCTGGAGCATCAGATCATTTTAGGATCATGCTTGTCTGACCCTGGTGGAGCTAAACCTAGAACAGGCCATAGGTTTAGAGCTTAGAAATCATCTCATCCCATATCTTCATGTTAGAAATAAAGAAAGAAGTGACTAGTTCAAGATCATTCAGTTGGTAAATAGCAAGATATAGCTCTGAGGCTCTGACTCATAATCCAACGTTCTCTCCTTTTTTATTCTACTTCCCAGACCCGTTTTCTTGGGATCTCTCTGCCCAGGCCTCAGGGGAACCTCTGGGATTTGGCATGGCAGAAAACAGGATGGTGGGGTAATTCATATGTAGGGAATAAAGATGGGAGATAACTAGGTAACAAGCCCTGATTTAACCTGAGCCCTCCATTGGAATCAACAAGTCAACATGGATTTGTTTTTAAATAAATCTGTCATCAGTGCCTAACACACTTATTTGCTTGACTTGAGTCTAGTCAGTGCTAAGTACATGGTATATGTCTAGGGAAAGGAATGCTAGATCTGGAGTCAAGGCATTTGAGTTGGAATCTCAGCTGGGTCATCCATGATCTGAAGGACTTTGGACAAGTCATTGTATTTCTCTGGATCTCTATTTCTTCATTTTTAAAATAATGGCTTTGGGAATGGTAGCCTCTACGTACTGTTCCAATGTTATATCTATGAACTTGTGTTCTCTATAGGCCATGGTTTCTTTATCTTTCAAATAAAGAAGTTGTACTTAATAGTCTTTAAGGACCCTTCGATTTTTAAAATTCTATGATTCATGGGGCGGCTAGGTGGCGCAGTGAGTAGAGTGTCGGCCCTGGAGTCAGAGGGACCTGGGTTCAGATCCGGCCTCAGACACTTAACGCACACACAAACAAAAACCTAGCCATGTGACCTTGGGCAAGTTACTTAACCCCAATTGCCCTCCAAAAAGCAAAAAAAAAAAAAAATTCTATGATTCTGAGAGAGATAATTTATGATCTCAGGGCTGTATAGAAAAACAGGGATGACTTGTGTACAGTTCTTTTTCAATCATGTCCAACTCTTAATGGCCCCATTTGGAGTTTTCTTGGCAAAGATACTGGAGTGGTTTGCCATTTCCTTCTCCAGCTCATTTTACAAATGAGGAAACTAAGGCAAATAGGGTTAAGTGACATGCCCCAGTTCACACAGCTAGTAAGTGTCTGAAGCCAAATTTGAATTCAGGAAGATGAGTTCCTGACTTCAGGTCTGGCACTTTATCCACTGCACCACCTAGCTGTTCTCAGTGATGATTTAGAACAAATCTTTTATTTTGTTTTTGTTTTTGTTTTTTTTTTTTGGAGGGAAATTGGGGTTAAGTAACTTGCCCAAGGCTACACGGCTAGGTTTTTATTTGTGTGTGTGTTAAGTGTCTGAGGTCGAATCTGAACTCAGGACCTTCTGACTCCAGGGCCGAGACTCTACTCACTGCGCCACCTAGCCGCCCCCAAACCTTTTATTTTATAGATGAGGAAACTAAATTCCAAATTGTAAGCTCTATGAGGACATGGAACAGGTTGTAAATAAAGTAAAACATTTACTTCCAGAGCCTAACATAGTGTGCTGAACACTGTAGCTGTTTAATAAGTATTTGGTAAATTGAATTGAATGATTTGCCCAATGAGTTAGTGGCAGAAGTGGGACTAGAGCCCAGGCCTCCTAATTTCTAAGTTGTTCTATATCCTTCCATATCACTGAGCTCCTCTGGACAATGACCCCAAGTAGTTCATAACAAAAGACTCACTATAGGATTAGGTTCTGTACAAGCAGATTTTCTGAAACACTGAAAATGGATGCAATGTTTTAATGATCTAAAGATTTGGACGCTGCAATTAGACATGCAGTAGCTTAAATTCCATTTTTTACTGGATATCTTTTTTGTCACTTTACTTCCTCCCCCTCTATCCCAAGCCTCCCCTTTCCTATTATTGTATATATATATACATATATACATACATACATATATACATACATATATATATATATATATATATATATATATATAATATTCCTGTTTGGTCATTTCAGTCACATACAACTTTTTGTGAAAGATTTGGGGTTTACTTGGCAAAATATACTAGAGATGAGGAAACTGAGGAAAACAATGTTAAGTGACTTACCTAGGGTCACACAGCTAGTAAGTATCTGAGACTGGATTTGAACTCAAGAAGATGAGTCTTCTTGATTTCAGACCTGGTACTCTATCCACTGTGCCACCTAGCTGCCACACCACCCCCATCCCCACCCCAATGTATGCTCCTTGAAGGATTATTGGGGCGCCTGAGGGTCCTTGTGTGTGTGTGTGTATGTGTGTGTCCTGTTATATTCTTACTACTTAGCATGGCACCTGGCATGTAGTAAGTACTCAGTAAATACTTGCTGTAGTTCATCCTTTGTTCTCAAAGAGGACCAAGGACATCAGGAGGGTGACCTTGCAAATGAATTGGATTTAGGTGAGGTAGAGTTCTGCAAAATCATCAGCCTCACTCTCTCCTCCAGTGTCATAGGAGTTCAATAGTAAAGGCATAGGTCAAGATGACTGGCAGTGGCTCTAGATACAGTGGAAGACCATGGCCTTTTTAGGTTAAGGCCTTTCCCAGATTTGCTTGAGGCAACACCCATTCTATAATTAAAGGGTAGGTAAGCATTGAGGCTAAAGATGGCCTAGTTTGCCTTCACAAAAGAATCAGTGTGGGCAGAAAAGACTGCTCTTCTCTCAAGCTGGTGTTGGTGTCCAAACTCCATGGAAATAGCCCTGTGGCTATATCCTCCCACCACATTGAGCTCCCACACTCCAGCTAGACAGCCCAGCAGCTTCCTTCCCCACCCACCACAACCACTCTTGAGTGTAGAAGTCCAGAACCCTTAAGCCACTCAATGAAGGCCCCCTTCCCACCTCCAACCCCTCTAGCTCAAGGGAAGGAAAATAAGAAATGAGACCTTCCCTCCTCCCTCCAACTCAGGGGAGGAGAACTGGCTAGCTCTCCTAATCCCCCAAAAAGTGAGCCCAAGGAAAGGTCATATTTTATACCCTCTTCCCATCCCAGCAAAAAGGAAGGAAGGACAGAGGTAAAAGCCAGACTCCCTCCCCAAAGGGAGCTTAGGAAGATTAGAGGTTAGATATGAAGAGGGAAGGGTGATAAGGAGGGGGGGAGGGTAAGAGGTTCTGCCAGGGACCCTGATCACTATCAGTGACCAGAAACCCTGCCATTCAGTCTGGAAAGAATTCACCAGGCTCAAGCAAACTTTGAAGCCCATATTGTAAAGTTTATTGTTATGCTGCACAAGTACAGCAGGCTAGGATTCTTAGGGATCCTGCAAATTTGCAGAGGCCACAGGCATAGTTTTAAGGTGTCAATTATGCTAACTAGGTGAGTAAGGGTGGGATCAGGGAGGAGTTAAGGAGTGGTCAGTGCTCAAAGGACCATGCACTTTTAATATCAACTGTGCAGGTGTATTGCCCATGATTCACTGGGAAATAGCTCAAGTGGGGGCTAGCTGGAGGTGTGGTTTTAGGCCTGACACATCACTGAAGAGTGCCCAGTCTGTCACCCACCAAGGTCATCAGAGACAGTGTGGGTATATAATTGACTAAGGAGTTACCCTATAGATAAGGTATTGAAGAATTTATGGTGCAGTTGGCCACTCTAACTAAGGGAGATAACATTTAGTTAAGGATTCATAGATCAAGCAGAGATAAACAGGTCATGAGTTGTTGCTGGGCAGAGTGCTGGAAGGGGGAAGGGGCAGAGTCAATGCTCTGAGGCTGGGGGGGTGGAAATGTGATCTTACAGACTGGTTTTACAAATTGATTTTACAGACATAGATCCCAAAGCACCCCATTTACAAACTGATGTTGCAAATTGATATTACAGACATATATACATCCCAAGTACCCCATCAGATCTACCCTTAAGTGAGAAATCTGAAGAGGAGTACTGGCTTAATTCCTCTACAGACACAGGGGTAGACTGAGAGGGAAGCACTGGGTAACTACATAATGGAAAAAGCAATGAACTCGGAGCGTTTACCTGTGTGGACTCGGAAAAGTTATTTCATTTCTCCATTTATTTGCCTCTTATGTAAAATGAAAGAGTTGGACTGCCTGATCTTGGAGGTCCACTCTAGTTTTCTATCTATGATGAGGCCTCCATTTGAACCCTAATAGCTGTGACCTAGGCTTTAAAATATTCTTCTATTAAGGTGATCACCTCTCCTATAGTGCTTCAGCCTGGAGAAGAGGACACCCTGGATTCTCATAGACAATGTGAGCCAAGCTCACAATTTGACAAGACCTGTCCAGGTGGAAAGGCTTTGAATGGAGGCTCAATGCTGGACTATTTCTTTTTTTTTTTTTATTAAACAAATGCTTTATTAACTTCTGGTTTACATAGTTCATTTCCACCAAATTTTGAGTTACAATTTTCCCCCCTTTTTTCCCTACCCCCCACCCCAGAATAGCAGTCCCACTAGATATCCCCTCATCCAATCTGCTCTCTCCCATATCTTCTCCCATACCCCCTTCGACTTTGCCATTAGGGCAAGGTGAATCTCTGAGCCCCACTGCCTGGACATCTTATGAAACATTTAATTTTAAAACTTAGATTTTCAGATCCATTCCCTTCCTCCCTTGTCACCCACTCCCTCTGAGAAGATAAGCAATTCAGTATGTGTTGTACATGTATAGCTATGCAAAACATTAACATAGTATATATATTGTAAAAGACTGCTTATATTTCCCTCCCACCCATCTCACCTCCCACCTGGTCCATTCCCTACTTTGATCCTGTCCCTCTTTGATAGTGGGTATTTCCAACTTCCCCTCCCTCCAGAATGCCCTCCCCTCCATCATACCCCCTCTCATCCTCCTTTCCCCTACTCAACTGCAGGGTGAGATATCCCATTTAGTATGTATGTGATTCTCTCCTTGAGCCAACTTCAATGAGAATATGTTTTTGCCTTTTTGCCTTCCTGTTCTTCCCCTCCCCTGCAACTACTTCCCCTTGCCTCTTCTACATGATATAGTTTACCCTACCCTGTCTCTCCCCATCTCCTTTTGCCACTTTCCTCTCTCACCTATTGACTTTACCCCTTAAGAATCATCCCTTCCCATTAAATTCAACCTGTGCCCTCTATCCATATATACCTGTAAACATATGCCCATATACCCTTCTTCAGTTATTTTCGTAATGAGAAAGATTTCATCAGACACAGTTATTGTTTTTCCATGTAGGAATGTAAATAGTTCAACTTTGATAAGTTCCTTTTGATTTCTTTTCCTTGATTACCTTCTCAAGCATCTCTTGCTTCTTGTGTCTGAATGTCAAATTTTCTATTCAACTCTGGTTTTTTCCTCAAGAATGCTTGAAAGTCCTCTATTCCACTGAATGACCATATTTTCTCCTGAAACAAGATACTCAGTTTTGCTGGGTAGGTGACCCTTGGCTTCAATCCCAGCTCTTTTGCCCTCTGGAATATCATATTCCATGCCCTTCAATCCCTCAGTGAAGAAGCTGCCAGGTCCTGGGCTATTCTGATTGTGTTTCCACAATATTGAAATTGTTTCTTTCTGGCTGCTTGTAGTATTTTCTCCTTGATCTGGGAATTATGGAGCCTGGCTATAATATTCCTGGGAGTTTTCTTTTTGGGATCTTTTTCAGGAGGCGATCAGTGAATTCTTTCAACCTCTATTTCCCCCTCTGGGTCTAAAACATCAGGGCAATTTTCCTTGAGAATTTCTTTAAGCATGATTTCTAGGTCCTTTCTTTGATCTTGGCTTTCAGGTAGTCCAATAATTTTTAAATTATCTCTCCTGGATCTATTTTCCAGGTCAGTGTTTTTTTTCCCATGAGATATTTCACATTGCCTTCTATTCTTTCATTTGTTTGGATCTGTTTAACAGCATCTTGATTTCTCATGAAGTGACTAGCTTCCATTTGCTCCAGTCCAACTCTGAGGGAATGAATCTCCTCATTGAGCTTTTGAGATTCTTTTTCCATCTGGCAAATTTGGTTTTTTAAGGCATTCTTCTCCTCATTGCCTTTCTGAGCCTTTTTTGCCATTTGAGTTAGTCTGTTTTTTAAGGTGTTATTTTCCTTAGTCAGGCTGTTGACTGTCATTTCATACTTTTCTTGCATCTTTCTCATTTCTCTTCCCAATTTTCCCCCACTTCTCTTATCTGCTTCTTAAGGTCCTCTATGGCCTGTAGCCAGCTTGTATGTGGGGCTTTTGGTGCAGGTGTTCTGACCTCACAGTCCTCCTCCATGCTTTGATCCTCTTTGCCCCTAAAATAGGAGTCCAATGTTGAATTTTTCTGTTTATTTTGTTTCTTTTGCCTAGGCATGTTGCCACTGAATTACTTGATTTTGGGGCTTGTTGCCACAGTAGGACTCTGCCACCAGACAGGAGAGCTTCTGTCCCAAATGTGGGGTCTTCATAACTTCTGCTGGTTGGGTGGCCTCTGTAAAGCCTCCACCCACTCTGGCAAATTGGATACCCACCCCAAACTTCCCCCCCAGACCACAATCCAGATCCAGGCAGTTTAAAGCAAGAGAGATTAACCCCCAGACTGATTGCTGGATCTCTCTATAGTTCACAGACCAGGAGCTAGAGCCGCCAGTGACACTGCAAAATCACTTCTATGCCGCGTTTCTTCAGTACCTTTTCACCCCCAGGGGAGGAAGCCGACTCATTCCCCAAATACTGGTCCCAAAGTTCATAGGGCACTAACCTCTCACTTTGTCCTAGGCATATCTGTGCTGATAATTCTGGAATCGCCACAGTTGCTGGTGTTCTGGGGTCCCTCCAGCTGGCTGCTGGCCCAGGTGCCCTAAGGCTAAAACTGCTCATGGGGGCCTGAGCTTGGCTCCCAGAGTGCTGAGCTGTGGGTTCCCAGCGAGCTGTGCTACCTGCTCTCAGAGCGCTGTGCTCACTGCTCCCTGCAGAGCTGCTGGGTTCTCCTCAGTGGGAGGTTAGTTTCTCTGTGTAGTTCTGTGGGTGCTGGGGTTCCAGAAGTTGTTCAGAGTCCCCTTTTACATAGTTTGGAAGTTGTGTGGGGCAGAGAACCTTGGAAGTGCTGTTTCTACTCTGCCATCTTGGCTCCGCCCCCAATGCTGGACTATTTCAATGAAAATCAGTTAAAAAGTTATTTCTAAGCACCTACTATAAGGACTAGAGTTGGACATCTAAGACAAAGTGAAAAACAGTCCTGCCCTTAAGGATTTTACATACTGCTAGGAAATACAAAGTGTAAATAGATGAGCCAATGCAAAGTATTTTGAGTAGACTGATGAGGGAGAATGGGTATTTCAGGAACCCCAATAGCCAGAGTCCCTGGCATTCAGTCTGGAAAGAATTCACAGACCCAAGCAATCTCTAAGTCAAGATGGTAAACGTTTATTGTTATACTTTATATGGGGCAAGAGTTCTTAGGGGACCTGCAACCTTAAAGGAATACAGTTAAAGTTTTTATAGGATAATCTATAGTAGATCCTGTGGTAATTATGCTAACTAGGTGAGTCAGGGCAGGATTAGGAAGGAGTTAAGGAGTGGTCAGTTCTTAAAGAAACATATGCTTTTAATATCTACTACACGGGCATATTGGCCAGAATTCATTGGGAAATAGATAATGGGGTAAGGGGGGAAAGGGGGAAGGAGGGGGACTGCCTGAAGGTGTGGTTTTAGGCTTGAAATGTCACTAAGTCAGCTAGGAGTCAGGGCTGACCAAGCTGTCACCCATTCATGTCATGTTTGACAAGATAGATGCTGGGAATAAACTTATGTTCCAAGCTAACAACGGATACAGGATGTGTATAATGAAGTAGAGAGTATACATGTGACTGAGTCTAGGATATATATGATAGGTATGACCCAGTACATACATGCTTCAGCCAGTACACAGTTGGGTCAAGCTACTAAATTCTACAAGTGCAGCTGGCCACTGCATCAGGAAGAGAGGTAAGTATTTTGTTAGGGCCTGCTGCCCTTGAGCTAGAGAGAAACTGCCTGAGACAGTGTTTTGAGGCTAGGGGGATTTGAGGCTAGGGAGAAATGTGATTTTACAAACTGATGTTCAAGCACCTCATCATAGAAGGCATTGATAATTAAGAGAATTAGAAAAGGCTTCCTATAGAAGATGGCACCTGAGATGAGCCTTGAAAGAAACCAAGGATTCTAAGCTTTAGTTAGAAGCTTTACACTCATGGGAGGGTAGGAAGGGGGCCAGTCTATGCAAAAGCAGAAGATGGGAAGATGGAGTGTTGAGTTTTTGGGAGAAAAGAAAGTCAGCTAAGTTGGACTAGAGTGCAGAGTGTGTGAAGTAAAGTGAAATCAGTCTGGGGAGGTAGGCTGGAGTCACTTGTTGAAGTATTTGAAATTCTAAGCTTAGAAATTTGTATTTTGGCCTGGAGACAATAGAGAGGCATTGAGGTTTCCTGAGTGTGTGTGTGTGTGTGTGTGTGTGTGTGTGTGTGTGTGTGTGTGTGTATGTGCATGTGTGAAGCTATGGGTTAGTCTTCTGTTTTAGGAAGATTATTTTGGTAACTATTTGGAGGATTACTGTAAATGGGAGAAATCTGAAATTATTAGGAGACTATTGAATTAATCCAGGTTTAAGAGATAATGAGAGCCTAAAACAAGGTGGTGGCCATGGGAGTGGAAAGAAGGGGATAGACAGGAGATACGGTGGAGGCAGAAGCAACGAGAATCAGCGATTGATTAAACGAGATGGGGCAGTGAGGGTGAAAAAACAGAGAATGAGTCTGAGATTCTAGAATGAAGATATGGGGAAGACTGAAGGAGGGCTGGATTTAGGAGGTAAGAAAAGAATTCTATTTGGGACGTGTGCACCCAATGCCACAGATACCCAGTGCCACCCTGACAGATGTTATTTTCTATCCTCATCCTGCCAAAAATGGCATTAGGTGCAGTGGTCCTTTTCTGAAAGCTCTTGCACCTAAACAGTTAAGCAGAATTTCTTCATTGCTGGCTTCTAGAAGGCAGGTCAGGCAGGATGGGTTTCCAGGACTTTCAGAAGACAGAAATTATCATCCTCTTTGCCAATGCCCTCCTTCTTTTAGCCTTTGGAATCTTCCTACCCATGTTTGCTCCAAGAGCTGTCATGGTGTCTCTGCTTCTTTTGTCAACTGAAACAACAACAAACAACAGCAGCAATAGATGCTTTTGTTTCCACTTTTAATTCCTATTGATGTGCCATCCACATGGACCAAGTTAATAGCTTTACCTGTGATTCTGGGGTTTCCTGGAGCCTGTCCTGTAATCAGTTTTTTTTTCCAGGATTCACAACTGTCCAATTGTTAATGCCACTAGGAAGGAACAAGGTCCAGGTTTTTGCCTTCCCCATCATTAGGAAGCACTGTTGTATAGTGTAAAGAGTCATGGATTTGGAGATAGTGGACCTGAGTTCAAATCCCAACTCTGACACTTATTATCTGTGTGACCTTGTTCAAGGTACTTAATCTCTCTTGGCTCAATTTCCTAATCTGTAAAATGAAGTGGTTGGACAAGATGGCCCAGCTTTATGTCTCTGATCCTAAGGCTTTGTCCTTTGATGCTCTTCAGTCCCAGGTACCACTTGGTTCTGGAATATCTAGGAATTCATCCTTTGTGTCCACAAAGCTTGGCCTAGGAACTCAGCTCTAGCCAGTACTTCCTCCACTGCTCTGCAATTGCTAAGGATCCAAGGACTCTTTGATAATCACTGTTGCCTTAGTCTGCTGCCATCACTGGGGTCACCTTGGAGAGAATTTACAGATTTACATCTTCCCTTTTCAGAGAGTTAAAGTCTGTGTAGCTCGCCTTTCCTTTCTCCATCTCTCAGTCAGTCTTATTTATGATCCAACCAAGTAAATTTTAAGGGGCTGGTCACCAGAGCATTAGAGGTAGCTGAAAAAAAAATCTTGGACACAGAAACTTACTAAATCCTCCACCATGGACACATAGGGCCTTTGATCTCCACTGGTGAAGAAAGTATTCCCAGTGATGAAATCACGGAGTAAGATGTTGACCCTGCTTTTATGAATGAAACAAGGGCCACAAAGGGGAAAAACTTATCGCCTTCCCTATATTTCTTACATCCTTCCCCCTAATCAACCCCATATTTCTCTAGGTAAGAACACTTTCTCCTTTTTTTCCTATGATGGATTGCACTCTAATGGAGTTGTATGATATAAATTCTCTGAAGTGTATCAATCAGCTTGGTTCAATCAACCATCTTTAAGTCACAGTATGACAATTTTTCCTTCTGATTTTCTTTTCCTAATCCATGGGAGAAATTCCCTGTCTTCTAGATGTGACTTCATCTTAGGAGCCCAAAATAGTTGTTTAGAAATACTCTAGGTGTGATCCATGCTCTTGTTTGACAAGAGAAAATGAGCTACAAGAACTTTATTAGGGTAAAGGGAAGAAGAAGAATGGCCTCTTGACCTTGGAAATTCAGTCTCATGGTATGGCACAATGGTGTCAATGGTAGGCCTAGCTGATGGTGAGCATCCTAATCACTAATGATAACTAACATTGTATGGTACTTTCTGGTGTACAGTGTACTTTAATAATAATAAAGGTGATAGCTAGCATTTACATAATGCTTTAAGTTTATAGAGTACTTTTCGTATGATAACTCATTTAATCCTCCCAACCATCCTGTGAGGTAGGTGCTTTTATGATCCCATTTTACAGAAAAAGAAACTGAGGGCCTGAGAAAAGTTGCCCAGAATCACAGCAGCTAGTAAGTGCTTGAATTAGGATTCAGACTAGGAATTTCTGGATTTCAAGTCCAGCACCAGGTCAGAGACTAGTAAAGTAGACAGTTCCTATTTTCTCTTCTTTACTGTTAAAGAGCTCTGTTAAATAATCAGCTTTTGTGCCTACTCAATTAATCCAGAAGCCCAATTTGACTTCAAAACTGTAAGAAAAATGTCAAAAAAGCCTCCTCGTTCTCAGATGAATCAGCAGGAGCTGGCAATTAGGATAAAAAGGAAGAAAACAGAAGCCAAATGATACTTTACAACACAGCCTTGGTTTGGCATTTTCCTAGTGTTTCTTCACCTTTGTTTACAAGGAAAAACAAGCATTTCTTAACAATATCCTGTACTGTAATTGACTTTAGTTTCTTGTTCTCCCTTTTCATTTTTCTCTCTCCTTTTGGTGCCCTTTGCGTAACACTCAAGGACCCTCAAGTTCCCCAACCCTTGCAGCCCACTGTAGTACCCATTTGTAGTGGTACAGTACCCAAGTAGTACATTTGAGATCATTTCAAGCTATGGACCCCACAGAAAGAATCATAGAGAAAGTGGCACCTGAATTAGGTCTTAAAAGAAGAGAATTTCAACACTTTTGTCCTTACCTCTTATTCTCTAATTACCTTTACCTTCCTGATCAAAATGGTGGCAATTGTCTGTTAGATGTTAGGAAGGAAACAATCCATGTAATTTACTACTTACTAAAATAAAAATGACTGATAATCCCAAACTCCTAGGGTTTTACTGTTTGCATTTTAAAAGGTAATTCTCATTAGCCCAAATGAATATTTAATTAATAGAATTTCAAACACTGTGAGGGTAATTTGAGTCCCTTGTGGGAATTGAAACCATGTGGTTTAAAAAAAAAAAACACCATCCTGTCTAGGCTTTGTTTCTTGGGTTGTATGGTAGACATTGATGAGCTATGATCTCCATTTTTGGACGGACCACACTAATGGCTGAGATTGTAAATCCATTCAGGTATTTTGAGAATCTACTGAATGCATACTCAATTAATTGCTGGGAGGTGAAGTGTCAACAAGCACCCTTCCCCCCCACTTCACATCTCCCAGTTCTCCTTATGCTGTCTCCTGTATTTAGGTCTTTGTTCACACCGTCCCCAAAGTCTAGAATGAGAATTAGATAACTGTAGATGAGGCAGTAACATTTCAGATAAAACTAACAGAAATTGTTCCCATTTCTCAGTCAGGCTTTTTCCCCCCCATGAGATAATGGTATGGTAGAGAAGATAATGCTATTTTACATTGCAGAATTTTAGAGGTTTTAGAAGTGCTCAACATACACTTTCACATTGAGATGATCTTATCAACTACAGCAACCCACACATGTTATAGATTAGGAATCAGAGGCACAAAGAGGAATCTAATTTGCCACTAAGTGGAAAAAACAGGACTCAAGCCAGGCTACCTGATTCCAAGGCTGTTGGATGCCAAGTGGGGATAGATTTTAATTAATTATAGATCCGCAAAGTACATAGATTATTGGAAATGGAAGAATTTTCATCTATAAGGGACCTCTAAGTTCCCTTTCAGTTCTAGGTCTATGATCCATCCTATGAATATCTAACCCCACTGGGAAGAGAAAGTGACCTTGCACAGGCCTACATCCCTCATTCAAATCAAAGTCAACTGCAAGTCACGTCATCATCTCCCTGATTTCATGGTCCTCTTCAAGAAAGGAGGATAAATACAATAATTTAACCCCACTTCCTCCTTTAATATGCAGAAAAACTGAGACTCAGAAAGGGAGCCCTTTTTCTTCCTAAAAAATTGACTGACTTTTCAAACCTCCTGAAGAAACTAGTTTTTTGCAAATACCTCTGAGTTTCCTTAAACCTTTGACCCCTGAATCTACAATCCTATGGCCCTACAAACATCAAGGTATGTTTGTTTTACTGTCTTTTCAGAAAAGGAATGTTTGGACTGAAATTGAAGAAGAAAAAGAAGAAAGAGGAGAAGGGGTTGATTCTAGCAAATAAAGGTGCACAAGGTAAGGCATAGTAGGTGATCGTCTTGCTTGGTTCTGCAGAATCAAGGGACAAAATCTCTTTTGTTTGTTCAGTGGAGTTTACAGCCAACACCCACCCACACAGGTTATGGGAACACCTAGCACATTTTCTAACATGTTAATTTAATTTAATTCAACAAACATTTATTGAGGATTTATAATCTGGTAGGTGCTTAGGATACCAAGATGACAGTTTCTATCTTCAAAGAGTTTCCAGCCTGTTGAGGGGGATAAGACAGTTAAAGTACATTTAAGTCAGAATGTGGAAAATACACAGGAGAGAACAAAGCAGAGTATTATGAGAAATTTAAAGAGAGAATCTTCAGTTAAGGGGATCAAGGAAGACTTTATAGAAAAGGGAGTTTCTGAGTTAGCTGGACCTTTAATGAAGCGAAAAAATTCCATAGGTAAAGATGGAGGAGAAGTCCATTCTAGTCTTTAAGGGTGGTGTGAACAAAGGGCTGAACACAGGACAGAGCAGCATGAGAACTGGGGAGGAGGAAGGAAAGAGATATGGTGATTGCTTAATACCTTACCTCTCTTAATGTTGGGAAAGAGCTTTGAGTTACTGGAAAATTAAATAATGCCCTCCTATGTTAGGTCACACCTTCTCTTGAGATTTAAGAGGTCTACATAATTCATAGTAGCATAAAAACAATCTGGGTTACTCCTCTATCTCATAGCTCCCTGCAGATCCTTCTTCCCCTCTCTGTCCCTGTATGGCAGTGGGATTTTCTCTCCTGGGAGGGCATGTAGATTTGTTGACATTTTCCCTCAGTTCCTAGTGTGTCTCTGTTTGTGACCTATCTCAATCTGGGTCTCTGATTTGGTCTTGGAGCAAATAAGTCGTGGATTCAAATATTACTACCAGCTATTAAACTTGAAATGACCATGGGCAAGTCACTGCCCCTCTGATGATTGATGAAACATATTATGTTTACTTTACCAGATTGTATGAGACTTAAGAAAATGAATATAAAATGTTTTTTAAACCTCTGAGCTCAATATAAATATCAGCTCATTGTTAATTCCCATTTGATCAGAATAAGAAAGATATAACAATTTGTTAGTAATTCATGTTCTACAGTATTATTTCAACACATTGTCTCTGACCTCCAAACAACCCTTTGATGTAGATAATATTATTATTATTACCATAATTGAGGAATAATGAGTACAGCTAATAAGTATCTGAACTGGAGCTTCAGGTTCTCTGATTCCAAAACCAGTGCCTTTAAATATCTATGACAGTAGGGTCAATGAGATGATTAGATATCTTATTTTTCCATCTGGACCTCTGTATCTTCTCCTTACCTTTGCTTAGTAATTAATCTTTCGGTATGCCTGGGGTGGGATATTTGGCATTAAATAATGGCCCATGGGCCCTCAAAGGCTCAAGAAAAATCTATTAAAATAGATTAAAAGGAACTCTTAACTTCCATCTCAGTTTCAAAATTTCTACATACTCTTGTATCATGCTGGGAAATTAATGGATTCTGCTCTGTCACCCTAATCTGATTTTAAGGAGAGGGGGAATAACCTGTTAAAATCTTTACATAAATTTTATGTTGATATATGCAATTTCATTTACAATAGACTTATTATTATATTTTCATGATGATAATTTCCCTCAATATTGCCATCAGACCTGCTTTATAAAATGGCAATTAGTTGCTTTGACACATATTCCTTCATTCATAGCAATGGCAGAGATTTAGAGGATACTACTTTTGTTTGAAAATCTGAAGTGACTAGGTCTGTATCCCAAAGAAATTATAAAAAAGGGAAAAGGTCCTACATATACACAAAAATTTATAGTGCCTCTTTTTGTGGTGGCAAAGAACTGGAAATTTGAATGTCTATCAATTGGGGAACCACAAGTTGTGGTATATGAATGTAATAGAATCCTATTGTGCTATAAGAAATGATGAACAGGCAGACTTCAGAAAAACCTGGAAAGACTTACATGAACTGATGCTGAGTGAAGTTAGCAGAACCAGGAGAACATTGTACATGGTAACAGCAACATTGTTCAATGGCGGACTTTGATAGACTTAGCTCTTTTCAGCAATGCTATGATCCATGACCAGTCCAAAAGATTCACAATGAAAAATGCTATCCACATCCAGAGAAAGAACTATAATGTCTAAATTCTGATCGAAGCATATCATTTTTACTTTTTTTGTGTTTTTTTCTTTCTCGCTTTTCCTTTTTGTTCTGATAATTCTTTCTCAACATGACTTGTATGGAAATATGTTTAACATGATTATACATGTATAATCTATATCATATTGCTTGTTGTCTTGGGGAGGGCAAAGGTATTGAGGGAGAAAAATTTGGAGCTCAAAATCTTATAAAAAAAGAATGCTGATAACTATCTTTACATGTAATTGGAAAAAAATAAAATGCTATTTCTAAAAAAGTAGAAAATCTGAAGTAATGGGAGAGGATGACCTTCTGTGGTTGTCTTTCATTCTGGAGCAATTAATTGTTAAGGTGTTTTTCCTAATAGGAAGGTCTCCACTCTATACCTTCTACTTGTTGTTCCTTGTTCTGCCCTCTGGGGCTATGTATAAAAAGGCTACTCTTTCTTCCACGCGTTAGCCCTTCAAATACTTGATGACAGTGATATAGTCCTTTCTCCTTGCCTGCCCCCCCACCCCAATTTTCTCATCTCCAGGCTCAACATTCTCAATTCCTTCAACTAATCTTTGTATGACACGATCTTAAAGTCCTTCACTATCTTGGCTGCCCTCCTTTGGATGGTCTCCAGTTTGTCAACATTCATTTTAAAGTATGGTGGTGAGAAGAGAACATAATATTTTAGAAGTAATCTGGCAAAGGCAATATTGTTATAACTATTTTTTTGACAGTGGACAGTCCAGAAAAGTAATAGCAATGGCTTACTTTCATGGCCACTCTACATATACATACACACACGTATACACATACATATATATGTATGTGTATATATATATATGTGTGTGTGTGTGTGTGTGTGTGTGTGTGTGTGTGTGTGTGCGCGTGCACCTATATGTTGAATTTCCACTTTGCTGCTTATGATGATCTCTATGTAACTTGGAGCAAATGACTTTATTTCTCTGGACCTCAGTTTCTTTGTTTATAAAATGAAGGGTTTTGATTAAATGAATTCTAAGGTCTCTTCCAGTCTTATGATCTTTTGATTTTTTCTATCCCTATTGGTGGCATTTCCTTCTTATTTCGCCATATGGGCCCATGGTTTGAGTATCCTCTCTTCCCTCAGGAACTATTAGAAAAGGGAATGAAATTCGCAAATTACATGGTAGAATTGTCTAATAACCCCTAAAGTGTTATCCATCCCTAAAATAATTCATCTTTTTATTAGGTATACACAAATTAAGATACATAAATTAAGCTCCAAGTAGAATAAATAATCTAAAGTTATATAAATTGAGCTCTAAGAAGGAGAATAGCTTTTTCAGGCAACTATAAGAAACAATAGCATTTGTATAACTTCAAGGTTTGCAAAATGTTTTACAAATATTACAATATATTACAAAATATTTATCCCCATAATAATCCTAAAAGGGGAGGTGCTATTATTATCCCCATTTTACAGATGAGAAGACTGAGGGAGGCAGAGGTTAAGTAAATTGCCAACAGTCACACAGCTAGTAAATGTCTGAGGCAAAGTTGGAATTCAGGTCTTCCTGACTCTGGATCCAGCTCTATCCCACAATACCAGCTACAGAGGGGCCCTTTCTTTAGTCTACTCACAAGAATAAGCAGAGTAAGTCTCTCCCTCTTAAAGTATAAAAGAGACAGCTCAAAAGATTTGCCACCCAATTAATTAGTTTAATTTAATTTTCTTCAGTATTGGTCATTTTGTGATTTTTCATTCTTAATACCTGAATGAATTAATTTATCATGTCTTTGAAAAAAAACGGCGCACAAGGAAACTGAGGGAATGGAAGTTGTATCAGGGTGCAGAAGAAGAAGAGACAAGTTTGGAATATGGAACAGACAGAAGTAAGAATCTTAAGGACACAAGTAGTACTTTTATCACTGCTGGTGATCAATGGCAGGAGATTCAGAATAGAAAGGCAGAATTGGGGAGAAAACCACTGGTTAAGGAGACTATCTGAGAATGCAATTCAGATTTCTGGACTACAGCTTAAAATAGAAATGATGGGCTCTCGTCCAGGGATGGAATGCACCTAAATATGGCTGCTCAAGATGTTTCTTTCTGGTATCTTTCAAATTTAATTAAGATGGCTTTAAACTAAAAAGGAAGAGAGAGGAAAGAAAACAATTTTTTTTACTTAAATCACTAAAATAGATGCTATAGGGAAGACAAAAGAACAGCAGTAGGGATATTCAGAAATTGATAGGAGACCCATATTCATGCCCCAAGGACACTTAGGGTACCTGGAAGTAGACTAACAAAGGGAGAAATCTAATTAATTAGATACTTTGCAGCCAGAAGTGGAGAAGCTCCATATGGTCAGTTAAAACAAGCCCTGGAGCTAACTGTAGCTCAGATCATGAACTTCTTATGCAAAATTCAGACTCAACTTGAATAAAGTAGGGAAAACCATCAGACCACATAGGTAAGACCTAAATAACATCCCTTATGAATATGAAGTGGAGGTGCCCCTTTCTCTCCTCTGACACTGCCATCACTCTAGTATAGACCCTCATCACGCCTGGTTTGTTGTAATAGCTTGCTTGTTGGTCTGCCTGCCTCAAATCTCACCCTAATCCAATTCATCTTCCATTCAATGACTAAAGTGATTTTCCTAAAGTACAGGTCCAATCATATCACATACATCATTTCCACCACTCAGTAAACTCCAGTGTCTTTGTATTGTTTCCAGGTTCAAATACAAAATGTTGTGTTTGGCATTCAAGCCCTTTGTAATCTAGCTCTCTCCCACCTTTCTAATCTTATTACACCTTACTCCATGACGCGTACTCTTTGATCCAGTAACACTGGTCCCCTGGGTGTTCTATGAATAAGACACTCTGTCTCTCAGCTCCAGGCATTCTCTCTGGTTGTTCACTGTGCTTGGAATGCTCTCCCTCCTCTGCTCCATATTGAATATAATTTTTATTGTATTATTATTCAAAAAGGATGCTTTTAATATTTCTGCTTTTGGCTGTACAGTTTTTGTTTACTAATTTATGGTCAATATTTGTAAAGGTACCATAAACCACTGAGAAAAAGGTATATTACTTTCTATTTCCATCCAATTCTCTTCTCCACTCCAACTACCAACCTCTATGGCTTATTTTAAGTCTCATGTTTTATAGGTTAGATACTTTTGTCTTTGTTTCTTCAGAAGGACATGGAGAAATTGCAGCCCCTCAGGAGGGATCTTCTATACTAGAAGGACAAAGTGCTGACCTGATGCAAGACGGCACACTCACTCTTCCAACATCCTCAACCCCTCTGAAGAGAAGGTACAGTATTGTCCTCTTCCAAAAGCCTACCACACTTATAGTCCAGGAGTGATTTGCCTAATATCACTTATCCTTCATAATCTCATTGAATTGACTCAGTTAGCTTTTTAGCCTCCATCCTTAGTTGTGATAGGGATAACAAGGGGTACCAAAGTCATAATGACACAGCAGGAGTATAGCATCATATGTAATGTTAGGAGACAGACTCAGGAGCTACTGAAGAGACAAGGTCTAAGCTGCTACCAATGATGAAACTAAAGGTCTTTGCTTTGCTTTTGTCTCCCAAAGGAAAAGATGTCTTACTTAGAAGTAAGATATTGCAATATGCCAAAACAAACTTTTGTTTTGTTCTTGATGTCTCTAGTAGAGGCCTATAATTTCTAGAAATTTCTAGTTAGTAGACCCAGACCTTGTACTTTAGGTCTACTAGTTATATTATTATATTAAATTAGTTACATTATCACATATTACTTATATTTGTTGTCAAATATTATATTAAATTATATTAAAGTTGTCTTAATTAGGATTCTTCCATTAGACATTTTTAATGATTTCTCATTGGTAATGATTTATCCAAAACTATTTGTACCCTTTGATCACTTCTCTATTGGGGAAAAGGGCATCACACTTATAATTGTGTATTAGCTTCACATAGGAAATAAGAAAACAAACATTTATTAAGCACCTACTATGTGTCAGGTACTATACTAAATATTTTATATCTCATTTGATCCTCATAATAACCCTATCAGTTAGATGCTATTATTCCCATTTTGTAGTTGAAGAAACTGAGTCAGACAAGTCACTTAGTATAGAATAAATGACTTGCCCTGGACCACACAACTAGTAAGTGTCTAAGGTCAGATCTAAAATAAATTCTTCCTGATTTCAAGTCTTGAAATCTATCTACTGTGCCACCTAGTTACCTAAGATTGGGTGTCATATGTATACTAGGCATATTTATTAAGATTATTTACTCCATTAACCTATATATTTTATTTTCATTTTTGAAATATTATTTATATTCAAAGTCATATATTTTGTCTCTAGTAAATTCTTTCAGTTCTCTCCTCTCCATAATTGAGATAAATATGTTATTCCCTTTATTTCCAAAACATTTTTATGGTTTAAAAAGTATATTGAGATCAATTATCCAATTGGAATTTGTTGTAGTATCTAATTTGGAATAAAGCTGTAAATTAATTTTTTACTGCCTGATTTTGCCTAATTTTTCCTGTTTATTTTTATTGAATATAAATTCCTTATCTCAATATTTTTGTCTTAGATTTGTAAAAAAATTAATCTCTTATGTACACTAGGTTGTCTGTTCTTTTCTATTTTTCCATTTTATAGGCTAACCAATAATTTTTATAATTAATGCTTTATAGTACAATTTATATTATTTTTATATTCTTGTTTATTTTTTCCTTATGAATTTTTATTATAATCACTTAATTATATGATATCCATTGCTGTTCTGGTTGATATTGCATTAAATTGATACATTAATTTGGGAAGTAAGGACTTAACATTGACAACCTAATTATGGGCAAGGGATATCATTCTCTTTATTCATTTTTTCCTTAATTTCTGTCAGAATCATTTAAAAGTTGTCTTTTTTTTAGAGTTTTCCTGTTTATCTAGTTAAATTAATGCTTAAATATCAGACACATTCTATCATAAGACAAATTCAAATTCTGTCTCAGACCCTTAGTGACCCTAGACAAGTCACTTAAACCTCAGTTTCCACATCTGTAAAATGGAGTTGTGAGGACCAAGTAAACAAGCATTTATTAAGCACCACTACATGCCAAGTAGTTACTGAACTAAGTGAAAAGAAGACAAAGAAAGAAAAAAGAACCCTTTGTACCCTTGGGGAGTTCATATTCTGATGGGAGAGACAACATTCACACAATTATGTGTGTTTAAGATACATCCAGAGTAAATTGGAGGTATGTCAGAGGGAAGGCACTAGCGTTGAGGGGAACTGGAAAAACCCTCCTTGCAGAGGATGGCATTTTAGCTGAGACCTGAAGGAAGCCAGGGAAGCCAAGAGGCAGAATGAGAAGGGAAAGATTCTAGACATGGGCAGCCACCAATGAAAATCCTTAGATTTGGGAGATGGAATATCTTGCGCAAAGAACAGCAGCCAGGGGGCCAATGTAACTGGTTTGTAGAGTATATGGGGTGGGGAGTAGCGGGAACAGGGAGGGGAATCAAGTATGAAAAGATGACATCTAGCAAAGGACCAAGTTGTGAAGGATTGTGAAAACTAGAAAATTTTATGTGGGATTGTGGAGGTAACAGGGTATCACCAGATACCCTATTGAGGAAAGGTCCTACCTGTGATTTAGGAAGATCTCTTTGGTAGCTGAGTGAAGGATGGAGTGGAGTGGGGAAAGACTGAAGGCAGGCAGGCCCACCAGCAAGCTATTGCAATAGTCCAGGTCTGAGGTGATGAGGGTCTGCATCTGGGGTGCATGGTTAGTGTCAGAGGAGAGAAAGGATTCCATATGTGAGATGTTATGATGGTAGAAACTCCAGACCTTGGCAACTGATTGGTCATGGGGGGATGGGTGGGGAGTTGAGGATGACACATAGGTGTCAAGACTAGGTGATGGGGAAGATGGCCATGTTCTCAGTAGTAATGGGGGTTTGGAAGAGGGGAAGGTCTTGGGGAGAAGATACTAAGCTCAATTCTGGGAATGTTGGATTTGAGATGTCCATGGGACATCCAATGCATGATGTCTAGAAGACAGTAGGAAATATAAGCCTGGAGGTCAGGAGAAAAGTTAGGGTTGGGCAAATATATCTGAGAATCATCTGCATCGAGCTGATAATGTAATCCATGGGAGCTGATGAGATCATCAAATGATATGGTATAAAGGGAAGCATAAAGAGAAGAAGGCCCAGGACAGAGCCTTAGGAGACACCCATGGTGGTTATCAGGCACAGCATGGAGAGCAATTCAGCAAAAGAGACTGAGGAAAAGTAATCAGAAAGGAAGAGAACCATGAGAGAGCAATGTCATGAAAACTCAGAGAGAAAAAAGTATTAGAGTGTGATTAGCCACGTCAATGGCTGCAGGGAGGTTAAGAAGGATGAGGACTGAGAAAGGGCCATTAGATTCAAAGATTAAGAGAACACTGGGAATTTGGGAGAGAACAATTTCAAGATCAAATTTGATACACACACACACGTGTGTGTGTGTGGGGGGTGTGTGTATGTATGTAATATATGTGTGTATGTATGGAATATACACACTCATATATATGTACATACACACATATGCACATACACACATATAAATTGACACACATACACATATATGGTATAAATACATATAGGACAACTAGGTGGCACAGTGGATAGAGTTCAGGCCTGAAGTTAGGACTCATCTTCCTCAGTTTGAATATGACCCTAAGGCACTTACTAGCTTCGTGACCTCCAGCAAGTCAATTAACCCTGTTTGCCTCAGTTTCCTCATCTGTAAAATAAGCTGGAAAATAAACTGGCACACTACTCCAACTGTTGTTGCTCATCCTTCATTTTTTAAGAGAACCAGTAACATCACAGGGTGATGTCTTGACTTAGGTGTGAATTGAATTTAAGGGAGGCAGAGTATCTCTGCCAAGAAAACCCCAACTGGGGTCATGAAGAAGTTGGATATGACTGAAATGACTGAACAATACCAAAAAAATATATATATATATATATGTATGTATGTATGTATGTATGTATGTATATATGTATATATGGAGGGAAAGAGAAACAGAGAAAGAGAGAGAGAGAAGGGGGGGAGAGAGAGAAAGAGAGAGTGCATTTGTTAATTTGACTTAATCCTCACAACTCTGTGAGGTAGATGATCCATTTTACAGATGTGGAAATTAGGACCAAAAGGTTTACATTTACATATATATGCATATAAATAATATATAAAGTCCTTTATAAACCTTAAGATTTATTAATATTAGCTGTTATTATTAGTACTACTACTACTATTGTTATTAAAGAATTAAAGGTATGTGTTTATTTCCTGAAGTCAATCTTTCCTTCCTTACTTTCAACAGATCAAAATTGGTGACAAAGATCCACGATGGTGAAGCCAAATCCCAAAGTTATCAAGTGAGTATGTGGAATATATAATTTCTCAGTTTACAGAAATATTCAGTGACCCCTAGAATGACATGGATCATCCCTTTGCATTACAGATTGCCATAACCATCACTGAAGCCCGACAACTGGTGGGAGAAAACATTGATCCAGTTGTCATCATTGAGATTGGGGATGAGAAGAAGCAAACGACAGTCAAAGAAGGGACAAATAGCCCCTTTTACAATGAAGTAAGTGATTCTTAAGTAATCCTTAGTTCTCTTTCTCCCTCTGTAAGGGGAATGGGAATTTGAAGATCTTCCCTGCCCTTTAATAGACCTAGGGGGGAGTTTGAAGACCTCCCCTGATAGGCTGAATGTAATCACTGAGCATGGAGCCTGTGATGGAGGGAATTTGCTGAAGGGTGGAGCAGAGCCCACAGGAAGCTTCCCTGCTGTGAAGATGAACTCTGCCCCCAATAGGCTGGATGTGGTCACATGGAGTCTGTGGTGGGAGGAGTTTTCTGAAGGATGGAGCAGAACCCGTAGGAAGCTGGGAGTCAGAGTAAGAAAAATGGTAGGAGAGAGAGGATGCTCAGGCAAGGAGATAGAGAGGTTTGTGAGTAAATACTGATCTTGCATTGGTTTGTGGGAAGGCTGAAGGATGCTGTGGCTCTCAGTGTTATTATGACTTCTTAATATCTTTGGTACTATGATGGAATCAGCTTATTGGTTTGGGGATTTGGTTTTCTGGTGTCTAAATAAATGTTTTAGTTCTGTGCTCTATATGGAGAGTTTGGTATATTTTGCGATGGAACATAATGCAAAATTTATAATCACGGTCTTCATCATGATTGTGGGCACTGTAAATATTGCATTGGTGTTACACCCTCCTTCTCTGCTTAGCAGTGGAACTCATGCTGGTCTTAGAGTCAGAACACCTGTGTTTAAATTGGGTGCTGTGACTTCATGATATGTGACCTTGTTTGAGTCACAATTTAATTTTATTAACCCCAGGTTCCTCCTATGGAAAATAAAGGGGTTAGATTTGATGTTTTTAGGTGAACTAAGTTTCCATTTACTCCCGACAATCTACAAATCAATAATTCTTAATTACATAAAGGGAAACAGGACCAGAAAAATATGGAAAATCACAATCCAACCCACAAATCCCATTTAAACTGATGTTTTCAATTTCTTATCCACTGTTCCATCATCTCTCCCAAAAGTGAAGTAGAAATGACTGATTGATGATTCCTCTCCTTCCCTATATCCTGGTACCTCCTGGGATACAGTAAACAGTGAAATGTAATCGAGAGGAAAAAGGAAGAGAATTCAAGAATGCATAGCGAATCAGCATGTAACAGCAAACTAGGACTGCAGGGACTGTCTGGTTCAATTCTCTCATTTTAAAGATGGGAAAATTGAGGCCCCAAGATCTGAGGTGTTGTAGCAGCAAGCACCCCAATATCCCCAGGGTGACTGCCAACACAGGTTCTTAGATCTGCTTTTCAAAAGGAAAGCAACTCAAAATGGGTTAACAAGCTTACTTTAATCAAACAAACACATATTACCTAGTTCAGGGGAAAAAGGTCAGCACCCCAAACTTCAGAGTATACAGATAGATCAAACAGACAGGCTTCCAAACTGTCCAACCATTATATCAATACCAAATCACAGTTACCAGAGAGGGAAGCAGCAACATCTGGGTTTTCAAAGCCGGGGGGCTCTCAACAACGGCTTCCCAGAGTCTCATCTGGTCAAATCACACAACACTTCTCAAAGTGAGCCCCAAAGCAAAGCCTCTCCTCAGGGTTTATATAGCCTTCTCCTGGCTCAGAGAATGACCTTCTGGACCCACTGCCCAATCACAAAGTATCAAGGTGTGGGCTTTCCTAAAAAAACAAGCCTCCCACCACAGGCTCCAGGTGCACTTAAGCTAGAAGCAGGGGAGATCTTTAAATTTGCATTTCCATTACAGGTGTTTTTGAACAAAGACATACAGCTAGTAAATGATGGACCTGGAACTGGAACTTTGATGTTCTGACTCTGACGTCTTCTACAACATGGCTTAGCTAGTTATCTTACCAGTTTCTGGATAACTAAATTGATAATAATAATAATTATTAATAATAATGTTAGCTAGAATTCATATAGCATGGTAAGGCTTGCAAAGTGCTTTACAATTTGATCCTTACAACAACCCTGGAAGGTAGGTGGTATTATTGTCCCCATTTTATGGGTGAGGGAATGGAGACAGTTGGAGGTGAAGTCACTTGCCTAGGGTCACACAGCTAATAAGTATTTTTTCTTTGCTTTTTTTTTTTGGAGGGGGGAAGGCAGGACAATTGGAGTTAAGTAACTTGCCCAAGGTCACATGGCTAGTACATGTTAAGTGTCTGAGGCCAGATTTGAACTAAGGTCCTCCTGACTCCAGGGCTGTTGCTCTATTCACTGCACCACCTAGCTGCCCCAGCTAATAAGTATTTTGAGGATGGTTTTGAACCAAGATCTTCCTGATTTCAGGTCCAGTGGTCCATCCACTGTGACACCAAGCTGAATAGATAAGGCAAAGGATAACTCTGAGTTATGACAGAAAAGTTTTATGTAGGATTCAGGTGATGAACTACAGATTTGCTGTCCAAGGAGTAGCCTAGCTGCATTCAGAGTTACTACCAGGTTGGTCAAGGGTGATGAATTTTATCTCTTCGCTACCCATCACTAAAGTATAGAAGGATTGCAATCTATATCCTCAAAAAGAGTACTCTCAAGGAAGGCAGTGTTGTTCAGTGGGGAGAATCATGGTTCTAGGCTCAGAGGGTGTGGGTTCAAAACCTGCTTCTGAGGCTGATATCCCTTAATCCCCCTGGACCTGTATCCTTAACTGAGGATGGCTTAATGAAACAGCTTCGGAGATACCTGCTAGCTTTGACCCATGAAATATCAAACATAAATGCCTAAGGCTGGATTTGAACATAGATCTTCCTTATTCTAGGTTCACTGCCCCATCTAGTGTGCTACCTAGCTCCAGTGAATATGGCAAAAGTTCTGAGTTATGACAGAAAGGCTTCGTGTCGTATCCAGGTGATACTACTGAGTCTGTTGGTTAAGCCTCTTCCACTCAAGGATAACCCCATATATAATGGGACAGTTGCCTATCCCTATGCCTTTAAAAACTGCCCCCTCTAAAAAGATTGAGGGTAAGGGTCACTTGTCTTTTGTTGTAAAGGCTTTGCCTTCTGAATGTAAAACTGAAAGCACTAGGAGAAGTCGAGTCATTTCAAGGCATTGCTGTAGAATGCCGACGGTAATTTTCCATCTCTGCTCAAAGCTCAAGGTAGCTTCTGCCTGGATAAGTCTGAGGCAATTCCAGGACACAGCAAGATCAAGCCGAGAAAGCCAAATCTCGGGGTGACAGGGGAAGATTAAAACAGCTAAATCTCTCTAGGTTGGCTGAGGATTTATTCTGAACCTGATTATAAAGCATAGTGGCTAGAAATATTAACTGGAAATAAATCCCCAATAAGAAAGGAACATGGTATGGTATCCTGGATTTGGGTTTGAGCACTGGATTTGGGTTCAGAAGACGTAGATTTAAAATATGCCTCTTCAGTTTGTAATCTATGTGACTTTGAGCAAACCACTTCAACCCTATTGATTTGTCTATAAAGGAAGGCATTGTGACGTGGTGGAAAGGGGACTGACTTTGGAGTCAGAAAATCTGGGGTCATACCTAGCCACTGACAATGGTTGTGTGACCTTGGTCAAGTCACGACCTCCCTAAATCTTGCTTCTCTTACTTATAAATGAGACTATTGGATTAGATGGTCTCTGATTCTATGATTAGATAATCTCTAATGTCCCTTGGAGACTGACTTCAAAAGAGCCTCAGTTTCTTTTTCTCTAAAATGTTGTTAATAATACTTGTACTACCTACCTCATAGTTTTTGTGAGGAAACAACTTTGTAAACCTTGAAACACTATATGTGAGTTGTTATTAATGGAAGCTAGGTGGCACCATAGTGGAGAGAGGGCACCTGGCCTGGAGTCAGGAAGACTCATCTTCTTGAGTTCAAATCTCATCTCAAACATCTCAAACATATCTATGTGACCTTGGGTAAGTCACTTAACTCTGCCTCAGTTTCCTCATCTGTAAAATGATCTGGAGGAAGAAATGACAAACTACTCCAGTATCTTTGCCAAGAAAATCCCAAATGGTCTCATGTAAAGTCAGACACAACTGAAACCACTGAACAACAACAAATTAGTTAAAGGCAGAGTAGGCCCATAGTTGAAAGAAGTGAATTCAAATCCTACTTTAGACACTTCCTTGCTATATGACATGGGAAAGTCACAATTAATTATCTATCTTGATTTCTTCCTCTATAAAATGGGGACAATAATAGCATCTCCCCCAAGGTTAAGGATAAAATTATCACAATATTTGTAAAGTGCTTTGCAAACCTTAAAGCACTATGTAAATGCTGGTTGTCATTATTCTCATAATCATATAATATTATATATTATTACATAATTATTATAATCTATCATCTTATTAAAATTATGATACAGTATCTGACAGAAAACAAAGCACGACCATGTAATTAACAAAACAATGACAAATAAGCAAAGTGTCGGATAGAAAAAGACTCACGATTCATCTTGGTAAAGGTTCTATCTCAAGCAGAGCATAAAGGGATGGGTTGTTGGAGAACATTGTCCTCCATGATAACTTTAAGGGTGATGAGTCTTCCTTCCCAAAACATCACAGATTTAGAGGTGGAAGAAAACTTAGATCATCATGTCCAACCACTTCTTTCTACAGTTGAGGAAACTGAGACTGAGAAAAGTTAAATGACTTATACAGTCACATAGCTAGTAAATGTCCGAGGCAGAAGTTAAAATTAGTTTTTGCTAATTCCAAGTCCAACATTCCAAGTCCAACATTTACTAATTCCAGTTCCAAGATCTACTACCTTACCTGAATAAATTAATTTCTCTTAAAAAACATGAAATCATAAATCTAGAGACTATTGGACTAGATGGTCTCTGAGGCCAAAATCTCAGAGGCCATCTAATTCAACCCACTGGTTGACTTGTTGAAGGACATACAAATAGTGAGTAGAACTGGGATTTCTGAAGCCAATTGAATTGAAGGGTTGAGGTCTGAACTACAAAGGATAAAGATATTATTCTATACACTAATATGGTTTTAAATTTTGGTCTCCTATGCATATGCCTAGCTGTAACCCTTTCTCCCAATCCTAGGTTTACTGTTTTTAGTCTGTTGCAGGCTAAGGAAAAAATTCATTAAGAATTATATGCTCAATAAAAATCAAGAGAGTGGGTTCAAGGATTAAAGGAGCTAGTTATAATGCTTTGAGATAGCTATTTCATTAAATCAGAGGCCTTTCTTTTTTTCACTTATCTCTGAGTTCAGTAGGGGAGGGGGTTTCCCAAGATTTGAATTTACCAGGAGTTGGGCCTGTAGGCATGGAAAAGCATGCTCTACCTCTATATCCAAAAGATGGTAGAAGTCTGGGGTGGCTAGGTGTCGAGGTGAATAGAGCACCAGCCCTGGACTCAGGAGGACCTGAGTTCAAATCCGGCATCAGACACTTAACACAAAAACTAGCTGTGTGACCTTGGGCAAGTCACTTAACCCCAATTGCCTTCCAAAAAAGAAAATAGATGGTAGAAGTTAGCATTTTTCCAGAGTTAGTTAATACAGAGAAGTCTTTTGAAAAGATGTCAAAGGGAATAACCTAACAAAGTGGGGTCTGTGATTATTCCTGCTTATTTAGGATTTATTTTATATTATGACATATAAACTCAAGTTAAGTTATTAATTAGTGGATTAATAAGATTGATAAGTTATTAATATATAAACTAATAAATTTTATAAAAGAGACAAAAATAAAAAAACAGACACAAGACAATATAAGTACATAAATTAGAAAAATCTTCCCCTGTATATAGATCAAATGTATAATCAATTCCCCTATAAGGGGGTTGAATGATATACCAAGCATACCATACCTTTATTGGCTGTAGTCAAACTCATAGTTAAAACTGAAAGGGACTTTAGAGATCATCTAATTCAACCCCCTTTTTTACAGATAAGGAAACTGAGACCTGAGAAGGTAAAAGTGACCATCCCCAGGCTACACAGCAAAATTATTTCATAAAGATTTATTATGAGTTTAGCATTGTGCTTAAATATTTGCTTATGAGTCATTGGGCTGAGGTTGGTGTACTCAACAACCATTAACTGCTGGTGGTATAGGGAACTGGGGAGTGTGGTTGGTGAAGGCATTTATTAAAGGTGCAGCTACTGATAACCATCCCAGGACAAAGATCGACTTTTATGCTACAATACTGAATCATGGATTATTAGATTGAGAAGTGGTGGTTGCAATTATCCATTACAGCTCTCAATTTTATAGATTAGCAAACTGAGTCCCAAATTGGTAAAAGGGCTTGAAGCCTAAGCAGTTTATAGCTAGTTAGTGGCACATTGGGATTCATATACAAATGTCCAGATTCCTAGCTCCTTCTACTCCAGTATCCTTCCCTGAATAGATGGTATTTCTTTACATAACATGAACAGGATCAAATAACTATTAAGCAATCAACCCATTTTGACTGTAGCCTTTTCTAAATGTTAATAGTAATAAGAATATTGAATAATAAAAACACCTAGGAGTGCTTACTTGAAGTAATCGGGATATTTATTTTATTTGGAGAACTAAATAATGGGTCATCATAGTTGTGTATTACAAATATGTTAAGAACCAAAGGGCTATCACCTGGGAGAGGAGTTGGATTTGTTCTATATGACCCCATGTCTAAGAACAGTGGGCAGAAGTTACAAAGAGGCAAATTTCTTTCTAACAATTTGAACTTTCCATAGTGAACTGAGCTACCTTGGGAGGTCACAGTGAGCTCTGCTTCTCTGGAGGTCTTTGTGCAGAGGCTGGATGACCATTTGCTAAGCCTATCGTAAAAGGGCTTCTAGGTCAGATTGAGATAATTTCTCTCCTCAGGTCACTTTCAACTCTGAAAATCTTTGATTAAAAAAATTAAAGGGGTGGCTAGGTGGCGCAGTGAATAGAGTGCCGGCCCTGGAGTCAGAAGGACCTGAGTTAGGATCCGACCTCAGAAACAACACACACAAACCAAAAACCTAGCCGTGTAACCTTGGGCAAGTTACTTAACCCCAATTGCCCTCCAAAAAAAAAAAAAAAAAAGCAAAATAAAAAAATTAAAGGCCATGAATTTCAGAGCCTATGGAAAAAATTAAAAATAATTTTTAAAAGGCCATGAAATCCAGAACCCATGGGAAAATTTTTAATTTAAAATTTAAAAAATTTAATCCAATTAATCCATTTTGATATTCCTCAAATAAAAACAAAACAAAGACTCTTTAGTAAATAAAACTGACCTCTGTGATTCTTCCCTCTAGCCCCCACCTCTCCACAAATAAATTGGAAGGAGTATTTGCTAGAGTAGGGAGAGGAAACTTCCCCATTTGACCTAACATCATCTCTCATTATCTCAGGGCCGTCTTCTTGGATGCATTTGGGCAAAAGTTATAAAAAATGTATTTTGGGGAGCATGCTAAGAAAGGAAACCTGTTTCTTTTCTTCTTAAGACTGCCTGGGTTGATAAGGGAGTTTGCATGATTTCAAATGATCTTCAGATTTCTCAACCAGAGCCTTATAGCATTTTTATGGCTCATGAATGGAGCACAGGTGGGTCCTGACATCCTGGGCTCCCTCACCCCCCAGTGCCTGATTTTTTGCTGCCTTGCTCTCTTATCAGTAAAACGTGAACCCAGCTCTAAGGCTGCAGCTTAAAGCAAAAAGCTGAAAAAATCTTTTGGAAGGAGCATATGGAAATGAACAAGGCTTTTAGGGATTGCTTGCCTGAGGAGACAGTAGCCTGACTGCACATTTTAAATAGAGCAAGATAGGCTTTTAAATGCCTAAAACAGGCAATCTCAACCCTTGGATCTATGAGGTTATTGGGGCTGTATCATTTTTGAAAAAATAATATTACCAAGACTTATAGGATTTTTATGGTTTACAGAGTACTTCAGATAGATTGTTCATGAAGCTTCCCCAGATCTTTGTAAAGTAGGTAGCATAGTTAGCACTACCTCCATCATGTAGATGAGGAAATCAAGCAGTTACGTGTCCAAGGTCACGTAACTGGTAAATGTCAGAACATAGGTTTTCTGTTCCAAATTCAATGCTCTTTTAGCTATAAAAGAGATTCCACTCTTCTCTCCTGCTTCCAGTCACCAATGCATGTATCTTTTTTTTTTTTTAACAGTATTTCGTGTTTGACTTTATTGGGCCCCAGGTGCATCTTTTTGACAAAATCATCAAAATCTCAGTAAGTATGCCATCCGCTGCGACAGCTCTGCTTCATGAAAGGAGTCTAGGCTAGGTCATGAGACTGTATATATCCTGTATATCCTCCAAAGGCTAAGGTGTAATATTAAAATGGTCATTTAATGGGCACTGAGAGAATAGAGTCCTTAGTTTAAAATTGCCTAAAGAGAGCAGTTTGGGAGGGAGAGGAAAAATCTATTGAGGAGAAAATGCCTGTGGCTATTAGAAGCACATTATAACCTAGTAAATAGAATAATTTAATTGAGTCAGACATATTAAGAGAGCACAGATATTAAACACAGGCTGCAAATAATCTCCTTGTGGAGTGCAAAGATTTTGTTTGTCAGTGTTGAAAAGACAGGATTCATTTTCTCTTAATTTTATTAGAAATTTTAGCAAAATTGAGATATTAGCTTAATTTGTCTTGGACACTCTCCTACCTCTTCCTTTAGTATTTCTCTCAGCTTCTTTTCTCATATATCACATTCCTGTTTCCTTTCCTGAAGCTTCTGATTCTCTTCCTGACAAGCTTGATTCTCAGGGGACTGTCCTCAGACAAACTGAGACCTTGGAAACACCTTAGTTTAAAAAGATAAGGGTCACCCCTCAGATCCTGGGCCATAGCTAGTCATCTTGACTTTCTATTTGCTACTGACAACTGACTGGAGAAGAGAGTGAGACTGATAACTTTGTGCATCTTGGGTTCAGTTAAATCCAATTCACACCTAAGTCAAGACATCACTCTCCTGATGTCATTGGTCCTCTTTGAGAATGAAAGACAGACAATGATTTGTGAGTAGTAAAAGCTCTGGGTACCCAACTGGTCAGTTTGAGTTGAGTTGTTTTCTTCTCTCTCTCTCTCTCTCTCTCTCTCTCTCTCTCTCTCTCTCTCTCTCTCTCTCTCCCCCCCCCCTCCCCCTCTCTCCCCCCTCCCTCACTCTGTCTCTCTCTCTCCCTCTGTCTCTTCTCCTTCCTTCCTTCTTTCCTTCCTTCCATCCATCCATCCCTACCTCTCTCTCTACTTTCTTTCTTTCTTCTTCTCTTCCTTCCCCTCATGCTTTTATTTTCTTTCTCCATGGGGAATCATGTGGTAACAAGTGAATGCTGGCTTATAACTGTACAGTTCCAGAGCTAGAAAGGGCCTCCAACATCTAATCCAGTCTACATGTAATCTGTGGCCCAGATAGTCCTTTCCCCTTGGGTTCCCTGCCAAGCTCTAGGCTCATGTAGGAAGGATTCAATCCTAGGGACTGACATGAAAGGGTCATTTATCTCTTTGGCTCATTATTCTCACCCCACCCCCATAAGCATTTACTCTGGGAAATCTCCAAATATGGTCAAGATTCTGATTTCTTGTTCCCCAATGTCATGGCTTGAATCCCTTTGCTGCAGCTCCTTTGAGTATGTGGGTCATCTGAGCAATCCTCTTTTCTTTTCCAAGAGGCAAGCTGCTCAATTCCCTACCCCAACCCCTTCCCAATAAGGTCAGCTTTCTTACTGACCCTTTTATTATTAAACACACATTGCTCTCCATTTCCTGGCTGTATACCTTTGCACTAGCACGCATTCCCTCCTCACTTTCATCGTTTAGAATCTTCAAAACTCATCTTGAGCACCATCTTCTACACCTTTCCTAATGCCCCTCAGCAGTTAGAGCTTCCCCTCCAAATTACCTGGCTTTTGTTTTGTGTATATATTGCATATCCCTGTACATGTACTTGTTGTGTCCTCTGATATGATGTAAGTTAAATACCTACAGGGCAGGGGTCATCTTACTTCTCTCTTCACTTCCCAATGCCCAGGATAGTGCCCAACACATACAATACTAACAAATGTTTGTTGACTGAATTTCCAAACTTTTGATTATTTGACTTTACTCTCAAGACTATGCCCTAGGCTGGTGTGGATTTTGTGCAAGAAATCTCCATTTTCTGATAGATGATTCTAGAATCATCATGCCTAGCAAATTTTTTATTTCCCCCTTTTCTGTTCAGGAGCAGGGAGTTCAGGAACATTGTTCACAAACGACTCCCTCCAGGTACATGGGCAAGCACGTTTATTTCTGTGACTTCTTACTTCTTCACCATTGCCCAGATGCCACTGCCTTCTCTTAGTCTGGAAAAGTTTACTTCCAGTTCCCTGACTTCTTACTGATACTGAAGAAAGGGAAATAGGTAGAATTTGGGCAGGACTCTGAGATCCTGAATTTCTAAGAATTCCTCTCTCAGGACCCCTAGACAACCATATACGACTCATGTGACTTGATGCTTGCCAGGATTTTTTGTAAGAGAAAAGTAGAAAAAAGGGAAAAGAGGACAAGAATAATCTGTTGGCCCTCTTTTATAGGTTGATACAGAGGAGAGCTCTTCTGACCAATGTCTACCCTCTTAGTCAACTTGATCATCTTGGGACCAGTCCTAGTCACTGAAAACCAACCTCTAAGAAACCCTTAGGGAAGAAAGAGGAGGGAGGGGAAGAATTTGGAAGCAAAAATAAGATATAGTGAGAAGAAAACCTCAATAACTGGTCAGAAATATGCAAGAGGTTTCATAGAATATACAATGGTTTCAATGAAACCATTTTCCCTGTCAGACACTTTGCAATTGTTCCGATGTTTACATATACAGAATGGAACCCCTTGAAGAGAAATGAATTCTTCATCATTGAAGGTCTTAAAGAGGAGTGTAGAGGACTCCTAGTTGAGTATATTTTAGAAGGGATTCAAAAGGGCAGCTAGGTGGTGTGGTGGATAGAGTGGTGACTCTGGAGTCAGGAAGACTCATCTTCCTGAGTTCAAGTCTTGCGTCAGAACTTACTAACAGCGTGACCCTGGCCAAGTTACTTACCCCAGTTTGCCTCAGTTTCCTCATCTGTAAAATGAGTTTGGAGAAGGAAATGTCGAACCAATCCAGTATCTTTGCCAAGAAAACTCTAAATGAGGATTAGACATGACTGAATAACAGCATATGGGATTCAAACATCACATAGAAGTTAGACTAGACAACCTTTCAGGTCCCTTCTACTCAAAGGATTTTGTGCTTCAGTATGATGGATCAATCACTAAGGTGATTGTTGATAGCTACAGCTTCAATTGAATAATTACTAATTACCTGATCCCCTATCCCCAAAGAAGAAGATCAAATGGGAAAATGCAAATAAAGTCCTATGTAAACATAAATTATTGTTATTTATTGAGGGCAGGGACCATCTTATATTTAAACTTTGTATAACTTACTAACTGTGTGACCCTGGCAAATCACCTAACCCCAATTGCCTCACCAAAAGAAACCCCCAAACAACCAAAAACAAACTTCATAATATCCCCCCAGCACCTAACATATCATTCTGCTTAATAAATGTCTGTTGTAACCATCATCAAACTCTGAAAATGAATGATCAAAGAGTGACAGAGGTTATACAACCACTGTTAACTGAAAAATACCAAAGAACTCACAGAAATAGTACCCTGTTAACTTTGAAAAATAAAATAAAACAAAATAAAACCAAAGAGCTAACAATGGTTATAAGCAAAAAACAAACCAACAACAACAAAAACAAAACATTATACTGTTAGAGAAGGAAAACTAGACACCTGTGTTGGGGTCTCCTCTAGAAGGATGCCTACTACAGCAGGGCTAAATCTTAGCTCATATACTAGTGCAATGACTTTAGCCATAGCAATGAGGGGGAACAACAGCAATGAGGTGAGTTTGATTCATAGCAGGGTTTCATGACCAGAATGTGATCTGGACAAGCAAGTGCTTGTCTCAGCTCAGGGACCACCTGGGCTGATATGAAACAATTCTGGATTTTGCTATGGCTGAGATCATCCAAAGGGTGAGCACAAACAATTGTTGTTATGCCAAGCTCAGGACACAGCTTGCTTGCTGGATCCTAGCTCTGGAAAACAGAGTGTCCCCTAATAGTAAAAAGAGAGGAGTAAAAAGAGGGGGCTGATCTTGGCATGAGTATCTTGACACCATGAAAAAAAGGGGGAAAAAGCCTTGAGGGGTAGCTTCAAACTAACCAGTTTACCCTGGGATATCTCCAGGTCACTGAGACCTACTCATAGGGAGTTCTGTCTTCTTAACAAGGCACCAATGGGCATATCTATACTCTATAGGTCAAGAGGGAAGCTCTCCAAATTGACTTTTTGGTGGTAGAGGTTAGGCACTCCTGATCAACCCTCTTTACAGATGGTGAATTATAGATGTAGAATTGGAAGAATCCTTAGATACATCTAGTTCACCCCCCCTCTTTTGACAGATGAGAAATCTGAGTCCACTAGCAGTGGTTGTCAGACTCAAATAGAAATGCATTCCAGCAGGTCCCATACTGATATTTATTACTCAGTCGTTTCAGTTGTATTTGACTCTTTGTGGCCTCATTTGGGACTTTCTTGGCAAAGATACTGGAATAGTTTGCCATTTTCCCTCTCCAGCTCATTTTATAGATGAGGAAACTGAGGCGAACAGGGTTAAGTGACTTACACAGCTAGTAAATGTTTGAGACTAGATCTGAACTCAGGTCTTCCTGACTTCAGGCCCAGCCCTGTATCTACTGAGTCACCTTGCTACCCCTCCATACTGACATAGAAAACCACAAATTAAAGCTATCTATGTTGCATTGTAATTGCACTCAGAGTTTGGTGGGTGGCTAGCAAGTTTGACCCTATGCACTAGAAGTTATATACCTTGAGAACGGTCACATAGATGGTGAGAGAGGTAATATTGGTACCTTCGTTTTCTGACTCCGAATTCCTTGTTTTTCCATTGTGTGTGAATAGGAATCCCCTCTATAATATCCCTGATAAGTTGTCTTCTGATCTTTGGTGTTAGGAAGTTATTTCCACGTGAGGTGGCTCATTTCATTTGTGGAAAGTTCTTATTGTTAGGAAATTCTTGTTATATCAAGAAAAACCATAACTCTTAAATAATAAGGGAGTAGTTAAATTATGGCACATTCATGTTATAGGATACTGTAACACAGTTCAAGTTGACAATAATGAGGAGTACAAAGAAATCTGGAAAGACTTTAATGAAATAATGTAAATTTTTAAAAGAGAGCCAAGAAAATAGAGTGCATACTATCTATGGAGCACATGAGGAAAAGGCCAGAACATGAAACAGGCTTAAGGTATCATCCCATCCCAGGGGATAATTGCTTTTTAATGGGGAACTCCAAAGGACTGAAAAGCCTAAAAAACCAAATAAATGAAATTTGAATGGTAGAATTTTTGGTCTCATTATAAGCAGTGGGGAAACTCATCTGAAGAAGGGAACTCAGAGACCTCTTAAAGTACTTCATAAAATTAGAAGAGCAATATAACCAGTCAGTCCACTAGCTTTTATTAAGCACCTACTGTGTTTTAGGCATTATGGTAAGTGCTAATAATCACTATCCCCATCACTAGGCTATTACTATAGCAGGCCCATAATATGGATAATCCTACTGCTCTCAGTGGTCTTGGTCAAGTTCTCTTAAAAATTCATTCAATATGATGTTAACTTTCCATGCAAATAAAAGCAGAGAAGAAATCAAATGCTGAGCTGAAGGTATAGCAAGAGAGAAGTTGTAACCTGGATTATTACCAATGATTATCCCATTTATAAAACTGAAAAGGTAGAATGTATGACTAGTAAGCATTAAGAAAGTCATATAAAAAAACTAGCCTTGTGACCTTGGGCAAGTCACTTAACCCCAATTGCCTTCCAAAAAGCCAAAAAAAAAAAAAAAAGAAAGTCATATCACCAATTAGCATAAACACATAAATATGTGATATCTGTTCACTGTGTGTGACCTTGGGTTATTTAACCTCTTTTAGTCTTAGTTGAGATGTCAATAATAGCTGCCATCCCTACCTCACATGGCAGCTAGGTGGCACAGTGGATAGAGTACCTGACATGGAGTCATGAACACCTGAGTTCAAATCTGGCCTCAGACACTTACTAGCTGGCCTCAGACACTGTGTGACTCTAGGCAAGTCACTTAGCCCTATTTGCCTCAGTTTCCTCATCTGCAAAATGAGCTGATGAAAGAAATGGCAAACACTCCAATATCTTTGTCAAGAAAACTCCAAATGGAATCACAAAGACTCAGATATAACTGAAAGTAATTAAACAACAACAACAACAATCTATCTCAAGGAGGAACGACAAAGCTACAATGATGTGATAGATATGGACCGTTACTTACTTTATAAGCCTATAGGGATTTAATGAGTTCTGATAAATTAGTGAATCCTGACAATTGAAAAGTAATAACTGTAATTATAAATCATACTTTTATAGTGGTCTGAGCTTTAAAAAATACTTCTCCACAACAATCCTGACAGGTAGAGAGTACAGATAAATCAAGTCAAATAAATGATATTTATTGTTCATCTACTATGTGCCAGGCACTGTTGCAAATAGGAGACAGAAAAAGGCAACCCACCCTCCACCCCTCAAAAAAATCCCAAGCTAGTTCCTGCTCTCAAGGAGCTCCTAGGCTAACAGAAGACAACATGCCAACAACTTCGTACAAACAAGATAGTTACAGAATAAGTTGGAGGTAGTCTCCAAGGGAAGGCACTGTGATAAAGGGAAATCAAGAAAGACTTTTTGCAGAAGATGACATTTTAGCTGAGACCCAGGTAAGGAAGCCAGGGAAGCCAGGAGACAGAGATAAAGAGACTAAGCATTGTGGGCATAATGTGAGATTACCTCTGTTTTATAGACAAGGAAGGAGAGGCTTGAGGTGAAATGACTTGTCTGGAGGGAACAGCTGGGGAATGGGAACATCTAGACTGAGCTCAGATCTTCTCTTCAGACCAATGCTTTTTCTTTATCAAATATTTTGTCAAAAATTTAACATCAAGCACCAATACAAACTAGTTTAGTTACTATTTATGTTAAAATGAATTCATTTCAATGCATAAATGAATTGAAATGATTTCATTTTAACATAGTTATATTTATAAAAATATAAAATAATATATTTATAAATATATAAATCTATATTATATATAAATATAATCTATTTATAAAAATATAAAAAATTAGGTTTTTTTAGTCCCTCCCTCTAAGAGAGGATTTATCGATTGACCTTCACTTATAACCACATGCTATATGGTTAGCAATGCTCTCCATTTTTCTTATTCTCTTTTAAAATTTGTATTATTTCCTTAAGGTCTTGGGCAGTTTGATGGCATAGTGGGTAGATCACCAGGCCTAGAGTTAGGATGACCTGAGTTCAAATGCAGCCTCAGGAACGTACTAGTCATGTGACCCTGGAAAAGTCACTTAACCCAGTTTGCCTCCATTTCCTCATCTGTAAAACAAGCTGGAAAAGCAGCAGACTGCTCCAGTATCTTTGCCAAGAAAACTCTAAATGGGGTCACAAAGATTTGGCTATGACTGAAACCACTGAACAACAACAACAAACTAAGATCTTTCTAGTTTTTTTTTCTTTTTTATTCCTCATGCTTGCCCATCTTAATAGCAATATGGTATTCTATTACGTGAATGTACCACACTTTATTTAGCGGCTCCTTTTTTGGTTACTTCCAGTTGTGTGTGTATGTGTTTGCAATTACATATAATTCTGCTATGAGAATCTGACTACATGGCTCTTGGAGGGCTGTGGTCAATAATGCAGTCAGGGCATATTTCTAACAATGGAGTGATTTAATTATAGGATATGATTATTTGGGTAACTCTAATTGCATATACCTACATTGTTAGCTCAAATAAGTCTATAAATCTGCAGTTCTACTAGCAGTGAACTGAGTATACTTGTGTCTCAACTCCAATAGCATTGGGCTTCCTTGCATTTAATTGTATTTTGTCAGTTTTATGACCAGTACTTCTGTTACCCCAATCTAAGTTTATAAATACTGTGCCCACATAAAATATGAAAATAATTACCACTTATTATTACTAGTAGCCAATCCTAAACAAAATTGCAAGGAAGATAAAGTTTATCTTTAGTGTTCTCAAATTCCTCTTTCTAACCCTAACCCTTCTACCCTGTCATGGCCTAAAAATAAAATTTTAGTCATTAGTGTCTTTGGGTGTCCTTTTTTTAGTAATAAATATGATAATCACCATTTATAGAATACTTTAAGGTTTACAAAACATTTCACAAATATCTACTTTTATCTTTACGACAACCCTGGGAGGTAGGTGCTATTATTTTCCCTACTTTATAGATGAGGCAAACAGAGGTTTAGTGACTTGTCCAGGGTCACATTGTTACTAAGTATCTGAAGCTATGTTCAGATTAGGTCTTCCTGATTCCAGGTCCTGTGCTTTTGTCTACTGCACCACCTAGCTGCCCCACAAAACATATTTCTTTTATATTTTGGTGTGATTTTAGTTGCATGTTCTTCATCTTTAATTTCTTAATGAAAGAGACTCGTCTATTGAATTCAGTTATTAAGTGCCTACTGTGTGCAGAAATCTCAGTTCCCATTAAAGAAATTCTAGGCTTGTGTTGTCACGTCTGGGAATATTTTTGGAGGGAGATGGGGTAGGTAGACCTCTCTGGAGACCGTAAAGTTAGAGCATGTGCCCTTTCCAGACTATGGTCAGGCACCCCTGCTGGACACTACTTGTGGAAAGGTACAGGTTTTCATAAACAATCAAAGCTCGTGAATATGGAATTTGAGTACTCGGGGTCAAGTTCTGTTTCTACAACTTACTAGCTGTGTGACTTTAAACAAATTACTTCCTTACTTTCCACCTCAGTTCACTTATAAAATGGAATAATAATCCTTCTGTTACCACCCTCACACCTTCTGTACCACCTTTACATGTTGTAAAGCTCAAATAACTACATCACTACAAATGATTATTACTAATGTGAGCTATAGGAATTCTCACATCATTCTCATTCTTCATTATAATCATAATTGTAGTCTGTATAAGCTTTGGAGGTGACATGGAGTTTGTTTATCTCAGCTCCCTCTTCTACTGATAAATCAGGTCCCCCAGAGCAAGACTAGCAACCTCTGGGGGTTCTAGGGGGTATCTCTGAGGAACAGTGGGATATTTTATTTCTATTGCTTCAAACCTCCACTCAGGTACATTTTCTCCAATGTTTTTTTTTCATTGCTTATAGTATTTAAACCTTTATCCATTTTGATTTTATTTTGATATATGGTGTAAGATGTTGGTCTATGCCTAGTTTCTGCCTATTTTCCAGTTTTCCCAGCAGTTTTTGTCAAATAGTGAGTTCTTATCCCAGAAGCTGGAGTCTTTGGGTTTATCAAACAGTAGCTTACTCATTTTCCCTAGTTTTAACTGCCAATAATTAGTGCCCCAGTATTAATATCACTTAGCTTTTACAAACTGAGACATTTAGCAAGGAAAAAGTTTCCAAGCATTTTCCCCAATACCTGGGATATACTTTCCCCTATTCCACTTTAGTCCCTTGGGGAAAGTGAGTTCAGCCTTAAAACAGTTGCTATAAAACATTTGCCTCACCAGGTTCACTTCCAAATGTGTCATATCCACTAGATGAGTTTTTGTAACTTCCTCTTTATTGCCTTCAATCCATTGCTTTACTGGGTCAAGCAGCTTGTTCAGAACTTTACTTATCAGTTGGTTTACCCAAGTACAAAATCTGGCATGGAGTCCATGTGTTGGACCTCTGGTGGTCCATTTTCCCATTTTATTCATTCATTCATTCATTCATTCATTCATTCATTCATTCATTCATTTGTTCGTTTGTTAGTTCGTTCATTCATTCATTTATTTGTTTGTTTGTTTATTTATATTTTGGAGCTCATAAGGTTTTAGATTAGTCAGATAACCCTTCATCTAAAGAACAACAAAGAACAAATGTAAGGACATGAAGAACAGAAGCCCATCATGGGGAACATGTCAACTCAGTCCATTCTCTCCACCAGGAGGCTTATGGTGGCTTATGGTCTATCTTTCTCACTTGAACCATCCAGGCAGGAAAGTGCCAGAGTCTTGGCCTGCTTGTGGTTTTGGAATGAATACCCAATTCTAGATTAACAGGTAATCTACAGTCTATACATGGAGGTACATGTTATGAAGCCCATATGGAAACTACATCAGAAGAGCATGGTACATATTCTTCTTTTTTAAAATTAAATTTATTTATTAAATTTTATCTTTCAACATTCACTTTTATAAGATTTTGAGTTCTTGGGGGCGGCTAAGTGGTGCAGTGAATAGAGCACCAGCCTGGAGTCAGGAGGACCTGAGTTTAAATCTGGCCTCAGACACTTGACATACTTACTAGCCATGTGACCTTGGGCAAGTCACTTAATCCCAATTACCCTGCCCTCTCCCCTCCAAAAAACAAAAAAAAAAGATTTTGAGTTCTAAATTTTCCTCCTCTCTTCTGCCTCCTTATCCCCAATATAGCATGCAATCTGATATAAGCTATTCATTGCACACAAGCCTCTAAGGGCTGACCTGGGGTAGTTCCTTTTTACACAATTATCCACTACTTCTTCATCTAATATTGCTAAAGGCTAGTTTTCTGTATGCATGTTAGAGAGCTAGGCTATCCCTCTGCTCTATCGGGACTTAAACTCTATCACAAGTACACTGATCCAAACTAATAGATAAGGAATGAATAGATTTTGAGTGGATAAAGGTAGAGATTTTTAAAAAGAACATCATAGTCTTTTATATTCTGTATAGGGTAAGAGTCAAATATCAGTGTGCTGAATGCTGAGAATATTGGGAAGTGGGAGGTATATTTCCTGGTTCTGTTCTATAACTTGGAAAAAAGGAAATGATTTGTCATACCTAAATATAGTAACAACAACAATGAAAACAACCTTTGGGGGAAGAGATGAAAGATTTAAAAAAGGAACAACAGCCTCTTAAAGGTGGTAATTTGAATGAAAATTGAAATAACTTTCTAGGTGATGAGAAAAAAAAAGACTCATAAACTCATAGAAGCTTAAACATCATCTGGTACCTGGCTTAAACTTTTTCCACTGGAGCCCTTTTTGCCTTTCAGCAGTCTTGGTTGGTGTTGCATGGCCTGAGGGCAGAACCAAGGTTGCAGGGAAGCTGTGTGATACAACACAGATGAGCACAGCCACAAACACCAGGGATTGATTTTTAATTAATTTTTGGTCATTGCACATTCAGAAACCTTTTACTGTTGCCAGATTTTTTTGGGTCACAAGCCACAGTTTAAGAAGCACTGAATAATCCTGTTTTACAGATGAGGAAACTGAAGCCCAGGGAGAAATGATGTTTTTAGTTTCCTCCATGCCTATACTTTGTAGGTTTTTTTAAAACATAAATGAGTGTTATAATTTTTCTTTTTTTTGAGGGCAATTGGGGTTAAGTGACTTGCCCAAGGTCACACGGCTAGTTAAGTGTCTGAGGTCACATTTGAACTCAGGTCCTCCTGACTCCAGGGCTGTGCTCTATTCACTGTGCCACCTAGCTTCCCCTAGTGTTACACTTTTTCAAAGACATTTTCTAAATTCATTGAGATAATCATGAGGGTTTTGTTCTTTATTTTTGTTTTTAATATGATTGCATTGATTGTTTTTCCTAATGTTGAATCATCTTTGAATCCCTGGCATAAATCCAACTTGACCATAATGAATGGTTTCTTGGATGAGTTGCTGTAGTCTATTTGGCAGGATTTTATTTAAAATTTTTTTAAATCAGTAATCATTAATTACTATATTGGTCTGTAGTTCTTCTTTGCTTTATCCTTCTTGGGTTTAGGTGTTAGGATTATATTTGTCCCATTAAAGGAATCTGGCTAAGTGCTTTCTTTTTCAATTTTGGAGAATAATTTGTGTGGTATACATACTGATTCTTTATAAGTTTGATAAAATTCTCCCATGAATCAGGATCAGGACTTCTTTTTACTTTGGTACAGGGAAAGGTGGTGACTTGCCTGATATCACTTGATTGACTAGTGATAGAACCTAAGCCCTCTGAAGCCGAGGCTGCCTACCTGTAGTCATAACTCCCAGTTTATATATGGGCTAAGATTATGTACAGGTGAGGCAGCGGATAGAGCACTAGACCTGAAGTTAGGAAGACTTCAGTTCAAATTTGGCCTCAGCCACTTATTAGATGTATGACCCTGGGCAGGTCACTTAACCTTAGTTTCTTCATCTGTAAAATGGGTATAATCATAGTAACTACCTCTCAGGGTTATTGCGAAGATCAAATGAGATAATATTTTTAAAGCACTTAACACAGTACCTAACACATAGCAAGCAGAATATAAATGTCAGAGAGAGATAATAATTATAAAGCGTTTAACACAATGCCTAGCATATAGTAAGAGCAATGTAAATGTTAGCTGTTATTATATTATAGCACTTTATGTTGTCAGAAAAAAAAACTCTGTACCACCGTCAGACCATTCCACTATTTTACAGATAAGAAAATTGAGATTCTGGGGGTTAAAATGACTAATCCGCAAAACCATAGCTATTAATGATTGGTTGAAACAAGGATTTAAACCCAGGTCTCTTGCCTCCAGGTCCAATTATGTTTCTAATGCCCTGTTCCAGCAGAGAGCCCAGAACAAAAATCTAAATGGGAGAAGGCAAGCTGGGAAAATGGGTGGGGCAGATGTTGTTGGGGCAGCAGCTCTGTCCCTGAGTTTGTCTTTGTGAAAGATGGAAAATGATTCCACCTTGTAGAGCCTGAGGCATGAAGTACCTGCCTCCTGTCTGTTCCAAAGAGAGACTCAACCTTGGTTTTCCATCCCTCCCCCTTCCATTTACCGCAGTCCAGAAGTCTCATTTAATGCTGAAAAAATTCATTTGAGTTTCTTGCATTTCATTTTGGAACCAGCTGTCCCAGAGCTGATAAGAGAGGATGAAATACCCTTCTCTTCTTCCTTAAGCTTTAAGGAAGGGACATTGGTGACTGTGAACTAGGAGGCTTTGGGGTATCATTTTCATAGTAACGCCTTTGCTGAGGCCAGTTTTGTTTTTTCTTCTTGTGAATTTGATTGGACTTATTCTAAAGGAACAGCTTACCTCCACTCCCTTCTCCCCACCCAACAGAATGAAACAGAGTGTGATTATAATATTGCAAATGCTCTTTGTTAAAATTCTAGGTTCATTAGTTCATTCATTCATTGAATTGTTTAATTGAGTAACTTATTAATTACGATGTGCAAGATACTGGAAATTTGGAGGGAGCTGTAGAAGGGAAATGGTCAGGACTTGTGGTTCCATTAGTGAGCTGCCATAGAAAGAGGCTGAATTGGGAGGCAGAGGTCCTGAGTGCGGATCTTATCTCTGCCTTTTACAAGTTGCATGATTTAAGGCAGGTTATTGAACCTCTTGTCTGAATATTAGGTGCCAAGCAATATGCGAGGCTTTAGGGATTCAAACTCATAAGTGAGCAGGTCATTGACCTCAGTGTGAAGGAAGGAAAATAAGAAACAAAGATTTGTATAGCACCTACTATGTGTCAGACACTGTGCTAAAGCTCTTTACAGATATTATCTCATTTGATCCATGAAACAGTCCCAACAGGTAGGTGCTATTATTGCTCCCATTTTACAGTTGAGGAAACTAAGACATACATAGGTTAAGTGACTTGCCCAGGGTCACACAGCTATTAAGAGTCTAAGGCTAAATTTGAACTTAGGTCTTCCTGACTCCACACCTAGTGTTCTATCCCCTGAGTCACCTATCTACTTGGATAGTTCCCCCTATCTTCCTCAAAGAGCAGTGAGAGAGAAGAGACTATATGTTCATAGATAAGTAAATGAATGGATGGCTGAATAAATAAATGAAAGAAAAGGCTTAAAAAAAACCCATTTACCCTGTGATAAGCACTGTGCTATTTACTGGACATACAAATAGAAAAAACAAGATGGCCCCTGTTCTCAAAGAGTTCAAAGAGATGTGAAACTTCCAGGAAGTAGAGGTGTGGAAGGAAAAAGCATTTCAGGCATGTGGGACAGTGAACAGAGGCAAAGAGGTAAGAAGGCCATTTGTCTAGCCTCTAGAGCAAGGGTTTGTAACCATTTTTTGGTGTATGTTATGGACCGCTTTGGCAGTCTTGGGAAACCTATGGACTCCTTCTTAAATAATGTTATGGATTTAAAATAGTTTATTATTTTTATTTTTCCACAACATGTATTTAAAAATTAATTTTCCCTTCCCATTAACCTCCCCCCACCCCTGTTATTAGGGAAAACCCCCCAGCAAAATTCAATACATATCTGTATAGTCCAGAGAAAAAATCCCCACATTAGCCATTTCTCAAAATAGAAATCTGTTCCTGCATTTTAAGTTCTTCTCTTCTCTCCCAGGGGTTAGTGGTATTTTCCATCTTTGTTATCTTGAGCTCAGTACTTTATCAGTGTAGTGATCAGAGTTCTTACACCCTTCAAAGCTGTTTCTCTTAAGAATGATGTTCTCATTGTATAAAGGGCAGCTAGGTGGTGCTAAATGGCATAGTGGATACAGTGCCTGACCTGGAGTCAGAAGACTGAATACAGATCCAGTCTCAGACACTTACTAGCTGTGTGACCCTGAGCAAGTCACTTCACCCTGTTTGCCAAATAATGAGTTATTTCCCCAGCAACTGGGGTCATTGGGTGTGTCAAACACTATGTTACTATGTTTGATTGCTTCTGTATATTATATACCTAATCCATTCCTTTGATCAATCTCTCTCTTTTTTGAACCAGAACCAAGTTATTTTAAAGATTATTGCTTTGTAGGGGCAGCTAGGTGGCGCATTGAATAGAGCACCATCCCTGGAGTCAGGAGGACCCAAGTTCAAATTTGGCCTCAGACACTTAGCACAAAAACTAGCTTGTGACCTTGGGCAAGTCACTTAACCCGAATTGCCCTCCAGAAAGCAAAAAATAAATAAATAAAATAAATAACGATTATTGCTTTGTAGTACAGTTTGATATCTGAAGATTTTCTTCCTACTTTTTCAAATTATTGCCCTTGATTTTTTTTACCTTTTGTTTCTCTATATTAATTTGCTATTTTTACAATCCATTTTTACAAATCATTTATGCAATGATTTGTTGTTTAGTCATTTTTCAGTTGTGTCTGACTCTGTAACTTCTTTGGGGTTTTCTTTGCAAGAATACTGGAGTGGTTTGCTGTTTCCTTCTCCAGCTCATTTTATAGATGAGGAACTGAGGCTTAAGGGTTAACTTAATATAGGGTTAAGTGACTTAGCTAGGGTCACACAGCTAGTAACCTCTATATAATATTCTTTAGAGTTTGATTGGCATAACACTGGATAAGTAAATTAATATAAATAGTGTTTTCATCTTACATTATTATCATTTTTATTCTTGTCATGAATCCCTTGGACAGTCTACAGACCCCTTCTTGGAATAGTGCTATTCAATACATAAAATAAAATAAAATAAAATATGTAGGCTTGAAAAGGAAACCAATTATATTTAAATAGTTCTCAAGATATTTGAAAAATAAGTTCACTGACCCCAGTTTAAGGATCCCTGCTTGAAGTGTAGAGTGTATGAGGAGGAATAATGTGTAAAAAGTCTGGAAAGATAGGCAAGAGTGAAGTTGTGAAGGGCTTTACATGTCAAACAGAGGATTTTGTGTTTGAAATTGCAGGCAATAGAGAGACACTGATACTTCTTGAAAAGGAGACATTGTTAGACCTCTCAGTAGATGAAAAAATAAAATAGATCTTGCTCTTAAGGAGCTTACACTGAAAACCTGCTCCCCTCCTTTCTCTAACAGTATTAATGGTGTTTTCTCTTACACATTGTCCTAGGGCACATTTTGGGGGGGGAGGAGGGATTTCTATCTTGCCCTCTTTTTGTCCCATCACTCCCTACCTTGTGATTGGCTGGGCTCTGTACATATCAAGTTCCTATTCACAATAAAGAGTTTACATCTTATTGAAACCTTCACTAAACACCTCCATCTCACCCACCACAGAGTTAATAGTGTTCCATACTGCATATTTCCTTGAAGCATTTGGGGTGGGTTGAGAGTGGCATGGGGAAATACCTACCTTACCTTTGCCTTGCCTCATAGCTCCCTGCCCTGTAATAGACTTGACTTGGTATCAAGTTTCTGCACCTCCCCTCAGGAGGGGACTGCTTCCATTTTCCACTTTGGATCTCTACCATCTTTTCATGGAAAAGGTAGTATTTAAGCATTTGGCATTTGACCTGTTCCTTGAAAGAACATTTTTTAATGTTTCCTTTCCTTTCCCCCTAACTACTGAGCAATCCTTTGTAACAAAGAATAATAATAATAAATGATTCTGTAAAACCAGATAAGCTAAGTGTATGTGATAAACAATATGTATGGCATTCCTCATGTTTAGATCCTTCCCCATTAAAATTCCAGCCTGGGATTTCACATCCATGGTTTACTGTGCCCTGGTTTAGGATCAATGCATGACTATAGCTTTTCCCACAATTCTTCCCATTTTACTCCTTACACATAGTTATGGAAGATAAATCCAGAACTATTTACTGCTCACTAATCTTCATTTCTTTCTTTCACAGGTCATGCACAACAAACTCATAGGAAGTCTGCTGATAGGATCATTTAAAGTAGATCTGGGAACAGTTTACAACCAACCAGGTAGAGTAGCATTGTCTCCTTCCTTTCTCCCTCCTTCCTTCTTTTTCTCCCTCTGTCTCTCTTTCTCCCACCCCCTTTCCCCCCTGTCTTCTATCTCTTTTTCCCCTCCCACTTTGTCTTCCTCCCCCTTCTCTCTCTTGCTCCTTTTCTCTTTTCCTTTCCCTCCCTTCCCTCTTCCTCAACATCATCAGCATCATTATAAAACCTTCTAAAGGTGTGGCACTTTTAGTTCTCCCATCTTCTACTTCTTATAGCTATTGACCCACAAAACCTTTGAGATCTTCTAGTCCAACCCCACCTATTTTAGAAATGAAGAACCTTGAGAACTAGAAAGGGGAAGTTAAGAGGTGGTATGGTATAGTGGTAACCTTGTATACCATATATACTCTTGAGGGGGCTGGATTAGATGATCTCTGATTTCCCTACCATTTTGCATATTACAAAAATTCTAGAAGTTAGTTTTCTGTGAGTTTATTTGATACTCATTAACAACCCTGTGAGTCTGTATGTCATAGTGGATAGAGACGTTAACTGAACCAGGAAGATCTGGATTCAGGTCTTGTGTCTGACACGTACTGACTATGTGATCCTGGGCAAATCACTTAACCTCTCCATCATTCAACAGCAACTGTCTAAGACAATAAATTGCAATGAAAGTATCAACTTGCCTTGGTAGAGAGGGTTTCCTTATCCTGGTGTTTATGGTTTTTAATTACTGGTCTATCCCTTATCAACTCTGCGAAAAAAAGTAAAACAGAAACATTAGCATTTCCCCCTCCCCTTTTTCAGGTAAGGAAACTGAGGATCTGAGGGTTTTAAGTCACTTGCCCAACGTCGCATAGCTAATGAATAGTCTTATGATTCATTAGTCTCTGTCGTTGGACATTATCCATTTATGGTGCAGGTGTCCCCAAGATGCCTAGATTGAGTTGTATTCCAATGTTGGAGGCCAAGGTTGCCCTAACTCTCCTTACTCTGTAACTTCCTAATCTTCATATAATATATGAATATAATATAATAATATAATCTTATAATAATATATAATAATATAATCTTATAATAATATATAATAATATAATCTTCATATAATCTTCCTAATCTGAAATACCCTGTTGCCAGGATGGGAAGTGACAAAGTATTATCCTTTCCAAGGACCACAAGGATGCTTTGGGGCTGTATGCATGTCTATTCAAAGTGTAGAAAAAGCAAAGAGAAAAATTCATCCACAAATCTTCACACTTAAGAGTCTGCCCGTGGTGCACTGAATAAACAAAGAAGGACAATGATGCAGGGAATTTACAGTCTAAAAGGGGATTGGGGCACATATATACATAAGGAACACAAAGTGGACTAGAATAGAGGAAAAGGAGAGAGCCAGACAAAGTACTCTAGGAAATTTGATGAAGCAGACATCGCTTTCGGCTAGGGGAGCCTAGGGAGGCTCCTGCCTGAGCTGGACCTGGAAGGAAGAAAAGATTTTCAACTGATAGAGATGTTGAAGTTGCATTTTCCAATGATTGAAGTTGCCCCCGTGTGAATGCACAGGATCTGTAAAGGGCGAGACATGATTAGGGAACAGTTAATGAGTCCAGTTTGGTGGGAATATAGAAGTGTGAAGTAAAGCTGGAAAGGTGGTTTGTCATCACATCATGGAGGTCCTTACATGTCCGGCTGCCAAACTTGGATTTTATGCTAGAAACACTAAATGTCATTCAACAGAGGAATGATATGGTCATACCTATTCTTTAGGAACATAATTTTGGCAGCTAAATATAGGATGCACTGGAGAATTCAGATTGGTGGCTAGGAGACCAGTTGAAATAATGAACCCATGTGGTAGCAGTCAAATCAACAAGCATTTTAAGCTCCTGCTGTATGCCAGGCACTGTATTGTACAAATAGAAAGGATAATCTGGCAGAAGAGATCTCCAACGCGTCTTAGCAGAATGTTATACAGACATTAGATAGGGAGAAGTGTATTTCAAGTATGAAAAATCCAAGAGTAGATTGAATTTGTAGAGTGAGGAGACTTCTGAGTTATGATAGAGAGAGTCCAGAGAGTGAGAAGATCATCCTGGAAAGGGATGAAGATATGTCTGGTCGGGAGTGCTGGAGGAAATAAGCTATCAGAGGAAAAGGCAATAATCATGGAGGGAACTTCCAGTGTGAGAAGTCCACGGGTGTAGTAAACTTCTAGTTGAGGAGGTTTTGTACATTGATAAAAAATGTGCAGTTTCACTAAGAAAAAGAATTGGAAGTGTTATTAAAGGTAATCTACTTCAACATCTTCATTTTGCAGATGAAGAAACTGAGGTCCAGAAAGGTAAAGTAACTTGCAATAGGTCACACAGATCAAATAAGAAATCAATAAATATTTATTAAGCACCTGTTATGTACCCAGCACTGTGCTAAGCTTTGAGGATACAAAAAGAGGCAAAAGGTAGTCCCTACCTTCAGGAAGCTTACAATCTAATGGGAGGGACAATTTGCAAACAAATAAATACAAAGGAAGTGATATATAGGATAAATAAGGAATAATTAAAAGAAGGAAAGCACTAGAACCAAGAGATGAGGGGCTGAGGAAGGTTCCTCTTTTTACTACACTGACACCTAAGCTTTCATTTGTATTTTTACAGGTCACCAGTTTTGTGATAAGTGGGCTCTTCTCACAGACCCAACTGATATCAGGATAGGCACCAAGGGGTATCTGAAATGTGATATCAGTGTGGCTGGGAAAGGAGACATCCTGCAGGCCAGTCCCAAAACATCTGATGCCGAAGAACAGATAGAAAAGTGAGTTTGTTTGTTAAACAAACTGGGTTTGTTAAAAAAAAAAAAAAGGTTGGGGTTACTGTGTTCTGTCACCTTGTTTTCAGCCCAGTGTTTCTTTAACCATGGGTCATGACTTCATATGGGGTCATGAAAAATTTGGCAACAGTAACAGGTTTCTGAACACCAAAAATTAATTCAAAATCAAACATGTAATGAATCCAAAGTGCTTCTGGCAGTGCTTGCTTGCCTGAGCTTTACACAACTTCAGTTCAGCAGCCTTGCTTCTGAACACAAAGCATGTGTACTTTGTACTATACATGCCCTCAGGCCATACAATGTCAAGGGACACAGCTGAAAAGTGAAAAGAGGTCAGAGTGGAAAAAGTTTAAGAAGCCCTGGTTTAGTGTACTAGTTGTGTCTGACTCTTTGTGACCTCATGTGGGATTTTTTTGGCAAAAATACTAGAGTGGTTTGCCATTTCCTACTCCAGCTCATTTTACAGAGGAAGAAATTGAAGCAAATGGGGTTAAGTGACTTGCCCAGGGTCACACAGCTAGTATGTGTTGGAGGCTGGATTTGAACTCAAATCTTGCTGACTCCAAACCCAGTACTCTTTCAGCTGTGTCAACTAGCTACCTTATCCATACCTTTTGTGGTTTTTGAGGCATGAAAAAAATTCCTTTCATACCCACCCTCTTTATAGGCTACAAAATCCTCATACCCCGTCATAGGGGGATAAAATCCATCCCCCTATCTAACAACTTCCTTTTTTCTTCCTTCTGTGTTTCTTTTCCTATGAAAGATCAAGTTGTTGTTGTTTTTTCCTGTTTTTAAAGGAACCTTTTGGTCCCTCAAGGATTCCCCTCCGAGAGACCTTGGGCCAGATTCTATGTGAGACTATTTCGAGCAGAGGGCCTGCCCAAAATGAACTCTAGCATCATGGCCAATGTCACCAAAGCATTCGTGGGGGACAGCAAGGATCTGGTGGATCCCTTTGTGGAGGTCACATTCGCAGGCCAGGTGGTAAGGAACAACTGTGGTAAAGGTCATCCCTAAAGTAGGGAGTGAGGTCATGGGCCAGATCTCAGTAAATGGCCTTCCTCCTGAAACCAAATGTTTTCCTTCAGTATTTTGTAAGCCTTGGTGCACTATTAAATATACTGTCTTACTGTTATCCAGTAAAATTGGATTGAAATAAACATCAAGGGCCAGTTTGACAGGGAAAAGATGCTATGAAAGAGCAGAGTGAGGAAAGTGTGAGGCTGACCAGACAACATTGCCTTGGTGATGGAAGCAATAGTAGAAGGGAATTCAGCAGGTTGAAGGAATAAAAGTAAATTCCAGATTCCTTTTGGTACTGACTAGACACCATTTTTTTCTCTCACTTGCTGAGTGAGAGAATGGGTCTTGAGTTTGTGTCAATGTCTCGCCTCTCAAAGTGCAGGGTCTAGGAACAGCTTGAAATGCAAAAGATATAAAACTTGCTCAGCAAAAAATGCCTGCGTTCAGAGAGGTTATGGGATGTGTCTGTGTTAATGCAGCACACAAGAGTCAAAGTTCAGACTGACCCCTAGTGCAGTGATCTACCATCTGTGACGATATCATTCTGCCCTTCCATGCTCATATGCTGCAAAGCAACCGATTGACAAGCATTTATTAAACACTTACTATTTGTCAAACACTGTGCTGGCTCTAGGAAGAAAAGATAAGATAGCAATCCCTGCCCTCAAAGAGTTTACAATCTACTAGGGAGAACAGAACATACTCATAGAACAATAGAGTATAATTGATTTAAAGCTAGAGCCCTAATCATCAATGAAAGAAGGGAAGGCTTCAAAGGGGAGGCATTAGCTGAACTGAACCTTAAAGAAGATCTGACTGGAGGAAGTGAGGAGAAGGAGGAGAGTGCATTCTGTGTAAAAAAGAAGGAGAATGGAGATGGAATGCTGAGTCTAGGGAGCACAAAGTATTTCAGTTTTAATTTTAGCCTAAAGACAATAGGGAGCCACTGAAGATTTTTGAGAGGGGAGAATGACATCATACCCCCTTGCCTAGTGATGGTTATTTTGACAGCTACCTGGGGAATGGGCTCTAAAGGGGAAAGCCAGGAAGCTAATTAAGAAAGAAGGAAACAAGCATTTATTAAGTACTTCCTAGCTCGGCATAGTGCTGAGTGCTTTACAAGCATTATCTCATTTGGTTCTCACAGCACTCCTGGGAGGGAGGTGCTAATATTATCCCCATTTTACAGATGAGGAAACTGAGGAAGAGGTTAATTGACTAGCCCAGGGTCACACAGCTAGTAAGTGTCTGTGGCCAAATTTGAACTAAGGTCTTCCTGATTCCAGGCCCAGTGCTCTATCTACTGCTTTACCTAACTACCAGTAGTAGGAGTCTACTACAATAGTAAATAGGGATCAGAGTCTAAATTAGGGAGGTAGGCTTGTAAGTTAAGAGAAGGGAGGGAGTCTGAGAGATGTTACATATATGGAAACAGTAGGACTTGGCAACTGGTTGGATATGGGTGATAAGGATATGGAGGAAGAATTAAGAATGGCTTTGAGGTTACAAACCTGGGTACCAAGGGGAAAAAAGAACTAGGGAAGTTTGGAAGGAAAGATAACAAGTCTGGTTTGGGTTATATTGAGTTTGAGATGGTGACAGATTAATGTCTGACCAAGAATGCTCTGTATTATATATCTAACAAGTGATCACCCAGCCTTGGCTGAAAGATGTCTTTGGAAATATGCTAGCATGCTGCTACAGTATAAACTAGAGTAAATCCCATGATAAAGCACCTTTATATACCACAGATTTGGTTAGTGCAAGTACCATGACCTCCACGTATATAGTTCCTCTTATTCACACTGCTATCCTTTCACCTAGATAGATTCCAATCACTTTATAATTTCATAGATTGTCTTCAAAAATTGCTATGGTTGAAAACTCCATTGCCCTGCAACCAGCCTGGTGATGAGCATATACTAACTGGTCCTCTGAAAATAGACACACAGTGGACAGTCAAGCCCAGTCAAACATCATACTTCACAAGCTTGGCCATACCTACCAGAGCTTCCTCTCTTGGGATGGCCACCTTATCTTTATGAGGCACCGTACTGAGTTGTTATAAGGACCTTAACTCCCCAGCCCCCAACTCAATTGCCCATGCTTTTACTAAGTACTCCTTATTTGTTATGTTCTTGGAACATAAACAGAAAAAACATTTCTACCCTCAAAGAGCTTACATTCTCCTGGGAGTGGGAGCAATGTATAGAACATATATGCATACATAAGTGCAATTCACTTCTAAGAGGGAGAAAGCACTAATAGCTAGGGAGATCAGGAATGACTTCCCATAGCAGATGGTTACTCTGTGTAGAACCTGTGTAGGGTAAGGATTTTAAGAGGCAAAAGCCAGGAGGATGTATATTCTAGGCATGGAGGATAGCCCAGTGAAATGCTGAGTTCAACTTTGGGAAACAGTTTGGCTGGAATGTAGAATGCATAAAGGGAAGTGATATGAAAATATGAAGCTTAGAAAGGTCGTTTGGGAAGGGCATCATAATGGTCTTCTTCTCTATTTCTGCTTGCTTTGAAAAGCATTCCTAAATTTGTTAAGAACATCATCATAGCATACATCAATAATTTACCAAGTTGTCTTTTGTTTTTAGGGGAGGACTACAGTAAAGAAAAATTGTGCAGATCCTGTGTGGCATGAACAGGTCATCTTCAAAGAAATGTTCCCTCCCTTGTGTCGAAGAGTTAAAATCCAGGTGTGGGATGAAGGCAGCATGAATGATGTGGCCTTGGCAACTCACTTCATTGATTTGAAGAAAATCTCTAATGAGCAAGATGGAGATAAAGGTAATCTGAAATGTGGTCAGTTTCATGGTCAAAGTGCGTCCCTCAAACATCATTGATCTAGTTTTTTTTTCCTTTGCAAAATATAAGGTTGAACTTGGTCATGAGATTCCTTCTTGCTCCAGTATTCTATAATTAGTAGGAAAATGTGTAAGAATGGGGAAAATATGTATTGTCCACTGACACTATAAGTTGTTTTAAGGATAAAAATGTCCTCTTGGATATGAAAGTGCTTAACACACTTGAACAGCACAAAAGGGATGGTTTGTATGTAAGCATCTAACAGCCTGACTCCTTTAAAAAAATAGGGTGTAGCCCCATCATGCTGACCCATTTGTGCATTCTACATTTACTAAGCACTTGTTATTTATTATGTAATAGGAAAACAAAAACAGAAATTGAAAAAAAAATTTCTACCGGCAAAAAACTTACATTTTCCTGGGGGAGTGGGGGAATGGATAGAACATATATACGTATATAAATTGCTGGCAAAGCAGGTGCTGAGCATGGCAAACTGTCACTTAGTTACTAGTTCAAAGATAGTAGCTTATACTCTCTTTCTTGGCTTTCCTAACTTTGGATCTTTGTAACACTTCATTCTCATCCTTAAAGTCTTGTCTCTGATTCCTGTATATCAAACTCATTTTAGCTTCTCCTGTATCTTACATGCACCATCTTTGTTGATATGGTGAATCTATGCTTTCCAATTTTTTGTTTGAAGCTTGACCTATATACTCTGACTACAGTTTTTTTTTCCTTTTCATTTCTGAGACCTCTCCTTTATCTCCCTTTGAACTCAATCCCTTGTTGGAACTTTTATATTCTCCTTCCATATCCCATACCCCATCATGCTATAATTCCCAACTACCTTCTATTTTCCAGCATCCTGTTAACCCTTTCCTACTCAATGTTATCTTTTGACATTTTTGTATTTATTGTTGTTGGAGGCATGTTCTATTTTCCATTTTGGTTTTAAAGTATTAAGGTGTCAATAATAATAATTCATGGGGAGTGGAGCCAAGATGGCAGAGTAGAAACAGCACTTCCACGGAGCTCTTGCCCATACCACTTCAAAATTACGTAAAAGGGGGACTCAGAACGACCTCTGGAGCTCTAGAATCCACAAAATGACACAGAGAAGCTAAGCTCCCACTGAGGACAGCCTGGCAGCCCAGCAGGGAGCGGCCAGCACAGTGCTCTGGGAGCTGAGCCCAGGCCTGCATGAGTTGTGAGTCAAAGGTTTTAGCCCTAGGGTGGCCAGACCAGCAGCCAGCTGGAGGGAACCCCAGAACACCAGCAGCTGTGGCATTTCCAGAATTACCAACACATAGATGCCTAGGACAAAGTGAGAAGTTGGTGCCCTATGGACTTTGGGACCAGTATTTGGGAGCACTCAGCTTCTTCCCCTGGGGACGAGAAGCTGTTGACGAGCCATGGCACAGCCAGCATTTTGCAGCTTCAGTTGCAACTTTAGCTCCTGGCCTGCAGACTGTAGGGGTATCCATCGATCAGTCTTGGGGGTAATCGCTCTTGCTTTAACCTTCTTGGATCTGGATTGTGGTCTAGGGTGGAGGTCTTGGGGTGTGTGACCAGCTTGCCAAAGTGTGTGAGGGCTTCAGGGAGGGCACCCAACTAATACCTCTGGCAGTTTAGAAGACCCCAACGTTTGGGACAGAAGCTCCCCTGTCTGGTGGCAGAGTCCTACTGTGGCAACAAGCCTAAAATTCAAGTAATTAAGTGGCAACATGCCTAGGCAAAGGAAACAAAATAAACAGAAAAATTCAACATTAGACTCCTATTTTGGGGGCAAAGAGTATCAAAGCATGGAACAGGAGAAGGACTGGGAGGTCAGAACTCCTGTACCAAAAGCCCCAAATGAAAATAAGAGCTGGTTACAGGCCACAGAGGACCTTAAGAAGGATTTTACAAACCAAACAAGAGAAGTGGAGGAAAAATTGGGAAGAGAAATGAGAAGGATGCTGGAAAAGTATGAAATGAGAGTCAACAGCCTGACTGAGGAAAATAACACCTTAAAAAATAGACTAACTCAAATGGCAAAAGAGAGTCAAAAAGCCAATGAGGAGAAGAATGCTTTAAAAAGCCAAATTTGCTAGATGGAAAAAGAATCTCAAAAGCTCACTGAGGAGATTCATTCCTTCAGAATTAGACTGGAGCAAATGGAAGCTAGTGACTTTATGAGAAATCAAGATGCTGTTAAACAGATCCAAGCAATTGAAAGAATAGAAGGCAATGTGATATATCTCATGGGAAAAACCACTGACCTGGAAAATAGATCCAGGAAAGATAATTTAAAAATTATTGGGCTACCTGAAAGCCATGATCAAAGAAAGAACCTAGAAATTATCCTTAAAGAAATTCTCAAGGAAAATTGCCCTGGTGTTTTAGACCCAGAGGGGGAAATAGAGGTTGAAAGAATCCACAGATCACCTCCTGAAAAAGATCCCAAAAAGAAAACTCCCAGGAATATTATAGCCAGGTTCCAGAATCCCCAGATCAAGGAGAAAATACTACAAGCAGCCAGGAAGAAACAATTTCAATATTGTGGAAACACAATCAGAATAGCACAGGACCTGGCAGCTTCTACACTGAGGACTGAAGGGCATGGAATATGATATTCCAGAGGGCAAAAGAACTGAGAATGAACCCAAGGGTCACCTACCCAGCAAAACTGAGTATTTTGTTTCAGGGGCAAATATGGTCATTCAGTGGAATAGAGGACTTTCAAGCATTCTTGAGGAAAAAACCAGAATTGAATAGAAAATTTGACATCCAGACACAAGAAGCAAGAGATGCCTGAGAAGGTAATCAGGGAAAAGAAATCAAAAGGAACTTATCAAAGTTGAACTATTTACATTCCTACATGGAAAAACAATAACTGTGACTGATGAAACCTTTCTTAGTATGAAAATAATTGAAGAAGGGTATATGGGCATATGAATACATATGTGAATGTGTGTATATATGTTTACAGGTATACATGGATAGAGGGCACAGGTTGAATTTGGTGGGAAGGGATGATACTTAAGGGGTGAAGTTAAGAGGTGAGAGAGGAATGTGGTGAGAGGAGATGGGGAGAGATGGGGGGGTAAACTATCTCGTTTAGAAGAGGCAAGGGGAAGTGGCTGCAGGGGAGGGGAAGAACAGGAAGGCAAAAAGGAAAAACCATATTCTCATTGAATTTGGCTCAGGGAGAGAATGACATACATACTAAATGGGATATCTCACCCTGTAGGAGAGTAGGGAGGAGTAGGATGAGAGGGGAGATGATGGAGGGGAGGTTGGAGGCACCCACTTTTGAAGAGGGACAGAATCAAAGTAGGGAATGGACAAGGTGAGAGATGGGATGGGTGGGAGGGAAATATAGCCAGTCTTTTACAATATATCTACTATGGTAATGTTTTGCATAACTATATATGTACAACAAATACTGAATTACTTATCTTCCCAGTGGGAGTGGGTGACAAGGGATGAAGAGAATGGATCTGGAATTTGAAGTTTTAAAATTAAATCTTTCAAATATATATATATATACACATACATACATACATATGTATAAATAAATACTATTATTAATACTATTTTGCATGTAATTGGGAGATAAGATGTGCAGGCATTGGGGCACAGAGATTCACCTTGCCCTAATGGAAAAGTCAAAGGGAGTATGGGAGAAGATATTGGAGAGAGCAGATTGGATGAGGGGATATACTGTGGGACTGCTGTTCTGGAGTGGTGGGTAGGTGAAAAATGGGGAAAAATTGTAACTAAAAATCTGGTGGAAATGAATGATGTAAACCAGAAGTTAATAAAGCATTTGGAAAATAATAATAATAATAATAATAATAATAATAACAATAATAATAATAACAACAACAATTCACTCCTTGCTGTAATGTTTACATTCCTGCTGGTCCTAGACGGAATCAAAACCTTCTTTTTCTGTAGCTTAACCATTTCCAAGTAAATGTCACATTGATTTTGAGGCCTGATTGAAAAATCCAACAAAGTACAATAATCAGTAACACCTCAAACCAGAGATAACACTTTCTAACACAGAGAGGAGCTGAGATTAGGGATATATAAAGTACGCATATGCCTAAGGCATAATAAGGAATGATTTACATGACATTTAAAAAATAATTGCATAAGTTTTAATGCCATTCTTCGAGGCATTCAGGTATTTTGTGATAAGTCAAGTCACATATAATGCAGTGAAGGCTCAGTGCTTCTGAATCACTCTAGGGATCAATTTTCAAACTTTGCTCAAGGCATAAATATGTTTAGTAGAGACTCTAAGTTCTTTCAATTTCTTAGTTCCTTGCATGATGACTGGTCTTGCCACAGGTACATTAGTCCCTCATGAGCCATCAAATAGGGCAGAAATAAGGAAGGAAAAAAAATTTACTCTTATCCCAACTTAGTTGGAGTTAGTCCTGTCAGGCTGAGAGGTGAAAATATGAGGTTGCTTAGTTGGTGGGATTCCATAGGATCAACCTGTTCTCCCCACTGCCCACCACTTCATTTCCATGTATAATTTAATTCATTCCTTTGTTTTTCTCATATGTTTTTCAAAGGAAGAGATATAACCTAAAAAATACTAATGATAATGAATGGTTATATATCAGAGATAATTAGATATGGTCAGAAATAGAAATATGTCTTCTTTAAGAAAACAGTCTATGAAAACACTTGAGAGATGAATTCAAGGCACCAAAATACTCTCTGAGCCGATTCTTTATTTTAAAAAGGATTTAGCAAAGGATTGCTTTAAATACCAAGTTTCTTAATGCATCAAAAATAGGATTTGATTTGCATAAATCTGACTTGTGTGGTATAATAGAAAGGACAAAGGTCTGGTTCTTTCACTCTATGATCTAGGGTACTTTACGTTTTTGAGGCTAGGGTTCCTTCTCTACAAAAGGAATTGGATGATCTCAAAGACCCTTTCCAGTTTTAACATTCTATATCTATAATTTGGATGTAGAAGGCAGCATGTTGTATTGAGTGGCAGGCCAGTCTTGGAGTTAAAAAGATCTGGGTCAAGGCTTGCTTCTAGCTGTTTGACTATGGGCAAGTCATTTCACTCATCCAGGAAACTCTTAAGTTCTCTAAGCTCCAAACAAGTAACTGATCTATAATAGGAGTGGTGATTTCCATACTGGGAGTTCCCTACACTAATGAAACCATGGCTCAGAGTAAAAAAAAACAAGCTATCCATGCAACTTTACAGCAATCTCTTTATTTTCAAAACAGGGTTGGTCTACACATTCAGATTTGCCATGTGAATAAAATGGGCAGCTAGGTGGTTGCTGTGGATAGAGTGCTGGACCTGGAAACAAAAAGAAATGATTTCAAATCTGGCCACACTTAGTAGCTATGTGACCCTGCAGAGGGGCAGCTAGTTGGTATAGTGTATAGAGCACTGGGCTGAGAATCAGGAAAACTCATCTTCCTGAGTTCAAATCTGACCTCAGACACTTACCAGCTGTGTTACTCTGGGCAAGTCACTGTAGCCACAAGCCCCCCAGCATCCCCAGGATGGCTGCCAACACGGGTTCTTAGATATGCTTTTCTAAAGGAAAGCAACTCAAAATGGGTTAACAATCTTGCTTTAATGAAACATATGTCATTTACCTACAGGGGAAAAAGGTCAGTACCTCGAACTTCAGAGAATACAAACAAAATACAAGCAGAAAAAAATACAGAGAAACATTTCAGCAGACAGGCTTCCAGCTGCCTGACCATTACATCCATACCTAGTCAGTTACCAGAGAGGGAAGCATCAACATTGGGGTTTTCAAAGCCGGGGTGCTCAAGGGCTGCCCAGAGTCTCATCTAGTCAAATCATACAACTCTTCTCAAAGTGAGCCCCAAAGCAAAGCCTCACATCAGGGTATATATAGCCTTCTCCTGGATCAGAGAATGTCACAGCCCTCTTGGTCCACTGCCCAATCACAAAGTAACAAGGTGTGGGCATTCCTGAAAAACAAGCCTTCTGCCACAGGCTCCATGTAACCACATTCAGCCTATTAGGGGGAAGAGGATATTTTCAAATCAAGGAAGGTTCTCAGACTCACTCAAGCCTATCAAGGGGCCAAGGGGCAGGGAAGATCTTCAGATTCCCATTCCCATAACAGTCACTTAACTCTGCCTCAGCTTCCTCATGTGTAAAATGAACTGGAGAAGGAAATGGTAAACCACATTCAGTATCTTTGCCAAGAAAACCCAAAATGGAGTCAGGAAGAGTCAGATGTGACTGAGATAACTCAACAACAGCAATCCTCTGGACAATGTCACTTAACTTCTGTTTGCCTCAGTTTCCTCCCATATAAAATGGGGATAACAATAGCATCTATCTGTTGTGAGGATCTAATGATATAATACTTGTAAAGCTCTTAGCACAGTGACTGGCACATAGTATGTGCTATATAAGTGTTAACTATTATTATTATTTGTTACCATCATCATCATCATCATCATCATCATCATCATTTTATGATCTCCCTAGGTTTCCTGCCCACCTTTGGACCTGCTTGGATCAACTTGTATGGCTCCCCCAGGAACCACAGTTTGATGGATGATTACCAGGAACTGAACGAAGGCTTTGGAGAAGGGGTCTCATTTAGGGGCCGAATCCTGATAGAAATTGCTGTGGAAATCCTGTCGGGCGGGGCACAGGAGTCTAAATTTTCAAAGGCCCTGAAGGACCTCAAGCTATCTAAAGACAAGCCTTCCAAAGGCTCTGGGAAGGACAAGACAGACAAAGCTGAGGATGGAAAAGCACACCAGCCTTCAGATAAGACCAATTCAATGGAGGCCGAAGTAGAACCCTTTGATGTACTACCTGAGGTTGGTCAGAATGAGCTTATAGTTATAGCATGTGATACTAAGCACAATGACACAGGCCTGCAAAGACTTTTGCAAAGTCATGTGACTTCACATTTTATTTTCTCCATAGAGAATAAATAAGTTCCCTGGAGGCAGGGACTATTTTCCATTTTGGTTTTATATGTCCAGCACAATGCCTTGCATATATTGGAGGTTTAATGAGTATTTGATGGATTAGATTAGATCCAACTAGCCACATTGACAATGGTCCAGTGTCCATTCTTCAGGGTCAGCCTTCCCCATCTCTTTCATGTATCAACCATCTGCCCTGGTCAAGTTCTCTCAGACTTCCTTCATAGCTAATAGATTGCCATAGAAATGAAACTAAAAGGAAATAGTAAGAAGTGTTTGTGTGTGTGTGTGTGTGTGTGTGTGTGTGTGTGTGTGTGTATGAATATTATGTTTTAACAGACATTGTCTGGTTACTTTCAGACTTTTCATGATTTTTATTAGATTCTGTTTTTTGTTTGTATTGTTTTATTTTTGCTTTTTTTGGAGGGGGGAAGCAATTGGGGCTAAGTGACTCGCCCAAGGTCACATGACTAGTTTTGTGTTAAGTGTCTAAGGCCGGATTTGAACTTAGGGCCTGCTGACTCCAGGGCCTGTGCTCTATTCACTGAGCTACCTAGCTGCCCCTCTGTTAGATTTTGGAAATAAGTAAAAGGAATGTTTCTTTGACCATCCAACACAGGATGAGGACTGAGGCTGGAAAGACAGACCAAGTGCAAGCTGGGGATTTAAGAAACCAATTTCTTTCCTTTATCCCTTGAAGCTGTGAGACCAAGAGAATCCTGATTTAGAGGTGGCATGAAGAGAAGAAAGGTCACCTTGCACTTTCCTGTTTTCCATTGAGGCAGTGTGGCACAGTAAATAGAGTGCTGGACTTAACATCAGAAAGGACTGGGTTCAAATCTCTCTTTTGACCCTTATTGACCATGTGACTTCTCTAAGTCTTAGTTTCCACACCTGTAAAATGAGAATGTGAGGCAAGATGGTCTCTAAGTTTTCTTCTAACTCTAATTCTATGATCCTATTATGATATATGGAAGGTTGCTTTTTCCCAGGTCAGTTGGTACAGAAAATGAGTGAAAATTAAATGATAGGGGCAGCTAGATGATGCAGTGAATAGAGCACTGGTCCTGGAGTCAGGAGGACCTGAGTTTAAATTTGGCCTCAGACACTTAACACTTGCTAGCCATGTGACCTTGGGCAAGTCACTTAATCCCAATTGCCCTGCTTTCCCTCCTCCAAAAAGACAAAAAAAATTTTAAAAAAGAATTAAAAAAAGAAAGTTAAGTAATAAATAATTTTGTGAATTGCTTGTCATTATTTTAGCTTATATTCTGTGATTCACAATATAAACCACACTTCATCATCTCTCTATAGCAGTTGAGGAGAAGCCTCTAAACTGTGGTCTCTATCTCTAGGGCATAGTTCCACCTGACCCTCTACTAAATATTGCTTTTGCTGCCTACAGAATCTTTCTCTATATCCATGGTGGCAGCTAGGTGGTGCAAAAGACAGTGCTGTGCTTGGACTTGGAGTTGGAAAGACCTGAATGTAAATCCTGCCCCAGACACTTACAAGTCACTTAACCTTTCTCAGCCTCAGTCTCCTCATCTGTACAATGGGAATAATAGCACCTATAGTATAGGTTATGAGGGTGAAAGGAGGTAATGTGTAAAGTGCTTTGTAAACCTTAAAGCACTATGTAAATACTATTATAATTATTATTATTATTATTGAAAGATATTATTTGGACTTTCCTATTGATTTCACCATTTCTGACTGTTGTCACTATTTATTTAGTTTCCCATGTTTGAAACTCTGATATTTTCTCCTTGACTCTTCTCTTGCCCTCCTCTCCCATATGGAATTATCAAGTTCTGTTAATTGTCCTTTGAAAATTCTTCCATACTTGTCCTTTCTCTGTTCCCACTGTAATCCTGTTTTGGCCTCATTACCCCCCCATTTTAGTAACCTTCTTATAGGTCTTCCTAAGTCCATTCTTTTCTCTCTAATAGCAATCTCATTCACTCCCAAGCTTTGTGCAAAGGGTTGATTATATCACTAAGTCTGCTCAAAGAACTCTTCAGTGGCTCCCCTTGAAAAACAAGGACTCCTTTGACTGGAACACAAGAATTTCTAGAATCTTGTACTACTCTAATTTTCTATTATTCCTTATTATTCCCCTTCCAATACTCTTTGTGGTATCTTAAATGAACTATTCTTTCTACCCTTTACTTTTCTGTTAAAGAAGAAGTTATATAGTGTGCTTGGCCTCAGGTCAGGAAGGCCTGAGATCAAATCTGACCTCCAAGACTTTCTAGCTGCACGATCCTGGGCAAGTCATTTAACTTATTTCTGCCTGAATTCCTTCAACTGCAAAATGGGGATAATATTAACACCCAGGTTGTGAGATAATATTGTAAAGCAACTAGTATAGTGCCTGTCACATAGTAGGTGACTAAATATATACTTCCTTTCTGCCACTCTTCTTTCCTTTGGTTCTTTCTCTCCTTTTTTTCTTCCTCCTTTTCATTCTCCTCTCTTTCCTTCCTTCTCTCTGTCCCTCCCTCCTTCCTTCTTTTGTCTTCTCCTTCCTTTCCTTCCCCCTGCTTCATTCCCTTCTTTCTTTCCTTCCTTCCTTCCTTCCTTCCTTCCTTCCTTCCTTCCTTCCTTCCTTCCTTCCTTCCTTCCTTCCTTCCTTCCTTCCCCTTTCCATTCTTCTTTCCCTTCCTCCTGCTCACCCTTCACAGGCTTCTGTGAAGTTTCATTAGCCTAAACCAGAGTGGTGGACATGTGGAATGAAGGGGATGAATGGATGAGATGTAGACGTAGAATTATAAGATTGGATAAGTTGTGCGATGGAGAATAGAGATGAAGCTGATGCCAAAGTTGCAGCCCTGAGCAACTAGAGAAATGGTGGTTTCCTCTGTAAGAAACTGGCAAGTTGGAAAGAATGTAGACTCAGGGGAAAAGATAACGAGTTGTGTTTGAGATCGGTTTAGTTGGTGATGCCATCTAGTTTAAAATATCCAACAGGCAGTTGGTTATGGGGAACTGGAATTCATGGAGGGGACTAAGGCTGGATATAGCTCTGGTAGCTGGGTGGTGCAATGGATAGAGCACTGGCCTAGAATCAGGAAGAGCTGAGTTCAAATCTAGCCTCAGAAACGTTCTAGCTATGTGACCCTGGGCAATCACTTAACCTTGTTTCTCTCAATTTCCTCATCCAGATGAGCGGAAGAAGGAAATAGAAACCACTTCAGTGTCTTTGCTAAGAAACCCCAAGTGGGGTCACAGAGAGTTATACACGATTGAAATGGCTGAATAGCACCTTACACTGATCAAGACAATATTAGACAGTTTTGGTCACCTATAAATCTGTTCTATTATTTCAAGGATGTCTTAGAATACAAACAATTTTAATTAGGATTAAAAATATCTTCTGGGATGTGATTCAAGTGACCTACTTGGCTAAAATGCCCACTAAGGCATCAGGATTTTCCAGAAATGCCCAGGGCAGTTGTACCATCTTTTGTACTCCCCCACCAGCAGAGCCAGGAATAAGAATGCACTTCCTGGACCTGAAGATGGCTAAAATCAGCTCATACCTGATTTGGCACTTAATATAGGACTGTAGTCATTGTGGTTGTTTGATAAATACTGTGCTGACAGATGGGTTCATCGAAAAATGATTCCTAACATTCTCCTGGGATTCTGCTAGAGATATATAGAGGGGCCTTGTCTTTAACCCATTATCGCCTGAGACTGTGTTTCTTTTCAACAGGCTCGGCATCTCCATTCCTATTAACTGAGGTCTGTACCAAGAAAGGGAGCGTAATATAGTGGAAAGGAATTTGGATTTAGAAGCAGAAAGACCGGCATCGTGCAGTTAACCATGGCATTATTTAGTCAGGGACCACCCCAGCTCATCTTGCTAGAGCTGACTCTGCTATATGCGTCTGTAGTAGTCTTTCTAGCTCATCAGCTGAATGTAGTGTCTTTTCCCACAAAGTTTCCTAGGTCTTTTTGCCTGGTGATCTCTCACAGCTCCATCATAACGTTAACTTGTATTATACTTTTTTTGCATATATCCTGTATCTCTCAGGGGAATCTAAGCACTCTCTTTCCCTCCCCCCTTCTCTTCCGTTTCCTTTTCCCTCATCCTCTCCTTCTTTCTCTCCCTTATACTTCCATCCATCCCTCCCTCTGTCTTTCTCAGTGTTTAGGGAGGTGGGGAAGAGAAAAAAAATGCTTTATAATTGATAAAAAAATAATTAAACAAGAAACCATAGGAAATATATGTGCCAAAATGAATGTTTACTCACACATATGTGTATATACATGTACACACATATATTTCCTTTAGTTGATTAAACTCAGATTAGTATTTACCTTATTTTGAAATAAGGTAAATAAGATATTTTAAGGGTAAACCTTAGAAGGTTATAGTTAGTTCCTCTATCCATGATAACATGTTTAGATCAGAATCTTTTCTTTTTCTTTCTAAACCCATACCTCTTTCTAATTCTAATTCCCCTGCCTTCAAATTACACATACATGCATGCATACACAAGCATACACACAAATATGTACATGCACACACACACATGCATGCATTCACTTAAGTTCTCTGAGTCCTCCTATAAAAAAATGAGGGGATTGGACTGTTAATCAATGAGGTTTTTGGCTCTAATTCCCATGATTCTTTTTTTTCCTTCTTGGAGGGGGAAGACAGGGCAATTGGGGTTAAGTGACTTGCCCAACATCATGCATCTAGTTTTTGTGTTAAGTGTCTGAGGCTGGATTTGAACTCAAGTCCTCCTGACTCCAGGGGTGGTGCTCTATTCACTGTGCCACCTAGCCACCCTCCATGATTCTTTACAGTACAACAAATGCATACTAATAGATTCTTATCATGATGCAAGACAGATTAAAAGTCATTTATTCATTCAACAAAAAGATATATTGAAAGATTACCATGTATACAGTTCTGTTAGGTGCTATGGCCAGGTCTTCAAAATTCTAGTTAGGTCTGAAACAATTCAAACTAGCAGCTCCATTTGGATTCGTTGTCTGCTCTCACTTTGTGCTAAACATAGGCATAATCAAATGCCATTTTGAGCTAATATAATAATTCATCTGTAAGTTATGCAGGATCAATTCTTTGAATACTGGAATCAGGTAAGTATTGCTGATCCAGCTTCCTGGAAGAAAAACAAATCCATAAAGCAAACAAAGAAAATACCCAAGCTGATATCATTAAATAAATGCTATCTCTTCTATAGATTGTACCAGAAAAATATGAAGATTTCTTACTCTTTGGAGCATTTTTTGAAGCTACCATGATTGACCGGAAAATTGGAGACAAACCTATTAGCTTTGAGGTTTCTATAGGTAAGTCTAGCCTACTTCCTCTTATGACAAAGATTAGTTCAATATAGATGGCCATGTGTTATTGTAACAAGCAACTCTTGTCCATAATGGTGCTATTAGGTAGGGGAAGGTTTTAATTCTACTCTTTAATAGGAAAACAAAACAAAAAACCATTTAGTGAACTTATTGCCAGAGTAACATCCTTTATTTTGGCCTGTCATTTCTGAGATGGGAATTTAGACCAAAGACAGGTTAGGAGATGACTTTTTCCACATAGATTTTGTGGAATTTTGTGCAGTCATTCTGGAACTTTGATGCTTAATTCAATTCAATGCAAATTTTGTGCCAGGCATTGTCTAGGCACCAGGAATAGAAAAAGACAAAAAGAAAACAGTGCCTATCCTCAAGGAGCCAACATTTTATTGGAATGATGAAATATTTACTCAGAGAAACAAATAAAAAGTATATATCACAGAAAGGAGATGAAAGATTTGGAACCAGATTCACTCACTCCAAAGCCAATGCTCTTTAAGCATAACATCTTTTTATTATTATTATTATACTATGTTATGGAAATAATAGTTTTATTCCATAAATTAAAATAAAATAAATAAAATTAAAAAATAAACACATCAACAATAATAATATTTAGGATTTATATGGCACTTTGGGCCACCAGGTGAAGCAGTGGATAGAAGGCCAGGCTTGGAGTTAGAAGACTCCTGTTTCTGAGTTCAAATCCAGCCTCAGACACTTAATAGCTAGGTGACCCTAAGCAAATCACTTCACCCTATTTGCCTCAGCTTCCCCATCTGTAAAATGAGTTGGAGAAGAAAATGGCAAACGACTCCAGTAAAACCTCAAGTGGGGCCATGAAGAATCAGACACGAATGAAAATGACTGAACAACAAATATGACACTTTAAGGTTTGAAGTGCTTTTTATGTTCTTTCATTTGATCCTCACCCTGGAAGGTAAATGGTATGATTATCTCCATTATACTGATGAAGAAACTAAGGCAGACAGAAGTTAGCTGACTTGCTCAGGGTAACACAGCTAAGTTTTTGAGTCAGATTTGAACTTGGGATTTCCTGATTTAAAGTCCAATGCTCTACCCATTGAGCCACTGAGGTATCTGCCTTGGGTTAGTTAGACTCTCTGTGATTTTATCAGCTTTTAAGGGTTATAGGATCATATCCATCTGGAACTTGAAGAAATCTCACAGGCCATCTTATCCATAGCCCTAGGAGTTCATATAACTCACACCAAGGTGACATGGGCAACAAAGACCAGAGGTGAGATTCAAATCCATATCTTGGGACACGACAGTCAGTATTCTTAAACTGTGACATGCCAGATCTATGATTTTAGCAAGTTTAAGGCTCCTTCCATCGACACAGATGGCAATCATTCTACAGCTTAGTAAACTGTCTTCATGAGTTGCTCTGACTGGAGAAAAGTTCCCAGCTTACAAACCCCCTGGTAATGAGTTGTTCCAACGTGAGCCATGTCTTGGGTGACAAATGTGTATGCTTTGTATTATGTACCAGTTTTCTGATCTGTTCAATGGGGGTAATTCCTGCAATATTCATATCACAGGGCTGTTATATGTCAATCATTTGTATTGTGTTTCAAACTTCTCTATCCATTACCCAAGATTATACATTATCATGCCATTTCTTTCAAAGCCTCCAGTCTTCATTGCAAAATACTGTTCCATTTAATCCAAACTAGTGCAATCCAAAAGAATAATGTTTTATTTTTAAAAAAAGAGCCAGCAGAATATACCATATATAGTTAATTGAAAGATATGATCCCTGCCCTCAAGGAGTTTACTAACTAAAGGAGGTGATTTTAACCTATAATCTCAATTATTTTATGCAACCAATGTAGGTCAGAGACTTCAGATTAAAACATTAGTGCCCCTGTCCCTCTTCTTGGTATGTATGGGAGAAAACTCAAAACTTATTCCTTTCCTACATTTCATCAACCAGTTATCTTAAATCTGGACAATTCTAGAGAACATTGACCTTACTGCCTCTCTCATTCTTAATTTCCTCTTCAAAGGTAACTTTGGAAATCTGATTGATGGGGGTTCTCACCATGGGAGTAAGAAGAAATCTCTAGAAACATCAGAAGAGGAGACTGTGTCCCTGCTTCAGGAAGGCAATACAGACTCTGCCCATGACATTGTCATTGCTTCCATGTCCACCACACGTCCTGAGAAGCCCCTGGTGACAGAAGGGAACAGGTGGGGAGTGTCAGCTTTAATGATTAGCCTACGTTTCCGGGTCAGACTCTGGGCCTTGCACTGCAGATGTGTGATTGGACCTTTATGTAGCCAGATACAGATAGCCCAGTGTTCTGAGAATGAGTAAATCTATGAGTATTATTCTCTACTTAAGCTTACCAAAAATTCATTAAGTGGAAACAGGCAGGCAGCACATGACTAATGTAATGATATTATTCACATATAGAGTCTTTTCATTCAGGCATTCAAAGGCTAACAAGGCCCTAAGTAGATTCAGGGAAGTATGGGACTAGGAAATCTTTAGGGCTTCTTCTAACCCCAAGGTTCTATGATTCTGTCATTTTAACTTTTAAGCTTAAAGGGACATTAGAGATCATCTAATGAAAAGATATATAGATATATACATATGCATTTATATACACATATATACACACATATATGATATATATCTAGCTATATCTCTATCATTTAAAATCTAAAGTACCAGCTATTCATGTCAGTTATTATTACTATTATCTAGTCAGAATTTTTCATTTTATAGAGAATAAAAATGAGACCCCAACAGGTCTTATCCAATCTTGTTCAAAGCACTGGAGATTCACAGATAAAACCAGAAGATGGTCTCTGCCCTCAAGAAGCCTCTGTTCTCTGGGGGAAGCTACAACATTTAATTAGATGCATATGTGCATGATAATTTGAGGAAGGAACAGGCACTAGCAACTAGGGAGCTCAGGAAAGGCTTCTAAAATAGTGCTAAAATAGTGTTAAAAACAAGGGCTAAACAAAATGGTTTGAGAGAAAGGGAAAATGATTTTGAGGAAGAAAATTTGATTAATTTGAAAAGTTTGATTAAACATTCATAAGAATATCTTCATTCTGATAAATCCAGAAAGGACTTTAGACTAGAGAAATATTTATTTCTTAATTATTTTAATTGCAGAACTTCATATGCTTTCACCAATGACCCAGATCTAGTCTCCATCCCTATCCCTTCCCTACTGTCCTACTATCCATCCCTATCCCTATACCTGTGCATATGCATAGGTGTTGGAAATATAGAAATGTATATGGTAAAAATATATGGTAAAATAGAAATATACCTTGCCCTCAAGAAGCTTACATTCTATCTTGTAGACAAGATGTACATTGATATAAGTAGAAAATATGGGTTGTCCCAAAAGTCTGAGTGCAGTTTTGAGCTTTAATTGCTTGAAGCCTTTTCTTAAGCAATTAAAGCTTAAAACTGAACTAAGATTTTTGTGATGCCCTGTATATGCAAGGTATATTTTGGGGGAAGTATGCTAATATCTCAGGAAATCAGGAAAGGCTTCATGTAGGGGGTGGAGTTTTGAAGGAAATAACAGATTCTGGGAGACAAAGGAAGGATTGCACTCTAAAATACTCTAATGGCACAAAGGACCTGCATAAGCTGTGGGGGATTTTCTTACTCTCTTGATTTATAGTCTTTATCCAGAAATTTAGGGAAATGGCAACACCTGTAATGTGAGACCTACTTTCTATTTTTAAGTGTGCATATAATTCACACCGAAGAAGACAGTATATTTTAAAGGAGAGAAATGAAATGGGGGAAACCATTTATTAAGCACCTACTATAAGCCAGTCACTGTGCTAAATTCTAGGGCTACAAAGAAAAACAAAAGATAATTCCTGTTCTCAAGGGGAAGACGATATGTAGACAACTATGTAACAAACAAGTATATACTGGATAAATTGGATATAATTAATAGAGGGAAGGCACTAGAATTAAGGAGGGTTGAAATTCACTTATAATCTGGAAAAAAGAGAGAATCCTCTGGTAGTTTTCCTACAAAAGTCTACTTTGATCTACTGTTCCTTGCTGTCCTAAGGGGACAGAAGAAGACAGGGGGTATTGGGCTGTTAACTTCTGCCATTCATCATGGCCCCATGTATGCACAGCCAGCCAACTCACAAGATTCCAATGTCAGAGGAGAGTGAACTTTTCAAGTCCTGTTATTTTCAAGGTCATCTCTTTCATACAATGTGAGGACCAACCTCCAGAGTGCTTATCACCCCCTTGGTTGCCACCATAGTGACTTTGCAGATCCCTCCTTTTTCTTCTCCAACTTTCTCTCCTTTCCATCTCCATGTTATACCACATATCTTGAGACAGAAATCCTATCTTTCCCAGTTATTGAAACTGGAAAACGGAAAACTGTCTCAGTATTGGCTGTTGAATAATCCAAAGAAATATTAGAACCAAATAAAATACCATTTGGGAATTTATTTAATCACAGGAGTCTCAGGGTAATCATTTTAACCAAGATGGAACAAAGATAGCAGTTTGGTTCCTGACCTTTTCTCCTCCTGATGCAATAACAAACATCAATTTCTGCCAAGAATCTATTTGGCCCCTCTTACAATAGATCCGGCATCTGTTGGGTTATTATCCTGCAGAACAGACTGCAGGGCCTTCTTTACTAATTTTATCATTTCCCTTGGAAGGAATTTGTACTGGAGAAAACCTTAGGACCCTTCCAAGATGAAATTCATTCTACAGCTTTCTATAACAGAGGAGAAAAGTATGAGTCTCTTAGTGAATGTACCATTCACATTTCCTAATTCATATTTCCCATCCCTACCATCCTTTTGCTAATTCACATCCTTTGACTCCAGGTTTAATTGTTTTTCTGGTCTACCATATTGCTTTTTTCTCTTCACTAGACTCTTCTCCATGTGTTCCTAGGGTTCACACCACATAGGGATATCTTCTACTTTCTCCAGCTGTCTTAAAAGGGTAGGATAGACAGTGACCCTAGACAATCTAGTGCCCACATTTCCTTGAGGAGGGACCCCGAGTCTCAGAGGAGAGCAGGGAAATGCAAGCATTGCCCCAGGATATCAAAATGCAGAGGGTTTTGACAGCATTTATATTCCTCCAGCAATGGAGAAACAATGGAGTTTAGGACTCAGTTAGCAAGAATAACTAGTTTTATTTATTTATTTTTGGAGGCAAGAGGCGTTAAGTGACTTGCCCAGGGTCACACAACTTGTAAGTGTCTGATGCTGGATTTGAACTCAGGTCCTCCCAGGTCTAGGCCTGGTATGCTGTGCCATCTGGCTACCCCTAAAATAATTCATTTTAAAAAGAACTTACCAGATGTTGAGTGCTCCTTCTCTCTCCACCTTTAGCAATGGAATAATTTTGCTGTATTTCAAATGTCTATTGGTCATCCCCCTCAACTGAATTTGTCTCTTTAAAAAATTAATTTGAGAGTACTTATGTTTCTTGCAAATTCAGGCCTTAGGCCCAAAAAATGTCAGTAACTATTTGGGTTAAAATCCTAGAACCATCACTTACCAGCTGTATGACCTTGGATGAGTTACTTTTATCTCTTTGAGCCTGTTTCTGCCTCTATAGAATGGAGATCATAATACCTGCCCTACCTAACTCACAGGGTTGGTGTGAGGATTAAAAGGATTAAACGTGATAATGCCTGGAAGGTCTTTGTGACCCTTAATGCATTATAAAAAGTCATCTGTGATTATTGTGTTATTTTTGTGGCCTCCTGAATGTTACTTATTAATTTCATTCTCCTCTATCCCCATTCAATGTTTAAAGAATGAGTGCTCAGTTGATTGTCCTTTGACAAATCCCTGGAAATAGAAGACATGGAGGTTTTTGCTGTTTTTGTTCAGTCATTTCAGTCCTGTCCAACTCTTTGTGACCTCATTTGAGGTTTTCTTGGCAAAGATACTGGAGTGTTTTGCCATTTCCTTCTCTGGCTCATTTTGCCGATGAAGAAACTGAGGCAAACGGGGGTAAGTGACTTGCCCAAGGTCAAACAGCTAGTAAATGTCTGAGGTTGAATTTGAACTCCGATCTCTCTGACTCCAGGCCTGGCCTTCTAGCTACTGTGTCACTGAGCTGCCCATGACTTGTAGCTAAATTATCCCAATAACAATTCAATGTTGAATCATCGAGGGCAGGTTTTGTTTTATTTTGTCTTTGTATCTCTAGTTCCTAGCACATGGGAGTCAATTAATAAATGCTTTCTGAATCAAAAACCAAAATGTTATAAGCACTTTAAAATTTACAGAGCAATTGACATTTATCTTACTTGAGTCTCATAAGGCAAATAATCCAGGTATTACTACCCCCATTTTAAGGATGAGAACACAGGCTCAGATCATTCTCAGACTCACAATAATTATTTAATGTGAGTCACTATCCCGAACCCAGGTTTCTTCTGACCTCAACGACAACATTCTTTCTATTATGTTACTCTGTATTTGAAACCTGCTCATTCTTAACCAGCTACAATGTGCAATATCTTTCCCAGGAATTATCACTACTTGCCATTCGAGGCCAAGAAGCCTTGTGTCTACTTCATGAGCTCGTGGGGAGATCAGACCTTCCGGCTTCATTGGTCCAATATACTGGACAAAATGGCTAACAGTCTAGTAAGTGCTTTTTAAAATTTTATTATTTTTTGCTGTTTTTGGAGGGGGGAAGGGCAGGGCACTTGGGGTTAAGTGACTTGCCCAAGATCACATGGCTAGTAAGTGTTAAGTATCTGAGGCCAGATTTGAACTCAGGTCCTCCTGACTCCAAGGCCGATGGGTGCTCTGTTCACTGATAGTAAGTGCTTTTGATGTCGTGAAGTCTTTAAAATAAATGAAGAACCAGGGGGACAGGAAGCATTTCTCAGCTACACAGGAGAGAGCCTTGGCTTGAGTTTCACTAAATATTTACTGAGATTGAACATTTTGGCAGAGTTTCTCTTTACTCTGCCCACCACTTCCCCCTCCCCCCTATTCCTTTAGCTCAATCTAGGAACAAGAAATTTCTTTTATAAAATGTAAAATTTCCTCCAGGGTAGAGGGCTCTAGAGCTATAGGCTAGATTTTAAAGAACTGAACTTTTTTGATACAACGCCAACTCCAAGATAACACTGATGTGGAGTCTTTCTTTGACCTCCTCAGCCCCTACTTTCTGTTACCTCAACTCCCTCCACTTTAGTGGGCATTTTTGTCAAGATTCTCCCTTTCTGTTCATGTGCAAACCTTCATCTCTCATTTTCTAATGAAAGGCTTTGTCTTTTTCAAACAGAATTTCAGGCATCAGTAAACAGATGGGGCAGAGGGGCCTTTTCCTTCTGTTAAATTATGCCTAGCTACTTGGCAGATGGCTTCATCCTTGTGTAAGGCTGGTTCTTCTATTTTGGGCAAATATGTTTCTAAGAGTACTGATTCAATTGCATTTAAATATTTATTGTTGTTGGTGTTGTTCTGTCGTTTTTTTTCCAGTCATGTCCAACTCTTTGTGACCCCATTTGGGGTTTTCTTTTGCAAAGATACTGGATTGTTTTGCCATTTCCTTCTTCGACTCATTTTATAGATGAGGAAATTGAAGTAAACAAGGTGAAGTGACATACCCAGAGTCACACAGCTAGAAAGTGTCTGAAGCTAGAATTGAACTGAGACAGGGGAGTCTTGGTGACTCCAGGCCAGGCATTCTATTCACTGTGCCACCTTGCTGTCCTTAGTAATGAGCTAGAAAAATCTTTTCATTCTCTTTCTGACTCCAGGCCTGGTGCCCTCTCTACTTTACCTCTTAGCTGCTCTATTTATACTTATTATATGTTGTGCATTTAGTGTGGTGCTAGCTTGGGGAAATACAGAGTTTAAATAGGATAAGGTTCCTTCTGTCAGGGAGCTTATATTCTTAAAGGGAAATATACCAGCAACTAGGTCACACAGTAGATAGAAAACAAGATTTGGAGTCAGAAAAATTCAAATCCTCTCTCAGACACTTGACTAGTTGTATGACCCCAGGCAAGATGCTTGGTCTCTTTTTGCCTCAGTTTCTTTATTTGGAAGATAGGGATTTTGATAGCAACTAACTTGAAGTGTTGTTTTTTGAAATCAAATGGTTAACACATGCAAAGTGCTTGGTAAACCTTAAAGCACTATAAAATTGCTAGCAATTAAATATATATATATAAATGTATACACATGCACACACATATGCAGCTATAATACCAAATCATCCATAATAAGTACAGAAAAGTAGAATTATATATTACAAAGAGAAGCTGGGTTTAACTCCAACTCTGCTAGTTACTACTTATGTGACCATGGGTGAGTCATTGAAATTCTCTGACCTTCAGTTTCCTCTTTACAAATGAGGAAGTTAAGGAGCAACTAGGTGGCAAAGTGAATAAAGCACCAGCCCTGGAGTCAGGAGGACATGAGTTCAAATCTGGCCTCACACACTTTATCCACTTACTGTATGACCTTGGGAAAGTCACTTAACCCCAATTGCCTTGTCTTCTCCCATCAAAAAAAATGAGGAAGTTGGGTAGATGATAGCTATTTTTTCTAGTTCAATTTTTATGATTCCTCCTAATGTATTTTCCTAGCTCACAGATGATAGTTGAAGCCGTAATACCAGAAGAATTCATAGAAGGAGAAAATGTGGAGAGAAAAGAGCTCCCAGTATAGAACCTGAGAGGACACCAGCCTTGGGAATAGGATCATGGGGAGGAGGGGTGGATAGGAGATAAATAATAATCCAACAAAAGAGACTAAGTTATCAGGCAGGTAGAGGAGAAGCAACCAACCAATCAATGAACATATATTGAGCACCTATTGAAAAGAGTCATAGAAGCCAGCCAAAGAAGATACTAGGAGGAGGTGGTAGTCAATAGTTATCAAAAGCTTCAGAATTTTTTTTTAAAGATGAAGACTAAGAAAAGAGGACTGAATTTTGAAATAAAGCAATCTTTGCCATTTTTGGAGAATACAGTTTCAGGAGAGTACTGAAGTAGGAAGCTAGAAGGCAAGGGGTTAAGAAGTAAAAGCAATTTGATTATAGATGACTTTTTTTCTAGGAGCCTAGTAATTAAAGGGAGGAGAGATAAAGGAAGATAGCTTGAGGGGATGTCAAGGTCAAGTGAAGGCTTTTTAAGATTGGGAAAGTCTCTAGTACTCCCTTTGTAGAGTGTGGAGAAGGACCCAGTAGGTCAGAAGGGCTTGAAGATGAGAGAAAAGGAATGAATGATGAGACCTGGAAATACCTGGAAGAAACAGGAAAGGATTGGATCAAGTTGGACTTCTGTTTGTATCCCCAATGCCTAGCACAGGATCTGGCCTTTTGAGTGCTTAATAAGTATATGCTCATTGAGTGATTAATTAATTAATGTCTAGTGCAAGACTCAGCTCTGGGTATAAAGAACCTGAGCAACATCTCCCTCCCCCAACCTGGTATCACCTAAAATTAGACAAATGAAACATAAGTGATCATAGTAGGTGATGGGGGAGACCTCTCTGAAGCAACTCATGAGTTTTTTCTCTGCTTTCTGTTTTCAGGAAGAAAGTATAGAAGAAGTCAAAGAGTTGATCAAAGTTTCAGAGGAGGAATCAGAAGGGAAAATAAAGGCTGCTCTCAACAACTTTATAAGTCAAACCAGGTACTTAAGAGAAATGTTCCTATTTAATTAGTGGGAACTACAGAACAGGTTGCAAGGAGGTGGGGGAAGGGGCAACAAGATAAACTTCTTTTGAGCAACATATTTTTAACTCCCTGGAGAAACTACAATTTGCCGATTTTAAATTCCTAATGGCTTTATTTGTAGATTTTTCTTTTACAGTGCAACCAGGTTAACAGAATTTCTTTCTTTATGTCCCCTTCTGCACTTTTTGTTATTTCTTCTACTTGTTGTCTTTTTATTAATTTAATTTAATTTATTTTTAAAACAGAGATTTTAAAAATTCTTTTTTTGCTCCAGATTTCCTCCCTCCTCTCTCCTACTCCCATCCATTAAGAAGGCAAGAAAAATAAAATCTATGACAAATATTATGGTCATGCAAAACAACCATGTTCAGAGAAAAAGTCAAAAAGAGAAAAAAATGCTTCAATCTGTGCTCTGAGTCATCAGTTACCTCCTTTTTCTTAAACAATTGAAGCAAAAATTAAATTTCATAGGCGTTTCTTAAACACACTTCAATAATTTAATGATTCTTATCCATCTTTCCGCTGATGCATAGGCTTTCTTTAACCTTTATTTTTTCCTGTTCCCTTTTATTTGAACAAAACAGCATGATTATTTTCTAATACCTCTCTTTCCTCTCCTCTCCATTGTCCAGCCTAAGCAGCCTCTTCTCACCACAAAGAAAATCAGTTGATCAAAAATAATAGGGAGCTATGTTTGATAGTATCTGCAACATTTTTTTCTTGCCATTTTGGAGGGGCAAACGAAGGGCAACTGGGGTTAAGTGACTTGCTCAAGGTCATACAATAAGTATGTCAGGTGTCTGAGGTTGAATTTGAACTCATGTGCTCCTGACTTCAGGGCTGGTGCTCTATTCACTATGCCACCTATCTGCCGAATCTGCAACATTTTCAACCTAAAGCCTCCCACCTCTCCAAAAACAGGGAGAAGGGCAATTCTTTATCTCTTTTCCAGGGCTAAGACTAGTCATTAATAGCTAATAGCTAACAATGTATATGGAACTTCAAGGATTGTGAAGCCTTTTATATAAACTATCTCATCTGAGCCTCCAAATAGCCTTCGAGGCATACCCATCTTACAGATAAGTTCTGTACAACATTCAGCTCCTCAGCCTGCTCACCTCTCATGAGCTACTCTTTAACCCCATCTCACTTATACACAAAGATAGTCAGACCTTAATCTTGCTATGACCCACAAATGTACCGTCTCCATGTTCAAGAATTTTGAAATCCCCTTATCTAACCATAATCTATTGGCTTTCCACCACTCCTTCTCTCTCCCCAAACCAAACCCTATTTTGTCCACACTAAAACATCCAAACCTGCCTTGATCCTTCAGTTCTCTCCCAAGCCATGGCCCCTACACTAAGCACTCTTGTCTCTTTTCCCCCTTTCGACCTTCTAGTGACAGTTTAACTTACAGCTGAGTCTTTCCCATCCTCAAAACAGAACAAAAACCTCTTATCATATTGCTACTTGTGCCTGACAACTCTCAGTCTTGGATCACTCTCACCACTCACTGCCTTTGTTACTATACATATGTTGCTGAACAAAGGTAGAGAAAACCATGCCACTATTCTGACTGGACCTACCACATATTTGTTACACAACCTCAAGTGGGTCTTCACTGCCACCAGGCAATCCTACTATACTTCTCTTATCAATTCACTACCCCATTTCCCACATCTGCTCTTCCAAACCTTTTCATCCCTCTTCAAACTACTTGTGGCTCCTCCTTCCTCCACCCTCTCAGCTGAGAACCTTGCCCCATATTTTACAGAAAAAAATTAGAAGCCATTTGCCATTAGCTCCATCCTCTCTTCTTCTTCAGCTCATATCAGTTAGATGCCTTCTGTCACTATCTCCTTAATCCCTTTCTCACACAAAGAGGTGGCTCCTCTCATTGCCAAGGCACACCCTTCTACCTGCACAAGTGATCCTATCTGGTATCCTCCAGCAGATTACCCCATCCATCATCCTCACTTTCTCACCTATCTTCATCTTTCCCTCTCTACTAGCTTCTTTCCTCCTGCCTACAAATATGCCCAAGTCTTTTGCCTTTTTGCGTTCCTATTCTCCCCCTCCCTTGCAACCACTTCCCCTTGCTTCTTCTACCTGAGATAGTTTACCCTACCCTGTCTCTCCCCCTCTCCTCTTGCCACTTTCCTCTCTCACTTCATAATTTCACCCCTTGAGTATCCTCCCTTCCCAACAAATTCAACCTATGCCCTTTATCCATATATAATTGTAAACATATATACACACATTCACATATGTATTCATATGACCATGCACCCTTCTTCCATTATTTTCATACTGAGAAAGGTTTCATCAGTCACAGTTATTGTTTTTCCATATAGGAATGTAAATAGTTCCACTTTGATAAGTTCCTTTTGATTTCTTTTCCCTGATTACCTTCTCAGGCATCTCTTCCTTCTTGTGTCTGGATGTCAAATTTTCTATTCAATTCTGGTTTTTTCCTCAAGAATGCTTGAAAGTCCTCTATTCCACTGAATGACCATATTTTCCCTGAAACAAAATACTCAGTTTTGCTGGGTAGGTGACCCTTGGGTTCATTCCCAGTTCTTTTGCCCTCTGGAATATCATATTCCATGCCCTTCAGTCCCTCAGTGTAGAAGCTGCCAGGTCCTGCCTGGGCTATTCTGATTGTGTTTCCACAATATTGAAATTGTTTCTTTCTGGCTGCTTGTAGTATTTTCTCCTTGATCTGGGGATTCTGGAACCTGGCTATATTTTTTTTCTTTTTGGGATCTTTTCAGGAGGTGATCTGTGGATTCTTTCAACCTCTATTTTGCCCTCTGGATCTAAAACATCAGGACAATTTTCTTTGAGAATTTCTTGAAGGGTGATTTCTAAGTTCTTTCTTTGATCATGGCTTTCAGGTAGTCCAATAATTTTTAAATTGTCTCTCCTGGATCTATTTTCCAGGTCAGTGGTTTTTCCCATGAGATATTTCACATTGCCTTCTATTCTTTCATTTGTTTGGATCTGCTTAACAGCATCTTGATTTCTCATAAAGTCATTAGCTTCCATTTGCTCCAGTCTAACTCTGAAGGAATGAATCCCCTCAGTGAACTTTTGAGATTCTTTTCCCATCTGGCAAATTCGACTTTTTAAGGCATTCTTCTCCTCATTGCCCTTTTGGGCCTCCTTTGCCATTTGAGTTAGTCTATTTTTTAAGGTGTTGTTTTCCTCAGTCAGGCTGTTGACCCTCATCTCATACTTTTCCTGCATCCTTCTCATTTCTCTTCCCAATTTTTCCTCCACTTCTCTTATTTGATTTTTAAAGTCCTTCTTAAGGTCCTCTGTGGCCTGTAACCCGCTCATATTTTCCTTTGGGGCTTTTGGAGCAGGGTTTCTGACCTCACAGTCCTCCCCCTGTTCTATGCTTTGATCCGCTTTGCCCCCAAAATAGGAGTCTAAAGTTGCATTTTTCTGTTTAATTTGTTTCCTTTGCCTTGACATGTTGCCACTTACTTACTTGACTTTTGGGCTTGTTGCCACAGTATGACTCTGCCACCAGCCAGGAGAGCTTTCGTCCCGAACGTTGGGGTCTTCACAGCTTTTTGGCAAGCTGGATACACACCCCAGAGCTCCCCCCCCCCAGATCACAATCCAGATCCAGGGAGGTTAAAGCAAGAGCAATTGCCCCCCAAGACTGATCACTGGATCTCCCTACAGTTCGCAGGCCAGGAGCTGGAGCTACCACTGAAAACTACCAAATGGCATGTCTCCTCAGCGCCTTCTAGCCCCCAGGGGAGGAAGCCAACGTGTTCCCCAAATACTGGTCCCAAAGTCCATAGGGCACTAACCTCTCACTTTATCCTAGGCATGTCTGTGTTGATATTTCTGGAATTGCCACAGCTGCTGATGTTCTGGGGTCCCTCCAGCTGGCTGCTGGCCCTACCGCCCTGGGGCTAAAACTGCAGCTCAGGCTTGGTTCTCAGTGCTCTGTGTGCTGTGCTGCAGGCTCCCAGAGTGCTGTGCTGGTCCTTCCTGCAGGGCTTCTGGGCTGTCCTCAGTGGGAGGTTAGCTTTTCTGTGTCGTTCTGTGGGTGCTGGGGCTCCAGAAGTTGTTCAGAGTCCCCTTTACATAGTTTCGAGGTAATCTGGGGGTAGAGTGCCTTGGAAGTGCTGTTTCTACTTTGCCATCTTGGCTCCCGAGTCTACTGTTTTCTAATCAGCCTTGCTCTGCTCTGTGATCTCGTAGTTCTCTTTTTCTGTGTCAAAAATCTCTCCTTGGTGTCTAGGTTTATGGAGCCTCTTCTTCTTAAAGTAAGCATCATTAAGATGATTTGGAATTTTCACACCTGAAAGGTTAACCTGGGTAGAAGTGGCAATGACAAATTTCTGATGGGTCCTTCTCAGAAGAACATGGTTGATGGTCAGAGGTCCATTCACCGTAGCAAGCCACTAGCCAGCTGCTTCAGGAAAACCACTCGCTTGCCCCTATGGCAGCCAGTGAGCATGATCAGAACGTGCCTTGGGAGATGCCAGCTCTTAGTCTCCTCACATGCTGGCTCCTCACATGGCTTTTTGCCATGACTTAGCAGCTTTCTAGGCACATCCTCAGTAGGGTAATACCTAGGCATTGTGAATCTTTACCACTCGAGTTCCTCCATTCTTATTACTACTAACAGGCTTTGAGATGGTAGCAGGCACTTTTTCTTTCTTCTTCCTTTCACTCCGGGTTTTCAGGGCAGCGTATTTCCACTTGTACATGGCTCTCTGGGAATACATTGCAGACCTGTAGGATCTACCGATCCCTCGGGCCAGGACTGCATTCCAACTACAGTGCTTTCGAGGTTTTTTGGCCTTTTCAGCTACATCTTCCGTTTTTTTCCTCTTTTTTTGTCCTTTTGGACCTTCTTTTCCTTGGGTGGCTTTTTGCCCACCATCTTGAGAGATGGGAAAGAGAATTACAGTCCAGACTTCCCATCTAGAAGCAGGAGCAGGACTAAGTTCTGTTGTTTTCATGAGGCTTCTAGTGGGTGACCATAGTGCAGAAAATGATACATTTGGAATCCCAGGATCATCATATCATAGGCCTAGAAGTAGAAGATACCTTGGGACCCATGTAATCCAAGTCTTCATTTTAGATGAAGAAATGGAGACTCAGAGAATTTCACATTTCCCAAGGGTTACGCAGCTAGTATCAGAGAGGAGACGTGAATCTAAGCCTTCCTCACTCCAAGTCCAGCACCCTAACTGCTTTGGGCATTCCTGTCTCTTGATTTCAGTTTTTGTCATCTTGAAAGTGAAGGTCCCTTCCAACTGTGATCCTATGATTCTTTCTAAACTGGCTAAATATTCCATCTCTGCTGCCTTCTAGGGCAGAGCCCAGAGCTGATTCCTCTCCCTAGACTCATGGTATATTCCTAGACTATAGAAAGAAGCTTTTCCAGTTAATGACAGGGTTGATTCCCTTCACTCCTTTAGACAGTTCCCACACTAAGCTCTCTTAACAATGGCTTTCCTCACTAAGGGCATGCATAATAAGAAAAGGACAATCACTCAGTAGGAATGAAAGACTATTAATGGACAGCATGAACATTACATTGTTACTCTTGAGATATATTTTTAAAATATTAAACCAGGAAAGGATTTCTAGCATATATGAAAGGATGTAGAGCAGAACTGAAGAGAATCGAATTGTATGAATGAACTTGGGTAGGCACCAGATAGGGGAGGACCCATACTGATGAGAAAAAGTGACACATTTAAGGATCTAAGCATGCCCCACCCTCAACAGATCAGAGGAACAGCACTGAAAATTGATCCCTAGAAACAGTCAGTCAGTAAGTATTTATTAAGCACCTACTATGTGCCAGACACTGCTAAGCACTGGAGACACAAAGAGAGGCAAAAGGTAACCCCCGCCCTCAAGGAACATATAATCTAATAATAATTGTAATAACAATATCTAAGAATTTGTTGACAAGATAACACATATGTACAATCAACCTATACATAGGATAGCTATATAGACACACATACATACATATGTGTGTGTATACATAATAAATTAATAGAAGGAAGGCACAGGAATTAGGAGGAGCTGGGACAGGCTTCTTGTAGAAGGTGAGAAGATGGGACTTGAAGGAAGCCAGGGAAGCCAAATGGTGATGAAGAGGGAGAGCATTCCTGGAATGAGGGATAGCCAGTGAGAATGGACTGAAGTGGGGAGAGACATGTGGCAGGCAGCCCAACCAGCAGAGTATTCCAATAGGCCAGGCATGAAGTGATGGGGGCCTATATGAGGATAGTAGCGGTATCAAAGAAGAAGGATATTCTGTCTTCCATAGTTTTCCAAGGTAATTATGCCAAAGAAACTTTTCTAGTTTTTTAAAACAAATTTCATTATGTCATAACATTTAAATGAAAATTTCCTTGGAACTAAAACATTTCAAAGGATTTGTCAATCACTTCCTTGTTTTGAGGCACTGTTGATATGACATAAGTCTCAGAGACTTAGGACTGTCCCTTGCAATTGACTAGAACTGGATTTGCTGTATATGTGAACATTTTTTTATTATGGTATTGATACATACTTTGATGGTAGGATTGGGGTAGGGAGATAGGGAGAGGGAAAGAAGGAAGATATGGAGGCATCTCATTATTTATGCATTGTCTGTATACCCTTTGCAATTAGGATTTTTTCCTGGCAGCTATATTGTCTTCTTATCCCTTTTGTTGGTAATCTGACTTTTCAAGGGCTAGATTGAGTCCTGCATGACTAAAAATAGCAGCCTGAAAGGCTTTCAGAGCTCCCATTCACAGCTCTCAAATAGCCTCCCTTTCTTTTCTTCCCTTTGCTTTCATCATTTATCTTTTCTTTAAAAAAAAAAAAGCAGCACTGCTTAATTAGGATGACTCAAAGTACACATCTAAGGCCACCTCACAGCGTGTGTAAGTCTGAGGAAGTAAGAGAATGTCAAGCATTCTAATGAACTGTGTTTGTTGAATTTTAAACCTCTCAGCTTAAATTTTCTGTGATGTCCAATGCATATTTTTAAACTTGAGAATACGTTACTAATTTTGATTTTGTAAATTAATGGAACCTAGGATTGAGTGTATAGAACTTTGTTTTGCACTCAATTTTTAGGACCGTATCTTTTTTAAAAATCTGTTTTGTTTCATGGATTGCTATGGCCAAATAATGTATTTCTAAGTAGCCAGCTTACTGGTGATAATTCTCTCCATGTTTAGCTAGGTTTGTCCCCAGAATGACAATTTACCTCCTGTGACCAAGCCTACATTTAAATCCTTTTCAGACCTTTGTGGAGCTTGTCCTCTGCTTCCATAGCCCTTAGGAACTCAGAGTTGCCTACTTGCCACAATGAGGCATCAGAGAAAGACTTTGTAATGTTTGCAACGGTATCAGCCACTCACTTATACACCTACTTTCCCATCTATATAGTTTCCTAGAGGCAGCTAGACTGAAGTCTCATTCAAACCTTGCTTCAGATGTCTCCTAGCTGTGTGATCCTGGGCAAACCACTACAGATCTATCAGCCTTGGCTTCCTCATCTATAAAATGGAGAGAATAAAAGCAAAGAATTGTGAATATTGAATGAGATTATATATGTGTTTTCCAAACCTTAAAGTGCTATTAAATGTTGGCTATTTTATCTTTATACAATTTTTATGAGAATCATCTATATATACATTAAGATCATCCTTGATTAAGATATTAGTAGGAATAGGCAGGCTTTTTGTAAGCAATATGTCACTGTAGACCATATCTCTGGCCTTACTCAATTGACTGAAAGATATATGTGAAATTCCACTGTATTTTTTTTGATTATGTAAAAAACCCACACATGTTTTATTTAGCTGATCAGAGTCCCCATTTAAAGGCTTTCCTCAAACAAGATGTCTTCCATCCCTCCATCAAAATTATTCGAGATTTATTGAAAGACATAACAATAAAGAGAACCTCATCTAATAACTCTTTGCTTATGACCATCAAGTGAGACTTCAAACAGGAGGATATATGCTGACAAAAGGTGTTCATCACCATTATGGAGATCTTGAATAGAGGTCAATTTGAAGAGGAATTCCATATGGCTCATGATGCCTTTTATTGTATAGTATTATGGTGTTTGTTCCCAGCCCCAGGACACTGCAGAATATTTTGGAAGAGATTTATGACCACTCAAAAGAGTTCATTTTAATCATTTACAAGGGAAAAATTAAATCAATGTAGGTCTGTTATCCATATTATGGCACATTAGATGTACAACCTTGTAGCAGCAAGCACCCCAATATCCCCAGGGTAGCTGCCAATATAGGTTCTTAGATCTGCTTTTCAAAAGGAAAGCAACTCAAAATGGGTTAACAAGCTTACTTTAATCAAACAAACACACATTACCTAGTTCAGGGGAAAAAGGTCAGCACCCCAAACTTCAGAGTTACAGAACTTACAGATCAAACAGACAGGCTTCCAAACTGTCCAAACATCATATCAATACCAAATCACAGTTACCAGAGAGGGAAGCAGCAACATCTGGGTTTTCAAAGCCGGGGGGCTCTCAACAACGGCTTCCCAGAGTCTCATCTGGTCAAATCACACAACACTTCTCAAAGTGAGCCCCAAAGCAAAGCCTCTCATCAGGGTTTATATAGTCTTCTCCTAGCTCAGAGATTGTAACAACCTCCTTGACCCACTGCCCAATCACAAAGTATCAAGGTGTGGGCTTCCCTGAAAAACAAGCCTCCCACCACAGGCTCCAGGTGCACTTAAGCTAGGGGCAGGGAAGATCTTTAAATCTGCATTTCCATTACAAACCTACAGCACTCATCCATTGGTAGATATATGTGTATATGCATGTTATGTCTGTATATACCTGCCCAAGATATACATATGTATGCATAAGTACAAATGGTCGCATATTTATGTGCAATAAATATGCAAACATATATATGTATATTTTATATATGTATGCACTATAAGTTTATATTCATTTATGTATATATTTGTGTAGATATATGTGTATAAATGTATATGCACACAAATATGCATACACACATACAAACACACATATGTTATATACACACATATACACACACACACACACACATACACACACACACACACACATATATAGATATCCTGGGCAGATGGTTTATATGGTTGATAAATTGGCCCCGGAATCAAAGAAAAGACTGGATAAACTTTGGGAAACTGAAAAGCTCCTTTAATGATCCAAATTTTTCTAAAAAACAAAGGTACAGTTTTTATATACAATATTTTACAATGCTGTTATATGGCTAGAAGTCATGAAACATTATAGTCTTTGACAAATTAAAAATAAGATTAACTTAGAGGGCAATGCAAAGGCATGTGGTGGGTATGAACAGGTTGCAACATAAAAAAAAAAATCAGGAAGCTTGAAGAAACAGAGTAAAGGATTTTTTCAGGTGACTGGAAAAGAAAATGGTCACATTTTTTCACGTGACAAGAACAAGAACATAGACAGACTATGTGCTTCACTAATAACCTTGAGATGTCAGAATAATGTGCAAGAGTTCCACAGGATGAACCGGCTTGATTGTTATGATAGTTGGAAGGAATAGTCAAATTGATGAGATTAGGGATCTGTTTGAGTTACCATAGGATGCTTTCTTAGGCTCAGCAACTTAAAAAACTAATGATAAAAGACTGGGGGGATTTTGATCTGAGTCAGTGGAGAGGATGCTCAGGTGAATGCAATCTTGCAATTCAAGAAAGAGGGAAAATTGTATCAAGTCTGTCATTACCACTTTCATTAATTGTGGTTATAATGGTACCCATGGGACCTTGGGAAGAAAGAGAAAATAAAAAGTCATTATTAAAACCTAATTTAATGCTCAAGCAGTGTTTCAAATTCTTGTTTTCTTCCTTAGGAGAGTTTGCTCATCATTGTTTAATATCAGATTGAAAATCTCTCTCCTATCCCATTATCAGTGTTTCCCTCATACAGCAGAGAACCTATCCACAAACTTTGATGATAATATGAAATGTCTATCATTAACCATGCTTCTATATTGTCATTCCTTATTTATAGTGCCTTCATCTCTGAAGCAGAAAAGAAACCGAAAATGTTGAACCAGACCACTTTGGACAAGAAACGACTCAAGCTATGTTGGCAAGAACTGGTTTGTGAAAATGCTATCTACATTGTGAAATTAAAGCACGGACTTTTAAATTAACCTCATCTGTCTCACCATAGGGTCATAGATTTAGAGCTGGAAGGGAGCTTAAAGATTGTCTTATCCAAATCTTTTATTTGACAGGCACATTAAAGTCAGGATAGCAAAGTGGTAAAAAGTATAAAATTTGGGAGACCAGAAAGACATAGGTTGAAATATTGCGTAACCATAGGCAAATGGCTGAAATTCTGTAAACCTCATCTGTAAAGTAGAAACAATGCCCACAACACCTTTAAGAAAGCACGTTTTACATGGGATTCAGATATGAATCAATTTGATAAATATTTATTGGGATCATACTGTGTGAAGTGCATAGGGCTTAAGCTCGAGAATTTTGACCTTAACCTGATTCGTTGAGTCTAGTTTGATTACTTCAAATCCTTCCTCAGAAACATTAGTTGTATGACCCTGGGCAAGTCACTTAACCTTTCTCAGCCTTAGTTTCCTTATCTGTAAAATGAGAACAACAAAAGCACGTATCTCACAGTGCTATTAAATGTATGTAAAGTGCTTTTTTTTTTGAGGGCAGTTGGGGTTAAGCCACTTGCCCAGGGTCACATGGCTAGTAAGTTGTCAGGTCCTCTTGAATCCAGGGCTGGTGCTCTATTCACTGTGCCACCTAGCTGCCCAAATGTATGTAAAATGTTTTGCAAACTTTAAAACACTATTTAAATACTTCCTGTTATTGATCATTTGAAAAGCAGGTTTTAGATCATTTGAAAAGGAGTTCTGGATGCTGGAGTTAGGAGGCCATGATAATGAATCTCATTTCTACCATTTAACTAGTTGTGTGATGAAGAACACAGAGTTTAATCTTTTTTAGTGTCAGTTTTCTCATCAGGAAAATGAAAAATACCTACCTCATTTGATTGTTGCAAGGAAAACACTTTATAAACTGTAGACTATCTGAATATGAGTAACCATTTAAGTCACCCATGAAAATTAGCATAGATTCACAGTCCCACAAGCCCTGGGACTAATAGAAAGCATGCGCTTTGCAAGAAAAATGTTTGGCAAAGCCTAAAATGGTCCACAGCATTAATACCACCTCCTTTTGTAAGCTCTGAGAGACTCAGGGTAGTCTCCAAGTCAAAATACCTGAGTTTGAATCCCAATCCATCTATTTAATAGCTGTATGATCCCAAGCAAATTACTTCACTACGTCTGTAAAGTGGGAACTATAATACTAATACTCCATCTCTTATGGGAGAGATCACATTTAGCTGAATGTATTAGCAAAGGTTATATGAAGGATGCAGCATTTGATCTGAGTCTCTAAGTATGGGAAGGATTATAGCTGACAAAGATGTGGGGAAATGGCCTCTAATCCCATGATTTTGTTGTTGTTGTTCGTTAGTAATGTCTGCTTCTTTGTGATCCCATTTGGGGTTTTCTTAGCAAAGATACTAGAGTGGTTTACCATTTCCTTTTCCAGCTCATTTTATAGATGAGGAAGTTGAAGTAAACAGGGCTAAGTGACTTACACAAGGTCACGCAGCTAATAAGTGTCTGAGACCAGATTTGAACTCAGGTCCTTCTGACTCCAACACTGGTGCTCTATCCATTACACTACCTAGTTACCCTTAAAGTAGTGGTGTCAAACTTAAATAGAAACAGGGTCCCTAAACCATGCATGAGGATCCTAGTGGTCACAATTTGACTTAGAAATCTGCATATTAACGTTATCCATGTTCTATTATATTTTTATTTATTTCCCAATTACATTTTAATCTGGTTCTATCCCTGCTCAGGATTGTTGATATTTTACTTTTCTGTTCTAGAGAGAAGAAATGGCAAGGATCAAAGCCACAGAAAAATAACAACTAATCTAACTGTAGTTACTTTGTGAATCATATTGAAAACATTTACAAAATCTCTTCCCATTTTAGGAGGCAATGGCCGCTGATGCAAAAGGACTTGTCCAGCAACAGAAGAAGAAGATGTCTATAGATGAATTGATTAATGAAGCTCAGAACTTTGTGGACAAAATCCAGTTCTTGGTTGATGAGGTGAACCACCATTAACAAAAATGTTTTCATTGCTGTTTACAAAATCAGTTTACACTGCATGTGGACAGGGATTTGCTCTCTTATATAATATGCACCCACACTGGTAGGTGGTGATTATTTCTGAAGGGAGCATCCACTAATGGTGACTCTAATGGTCCTAGGGTAACATATCAACTACTTATAACATAGCTACCTAGCCCTTCTCCATTTAAATAAATCAGTCAAGATGAGGCCATTAATTCTTAATCATGAAATGTTTACTAAGAGAAGGCAAAAAAAACCCCCAAACCCATAACACAAGTATTTTCTGGCAACATACTGAGTATATTTTTCTTAAAATTTCTTCCCCACCACCTCCACCATTAACCTCCAGTGGGTACACCCCATTTTTTGCTCAAGCATTTAACATCAATTAACAGGAATATTTGCTTGAAAGATATGTCAAGAATAGATGTATAAGAAATTTTACCTATAACCTTAGGGCCACACCCTCTCCTATATCATCTTGGTATCTAGAGAGAAGAGGCTCAGACTTAACATAGTTTCCATATAGGATTATTCTCTAAAGTCAGCTTCCAGCATTACAACTTTCCTCCAGTCAGACCAGCTCCCCACAACAACTGCAGAGCCTTTCTCAAGTGTGCTTACCTTAATCTGGACCCAGCTCTAAATAGCTCCTATCATCATCTTCCATTTCTGCTCTACCTTGCTTCTGTTAACTTCTTGTCTCTGTTAGTTTCTATCTAAAAGCACCTGTATGTGGTTTCTGCATATAGGGCATTTTTATACTCCACTTTCTCCTGTGACTCCTCATTTCTCTCTTGCCTCAAATCAGAACCTTCACATGTACAGTGATTTGTCTGAGTTTGAAAAATCTCAAATCCGGATTTCTGTCAAATATAATAGTCAATATATGCTTGTCTTATAGTCCCCAAATAGCTCTTTGATTCAATTTCTCAGCTATAAACACCAAAGACCTAAAACATGAAAATCAGCTGCTGTGAAATAATGCACTGAAGTCATGTTTATTATCAGCTAGTACTTTTGCCTCTGAGGGACTCTTTTCATTTAGATTCTCTTAGGACTTTGTGTCTCTCCTCAAACACTTTTCATTCAAAATTATATGTCTACTAAAGCTACTTCTACCTGTGTTTCTCAGACAAATGTCTTTTATCTTTCCCTTTCAGTAAATAAAATGTTCATATGTGAAAGGGGAATTTACTTATACATAAACTGTTTATATCTATATACAAACACATACACATAGTATATATAAATATATGTATCATATGTATGTTCATACAAACTATAAGCCCAATATTTCTTAGTGGAATTTGTATAATGAAAATGATTCCATATTTGACTTGATTAGTTATCTTAGGTCCTTCATAACACTTGCTGATTTCTAGAAATTTCCTGAATTAAGGGTCACATGGGATATACATATATGCAGATAGTCAAAACTATGCTGTGGGGAATTACATAATCTCAGAATTGAAAGAACCTCAAAAGCATCAACTCTAACCCATAGCTGGGTAGGAATTCCCTCATTACAGAATTACAAATAAGTGGTCATACAGCTTCCTATGAAATATCTAGGAAGGAGTACCCCACTTCTGAAGGATGTCCATTATATTTGAGATTGTTAATGGTTGGTGGTCTGATGGTTAGTGGGTTATCTCTTATTCCAGCATCATATCTGATGAATCTCATAATTTTCTTAAATGATGGATATAATACAATTGACTCGTTTTTCTTTCCTGAGTGGGAAGTTGAAATTTAGACTTGATTATTTTGCACATGTGCCTCATCCCTGGGTAGTATAATGAGTAGTGAGGCAGACCTTTGGCATTTGAGGTTTCATTATAGCTTCAGAAGTTTGGAACTCTGAGTTCTGATGATGATTCTGTGACTTACTGGCCCCACGTCCTTTTAGAATTTCTTGATCTTTTCAGTGCCTCAGATTCCCTTTCCAAGAAGAATGCTGGGCAAATGATGTCAAACCAACCTCTCAAGCATATTGTAGGTTTCATAAAATGCAACATCTTCACTGAGCTCTGAAGATAAAGAGAATAAATTATGTAACCTGTGTGCTTTCACTTAATGAGTACACTAGTAAAGAGCCGAGTACTTCAAGCAAGGCCCCATTTAACAGGCCACTTGGTAGGGGTGTTATCCATCACTGCTTAGATTTAATAGATTTCTAAGTCTAATTGTCTGTGCAATCAAGTCAAACTCCTGAATAATGAGCTAAAAATGGAGCTAAAATACTCAGCAATCATCTCTCTCATTTGGAAAGCCAATTTTCAATGCAACAAAAGGCAATTTGTGAAGTATATCTGGTATGGTAGCACTTAAAAAGTCACCTGAACTCCCTCCTGGAGGAGCAAATGATGATGTTTTCCTTGCTCCTGTTGTCTCTATTTTGGTTTAAATACTTTCCAGAATATTCTACGGCTTCAGAATGCCCAACTTTTCCTATATTCATTATTAACTTGATCATCAGTAAATTATTGCCTATTCAATTCAAATATTTAGTAAGACAACTGGAAAACTAGCAGACCATGGCCATATTCTACAGATAGAAAACCTTGGGATAAGAAAAGGCCAAATGACTTGTCCAAGGTGCTTAACCTTATATCCTGAATGATCAGATTGGCATACTGGAATTTAAAAACAGTCATAGTTCTTGTCCCAAGGTTCTTTTACCTTAGGGAAGGTGCGTTTTGCTTGCCTTATCAGTTTAATGAATTAAGTATTTCAAATCCATGCCTTCATCAGAAGGTGTTTGCAACAAACAGTTTCTCATAGAGAAGGAACATTAAAAACGAACTAATCCAACCTCTTTATTTCACAGAAAGGGAAACTCTTATTCACAGAAAGGTACAATGAATTGCTTAAGATTGCCCAGCTAGTTAGTTGCAGAGCTGGGACAACACTGAGTCATTTGGTCCATCCAAGGCTACGTTGAGTGGTAAAAGTGCTACATTTTTGTCATCCCAACAGCCACAACATACAATCCCTGATGTCTTCATTTGGATGCTTAGCAATAACAAACGAGTGGCCTATGTGCGGATTTCATCCAAAGACTTGCTCTATTCCCCTGTCAGTGAGCAGAGAGGGAAGCACTGTGGGAAACTTCAGACTCACTTTCTAAAAGTAAGTACCCCATTTGTTCTGTTTTAACCTCTACCAATTGAGCGTGACATCCCTATCTTACATTCCTATCTGTCTCTTTCTGCTTGATCATCTGTAGTCTTTCTGTCAACAAGCATTTATTGAGTACTTGCTGTGTTCCAGGCACTGTTCTAAGCATACCCAACGAGAGAACACTGGGAGAGCAGAGTTAATTGCTTTAAAAATAACCCACCATTTCAGAAGAAGCCTTGCTAAAAATAAAGCTAAATTGGCATGGTGCTGCTCCCCCAAATATTTTGATGCTTCTTAGTATTGTTTAAAATTGGATCGTAGAAAATCTGTCAAATAAAGTACAATGTGGGCACAGCTGTGCATTCAGGAATTCCCTGCTCTGGAAGGGCTCAGGCATTTCTGTGTGTACACATGCATGCACATATATGCATGCATGTATATAGTGCATGATGCATGTACACAAACATACACACAAATATGCACACATATACACAGACACGTGCATACACATGCATGATACATATACACAAATACTTAGGTATACATATATATATATACACACACACATGCACACAAATACACAGAAACATAGACACATTGCATATATATGTATATATATATGCAATATACACATACATATACATACACAAGGCAAACACATATATATATACACAAATACACATATACATATACATTCATGCATATATGTGCATGTATATATATATATATATGTACACACAGAGACACATACACATACACACGTACACCAACACATACCCCACTTCTCTGTAACCTAGGGGTCCTTTTATTTTTTGTTTTCCTTTCCTAACTTTGGGTATTGCTTTCTGAGAGATATTTGTTGAATAGAATTCAGGAAAAACTTGGTAAGTGATTAGAGCAGGGCCAACAGGATGTGGAATGGTGAAAGAATCTGTGAATGGATGCTATTATATTTGTTTTAAGAAGCAGCGTGATATAGCGAATAGGGCCTTGCACTTGGTGTCAGGAACACCTGGGTTCGAATCCTGCCTCAGATATTTGCTAGTTGCATGACCCTGGGCAAGTCACTGAACCACGATCATCATGGATTTCCTTATCTATAAAATGGGAGGGGGAGTAGATTTGATGACCTCTAAGACCTCTGAGTTTGTGGTTCTTATGATCTTTTTAAATCAAATATGTTAATCCCCCCCCAAATGATGATGATGATGGCCACAATGACAAGAACAACAACAGCAAATATCTAGTACTTTCAAGTTTGCGTGGTGCTTTACAAATATCTCATTTTATTCTCATAACTACCCTGGGGAGTAAGTGCTATTGTTATTCCTACTTTGCAGAAGCATTTTATCAGAGTTCTTGGAGATGGAAGAGACCACAAAAATTTCATTTTTGTTTTTGAATTCTCACTGCCCACCATAGTATCAAGCATATGGTCAGTGTTTAATAGATAAATATTTAGGGATGATGTTCAACCCTTTACCCTAATTTTACAGATAAGGAAACTGAGGCCCAAACATGAAAAATATCTTGCCCAAGGTCACTTAGCTAGGAATTGTGGGAGATGGGCTTTGAAAAAGTTAGTGGGAGACCTCTGTCTGGTACATTGGGTAGGTCCTCTAGGGAGGATTCAGGGAAAGATCAGAAGGCATGGATGAGTTGTGATCTGCACCAAAGGGAGGGTCCACATCAATGGGAGCACACATCCAGTGGGTAGTGAACCACATTTGATGCCAACTCTGGGTCTCAATTTTCCTCCATGGTGATGAAGCTGTAGTCTTAAAATCTTCATTTTGATAGATTTGTGAACTCACCGATGCAGGCATTCTTTCCATGGGCACAGATTGTAATCCATCTGTGTCTTCTCTTTTCTCTCTGGGGGACTCTTGCCCATGCCCTCCCATGAATCCTTCTTGGGAAGCCCATCCAAGCTGTTGGAGGCCTTCTTTCCTATAGACCTCTTGACATTGTACTGGTGCCAATGGTCCTGTCCCTTGGTTATTCTTCACTTTCAACACATGGTCAGGCTACCTCTTCTTCTGGTTCTACTTGTTCTGGATGAGACTTTGTGTAATACATTGTGCAATCCTTTATAGGTAGCATGCTGCAGATTGCTCACAGCTCTTATACAGCTCCAGTGTCCAGTGTCCTGTAATTTTAATGATCTATCAACATATTCTTTAAGCACTTACTATACTCGACATGCTGTGCTAGATTTTGGGAATACAAATACAAGAAATCAAACAATCTCTCCTGATAAGGAGCTAATATTCTAGGGGTGTAGGGGATGGACAACAAGGACATAGATACAGAATAAATATACAGTCAACTAGTATGAGTAGTGAACCCTGTGAAGTGGTCATATGTTTTTGAATTCAAACTATTTGAAGTTATGATTATAAAAAAATGTGGTAACTGGTTCCAGTCCAATGGAAATATGCAGTGTAAATTTGAATAACATGACTACTTTTTAGATTCATTATTATTTATTTGCATTAACTGATATCTAGCTGGAAAAGAGAATAAATAAAAATAAATACGAAGTAATTTGAGAGGGAAGGCACGAGCAGCTGAGAAGGACAGAAGAGACTTCACATACCATAAGACAGTGCTTGAGTCAGGCCTGACCAGATTTGGGAGAGGGGGTGTGGGTTCTATGAGAGGATTCTTCAGAGACCTATGGTATCCCAAGCTTTAGAGTTATGTGGCATCAACAGAAGACTATAAGCATGAAAAATAGAGTCCTTTGTTTCTGGAAAAAGCTTGAGGTCATTAAAAACACTTTGTGATCTTCCAGTTTCAACCCAGCCTACTCCTCCTTCTATAAAATTTTAAGCTTAGCTCATTGTTGATTTTTGGTATGTTTCCAAGATATAAAGTACTTATGGACCAGCTCAGTGAGCTGGCATCTGACTGCATGATCATTTTCTGGACAGTAGACATTCTTCATCCCCTTGTTATTTCCTGTGTGGATAGTTAGGCCAAATTCTAGAATGATTAATAATTTCATTTATTAAATACTAGTGACAAAGTATAGTAAGAAGAAGCTATTATCTTTACCTGTTTCAGAAAAAAAACCTTGTTTGAATTAAATCACCAATAAGAAATGGAACAAGTTTGGGTTTATAATTTTAAACATTGGAAACCTTGCAATTGCCTTTGTGAGACAAATTTGTATAGAAGGAGAGTGTAATTCTGATATGCTGTACCAAAAAGGAAGAAAGGAAAGAAAGAAGGAATGGAGGGAGGGAAGGAAGGAAGGAAGGAAGGAAGGAAGGAAGGAAGGAAGGAAGGAAGGAAGGAAAAGAGGAGAGGAGAGGGAGGGAAGGAGGAAAACAGAGAGGGAGGGAGGAAGGGAAGAAAGGAAGGAAAGAAAGAGAGAAGGAAGGAAGGAAGGAAAGAAAGAAGGAAGGAAAAGAAAGGAAGGAAAAAAGGAAGAGAAAGAAAGGAAGGAAGGAAGAAGAAAAGAAAAAGGACATTAGTAGAAGGAATATGAATAAGATGGACTTGTTATAGGACTTATGTGAAGCTAATGTCTGTGCTGTCTTGGTGGATTAAGAAAGTCCAGCATACTTTGACCTGAGTCAAATAGTTCAGAGTCACAATTTTTGACAAGAGTTGAACTTACCGAGGGAGCTCACTACCAAGAAGTACTAACCCACACTAGGTAGCCAACTCACTGGTACAAGTTCAGCTTAAAGGATTGGTATAGTGACTTCCTTCCTAACCAATGCTTGGCTGTGTTGGCTGCCAAATGAACGGTCCATCCTCTGAGGCAAAATCAGAATCATAGAGTCTCTGAGTTGGAAGGGCCCTCAGAAGTCATCAAATCCAACCTATATCTGAACAAAAATTCCATTTACAATATCTCATAAGATGTAAATGAGATTCTTTGAATTCTAGGTAAAGAAGATGTTTCTTTAGGGATAGGTTAGACTAGAAAAGTCAGAGATTTATGGAGTCTTAGAGTTGGAAGGGATCCCATAGGCATTTAATTTATACTTTACCTGAACAAGAATCCCTTTTATTTAATAGCTAACATTTACTTAGCACTTTAAGGTTTGCAAAGTACTTTTATGTATTAACTCATTTGATCCTTTAAGCATCCTGGAGAAGTATGTACTATTATTATCACCCCCATTTTTCAGATGAGGAAACTGAGACTGAGAGAAGCCAAATGACTTGTCTAGGATTATACAGCTAGTAAGTGGCTAAGACAGAATTTGAACTCATCTCCAAATATCATACCAAGTGGGCACCTGGTCTTTATTTGAAGAACTCTGAAGGCTCTGAGTCAGAGCCTTCCACTTTTATACAGCTCTAATTGTTGGGAAAATTTTCTCCATATCAAGTCTAAACCTGCCTCTTTGTAGCCTCCATTCATGAATCCACCTTAACCAGGGAAATCAGTTTGGCTTACCTCTATGTCAGTACCATGTTTGCTGACCACTTGATACAAATCCAAGAGTTAGATAAATACTTCATACAATTTAATAGAATCTGGAAAGGTTCAAATGTTTCTAGCATTTCTGTGACTCAAGTTTCCTGCATTGTTCCCTCATCCTTAAGGGAAACAAAAAATGGAAGTCACTATGATATGGGGACTCAAAGTCCCATAATTCTAATGTCTTCCAAGGAGTGAGTAAATCCGATACCATACAAGCAGCTACCATGCATGATAAAATGTTATTTTGGTTTCTTTCTTTGATGAGGAGAAGAGGAGAAAGGCGGTACTGGACTTTTGATTTTTTTGGTATAAGAGATTCCCTTATGTGGAAACTCCCTTCACTGATGCAGGTCAGAAATTCCTCTGTAACTTGTATTCTTTTTTTTTAATCATTATTTATTTTTTGTTACATTTTGAATTCAAATGCGTTTCCCTCCCTCTCTCCTAACCCAACATTAGAGAAAGCTAACATCTGATAGAGATATACATGTGGAAGTATGCAATATGAACTTCCATATATCAGTTATTTCTCTGGTGGTAGATAGCATTTTCCTTCACCAGTCCTTCATAGTTGATACAAATAACTTAGTCATTCACAGTTACCCTGTGACGTAACTTTGATTCTTAGAGTTGTCTAAGGTATTAAAAACCCAAGTGATTTGCCTAGGATCATACAGCTAGTACATATTGCATAGAGGATGTGAACCCAGGTCCTCCTGACTATAAGGTAGGCCCCCTCTCCACTGGCACATATTATTTCCCTTACTCAGTGAGTCAGTCAATAGACATTTATTTAGCACCTACCTTGTGCCAAACAATGAGCTAAACACTTGTTGTGATTATAATAGGACAAAAAACATATAAATAAGGTGGTTTGGTTATTTGACCAGGACAGCAAAATCTGTCCAGTGAAACCTCTAAACCTTACTTGCTCCAACAAAAACAGAAGAGGAATCAGTCAGTGGCACAAGACTCTCTGCCTGTGTGTGTGTGTGTGTGTGTGTGTGTGTGTGTGTGTCTGTAGTCATGTGTCCGTGGGGTTAGGGGGACACGATGGACAGAGCGTCTCCAGGTTGCTAAAGAGAGTTGCAAAGGGAGAGATCTTACAGACAGGTGGCTCTGTTAACTCTAAGTTTGGAACTTGGGAAGGAAAAGGATCAAGTCAACTGGAATGGAAAGTCATTCAAATGTAGAAAAGACACTGAAAGATGGAGCTTTAACCTAATGAGCAAGGAATGAAGTAGTTTGGTGACAATCATCTGTATCATTATTGCTGGGGGAAAATGAAATCTATTAATAGTTGAGGTTATCAGGGAGTTTTATTACCTTCATGTCGTGAATGATTTTAAACAATATTTTAAGATGAGATAGCTACTCAAAGGGATCCATGACTGAACAGGGGAAATGTGAGTATGTTCATGTGTTTCCTAAGTGTGTGTGTACTGGGGGCTGAGGGGAGTTGTGTTATATTTTAATATATATCATTCAGGACCAAATTAAAGGGCAAGACAAATATAAACCTGAACCAGCTGCATTTTTCACTGATGGGATTTATTTAGTTTGACAATGTGAATACAGGGTCCCTGAATGATCCTGGAGCAGGAAGGGGACTCAAGGCTCATCTACTCTAACTCCATCAGCTGAGGACAGTAAAGATGAGGAAACTGAGGCCCAGGATGGCAAAGTACTAGTCCAAGGTTACACAGGTAATATGAGCCAGAGGCAGGATTTGAATGCAGGCCATCTAACTCCAGGACCAATATTCTTTTTTTTTTTTTTTTGCTTTTTGTAGGGCAGTTGGGGTTAAGTGACTTGCCTAAGGTCCCACAGCTAGTTTTTGTGTTAAGTGCCTGAGGCTGGATTTGAACTCAGGTCCTCCTGACTCCAGGGCTGGTGATCTATTCACTGTACCACCTAGCCACCCCAGGACCAGTATTCTTTCCCAAAATGCCATAATACTTATAGAAAGAACTTAAATTCATGTTTCCACACCTGAATAAAGCCCAAGTTCCTTAGTCTGTCATTCAAAGCCTTCTACATTTTCATTTCAACATACTTTTTTAAGCTAGCAAAGTCAATTCAATGAACATGTCAGCCTTATCTCATTTTTACCAACATTTTGATTCTCTTTAACTCACTGTTCCCCAAACATATGCCGGGATTTCGTAGTTCCATGGTTTTTCTTACACCGTTCCCTTGTCTTTGCATGCCTTTCTTCCACACATCTATGGGCTAAGAACCTTCAAAGCTCAGCTGAGGATATTAATTCTGAAGATTGAGGCAATGACCGTCTCCTATTCACTGTTGTGTTCTAAATACCTGCATTCTCAATGCCCGTGCTTGGCACAAAGGAAATGCTTCATAAGGATTGATTTATGCTGAATAGCGCTATGAAATGTTCACATCAAGTAGCTTGGTGACATCACTATCAGGGGAAAATGAAATCTATTAATAGTTGATGTTATTAGTTTAATAGATACTCAAGAGAACAGAAACAGAGGCCTTGTGACCACAGATTTAGAACTGAAAGACACCATAGAATGAATTAATGAATGAAGAACTTATTAAGAACCAACTGTGCATCCTTGAATCGTCCTAAGTGCTGAGGATACAAATAGAAAAGGAAGATAGATACTCCCTGTTTTAAGAGATCACAGAACTTATAGGAAACAAAAATAAAGAAGATTTTAGCTGTAAATTAGTTAGAAAAAGAACCCATGGTCCTTATAGTATAGTGGTAAAGCAGATAATGACTCTTCTTCAATGTCATTTCCACTAACAAAATAATATCAGTTTCTGATGTTGAACCACTTGACAGTGGCAAGGACTTGGGTGATGAGAACTTTCCTTTCTGGGTCTTTGTAGCTGTGGCTGTGAAGCCTCTAGAAGCAGTTCCTAAGCTGCATCTCCATAGGACTTGCTTCCCAATATGATGACTATGGGTGCTGGGCTGGAAGGATTGCTATTCCCAAGGCTCTTGGGTTCAGGGTCCTGGGTTGTCTGCACTGGGGTCTAAGAGGAGAAGGTCATGGCAATACTTTGACTTGCCTGGCACATGCTGCCTCCTAATTCCTCCAGGGTGTCTTGTTGCTTCACTGAGCTGGCTAGCTTTCTGTGGCAGTTGGTTGGCCATAGTGGGAATGACTGGTCCTTCTTCATAGGAGTCACTTAGAGATTACCTAATACAACCATATCACTTTACACATGAGGAGAGAGAGATTGAGTGAAGTTCAGTCAATAAGCATTTATTAAGCTCCTGTTATGTGCCAGACACTGTGCTAAGTGCTGGGCATATAAAGAAAGGCAAAAGACAGTCCCTGCCCTTCACTGTTAAACATCAGAACCCAGTTCTCAGCCCCTTTAGTCCACATTGGGTCTTCTTTCCACTTTATAACTCATAAGGAGCACGAGTTCTCCATTTAGTGGTGTCCCCAAGGAGGACACCATTCCCAAAGAAATGTACCAAGAACAAGTTTTTATTAACATGATGGCCTCTGGTGATGTTTCCACAGCTTCCGGGACGACGCCTGACAGGTTGGACAGTGCAAGGAAAAGTGGATGTATACCTCTGGCTTGGGTCTGCCAAGTACTCTGATGCCATTTTGGACAATCTGCCTATTGGATATGAAGCTGAGACACCAACCAAAGCCAGTGGTACCAGTCACCCCCCTGCCAGCCTGACCTATCAGAGTAAGACAATCCTTGGCTGAAAAGACTTTAAAACCTCTTAAATAGCCTTAAACAGCTGAGGCCCATCTAACTATGTGGGCATTAGCTCATAGTGATCATACACATTAAATGGGGGCATTTATATTTATTTTCTAAATAGGATCGTTTATATCCTCCCCACCAAGTCCCACCTCCTTGACAATGGTATACCTAAAAAAACTTTCTAGATGAATTTTTTAAACACACACTGAATAAAAATTCCTATTCATGTTAATAAGAGGAAAATCAATTTGAATGTCTTTCCTATGACAGCACACAGCTTACATTTCCATTTTAAGGAAAGGATGATTTGTAATGAAAAGTGAATGCATGCCTGAATGGAAAATGAAGCAAATTCCCTAATAATACAGCTCTCAGTCTGTGGGTTATATATAGAAATAGTTTATATTTCTTTGTAACGATCTGACTAAAATTGGCAACCTCAGAGGTCCAAAAGCTCTCTTTGTCCAGTTCCCAGATTGGCTTCTATGACAAACCCAAATTGACCAGAAAGCTGGAATACTTCACGTAAGCCTTTTCTCAATTGTGGGTTATTTCCAGAGACTGATGACATATATGAATCAAGCCTTTCTCATAACATTCTGAATGACACTCTAGGTACCATCACAATGCAAGCTTGTCAGTCACTGGCTGTTTTGTCTTCTGTCCCACCAAAGGTCATGTTGACTTTCATTAAGTCAGATGCTGAGGTGGCTTTAGGGCTAGTGAAAGAAAAAGAAAAAAAAGAAAATTGGACTTTCTTTGTTACTCAGTATCTTTGTTCTTGCTTGGGTTCATCTTTGGTTTCACTGGAAAATGGAACTAGTTTATCATTTAGGTCCTAAATGGGGCTGAGACCTGTGGTTTAAGAAGTACTGAAGGGGACATGAGTGGAAAAAAGTTTAAGAAGCCCTGATTTAGGGAAGGTAGCTAAGAATGGAGGGCATTTACTAATAGATCATCATTCTTAGTCTTTCTTTCCCCTCCCCTCCTCTTCCCTCCCTTCTCTCCCCTCTCCTCTCTCATCTCCTCTCCTCTCCTCTATTCTCTCCTTCCTCCTACTCGTTCATATAACTTTATTTTTCCCATGTCTCATCTGTGAAATGAGTATAATAATGTCTATGTCCCAGAATTGTTGTGAGGAAAGTGTCTTATTTAATATTTAAAGCAGGGGAAGCTGGGTGGCTCAGTGAATAGGGTACTAGACCTGGAATCAGGAGGACCTGAGTTCAAATCCAGCTTCAGACACTTGACACATTACTATCTGTGTGACCTTGAGCAAGTCACAACCCCAATTGTCCTGCCTTCCTCCCTCCAAAAAGACAAAAATAAATAAATAAATATTTAAAGCTTTATGGAGGTTTGATTAGGAACTGAACTTGTGATTTCATTAGTTCGGAGACTGGTATGGATTAGAAAATTCCCTCTACCCCAGGTGGGCACTTTCTCTTCAGTTTACCCCCTAGAGTCATGGGAAGTTCAGTGATTTGCTGAGGGTCACACAGAGTATCGAAGGTGAGACTTCCTCAAGTCCCTCAAGGCTAGCTCTCCATTCCCTAGGCCATACTGATTCATGGTTTCCAAAGCACTCTCCTTACAACAGCTAAGTGATATGTTTATTGATATTATGATATTATTATGATATTATATTATATTTATTTATATTATGATACTATATGATATTATTCCCATTTTATTGCTGGGGATGGAGGCACAGGTTGGGAAACTGACTGTTCCACAGTCACTCAGCTTGCAAATGGCAGAGCAGTGAATCAACTTTCTGACAAGGTCCAGTAGTTTCATCATTCGAGCTCCTGAAATCAAAGCCTATAGTTTGGGGGTTTCTTTCCACTGCTTAGAGCAAGAGAGCCTTGACTTTCCTTTTTCAGGTTGACCAAGCATAGTGTTAGAAAAATATCTTGTATCTACCACGATGATGAGGAGGAAAACAAAAATACCAATATCCAGCCTTTGTATATCACTTTAAGATTTTCAAAGTGCTTTACAAGTATTATCTCATTTTGTCCTCACAACAATCCTGGGAAGTGGGTGCTATTATTATCTCCGTTTTATAGATGAGGAAACCAAGCCTGAGAAATATTAGAGGACTTTTCCAGGGCCGCATAACAAAAAAGTATCTGAAGCTAAATTTAAGCTTGGTTCTGTCCAATCCCAAAGGACCCATGATGAAAAATGCTGTCCACCCCCAGAGAAAGAGCTGATGCATTCTGAGTGCAGATTGAACCATACGGTTTCACTTTCTTTATTTTCTTGCTTTTTGGGTGTTTTTTGCAGCATGGTTAATATGGAAGTATGTTTTCCATGACTTCACATGTATAATTGATATCACATTGTTTGCCTTCTCAATGGGTGGGGAGGGAGAGAATTTGGAATGCAGAATTTTATAAAAAGAATGTTAAACATTTAAAAAATGTAATAGGGAAATATTTAGCAAAATTAAAATATAATCAGAAGAAAAATTTTTTATTGCATTTGGGTTTGTGTGTAAACTGTACATCTAAAGTCCAGAGATGTTTTTGACAAGCTTGCTCTTGCAGCTGGGCTCTCTGAGCACCAGTAGTGGAAGGTTCTACCAACCAAGAAAGGTTAAAGCATGGACTAAGTGGGGGGCTCTCTGTCTACCAAGGACCCATCCAATTAAGTGGGAAGAGGTTCATTACGAGGAAGTTAGCCATTATGGCTACCACCACTCATGGCACTATCTCTTAAGACATAGAAGGGATGGATTCTGTTCTCATGGAGGAAGCATACACACCAATGCAATCAAGGGTCTTTGAGAATATTAAAGTATTCTTTCAACAAGTTATTGTTGTTGTTAAATGCTTACATGTGCAATACTGATGCATGGTGCTGATCAAAATGGTAAAATAATCAATAAGTATTCAACAAGCACTTGTTAAATGCCTACTATGTGCCAATTAGGAAGCAAGCTATTGCAGTAGGGGAGAGGTGATGAGATCCTGAACTAGGGTATTGGCTATGTGGGTAGAGAGAACTAGACATGCAAGAGAAGTGTTCTGAAGGTAGAAATGATGAGATTTGGCAGTTGATTGGTTGTGAAATGAATGAGGATGAGATGTTGGAGATGATGATAATTGAATCCATCGATTTATGGGATGTGAAAGGGAGGACTAGTTCCACTGATGTCAGGGCTTGCTGAGTCCTTTTCAGGGTTGCTCATCCCCTTTTGGTTTCTATCTGATGCTCAACTCTCACCTGTGGCTCCAAGAAACTTTAACATATGCAGTGGCCACAGCCTGATAAATCATCTCAGCAGACAAGCTAAACCAAGGTAACTGCCGAGCCTCAAAGCCATCAGTGAGTTAGGGGAGTGTCTATCCCAAGCATGTGAAGAGATTCCCCCCTGCCCCAATGGGCAGATAAGAACACTCTGTTCCAGTAGCCTTGAAGGCAGCTGAAGCAGCTGCTTTGGGAGCTTGGTCAGACATTAGAGATACCATGATCATCCACTGCATTTCAGGTCATTGCCAGTCATTTAGACCTTGTCCTGCCACTGGAATTTGACGGCTCTGGAAGAGAGAGGGAGGCTGATGACTGTGTAACTCTGCCACTTAAATCCAATTCACATGCAAGTCAAGACATCACTCCTTGGTGTCCACTTTGAAAATGAAGGGTGAATAACAACACCACCTGAATCTATGGGAATTGATTAGGTCATCAAGTGGGAGTGCAGAGGGGAAAAAAAGCGGGTCCAAGAGATGTGACCAATCTACTAGTGGGAATAAGATACATACCTTCCCTTTCCTTATGGCCTTTTACAATGTTTCAAATACTGATAATACTCATTTTAAGACTGAGTAGAGTAGGTATTGATATGGAAGCTGTGTTCCTGTAGACTTCACACCAATCTCAGTAGTGTAGTACAATGGGACCCATGGCCTACCCTAATGAAAACCTAGTTTGCTTTTGTCAAAGTCTTTTGTGAACATAGAGCCAACTCTTTCCCAAAGACCAATGAAAATATGTGAGAGACTTAGTCAAGAAATATTTATTAAGAGCTTACTATCTGCCAGGCACTATCCAAAGAAAGATAAGGTAGTCATCTCTTAAGGATCTCACAGTATGATGGCGGAGAGAGACATTTGATGGGGGCATATGTTCTCTATCTCTTTCACACAACAGACATATAACTGGTGACTTTTTCCTGCTTTGCTCACAGCCCAGCACATTTTCCAGTTAAGAGCACACATGTACCAGGCCAGGGGACTCATAGCTGCAGATAGCACTGGACTCTCTGATCCCTTTGCCAAAGTCACCTTCCTTTCACACTGCCAGACCACAAAGGTGAGTAGGAAGAACCTGGCCTCTTTTCCCTCAGGGAAAATGGATATATGACTGATTAATCATAATCATAATATAATGCTTTAAGGTTTGCAAAGCATTTTACATATATGATCATTTGATCTTAGCAACAACCTGGGAAGATAAGTACATTACAATACTATATGACTACTACTTGTTTAATATTATTATTATTATTTCCATTCATTCAATAAGTACTTACAATAATTATAATAATGCAATTCAATAAGTGCTTACAACTACCACTACTATGTACAAATCTGTGTTAGGCACTATGGGATTCATAAAAATGGATAAAAATATGATCCTATATGTAGTCAAACATAATTACTGTATCACTTTGTTTTTGCCAAACTTTTTCCTTGTTACTGTTAAAGGGCTCTATTGGGGCAGAATATTGACAGCAAGAAAACATTGCTTTTTTTAGATTTTTTTTGTATTTATTTAGTATTTTATTTTTCCCCAGTCACATGTAAAAACAATTTTTAACATTTGTTTTTAAAACTTTGAGTTCCACATTCTCTCCCTTTCTCCCTCTCCACCTCGCCCTTATTGAGAAGGCAGGCAATTCAATATAGGTTATATGTATAGTCATGCAAAATATATCTATAATAGTCATGTTGTGAAAAAAAACATAGACAAAAAAAGCTCAAGAAAAAATAAAGTTAAAAAGAAATATGCTTCAATCTATATTCAGACACCATCAGTTCTTTCTCTGGGAATGAATAGCATTTTTTTCATTATAAGTCCTTTAGAATTGTCTTGGATCATAGTATTGCTGAGACTAGCTAAGTCATTCATAACTGATCATCTTGTGATATTGCTGTTACTTTGTACACAGTACATTTCACTTTGCATTAGCCCGTGCAAGTCTTTTCAGGTTTTTCTGAGAGTATCCTACTCATCATTTCTTTTAGTACAGCAGTATTCCATCATAACCACATACCACAACTTGTTCAGCCATTCCCCAATTGATGGGCATCCCCTCAATTTCTAATTCTTTACCTTCAGAAAAGAGCTGCTATAAATATTTTTGTACATATAGGTTCTTTCCCTTTTGGTTTTTTTTTCTCTTTTGGGATACCAACCTGATAGTGGTATTGCTAGATCAAAGAGTGTGCATGGTTTTATAATCCTTAGGGTATAGCTCCAAATTGCTCTACAGAATGGTTGAATCAGTTCACAACTATACCAAGAGTGCATTAATGTCTCATTTTTCCTACATCCCCTCCAACATTTGTCATTTACTTTTTCTATCCTATTAGACAGTCAACCAATCAATAAGCATTTCATTAATCACCTACAATGTGTTAGGTAATGGGGATACAGTGATAAAAATTCACCAGTCTTTAATGTTCAAATAATTTACATTTTATTGAGCAACCTTTTGGTAGGAGGGATGATATATCCATCAGGTAGAGCTTGAACTAGACAATTTCCAAGATTGTATGATTCTGAAAAATTTCCAAGATGCCAAGTAATTAGTCAGAATTTACAGAGATGATAGATTAGTCTTTTTGCCTAGAAGGAGACGATGCAGCCATACCTGAGAAGTGGTTATATATGTAGTCACCACTATGTACCTAGTGGGCTGCCTGAATCCCCATTTACACAAAGGCAAAAGATACATCTTCCCTGTAGGGTACCAAACAAATGCTTGATTCCCCTTCTTGGCAATCCAACACTGTCTGAGGTTCAAAAGAACCCTGGATAGACCAGACTTGCCCAAGGGTAATATATGATTAATTGGTTCATAGGATTTTGAACTGGATGAGACCTTAGGGATTCATCTGGTTCAACCTCCTCATTTTATAGCTGAAGAAAGTGGAGACCAAAGAATTTAAGTGACTTGAGCTCATACAGTCCAGAGCTGGGATTTGAACTTAGGTCCTAAGATACCAAATACAGTGGTCTTTCTACTTCTCAGATCTTTGCATCCTCTTATCAGTAACCCATAGCAGTCCCCAGCATGTCCCAGACCAAACAGGAGACCTCAATCTGCTCCCAAACACAATTGAAAACCGGGGTCATTGGTGGAATCAGCTAAACTTTTGGGCTGGATAGCTCTTTGGGGCCTGATGGATTATTGGGAGTTTTGCTATTTTTTGAAAATAAAAGAAGTTGGACAGTTAGGTGGCACAGTGAATAGAGCACCAGCCTTGGAGTCAGGAGGACCTGAGTTCAAATCCAGCCTCAGACACTTAACACTTACTAGCCATGTGACCTTGGGCAAGTCACTTAACCCCAATTGCCCTGAATTTCACCCCCTCCAAAAAGCAAAAAAAGAAAGAAAGAAGAGTTTTTTTCTATCAGCCATAAAAATTCTACACAGGGAGCTTGTCACATGAGTGAAGCTGTCTGATTTATCTCCAGATTTCCATCCCAGGGCCTTATTCATAACACATAGCCAACAAATATTGGTGTAAATTGAATTGAATGGGGCTTCATAGCCCAAAGTGCCCTGGAAGTCAGTGTAATAGTTTCAACGACTGAAAATACTGCAGAGAATATAAATTACATTAGAATAGTGTCTGTCTAGTGACCAGGGAAAGAGAACTTTACTTAAAAGCATGACGTTCTTGATGGTGTGAATCACTGATGTTAAGGTTTGGGGAGGGAGTGCTGAGAGCAGATACTCTTGCATTTCTGATAATATTTGAAAAGAAAATTATTGAAGTTAAACTGCCCTATTCGAATATCTGTCAAGAGAAGTTCAGGATCTTGTTGAAAAATTACGCTAAGCTTCATTGTGTCTAAAGTATAAATTAGACTGAAACCAAAGAAGAAATGTGGTAAGTACAATATTTTTATGACTCGCATAAAGAAAAACTATAAAAATGCCATCTCATGGCCATAATATAAGTGATTCAAGACCCCAACTGGAGAAATCTTTTGGCTGAAAGCCTTAAATGGGGTGTTTTTCTGGTTTGGTCTCTGGAGGTTCAGAAGTTTGGATAGTAAAGGTCTGAGAGGCTGGACTTTCAGGTAGCATTAAGGGCCTAGGGCAGAGGGAGGCTTGGGTGTAGAGACAAGGATCCCCAAATTTAACTGCAGCAGCCTTGAGTTTGTCTCTTGGAACTCTCCACTGTGGATCACAAGTAGAGAACAAGGGGACTATATCATGAAAACTGATGGGAAAGTGATTTGGGTTTTTCATGCTGGAAGGTTTCTCTCCTCCCTCCTCAAGTGAGGCATAACATGCCAATGAGACCTCCTCTTTCTTAATTGGAATAATTCATCTAATACTCAAAGAATCTTAGTTTATAGCGCTTGGTAACTGGCATATTACCTAGTCCCAGCTAGATGATCCAGTGGATAGAGTGTTGGCTATGGGGCCAGGGAGACCCAAGTTCAAATCCAGTCTCAGGACCTTACTGGCTTTGTGACCTTGAGCAAGTCACTTAACCTCTGTTTGCCCCAGTTTCCTCAACTGTAAAATCGCAATACCATCTACCTTCTAGGGTTGTTGTGAGAGACAAAAGAGATAATATTTGTAAAGTACTTATCACAGTGCCCAGCACATAGGTGCTTAATAAATGTTTGTTTCCTTCCTTCCTCTCTTCCTTCCTCCCTCTCTCCTTCCCTCTTTCCTTCCTTCTTTCCTTCCTTTCTTCCTTCTGGAGAGAAGCATCAAGAAAAGGAAGGTATGACAGCAGTTCTTCTGAAAGAGATTTAGGGCTTTGCAAAGCTGACTACAAGCTCAATATTAGTCAATTGTATGGGACAGCAGTCAAAAAATAAAAATAAAAATATAAATGAACTCCAAACTAGGTGACATTAAGAGGAACACAGTTTTGGTGTGGCTACATGGTGCAGTGAATAGAGTACTCGTCTTGGAGTCAGGAGGACCTGAGTTCAAATTTGACCTCAGACACTTAACACAAAAACTAGTCATGTGACCGTGGGCAAGTCACTTAACCCCAATTTCCCTACCTCCCCCCTTCCAAAAAGAAAAAAGAAAAATATATTTAAAAAAGAGGAACATAGTTTCCAGACATAAGGCGATAGCTGCACCCTACTCTGACCTGGTCAGACTACATCTAATGTGTTGTTTTCTAGGTACATCCCTATCCTCACCCCACTCCTCACTACCAGCCCTACCTCTAGCTCTCATAATGCCTGAAATTCTGAGTCATTCTTTTGGCTTAAGGTTTCAAGGTGTGACCTTGGGAGGGCATTTCTTGGCAAGACCATGATGAAAAGTAGGAGAGGATGGGCAAGGATCAATCAGCATGAAGAAACCAGGAGACTGGAGAGAAAGTGCCTCCAAAGTGGGAAAGGGATCCTACTGAGGGATTTTAGGGCAAGCTCTATCACTGTCACTAACCACTATTCAAAACCTCTTTGATATTTATCTTATAAGAGATAGCATACTCTGATCTGGGAGTCAAGAGGCCTGGCTCCATTTTTCAATCCAAGAAATTATCCTATGACAAAGATTGAGCTCTTTAAAAAAGCCTTTGGTCCTCCTTCATCAATCTGCCAATGGTTCAGCCACATCTTCTCCCAAGGGTAATATGAAGAGTTTGACTCCATTTAAAATTTTTTTAAAAACCCCCAACAACCTGTTAACCAATTTGAAAATGGGGTGGGCTACCTCAGTAAGTAGTTAGTATCCATGAAGAAGCAATATGAAGATCTCCAGTGATCTTCCCAAAACAAGACATTCCACTTTGGGACAGTGTTAATTTTTATAAAGATATAATTTACTTTTCTGAAACTCCCACCCTGTGCTCCTGGTCCTCCTTTTTAGGGCCAAATAGACCAAGTGTAACCCCTCTCCCTTATGACAGCCCTTGAAAAACTTGAAAAAAACCCATGCATTCATATATATATGTATATATATACATATATGTACAAATACACATATACACACATACACACATATACACACACATATATATTATCTTTTCCCCACTTACATGTTAAAACAATTTTTAACATTTTCAGTTCCAAATTCTATTCTTTTGCCCCTTCCTCCCTTCTTCCCTCACCCTTCCCTGAGATAGTAATACATGTAGAATTATGTAAAACATTTCTGTATTAGTCATTTTGTACAAGAAGACTCAAAAGCAAAAGAATGAAAGAAAGAAAGAAAATGAAAAATAGCATCTTTCTGTCTGTATTCAAACATCAGTTCTTTCTCTGGAGGCAGATAGTGTGCTTCATCATTAGTCCTTTGGGATTGTCTTGGATCATTGTATGGTTGAGAACAGCTAAATTGTTCACAGGTCATCATACAATATTGCTGTTCCTGAGTACAATGTTTTCGGGTTCTGTTCACTTCACTTTGCATCAATTCATATGAGTCATTCCAAATGTCTATGGTTTCTTAAAAATGAAATCCACACAACCCTGTAAGACAGAACTCTTTGCTCTTTTTGTGGTGGCAAGGAATTGGACATTGAGGGGATGCCCATCAATTGGGAAATGACTGACAGTTGTAGTATATGTGTATAATAGAATACTATTGTTTTATAAGAAATGATGAGCAGGAGAATTTCAGAAATACCTAGAAAGACTTACATGAACTGATAAGTGAAGTGAGTAGGACCAGGAGAACATTATACACAGTGACAACAACATTGTGAGATGATCTTAATAGATTTAGCTCTTCTCTGCAATACAATGATCTAAGATAATTCCAAAAGACTCATGAAGGAAAATAATATCTACATCCAAAGAAAGAACTGTGGGGTCTGAATGCAGATCAAAGCATACTATTTTCTCTTTTTTGTTTTGTTTTTTCTTTCTCATGGTTTTTCCCTTTTGTTCTGATTCTTCTTTTGCAATGTGACTAATGTGGAAATATGTTTACTATGATTGTGCCTATATAACCTATATCAAATTGCTTGATGTCGTGGGGAGGGAGGAGGGAAAGGAGGGAGAAAAATTTGGAACTAAAAATCTTATAAAAATAAATGTTAAAGCTATCTTTAAATGTAATTGGAAAAAATAAAATATTATTAAGTGGAAAAATAAAAAAAAAATAAAACAATAAAAAGGCAGAACTGCTTGTCCATGGCATCATGGCTAGGATTTCTGCAGTAGGTGACCTCTAGCCAAGTACTTCCCACTATCCAGGTGAGTACACCAAGACTCAAGGTCCCACAGAAATGGAACTTGAAATTACAGAAGTTCCTAGAGAATTGAGACTTGAATTTGAGTCTCATGACTGCAAGCCCACATGTTGCTTATTGGGGGTGAGGGGATAGGGTAGTGTTCTGGACTGGTGGTCATTGTTGTTGGAACTGGAGCCTAATCACCTGTGTTCCCTTTACCCTTCAGGTCATTTCCCAGACCCTGTCCCCCACCTGGAACCAGATGCTGCTGTTCAACAACATTGTGCTTTATGGGGACCAGAGGGAAGTGGCTGAATCACCCCCTCTGGTGGTGGTGGAGCTCTATGACAGTGATGCTGTGGTAAGAACAGCGTGAGACCCTCCCCTCCCTCCTCTCCTTCAGAGGGGGTGGACCAGGGGTGGGGGATGGGCATGGGGACGGGCACACAGATTCATGGCTGGAACTGGAAGAGACCTCAGAGGCATCTGGTCCAACCTTTTCATTTTATTTTACTTTATTTTCTTTTTTTTGCTTTTTGGAGGGCAATTGGGGTTAAGCGAGTTGCCCAAAGTCACACGGCTAGTTTTTTGTGTCAAGTGTCTGAGGCTGGATTTGAACTCACGTCCTCCTGACTCCAGGGCTGGTGCTCTATTCACTGAGCCACCTAGCTGCTCCGTACCTTTTCATTTTAGAAAAAAAAAATTAGTAACAATAATGTTAATAATAACAATACTAATAAAACTAATTATAATAATAATGACAATAACAATAGCTAACATTTATATAGTGGTTGCTGTGTGCCAGGCACTGCTAAGTGCTTTATTATAATTTCATTTGATTCTCATAACCATTCACTTGAGCCTCATAACTGTCCTAGGAAGTAGGCGCTATTATTATTGCCATTTTATGGCCTGAGACCTAGAGAAGTTAAGTGACTTGCCCAAGGTCACACACAGCTAGTGAATATGTGAGGCAAGATTTGAACTCAGATCATTCTAATTGAAGATCCTAGATGCTTTCAACTTCAACAAACTGTGATAACAGTACCAAGGTAGTTTATGGACATAGTAACACACTAATTAAATTCTCTTTGTATTTTATTCTAACTGTCCAGCAGCTCAGAGACACTATAGGTATTCTTATGCTTTAAGCAAATCCATTATATGAAATGGAGCAGATAGAGTATCAAAGTTGGAGTCAGGAAGACCCAAGTTCAAATCCAGCCTCAGATACTTGCTAGCTATGTGATCTTGGACAAGTCATTGTTTTCCTCCATTTTCTCATCTGCAAAATGAGCTGGAGAAGAAAGTGGCAAAGCACTATGTTTTCTTTGCTAAGAAAACCCTAAATGGGGTAATAAAAAGTGAACTCATTATTTTTTTTATTGGGAACACAGATTTTAACTTAGTACATCTTTGGTATGCTTTTAAGTTAAAACTGAAATGACTGAATAATAGTAATAATGGGGAAACAGGAAGGTAGAAAGGAGAAAAGACAAGGGGGAATTAGAGGGAGGGTAGATCAAAGGAGGGATTATTAGTCTTAAAGAAAATAGACTTTAAGGACATACAAAAATATTGATAGCAGATTTGTCTGAGGTGGTAAAGAAAAGGAACCTAAGGAGATAAGACTTTCCATTAATGTATACATTGTACAAAGTGAGGCGTAAGAGTACTTTGCATAGATTTACAGACTATCAGAGTTTGACAGCAGCTCACAGGTAATACACTGAGACCTGTACCTGAAGAACAATCCTCTGTGTACTCTTCATCCATGTTGCAGTAGCAAGAGCCCTGGGGGAGGAATCAGAGAGCCTCAGTTCGAATCCCAGCTCAGCTACTTATCCCATCTTGGACCAGTCATGCCAGCCTCTTTTTGCTGTTGATGTTGGGGGCAGTGAAGAGGCTCAGTGGATAGAGCTTTGGGCCTGGAGTCAGGAAGACCTGAGTTCAAATCTGGTCTTAGACACTTACTAGTTATGTGACCCTGGGCAAGTCACCTAACCCTGTTTGCCTCAGTTTCCTCATCTGTACAGTGAACTGGAGAAGGAAATGGCAAACCACTCTGGCATTTTTGCCAAGAAAACCCTGAATGAGGTCACAACTGAGCAACAAGAACAGCCAGAAGGGAGGGCCTACTGCATCCAGAATTGTCTAGGTCTTCTCTAATCATAAGAATTAGAAAGTGACCACTCCAGAGATTTAGAGCTAGAAGAGACCTTAAAAGTCACTTGCACATGGCCTAGTTTTACAGATAACGTTCCTCAGGCCCAGAGAGGTTAAGCAATTTGCCTAAGGTCACACAGGGAATAAGTAAGGAGGTCTCTTGACTCCAAATCTTCCATTCTTTTCACTGCGCCAAAGGCTGCTTTTCATCTTTTTTAAACTGCTGGTTGAAATTATTAAGGCTCTAAAAAGAAAACCAAGCTATACATAATAGAGATCTGCAGTGTCATCTTTTTCTGTTGTACTATAAATGTGCAAATGCCCATTTTATTTGGTGTTTGTAAAGTTCCAAATAAAAACGTTTTTAAACCAATATATATATATATCACAAAGGTTTTTTACCTAATTGGATATTTCTCTATTTAGCCCACAATTTACATTTGACCTTCCTCTGCACAGATTGATTTCTTTCTTCTGAATTTTCTTTTTGGTTATGGTAAGCACTAAAATAATAAGCGAAAATGCTATGAATATGCAGCAAAGGTTTTAAGTGTTCTTGGATCACTAGAGAGACCTCATCATTAATCTAACCTTTACAATTCGCTCTGTTTTTCCTAGCCAAGCCTATAAACAGCACATTAATCTCTCATCTCCCATCTTGCAAAATAGCTTCTTTCTGGTCTCAATATGAAACCAAACATGCTCTCCTGAAAGATATTTGAGGTCTGTGACACTCTTGGGATAGCTTGGTAGCTTTATGGGAGAGGATTTTTATTACTAAGCTAGAAGTTGTTGTTAATGTTTGTTGTTGGTGTTGTTGTTGTAGTTATTGGAGAAATAAGATATAAGGCCTGGAGGAAAAGTCAATAGGTTTATTTACTTCTTTTGGTCAATTCAACAATGCAATTCTATAAACATCCATTAAGAGACTATTCTGTGTCTGGTGCTGTGTTAGGTAAGCATGAAGGATATATAAAAAAAATGACACAGTTTCTGCCCTCAAGGATCTCTAATCTAATAAGGGAATAAGACATCCAGACAAATAAGAATGATGGAAAGTATAATGTGAGAGGGGCAAAGGAAGGTTCAGGGAAAGGGCTATGAGAAATTTTAAGAAGGAGAGATCACTTTAACCTAAGGGGTGAGGGATAGTTCCAGTGAAGGAAGATGCATCAATGTCTAGCAGAGAAGGAAGGAAGGAAGGAAGGAAGGAAGGAAGGAAGGAAGGAAGGAAGGAAGGAAGGAAGGAAGGAAAAAGGAAGGAAGGAAGGAAGGAAGGAAGAAAGGGAGGAAGAAGGAAGGAAGGAAGGAAGGGAGGAAGGAAGAAAAGCAAAGAGAAATAAGGGATGAAGGAAAGAAGGAAGGGAAGAAAAAAGGGAGGGAGGAGGGAAAAAGAAAAAGAAAGAGAAATAAAGAATGAAGGAAGAAAGGAAGAAAAGGAAGGAAGGGAGAAAGGAGAGGAGAGAAAGAGAGACAAAGGGAGGGAAGGAAAAAATAAATGGACGTAAGGGAAGATGAAGGGAGGGAAGGAGGGAAGCAGGAAGGAAGGAAAGGAATGAGGAAGAGAGGAAGGGAGGGTCCTCAGTACATGGATATGGGGGTGGGGAGAGTCTATTCTAAACATTAGGCAGTGTAAACAAAGGTGTAGAGACAGAAGAGAGAAAGAAGAGAAGAGGGAATGATGTGTAGTCTGATAGGAATGAACACAGAGACCCTAGAATACAGCCTAGTAATATAAATCTGAACAGGCAGATTGGAACCAGATTGTGCTAGAGTCATGAATTTAAGCATTATTCAATAAGCTTCACAGACTATCAGAGCTAGAGAGGAGTAGTACTGAGGGGCCACAGAAGGCCATATCACAGAAGTGAAATGATCAGAGCAACCCGTTAATACTGGAGCTGAAATAAGGGCTATACAGTTGGTAGGAGTAAAAATGGAAGTCAAGAAGTGTTAGAAGGCATTACAACATTCTTGACTGGAAACAATGAGGGCCTGGTCTATAATGGCAGCTGTAACAATGGGAAGGAATGGTCCAGTGGATGTGAGGGATATTACAGGCATAGAAATGGCACGGTTTCAATTTAATTCAATTCAAAGGTATTTGTTGACTTTACAACTTGTAGGATATGTGGGATGAGTGACTTGCTCTAGGGTATCAGGAGGAATTAAGGAGAAGCACTCAAGAGGTAATCTTTGTAAGAAAAACATGTTGGTAATACAAGGAAAGAAGTTAGTAAAAGAAGGGAAAGGAAGCTGGGTGTGGCTATTGAGCCATTAATGTACTAACAAGAAGCAACAAGCAATTTACCAGAGCAGTTCTCCAAGGGGGCTTCTAGAAGTATCTCACTTCCAGCAAGTCTGGAGAGCAGGGAGAACTTGACATGGCCTTCATCAAGCAGATGGTGTTGGTACTCCTTCTGTGGCCAAGTGACTTCTATATGTATTCCAAGTACAAACAACTAGCCTTCCTTCTAGGAGAAAAAGTAAGAGAGCTAAACAAAAACATCTCTGCTCTCTAGATTATAGAAGAGAAGGAAATATTCCTTAAAAAATGGAGGAAAGACTTCAAGGTGAAATAGAAAAAGAGAAAAAATCTAAAGAGGCAGAAAGGTAGTGTTAACCTGTTTCCAGTAGTTGGGGAGTGGAAGGATGTCATAAAGAGGAAAAAGACAAGAAGAAGGGATAAAAGGCTTAGTGAATACTTGAATCTAAATCTCTCCCCTTTGGACTGTGAGCTCTCTGAAAGTCTTCTGTGTATCTCTAGTGCTTAACAGTGCTTGATATGTTGTTGTTTGGTTGTGTCCAACTTTTCATGACCCCCATTTGGGGTTTTCTTGGCAAAAATACTGGAATAGTTTGCCATTTCTTTCTCCAGCTCATTTTACAGATGAGGAAACTGAGGCAGAGTTAAGTGACTTGCCTAGGGTCACACAGATAGTAAGAGTCTGAGGCCAGATATGAATTCAGGAAGGTGAGTCTTTCTGACTTCAGGCCCAGAACTCTGTCCATTACACTACCTAGCTTAATAAATGATTGCTGACTGACTGAGATATAAGGCTCTTCTCAAAGAAAAGGGAGATTGATGCTTTGAAGATGAGTGGATAAATGAATGAATAAAAAAATTTACTGAGTGATTACTATGTGCCTAGCACTATGTTATGTGTTTGGGATATTGATATGTAAGCAAAGACTGTCCTTTGTCCTCAAGAAACTTTTATTCAAAATCGGGAGACAATGCATAGAGAGGAGTGGTGGTCAGGAAAGGGTACTTTGGTCTGGGAAGAAATAGGGATAGTGGGGGTCTATGGAGGAGTAGATTGACATAGTTCAGTAATAATGGCAGGGTTGACTTGATCATGGTTCGTGATTCTAGAATTTGGATTGGGGTGGGGATAAGAGGGAGAGATACCTGGTAGTCAGGTTGGTGAAGCAAAGCATGATGGGGTTCTGCTAAAATAGTGGCCATGGGGATGTGGTTACAAATCTGGACAGCAGGGCCTTAGGGTGGCATTTCCTCTAGGGTGTCAAGATGACACATGATACCATCTTTTATGTTCTTCTCTAGTTTTTTGCTTCATTGACATTTTCAGCTCCAGGTATCTTCCCACTTTCCCCATATCAAACAGAGACTAGCTGCAGAAAATGAGGCTCTTCTTAGTACCTGTGGGAGCATGTCTGTCCCCATTGGTTCTGAGCTCTTGTCCCTCCAAGTAGTGACGATTTTGTGGAGATACAGGAGTCACCAAAGGAAATATCATTCATTGACAATTAGAAGAAGAGCTAAGTAAACTAGTAAGTTGGATACTATCTGTTGAAATGTATTTAAGTAGCTATTTGTTGATCTGACTATAACAATAATTGTCTTCCCAATGCATGTTATTAGATGAATCCAAGGAGTTCCCTGATCAAATTAAAGAGGTCATAGTGAGATGAATTTTTATTTGGAGCTTTGGCTACATTCCTCTAAGAAATATGTGGGCTGGAGGCAGCTGGGTGGTGCAGTGAGTAGAGCATCGACCCTGGAGTCAGGAGGACTTGAGTTCAAATGTGGCCTCAGACACTTGACACATCTACTCTGTGACCTTGGGCAAGTTACTTAACTCCAATTGTCCTGCCTTCTCCCTCCAAAAATGGACCATATTTGTGGTCCAAAATGTGGGCCATGTCCATTGATAATTTTATTGAGACATTAAGGGCATTTGTTGGTCACTGGTGATGAATTAATTGGTTTGGCTGTTGTAGCATAAACCTATTTGTGCTGAGCATGTGAAAAAGGGAACCATTTTTAGAAATGTCTTTTTCACTGTCTTTTGGTGAAATCCCAAGAGAGATGAACAGAAAAGAGTTAAGAGCAGTCACGTAACTGTGATCCCATGCATACACCTGTAAAAACCCTGGATATGCAAACAACAGACCTCCAGAAGCCACTAATGATGGAGAAAGCATTGCAGTTGTACATACTGTCACACACTAAGCTTGTGAGTAGAGTTGCTGGATCCCTGACTTCTAGGAACTGAGGTTTTAGCCCCCATTCTGATTAGAGCAAAGAAAAAAGAAAAATCCAAAGAGCTGGTTTTTGGAGCTACCCCTGTGATAAAATCCTGCCTACTTACGCATGGGGCACTGAGCTTTTGGTTACACATGTATCTTAAGATGTGACAAAGAGCCTACCCAGATTTTACAAAATAAATGAGAACAACCCATTTCTGATGTTTCTTATAGGCACAAATACTTCCAGAATGAATTGCTGAAGATTTCAGTCACACATTCACTCATACTTAAATCAATCAATAAGCATTTATTAAATACCTCTTGTGTGCCAGTCACTGAGCTAGGGACTACAGAAACAAAAATGAATCTTCAGGGAGGGAGACCGTGAACAATGTGAGCATCTGCAAAACAAGTGTATACTAGGTAGACACAAAGTAAACCCAAGGTAATTGTGTGGGAAAGTGCTGGCAGCTGGAGGGTCAGGGAAATAGATGAGCTCTGAAGAGAAACAGGGATTCCAAGTGAGGGAGTTATGGGAGACATACTGAGAAAGGAGATGGAATGTTGTCAGTAAACATTTATTAAGCACCTACTGTGTGCTGGGCTTTGTGCTAAGCATGGGGGACACAAAAAGAGGGCCTTAAGGAGCTCATGATCTAATGGAATGGTTTGTTTACAGAGCAGCTTGGCTGGAAAATAGAATGAGTGAAGAGATCTAATGAGTAATAAACCTGGGAAGGTAGGCTGCAGCTCACATTATAAAGGAATTTGAATGACAAATGGAGGAGATTGTATTTTATCCTGGAGGCAACAGGGATTTGCTGGAGCTTTTCAGATTGTGGGAACTGCATAGTTATATTCCTGCTTAGTATATTGCTTTGACAGCTATGTAGCAGATAAATTGGAGAGGGGAGAGCATGGAGGAAGGGGCCCAGTTAGGAAGTTATTGCAAAAGCTCAGGTGAGAGGGAACGAGTAACTGAGCTAAGATGGTGGCCATGAGAGTGGAGAGAAGAGGATGGGTGCAGCCAGTACAAGCAAGTTACCTTGTTGGCTACTATGCCGCATTGTATGGACCCAGATAGAGCAGGTGCTACACTAATCTCTCCTCATTTTTTCAAATGAGGATTCTCAGAAGCTCCACTATGTTAGGATTTATCTATTTTTTAGCTCTCTAGCTGGATACAAACAGAAAATGGAAACCAGGAAAACATTGCTCTGATGACAAGCCTTCCTCTGATATATATGCTGGTCCCTTGAGACAGCCTGTCTACTATTCAGCTTCTGTGTATATCGCTTGATTACAGGGCACTTCTCAGATCTCACATCCAATTTCCTTCTTTCCCCATAGATCCAAAGCTGGCTCCCTAGTTACTAGACAAGACAGTGACTTCTGTTAGAGTATATTTTGATACTGTGATAGTTCTGTGATATCATCAATCACTGATCTATCCTCCAGTGAAATAGATTGCAGTCCACCACCTATTCCTTTTCATCCTGTGTGACTCTTATCATGTCTTCCACAGGGGATTCACCCAACATGGTTGGAACCTTCTTTTAAATGTACTGACATTTTGTAGATATCAATGGAATATATGGGCATCTCTTCTTTTCTTTTTTTAATATTTAATTTTCCCCAATTATATGTAAAAACAAAATTTTTTGCCTTTTTTTTTTGGAGGGCAATTGGGGTTAAATGACTTGCCCAAGGTCACATGGCTAGTTTTTGTGTTAAGTGTCTGAGGCTGGATTTGAACTCAGGTCCTCCTGATTCTAGGGCCAGTGCTCTATTCACTGTGCCACTTAGCTGCCCCTAAAGGGTTCTCCCCAACTTTTTTTTGGTAAAAACAATTTTAACATGCTTTTTTGGTAAAATTTTGAGTTCCAAATTTTCTCCCTCCCTTCTTCACCTCCCCCCTCCCTAGTATGGATGTAGATTATGTATGTGCAATCATATAAAATTTATTTCCATATTAGTCATGTTGTGAAAAAGGAAATAGACCAAAAGGAAAAAAACAAGAAAGAAATAAAGTGAAAAAAGTGTGTTTCGATCTGTAGTCAGACTCCATCAGTTCCTTCTGTGAATGTGGAGGGCATTTTTCATGAGTCCTTTGGAATTGACTTAGATCATTGTATTGCTGAGAATAACTAAGTCATTCAGCTTATCATTATACAGCATTGCTGTTACAATGTTCAATTTTCTCCTGGTTCTGTTCACTTCATTCTGTATCAGTTCATATAAATGTTCTCAGGTTTTTCTGAAATCATACTGTGCTTCATTTTTTATAGAATAGAACTATTCAATTACAATTATATACCACAACTTCTTAAGCCATTCCCCAAATGAGGCCCTTCTTTTTCTTTGTTCCAGTCATCCATCTCTATTTTATATCCATCTGTACAATGGTAATGCATTGCAACCTGATTAGTATTTATTTGATATTTCCTCATCTATAAATATTTTCCATCCCCCTCATAGAATGCAAATGGCTTGAGTATAGAGGCTTTCCCTTTTGTGTTTGTATTTTCATTGCTGAGATATAGGATGAAACATACACTAAAAGCTTATGCATTAACTAGTTGATTAGTTAGTAAGAAGGAAAAGGAATCATCATCCTTCTAGTCTCTCAGGTTTATCACCTTGACGTTATCCTGGATTCCTCATTTTCCCTCAGGTCACATATACAATCAGTTGTCAATGCCATTTCTACCTTCACAAGCTCTTTCATCACACAGCTGCCACTTTAGTTGGGGCCTTCATCACCTCTCACCTAGATTATTGCAGCAGCCTCCTAATTGGACTCCCTGTCTCAAGTCCCTCTCCCTCCAGTACATTGTATATGTTGCTGTCAAACTCATTTTCCTTAACTGCAGAACTGAACATGGGAGTCCCTAACTCAATAAACTCTAGTGGTTTCCTATGGCTTGTAGGATAAACTAAACATTTCTCTCTTTAACTTTTAAGGCCTCATACAACCCATTCTAATGTGTCTTCTCAGCATCATTGGACATTCCTCCTTGTCCCATACTCAGTGCCCCAGGCAAACTGACCTTCTCTGTTCCTCACACATGGCACTCTAATCCTCATCTCTTTACCTTTGCACTGGTCCATCTCCCATGCCTAACATGTACTCCTTCTTTGCCTCAATGGCACCCTTTTCCCTTAAAATAAAGCTCAAGCTCTATCTTCTGCATGAACCTTTTATTGTCCTCCAATCAATAGTTTCCTCTTTCAGAAACTACCTTGCATTGAACTACATATGTGTACATGTATACATACATACACATACATAGTAGTATATATACATACACACATATACATACACATGTGTATGTGTGTGTGTGTGTGTGTGTGTGTGTGTGTGTGTGTGTGTGTGTGTATCTCCTGGTACATAGTAGGTGCCTAGCACATACTTGAATTGAAAAGGATTACACTGATTGAAAAGGATCTAAAAGTGAGAGAGATCTGAAGTTTAATGACTGCCTCAGGAGGTCAAGTGAGATGGAGACCAGAGACCACACTGAAGGTTTCTAAGCAGAGACTGAATGAATGGCAGAATCCAACTTGGAAATAGATAGGAATCCCCTCTACAATGCTCTTGTAGCGGTTACCCAGACTCCATGTAAACACCTCCAGTAATATTATCGGAGGGGGTTCCTGTGAAAAAAAAGTTTGGACTAGATAGATGATCTCTGAGGTACCTTCCAACTCAGAGTCCATGGGCCTGGGACATCATTGATATAGGGAAACCCTGGATAAAGAAATTCCCCCAATAAGTACACGTCCCTACTTTCCCTACAACTTAAAATCAGAGAGTAGCCTAGAGCATCAAGATGTTAAGTGATTCATTCAGGGTCACACACCCAGTAAATATCAAAGGTTGGTCTTGAGCCCAAGTCATTCTGGCTTCAATGCCTGCCTCTAACTTATACTGGCTCTGTGTTTCTGGGCAAGTCACCTAAATTCTCAGTATCCCAGAAACTGTGCAAGACTATTTACAGAGCAGGTGCTGATCAAAATTAGCAGAGGGAATATCCTCAGAGAGAGTTCCCCTGAACTGATGAAACACCAGACCTCTATGTACTGTGTCTTGTAATGATAGTAGAAAGAGCATTAAATTTGGTACCAGAAGAACCTATAAAGAATTATCTTGAAGTAACTAGGTGGTAAAGTGGATAGAGAGCTAAACTGGGAGTCAGGAAGTCCTGAGTTCAAATCTAGTCTACTGTGACCCTGGGTAAGTCACTTAATCTTGGTTTGCCTCAGTTTCCTCCTCTGTAAAATGGGAGTAATAATAGCACCCACTTCCCAGGGTTGCTGTGAGAATAAAATGAGATAATATTTGTAAAGCACTACATAAACACTAGCTGCTATCTAGATGTCAGCTACAATAGTTGTTTTTATAATTAGCCCAGAACACTATGCATTTTTGCCAAGACAATGTAGGTGGCATTGCCCTGTCCCAATTCCTTCAGTTTTTTCCTCTATAAAATTAGGAATTGAATATTTCTAAGCAAGAAGGAATAGGGCTCCATGGGGCTAGGTTGGGAGTGTGTTTTGCAGGGAGAGTCTCTATTCTATCCTGCATTGCCAATGGTGGGTCTGAGTTCAGTCCCTCCTGCCCAGGGGGAGTTAGCTGGCTCTCCAGGGCTCCTTCTGTCTCCCTGGACCTGAATCCACTTTGAGAGAAGAAAGGAACACAGTTTTGCTTCTCTTTGTTTCTGTGTTTTTAGCAGGATCCCAAATCCATATTCTATGTGTGTGTACGCACATGTGTGCACATTTTTCTTTGTTTCTAAGAACCCTGTGTAGACATCTCTGTGTATCTGACTAAATCTGTGTCCCATCCAAGAAACCTGTTTATGCTTTGTGACCACAGCCCCAGGCACTAAATTATGGACCATAATCTGTTCATTCTCCATAACTGCCATCCCCTGATAGAGTGTAAGCTCCTTTAGGACAGGGCCTGTTTAAATTCTGTCTCTATATCCCCAGTGCCTTGCATAGTACTGACACTTCTTTAGTTAGGGTTGAGGTGTGAGGAGTTAGGAGGGGGATAAAAAGGGGGTGGAAGGTGGGGAAAGGGATTTTATCCCTATGGTGAACTTTAGGTGAAGAAATTCTCTCTACCTTATGCAGATAGAGCCAATTGTTCTGCAACTGACCATTTTGGAAAGTTTCCTGAGGCACTGACTGGGAGATTAAATAATTTGTGCATGCGTGCATGTGTGTGTGTGCGTGCGTGCGTGTGTAAGTGCGCGCACACGTGCGCGCCTGTATGAGCAATCACTGAATAAATTCCCATTTCCCGAGTCTAGGAGGTGTGGAGAGAGACAGTGGAAGAAAAGCTGGCCGAAAGGGGAGAGGAGAGCCCGGGAAAATGTGACCAATAGAAATGTAAATGCCATGAGCCTTAAAAATTATTTTCTAGGTTAAGGGTCAAATTTAGAAGGACTTTAAAAGGACAGGATGATCACCAAGCAGATGTCACTAATGTCAAGAAAAAATTATTTTCTTTTCCCTAGGGGAAACCAGAATATTTAGGCTCTACTGTGGCTGCTCCTGTTGTGAAGCTTGTGGACCATGAGTATGAACCACCCAGACTTTCCTATCACCCAATTTTTTGTGGACATCTTGATGGAGGGGACCTCCTGGCAGTGTTTGAACTTTTGCAAGTAAGTAGTCAAATAAGGTAACTCCTCTTAGGACAACACCAAATATCAGGGTACAGCAGGTCACTGAATGTCACAGATCATTGGAGACAACGTCAAACAGACAATCTCAGTGACCCACTACAATGGTAAGAACATTAGACTTAGAGTTCAGAGATCTGAATTCAAATCCTGGTTCCTAAACTTATTGGATATGTAATGATGTGGAAATCACTGTATCTTTTTTGAGCTTCACTTTCCTCATCTGTAAAGTGGGAACAATAGCACTTTCACTACATAACTCATAGGGTTCTTCTGAGAATAATAACATAAACATTCATCTTTATGTAAATATGTATGCATGCTATAATATACTTCAACAGAAAAACATTTTCTAAACATCATTATATTGCATAATACATTACATATTGATATTTTAATGCACACATAATTAATATTCAATATACATTTATAATGTGTACACATTTATTTAGTTCATTAATGCCTAAAAAACTTTCCTGAGAGTTATTAATATATGATAATAAAATCACACCATTCCATAAAACATTAAAAGAGGGTGGACTTCTAATTTCATTCGTATATAGAACTGCCACTTTCTTCTACCAATTCAGAGGTTAAATGACTTGCCCAAAGTTCAACAGCCAGGATGTGTCAGGGGCAGGACCTAACTACAAACCTTCTTGGCTCAGAGATTGGCTCTCTATCTGCTATGGCATGCTGCCTATAACTTATAATACTGATCAGATGATGATAATTATCTCCAATGCTTCAGTGGAGCCAGGATCTCACTGTCCTAGGCATTCTCTCCGTTGGTACAAGTTCAGCCAGGCATGCTGTCTTCTCCTGTGTGATTCTCATCCATATTCTTCCATGGATTCACCACAAAAGATCCATCTGAAATGTGGGGAACCTTTCTCTAGATCTTCTCACATTCTATGGGTAGCAGACTAACACTCAATCTATCCACACGATAGCCCTCAGTATCACTGCAAGACTGACCTAGATCCTTTTCTAACAATATACTTCCTCGGTGTTATCTCCTACACTTCTTTTTCTGCATAAGTCATTGTGGGAGGTAGAGGCTGTCTCTTGTTGACACCCACCATGAGTTTTTCCATTACTATTTGGGACATCCATAACTTGGATCCCTTGGAAAATGTGACAATCCAAAGTTTACAATTATATAGCAACTCCAGGAGAGCATTTGTGTTGAAAATATGGGTTTTGTCCTAAGCAGGGATGGGGAACCTGAGATCTTGAGACCACATGTGGCCCTCTAGGTCCTCAAGTGTAACCCTTTGATTGAATCCAAACTTCACAGAACAAATCCCCTTAATAAAAGGATTTGTTCTGTAAAAGTTGGACTAAGTCAAAAGGCTGCTGCCAAGGACCTAGAAGGCCATATGTGACCTCAAGGCTTCAGGTTCCCTACCCCTATTCTAAGGAGCCTCTTGAAATTGATCAAAGCACTGGACAGCTTACTAAGGAAGAGGCTGCATGGGGTGGCATAGAGGTGTCAGATACACAGCCTGTCTGTCCCAATACTCCAGAGGAGCAGAACCAGGTGAAAAGGCAATTGAGAAATATTTTAACTGAGAGATTTTTTGAGAAATATTTTATTGAGAAATATTTTAACAAAATAAATAAATAATAACACAATAGAACATAAATAGTGTCAATATGTGATTTTCTGAGGCAACATATGACTGAATAGGGTTTAGTGGCCCTGTTTCTATTTGAATTTGATTCTACTGATATGGTGGATAGAATGTTCAACCTGAAGTCATATATACATATCTTATTAATACAAATATATATAGACATATGAACATAACGTGAGTGTACAGATATATACACACATCTTTATATATCATACACTCACATGCAACAATTTTTTGCTTCGTTTAGTTTCTTAGAACATGTCATGACCATAACCCATCATGAACTTGTTATGGGAGACAGTCTCCTATTTGAAAGGTTTGATTTTGTCACTTAAAAAAAAAGTCTCTGTAGGCCAAAAACCTCTGGAGACTAGGGACCCTATCTTCACATGTGATCTCAATGTCCATTGTCTTTGTGACCATTCAATAGAATTAGCTTTCACTTATCTATTACAAAAATGGACTTGCTGATGCAGATTGTCAAAACTTACAGATAAATTACCCAGTGGATACAAGACTAGCTTTGAAGTGGAAAGACTCATAGGAAGGAAGGAAGCAAGCATTTATTAAGCTCCTACTATGTTCTAGGCATTGTGCTAAGCACTTTATGTATATTCTCTCATCCATCCTTACAACAAATCTAGGAGGTAGGGCTATTATGGGCCCTATTTTATAGTTGGGGAAACTAAGGCAGACAAAGGTTAAGTGACTTGCTCAGGGTCTTACAGCTAGTACCTCCTTGTAATGTCCTTGGTCCTCTCTGAGAATGGACAAACAACAAAAACAACAACAGCTAATAATTATCAGAGTCAGGAAAGGTTGAAGGCAAAAGGAAGAGGGGATGACAGAAGAGCTGCATAGATAGTGTCATGGAAACCACAAACTTGAGCTTGGACAGATTTTGAGAGGTGGTGGAGGACGGAAGAGCCTGGAGTCCATAGGGTCATGAAGAGTTAAACACATCCGAATGCCTGAGTAACAGCATTAACAACATGTTCCAGGCACTGTTAAGTACTTTACAAATATTATCTCATTTGATCCTCACAACAACCATGGGATGTACGTAATCCTTATTTTATAATTGGGGAAATTGAGGCAGGCAGGTTTTAAGTGACTTGCCCAGGGTCACACACCTCCTGTTTGAGGCTGGAACATGAACTCAGGTCTTCCTGACTCTCTATAGTGTTCTATCCACTATCTCTTCAACTTGCAACACCATTTGTTGAGTGATAGTATATGAATGGACAGATCGTTACAGCAGGCCAGATCCATGCTCCAGCTGGCCTACGATTCTGTCCCTTCCAGGGGCATCACAGCATGGTTGTTCTCCATGGTGTCAATATCAAAAGGTTAGGGCCTTATGTTCCAAAGAGCACTGACATCCTTTAGTGACCTGTTATGGAATTCTTTTTCATGCATTTTGCCTTTATAGAACATATTTATATGAAGAAAGGTAAAACTAGTATATGCCAGTATTTAGGAAAAATCTCTGGTTAAGAAGAAGGGTTAGGGTGGTCCATACCCAAGAGAGAGGACTTATCCCTTAAAATGTGTTGGAGAGTCCAAAACCCAAACTAACATCAGAGCTGAGATCCACTGGGCTGAGATAGATGGGGGAATCAATTACTAGTTGAAGGAAATCCATGGGAATATAGTAAAGATTAGAGTGTCAAGATAATAAATAATAATGACATCCATTTATAAAGAGTTTTAAGGTTTGCAAAGCATCTTATGATTATCCCATTTTTATCTTCACAACAATCTTGGGAGGTACAGGCTATTATTATTTCCATTTTATAGATGGGGAAACTGAAGCAGACACGTGCTAAATGACTTGCCCAGGGTCACTTAGCTAGTAAGGGTCTGATGTCAGATTTGAACTCAAGCCTTGTGACTTCGGGTACAGAGTTCTATTTACTGCACCACTTAACTGCCTAGTCACTGGGAAGGTTGAATACTTAATCCTAACTCAAGCCGCTTCCCAGAACTTTAAATCTTTTTATTCCAGGGCTGTGTACTAAATTGCCACAGGTACCCTATCTGGTCCCATGCAGGCTTGCCTGCTTTCTCCTAACTCAGGCACTCCTGCTGAGGCAAAAACCCATTCATCAGTCATGTAAAGTCATAATGACCCCCTTTCAGCCCCAGTTAAGCTAGGCCTAGTGTGCTGAGGTTCAATGAAAGAACCCATGCTTACTTACCATTACCTTTCATGATTTTATAGCATTATATCCTCTTAACTTTTGCTGGCTATATTGTAATGCTTCAAGGATTTGTGGTTTCGACAGAATGGATACCACCCGCCCACCCTCACCCTCTACCAACATAGGTCTCAGCATCTCCATTCATTCTTCCTAAATTGTTATGACCAAAATAATCCATCATTAATTAATGATGCATCTCTTTACACTTGACTATGCTGGTCTTTAGGCAACTAGATGGTGCAGTGGATAAAGTATAGGGCCTGGAATCAGGAAGACCTGAGTTCAAATCCAGCCTCAAATACATAAAAACTGTGTAACTCTGGGCAAGTCATTCACCCTGTTTGCCTCAGTTTCCTCATCTGTAAAATGATCTGGAGAAGGAAATGGCAAACCTCTCCAGTATCTTTGCCAAGAAAACCCCAAATCGGGTCATGAACTGTCAGATACAATTGAAACAACTCAACCGCATGAAGTCAAAAATCAGCAGGGGAAAATGAGATGAAAGAATTTCCCCCATGTAAGGTAACTACCCAAAAGTTAGGGAGGCTTATCATAATATGAATATATTAAGTAACAACATTTCCCTAAAACATTACCCTTCAAACACTACTTTCTTTAAAACACTAAGAAATTCAGTTTTGGTTATGGTGTCATTTCTGTTTCTAAAAACAGTATAACTATGGTGTATTTGAATTCAAGCCATTATTCCATCAGCATTCTTGAAAATTAATTTAATTCAAGTGGTACCTTTCTTTAACAATATGTCTCTCATGACAGCTATTTTCTTTTGTTTTCCTTTGTGGCTGTTCTAAAGTATAAAGGCATAGTTCAAATACTTGCATTGCTTTTTATAGGCTAAATAGCAGGATTCATCTTGCTACTATAACTTTCTTAAAGACATGGTTGAGTCATTTCAGTTGTGTCCTACTCTTTGTGACCTCATTTAGGGTTTTCTTGGCAAAGATACTGGGATTGGTTTGCTATTTCCTTCTCCAGCTCATTTTACACACGAGGAAACTGAGGCAAACAAAGTTAATTGACTTGCCTAGGGTCACCCAGCTGGTGTCTGAGGTTGGAAGTGAATTCAGGTTTTCCTGACTTGGCATTTCTTGGCATTCTATCCATTGTGCCGCCTAGCTGCCCCATGTCTTAAAGACATCAATTCAGACATACAAGGGAATCTTCCCTCTCTTCTGCTTGAAACAAAGCATGGACCATCCTCTAGGATGTAACTTCAAATCTAAGACACTTAGTAAGTGGCTAAAATTTGCAGAGCCCTGTCACACATAGAAAGGTGAATAAGACATAGTCCTTACCCTTGAGAAGTTTTTTAAACTAATAGAGGAAATAAGAGAAAGAGTTAGAAATGGAAGGGTCCCTAAAGGCCATCGAATCCAACCCTCTCATTTCATAGGTGGAGTACAAAGGCCCACAGAAGTTAGGTGACTTTCCCAAAGTCAGACAGGTAGTAACCATCAAAACTACTCTTCCAACCCTGGTCCTCTGACTCCAAATGCAGTGCTTTTTCTACTTTACTGTAATACCTCTATTTCAATCCAAGTCAATAAGCATTTATTAAGCACCTACTATATGCCAAGTACTGTGCTAAGCAATGGGGATACAAATAAAAGCCCCCCCCATCCCCAAATGTCAATTCCTGCTCTCCAAGTACTCACAGCCTAATGACTTCAACAGATTGTCCCTTTTGTCATTCTCATGCTATTATTTACATTTAATCTCTCCCTCTCTACTGCCTCATTCCCTACATCCTACAAATATGCCCATGCCACCCTATCCTGAAAAAACCCTCACTTGATCCTTCCATCACAGGTAACTATCATCCCATATCTCTTCTGTCCTTTGAAGCTAAACTTCTTGAAATATGTGCCTTCACTTTCTCTCCTCTCACTCTCTTAATTCCTTCCAATCCGGTTTCCCAACATTATCATTCTACCAGAACTGTTCTCTCCAGAGTTACTAATGATCTTAAGTGACATTGAATTTTGTCTTTTCTTTATTTTCATTCTCCTTGAGCTCTCTGAAGCCTTTGACCCTGTTGATTCCTCTCTTCTCCTTGATACTCTCCTTTCTAGGTTTTTAGAACCCCATTTTCTCCTGGTTTTCCTCCTAGCTATTTGACCACTCCTCTGTCTCCTTTGCTGGACTCTTTTCCAGATCATACCCTCTCTAACTGTAGGTGTATAATGTCAATGGAATATAAGATCTTCCCCACCCATGAATAGGCCTCAGGTGGAGCCCATTAAGGAAGTTTGCTTTTAGGAAGGCTTTCACACCTTTTGTTAATTTCTAGTAAGGTACTGAGTCAAAAGGGTTGTGATGCATTTTAAAGTTTTTAGTAGTTTCAAAACTGCATTAAGACTTTTGAGACATCCTAAATTATGAAAAGTATAGTGAGAATGGATCAGATATTAGTCAATAGAAATGCCAAGATGAATTAAGAAATCTATTGCAATAGTCCTAGTGAGAAGTGATAAGGACCAGAATTAGACTGGTTAGAAAAAAGGAGGCCAAGGCAAGATATGTTGGGGATTTAGAATTGCTAAAACTTAGCAACTGATTGGATAGAAGAGAGAGAGATAATGTGTAGGTGTCAGGGAAGACTGAGATCATGAACCCTGGTGACTAGGAAGATAGTAGTGCTTTCAAAAGAAATACAGAAATTGGGATTGAGGTGCAGGGATTTATGGAAAAGATAAGTTCCCTTACAGACATAAAATGGAGATAATGATATTTGCACATGCGGCATCTGCCTCAAGTCACTTCAGAAAGCATTTATTATCTCAGAGAAACAGGTTTGGCCTAGTTCCTAGAGCCAGCCTTGGGGTCAGGAAGATCAGAGTGAAAATCCTGCCTCTGACAATCATTGACTGTGTGAACAGGAGCAAATCACTTTCCCCCCAGGCAGCTTTCCAAGACTATTGGTTGTAGGGTGGACGTTGATTTAAGCTAATAGAAGGCATTTCCTTATAAGAATACTTGCTACTAATGAAGGGAACCAATGGATCTTATTGAGTCAGAGAGTGATGAAGTCAGACCCATGCTTTGGGAAGGGGAAATGAAATTTAAATGTCTACATTGGTTAGACCACACTTAGATACTAGTGTTCAGTTCATTTAGTAAATATTTTACTAAATGCCTATTTTGTGCCATACGTGGTGTTAGGTAATAGAAGGGATGCAAAGATAAACAAGTCACTTCTTCTGGGTACCACATTTTAAGAAGAATTCTGATATGCTGGAGCTCATCTGGACAAGTACTGTTTGGCTAATGAAAGGTCTTGAACCCATGTTACTTGAGTATTTGTTGCAGGAACTGGTATGTTTAGTCTGGAGAAAAGAAAAATTAGACCTAAAATGATGACAGTCTTAAAGTATTTAAAGAACTCTTTTGTAGAAGAAGGATTAGGTCATATCCTATAGAACCATATCATGTTAGATCTGGAACCTTAGAACTCCCTGAACCCATCCCTCTCATTTTGTAAGTGGGGAAATGGAGAAAACAGAGAGAAGAGGTCACTTGCCCAAGGTCACACAGATAGTTTAATAAGAGAGTCAGAACTTGAGCTCAGGATCTTTAATTCCAAATGGTTTTCTTGGTTCTAAAGGACTTTGCTGTTTTGCTTGTCCCAGGCCTATAATTGTATCATGGTAGGGAAACATTCAATATGGAAACTCCTTACACAAGCATAGCTCAGTAACTCTGTAACTTAGTCTTAGAGGGTTGCCTTGGCCACTGAGATACTAAGTGATTCACCCAGTGTAATGTAGCTAGTGGGTATGGAAGGTAGGATTGAAAACCAGATGCTCCTGATTCTAAGGCTAGACCATTAGGAGAGTACACTGCATTGCTGCCCCTGAATGCATAATTAGAACCAATTTATAGACACTTCAGTAAAGTAGATTTTAACTGAATTTAAGAAGTAACTTCCTGGCAATTAAAGTCATCCAGAGTATAGAGAGCTCCTCAGTTACCTCAGAAGGTACTGAATTCCCTATTCCAGGAGGAATGCTGCGGTTATTAGATTCCACGGCTAGGATTTCTTTCAATATTATCATCCTAAAATATGATTCTAGGATCTATGTATCAGCCCACATTATTCCTCATTAAATGTTCAAATGAAAGCATTCCTCCAGAAGGCTGCTGTGATTAGAGAAGTTGTTGGATTATCTATGCATTCCATTTATCTATGCCTGATCTTACTGACCTCATTTCCATAAAAAACACATTGTGGGTACTGTAACACTTCAAAATGCATGCTGCATTATGGGTGTCTTGATGTGAGGATTAGATGAGATTAGATTAGATAAGGCCTTTATTAAAGATTTGCTCGGTGAAAGGCACAGTGGCCAGCTCTGAGAATATATGCAAGTATAAGAAAAGGGCAGGAGTTTACATTCTAATTTTCATTCAGTCATTTTCAGTCATGTCTGCCTCTTCATGACCCCATTTTGGGATTTTCTTGGCAAAAATACTGGAGAGGTTTGCCATTTCCTTCTTCAACTTATTTTATGAATGAGGAAACTAAGACAGACAGGATTAAGTGATTTACCCAGAATCACACAACTACTAAGTGTCTGAGGCCAGATTTGAATCCATAAAGATGAGTTTTCCTGACTTCAGGTCCAGCATTCTATCCACTGCACTGGGCACTGGGGGAGAAAGTGAGGCTGGTAACTTTGCATCCTCACTCACTTAAATCCAATTCACTTGCATGCCGTGGCACCACCTCCCTGATGTCATGAACAAATATCCACAACAACCACTGCACCACCTAGCTACCCTTTCCATTCTCATAGGGGAAGACAATACATTTAAAATGGTCTAAAATGGATGGGGGAAAATGTACCTGAGTAAGGGCTAGGTCACAACCATCAGGAAGTGAGTCAAGCTAGAGGTGAGGGTTCTTCCTTGAAAGGAGCTCACCAAATGAAGTGAGAGGCTACAGGAATGAAGGTGTCTCTCCCATGAAAAGGCTGATGGGGTGAAGGAAGTTACAAAGGTAGTTTAGGAAGGAGGTTTAAATGGAATTCAGATGGGAGGGGGAATAGAACTGGATTTTCTCTTGGGTGTTGTCAGTAAGCTCCATGGAACTAGATGGGGAAAACATCATGCTGATCTTTTGAATGTTGGACTACACTGGTGGTATTTTAACCAGTCTGGGACTTGAACCAACCCCATCTGCTTATCTAAAATTCTCACTGCAGCAGTTGCTGTAGTCTTTTCAGTACACCATCCTATTTGATAAATAGATGCCAATATTGTCCCATTGCAAAAGTAGCCGCATGTTGGCCTGGAGCAAATCCAATAATTAGTTCAGTCCTTAAAGTGCTTTGGGATCCCTCCTGGTTTGAATTGCCCTAGAAATAACTGATTGGCTGTGACTGGTAGAGCTTTTCTCAGGAATTCAAGTGGGGCGTTTTCCTATCCAGAGCATTTCATTGGCCAAACTCAAGCAGCCTCAGGAAGAGGAAACATATGGTGCTCTGTTTTCAAGATAAAACTAGAAAATGTAGCAGGATTGCATCCGTTGTGTGGCTTTATTCTCTGCAGGGAGAGTCGATTATTGGCTTTCTAAATTATATACAATTTTGGACACTGAACTGCTTAACTCTTCACCACAATGTCAGAGATTCATCATTAATTTTGCTGAGCTCCTGTATACATCAGCCCAGTCCATTTGGAACCTTAATTATCCTGAGCTTGCTTCATATTCCTGGTGTCTGACCCGCTCAGAAAGACTCCTTTTTCCTGTGACTGTTCCTGGTAATAAGCTCAACCACACCTGCTTCTGCCAAAACACCAGCTGTGTGGGAAGCAGAAATGACAGGAAATCCAGTTCCCCTGGCTTGAGGTTCAAATAGGCTTTCTAGCATATGTTCTTTTTTTCTTTCTTTTTTTTTTTTTTTTGGTTTTCTTTTTCTGGCTCATTGTGTCATTCAATCAAAAAATATTTGTCAGGCACTTTCTGGATGCAGAGCAGAACATTACCAAGTGCTAGAGAAAGTATTTAAACCTAACAGTCACTGCCTTAAGAGTTTAGGATCAAGACTGGCAAAGCAACCATTGCAGAAAACAGCTGCATATGCAATTCAAAAACATTTATTCAGAGCCTGTTTTTGACTGTTTCCAATTTATCCTGAATATATCATATTTGTACACAGTTGTTTGCAAGTTGTCTCTTCTATTATATTCTAAGTCTTTTCAGAGAAGGGATCGTCTTTTACTTTTCTTTGTATTCCTAGCACTTAGTACAGTGCCTGGCACACAGTAAGTGCTTAATTAAATGTTTATTGACTGACCAACTACTCCCACAAATTAAATTCCTCCCAGTCACAAACCCAACCAATCCTACTTTTTACAAATGCTTCTTGTACTTAGTAAAGACATCTCTCAAAATATGTGGTGTTTCAAAAGGTTCGAGAGATTTTATTAATCGTTTTAATAATAATGTCAGCATATTTATTAATAATAGGATGGTCATTTGGCCATCTCTCTTAGACCAAAGACCCTCTTGATGGTGGGTTCACAGTTTATATACCCTTGGAAAAGTAGGTGTTCTTCAAGGTAGCCGTCAAGTCTGATTGGTTAACAATTAATGAGAAAATGAATATTACAACGAGAGGGGCTATATTACAATGCCAGTCTTGGGGTACATGACTTGGATTGCCCAAATCTTGAACTTATCAATTTCCATATCACTCGTCTGACAAAAGAGAGAATTTTTCCAGACCTGAGTAAACAAAATGAATAGGAATGCACTCATTAGCCTAAACTTAGAATTTCTTTTAATGTCTGTGATTAGATCTCAGCTATCCTTGCTGGGTATTTTAGAAAGATTTCCCACACTGGTTGATTTCCAGATGAGAAAGTAGAAAATGGGAAAAAACCTTGGTTCAGATTCAATAGTTACTTGTTAGTAAATGAGAATAAAACCATTATTTCTCACAAATCAGAAGAATAAGTGATCTTTGCTGTCATCATTGTCGTTGTCATTGTGACAACCATAATAACACCAGTTTGATCCATTGCTTAGCCTCACTTCCATGAGTAATAGTTTAAACATCAGTGGTATCTTGAGTCAAGAGAAGGGTAATGAACAAAGGTTACCCAGCATAGCACAGAAGATAAGGAAGTGATCAGATTGAGGATGGAGCTAATCAAGGGAGCCCTGTTGGAATGGATGAGCTTTGTAGCAGGTCTGAAAGGAGATGGACTGTTAGATTAGTGAAGGGAGATGGGGGCATTACGTTGGATATGTCTAGCCCTTTCCAAGAAATTGGGGTAGAACATAATGACACCTCCATTGTTATGTGCGTGTACAAAACTGTGAAGATAAGCTTTGTACATCCCAAAGATTTATGTTTAAGAATTTCATTTTTATTTCTCTAGAAAAAATGTATAGTGTAGTGACTAGAGTGTTAGTCTTATTGTGTGACCTTGGGAAAGTCATGTAACTTCTCAGCCTCAATTTCTTCATGAAAAACAAGAATGATAACATCTAGAATACTTCCCTAAAAGGGTTATTGTGAAGCTGAAACAAAATAATGTGTGGAAAGCACTTGGTAGACCATAAAATGTTATAGAAATAAATTATTATCGTTTAGTCATCATCATGTATGCTGTGATATAATCAGAGGTTTCCATGAGCATCTGTCACAATCATATTGGATATTTCTCCATGTAAAAAGTGAGGGAGGGGAATAGGTTTTTTTGTTGTTGTTGAAATCTTTAGATTTTATATCACCTTCATTTCTCCCACTCCCACCCAGAAAGCCTTCCCTTATCACAAAATAATGAAAAAAAAGCAGTGCATTAAAAGTAGCCAAGATATTAACCAAGTCTGACAAGATATGCCATGTTCCATGCTTATAGTCTCCTTTTCATCATAGAAGATGCATTTTTTCATGTCTTCCTTGAGGACAGAATTGTTCATTATAATTATATTGTAATTATAGATTTTTTTTCTTTTTAGTTCTTCACATTTGTATTATTATAGTCATGAATCTTGTGTATATTATGTGTATTGGTTTCAAATGCCTTCCTATGCTTCACTGTTATTCATGTTAATTGAATTTTATGAATCAGTGATATTCCATTACATTTATGTACCACAATTTATTTAGTCCAGGGATGGGGAAGGGCCACACTTGAGGACCTAGAGGGCAACATGTGGCCTCAGGGCCACAAGTTCCCCACCCCTTATTTAGCCATTCCCTGGATGGTGGGTACCTGGCATCAATTTTGTTTCCAGTAATTAGTTGCTACAAAAGTGCAGCTAGGAATTTTTGTTTTATCTGTTACCTTTCTTGCAGTCTTTGACCTGTTTTGTGCATGTGCTTAGTAGTGGGATTTCTAGGTCAAAATACATGGATATTTAAGCTACTTTTTTTTAAAGCATAATGCCAAATCACAGAAATAGGTATTTCTTTTTTAAATAAGTTTTTAATTTTTATATAATCTTAGTTTCCTTCACTATTCTTTTGCCTTCCCCTCCCAGAGAGCCATCCCATATAACAAATAATATTTTCAAATTAATAAAGGCAGAATAAATCAGCATAACCAGTTAATACATCCAAAAGAAGTCTGAAAATATGTGAAATATACAACACTTATGGACTTCCCACCTCTGCAAAGTGATGTCGTGGTAATGTCTTCTCATATGTCTTTTTTTGAGCTCTGCTTTTTTGCTAATTAGCACATTCACTTCTGCTTTGTGTGTGGTTGTTCATTCCATTTACATCATAGTAATTGTGAATATTATTTTCATTACTAAAATTCTCATTATTTTACTTTATATCAATGCATGTAGATATCGCCATGCTCCTCTGTATTCATCACATTCTTTATTTCTTAAAGCAGAGTGATATCACATTTGTGTATCCCAAATTGTTTAGCCATTCCCCAACTGATGGACATCTACTTTGTTTGTAATTCTTTACCATTCTTGCTATCACAAAAAGTGTTACTATGTTTCATACATACACACAGCTCCACCAACAATGCACCAGTGTGCTTATCTTTCCACCCTCCAACATTAACTATTCCCATCTTTTGTCATCTTTGCCAATTTACAAGGTGTGAGATGACACCTCAGCATTGTTTTGATTTGCATTCCTTTTATTATTCATTTCGAATGTTCTTTCATATGGCTACTAGTTTGTAGTTCTTCTTTTGAGAACTGTTCATATTATTTGACCACTCATCACCAGAAAATCTCTTTTGGTCAGATAGATATGGGTAATGTCTATTAATTGTTTATATATCTTGGACACCAAATTTATCAGAAAATTTTAATATAAAGATAGAACTAGTCATTTCTAAAGTATGACTGTGGCATTTGTTCTTAACTATCCCTGCTTTATACAGTGAATAAAGCACAAGACTTGGAGTCAGGAAGACCTGAGTTTGAAACCTGCCTCAAATATTTCCTACTTATGTTACCTAGGACAAGTCACTTAGCCTGTTTTCCTCATTTTTCCATCTGTAAAATGAGAGTAATAATAGCACCTGCCTCCCAGAGCTATTGTGAAAATAAAATGAGATAAAAATTAAGAAGTGTGTGGCACAGTGCCTGGCACATAGTAGGTACCATGTAAATGTTAGCTACTAATATTTCATATTTATGTAGTACTTTAAAGTTTGCAAGGCACTTTACATGAAGTTCAAAGTAAATAATGTTCAACACCATTGAGAAGTAGCTTGGTCCCCATTCCCCAGGATCCTCTTGGTTTTCTTGTCCCCTGCTAATGAGCATTTGCTTTGTTTGTCAGGTTCCTCCCTCGGGCCCACAAGACCTTCCTCGCTTTGACCCATCTGACGTTGCCCAGATCTATCCAGTCCCTGCCAACATTCGTCCTGTGCTGAGTACGTACAGAGTAGAGGTAAGACTTAGAAAAAGCTTCTGGAATTTTCCAACAGATTCAAAGGCATTAAAATTCCCCTTAATTTTCTAAGAGGGCAGGATATCATTTGAATTATGACATTAGTCATAAATTTGGAATTTGGATCATTTCAATTCAGGGAGAGGATATTCCCCCCCACTAATGTAGATCAGCACTTGCTTTGCAAATAATAGTCTTGCAGAGTTTCCTGGGACACCGAGAACTTAAGTGATGTGCCTAGGAACACAAAGACAGTGTGTCAAAGGCAAGACTTGGACCTATCTCTTCTTGGCTCCGAGGCAATCTCATGGTCTTGTGATCCCGCTAAGGACACAAATAGAGATTTTTGCCATCGTTGTTGTTGATGTCATTTTCCCTGTGCTTGAAGAAACACAATTTTGAAGTTATCAAGGTGTGATTAGTACTCAAAGTTCCCGAAGAAAGAAAAGATATTAAAGACTTTGTCATTACTAAGAAACAGAAAACCGAGGAAATATAACTACTGACCCTTAAGATTATGTTCCCATTTATAGAAACATTTTATAAGAACTTTCTACCCAAGCATCCAAAATAAAGAACAGACAAACTTTTACAAATGATTTACTACAGCAGACCACAGAAATGAAGACTCTGAGAGTTGTAAAGGACCTTGGTGTCCAATCCATCTCGTCTAATCCATCTATCAAAGGAATGTGCTCTAGTATCTTTGCCAAAAAACAAACAAACCAGCAGAGCCAAGATGGCGGAGTAGAAACAGCTCATCCAAGCCACTCTGCCCCCAGATTCCCCCCAAACTATGTAAAAGGGGATTCTGAACAACTTCTGGAGCCCCAGAACCCACAGAACAACACAGAGAAGCTAACCTCCTGCTGAGGACAGCCCAGCAGCCCTGCAGGAAGGACCAGCGCAGTGGTCTGGGAGCTGGCAGCGTGCAACGGGCAGAGGGCAGGAAGAGGACCCGAGCGGAACCCAGGTCCCCGTGAGCCGAGGTTTTAGCCCCAGGGCAGCAGGGCCAGCAGCCGGCTGGAGGAACCCCAGAACACCAGCAGCCATGGCGACTCCAGAATTATCAACATAGACATGCCTAGGACAAAGTAAGAGGTTAGTGTCCTATGGACTTTGGGACCTGTATTTGGGGAATGCGTCAGCTCCCTCCCCTGGGGGCTAGAAGCCGCTGAGGAGACACGCCATTTTGTAGTTTTCAGAGGCAGCTCCAGCTCCCAGCCTGCAAAATTGTAGGGAGATCCAGCGATCAGTCTTGGGGGGTAATCGCTCTTGCTTTAACCTCCCTGGATCTGGATTGTGATCTAGGGTGGAAGTTGTGGGTGGGTTTACAGCTTGCCAGAAACGGAAGTTGCCCCCCACACGTTCGGGACGATAATTCCTCTATCTGGCCTTAAAGCCATAGTGTGGCAACAAGCCCAAAAGTCAGGCAATCAAGTGGCAACATGCCAAGGCAAAGGAAACAGAAAAATGCAAACCTAGACTCCTATTTTGGGGGCATAGAGCGGGAAAAGGACTGTGAGGTCAGAAGTCCTGCTCCAAAAGCCCCAGGGGAAAACATGAGTGGGTTGCAGGCCATAGAGGACCTTAAGAAGGACTTTAAAAATCAAATAAGAGAAGTGGAGGAAAAATTGGAAAGAGAAATGAGAAGGATGCAGGAAAAGTATGAAATGAGGGTCAACAGCCTGACTGAGGAAAACAACACCTTAAAAAATAGACTAACTCAAATGGCAAAGGAGGCCCAAAAGGGCAATGAGGAGAAGAATGCCTTAAAAAGTCTAATTTGCCAGATGGAAAAAGAATCTCAAAAGTTCACTGAGGGGATTCATTCCTTCAGAGTTAGACTGGAGCAAATGGAAGCTAATGACTTTATGAGAAATCAAGATGCTGTTAAGCAGATCCAAACAAACGAAAGATTAGAAGGCAATGTGAAATATCTCATGGGAAAAACCACTGACCTGGAAAATAGATCCAGGAGAGACAATTAAAAAATTATTGGACTACCTGAAAGCCATTATCAAAGAAAGAACCTAGAAATCACCCTTCAAGAAATTCTCAAGGAAAATTGCCCTGATGTTTTAGATCCAGAGGGCAAAATAGAGGTTGAAAGAATCCACAGATCACCTCCTGAAAAAGATCCCAAAAAGAAAACTCCCAGGAATATTATAGCCAGGTTCCAGAATCACCAGATCAAGGAGAAAATACTACAAGCAGCCAGGAAGAAACAATTTCAATATTGTGGAAACACAATCAGAATAGCCCAGGACCTGGCAGCTTCTACACTGAGGGATCAAAGGGCATGGAATATGATATTCCAGAGGGCAAAAGAACTGGGAATGAACCCAAGGGTCACCTACCCAGCAAAACTGAGTATTTTGTTTCAGGGGAAAATATGGTCATTCAGTGGAATAGAGGACTTTCAAGCATTCTTGAGGAAAAAACCAGAATTGAATAGAAAATTTGACATCCAGACACAAGAAGGAAGAGATGCCTGAGAAGGTAATCAGGGAAAAGAAATCAAAAGGAACTTATCAAAGTTGAACTATTTACATTCCTATATGGAAAAGCAATAACTGTGACTGATGATATCTTTCTCACTATGAAAATAATGGAAGAAGGGTGTGTGGTCATATGAATACATATGTGAATGTGTGTGTATATGGTTACAGTTATATATGGATAGAGGGCATAGGTTGAATTTGTTGGGAAGGGAGAATACTCAAGGGATGAAATTATGAGGTGATAGAGGAAAGTGGCAAGAGGAGATGGGGAGAGACAGGGTAGGGTAAACTATCTCATGTAGAAGAAGCAAGGGGAAGTGGTTGCAAGGGAGGGGGAGAATAGGAAGGCAAAAAAGGCAAAACCACATTCTCATTGAATTTGGTTCAGGGAGAGAATGACATACATACTAAATGGGATATCTCAACCTGCAGCAGAATAGGGGGAAGGAGGATGAGAGGAGGGATGATGGATGGGAGGGCATCCTTGGGGGGAGGGGAGGTTGGAAGTACCCACTATAGAAGAGGGACAGGATCATGTAGGGAATGGACCAGGTGGGGGGTGGGATGAGTGGGAGGGAATTATAAGCAGCCTTGTACAATATATCTACTATGATAATGTTTTGCATAGCTAGACATGTACAACATATACTGAATTACTTATCTCCCCAGAGGGAATGGGTGACAAGGGAGGAAGGAAATGGATCTGAAATTCGAGGTCTTAACATTAAATGTTTCAAATATATATAAATACTATTATTAATACTCTTTTGCTTATAATTGGGAGATAAGATGTGTAGGCATTGGGACACAAAGATTCACCTTCCTCTAATGGAAAAGTCAAAGGGGGTATGGGAGAAAGTATGGGAGAGAGCAGATTGGAGGAAGCAATAACTTGTGGGACTGCTATTCTGGGAGGTTGGGTAGGGGAATAACGGAGGGAAAATGATTGTAACTCAAAATCTGGCGGAAATGAATGATGTAAAACAGAAGTTAATAAAGCATTTGTTTTAAAAAAAAAACAACAAAAAAGCAAACCCAAAAGCCCAAATGGGATCACAAAGAGTTGGAAATGACTGAACAAAAACACTTCTTTAGGAGGATATTTTTTCTTAATAGTTGAAATCTTGCTTCTGCTATACACGACCTAGGTAACCTTATGAAAGTCCCTTAACCTCTTGGTCTCAGTTTCTTCATCTGAAAAATGAGAGCACTGGACTAAGATGCCCTCTGAGGGTCTCTTCCAGCTCTAGAATTGTGATCATATGGTCCTTTGGCCAGGATGCCCCCCATGGGGTTGTCAAGCTGTGGCCTGTGGCTCAAATCTGGCCTGCCACCTTTTTATATGGACTGTGAGCTAAGAATCATTAGCTCCTGAACCATACAAAAACAGGCTGTAATGTACAATTTGGATAGTTTGCTGACCTCTGGTGAACTGATGTAGTAGAGAGAGTGTTGTAGATATAGTCATAAAGATCTGTCTTCAAATCCACTAACCAGCTGGATGATCTTGGGCAACTGATTTAACCTTCCTGGGCTTCAGTTTCTTCATTTGTAAAATGAATTGGCTGGACACAGTGACTTTTTCTGGCTCTAAATATGTGATTCTTACCTTTGCCTCTAAAAATCCTTTAAGGCTTAGTTAAGGGACCACATCTTAAAGGAAGTCTTTCCTGATTCTCCTACTTGTCTTCTCCCTCCTCAAATTATATATATATATATATATATATATATGCATGTATGTATGTATGTTTACAGCTTATATGTCTCCTCCTCCCTCCAAGAAACTGTAAACTACCTGAGGGCAGGTTTTGTTTTGTTGTTTTTGTTGTTGTTCTCTCTCATTCTGCAGAATGGGTGCTTAATAAATGCTTGGATTGATGGACTTTTCAGACCTTCTCTTGTTGACTCTTCTTTTGGGTTCGTCTCTAGGTACTCTTCTGGGGTGTCCGAGAAATGAAGAAAGTTCATCTGCTCTCAGTGGATCGCCCTCAGGTGCTCATAGAATGTGCTGGGAGAGGAGTCAAATCCTGTGTGATCCAGAGCTACAAAAATAATCCTAACTTCAATGTCCAAGTGGACTGGTTTGAAGTGGTGGGTCCCTCTTATGGGTCATTACTGCTATTTCCTGTGTGGGGGATGTGCTTTATTTTCTTTCAATTTGTTTTTTAGGGCCTGTGAATATGTATTGTGGCATAATTAAAAAACGTACTGACTCTGATGTCAGAGGATTTGAGTTCAAATCCAACCAATAACACTACTGGTGTGACCTGGGACAAAATGTTTTACTTTTCTGGCCCTTAATTTACTCAAATGCAGAATAAGGGAATTGGGCTAGATAGATGGTCCCTTTCCCTTCCAGCTCCCTAATCTCTGATCCCAAATCATACTAATTAGAGGAAAGAGTCAGTTTGAAGAACTGAAGAATCCAAATTATATGATAAAATCATTTCTGTTTTTTTTTAATTTAAAGTACTTAGATACTTAAATGAATCTGCAGTGTTACAAGTGTTGGCACTCTTCCCAACAGTACAGAGTACAATGCATCCAGTCCTTCTCATCCCATGTGACTCTTGTCTACATCTGTTGTCAAATCCTTCACATGGGATGTACCCAACAAGCATGTTTTCTTAGTGTGTGCCTATCACCAGAGCACCAGGGCAGCCAGGTGGCACAGTGGATAAAGTACTGGACCTGAAGTCAAGACTCATCTTCCTGAGTTCAAATCAGGCCTCTGACACCCACTAGCAGTGTGACCTTGGGCAAGTCACTTCACCTTGTTTGCCTCAGTTTCCTCATCTATAAAATGATCTGACAAAGGAAAAGTCAAATCCCTCTGGTATGCTTGCCAAGAAAACCCCAAATAGGGTCACAAAAAGTTGTATTTGACTGAAACAATGGAAACACAACCACCACCAGTAGAGTTCCTGGATGGCCCCTTAGTTATCTATCCTTTGTTCCTGTTACGTGATTGGTCACACCCTTTTCTAGTCAATTTCCTGGATAACATTTTCATCACACGTTTACTACATAGTTCCTTACTGGCGATATTGGACAGCTTACTCCTGCCCTATGAACATCTGTCTACTGCCTTCAGAGATGGTGATATTCCATGCTTCCCAGTGGTATAGTATAGGAATAATATACATATACTAAATCTAACTGGGCTTACAAAGTATTGTCAAGTCCTTATAGAACTTACCTAGTGAATAGATTAATTATTTGTAATGAAAATCTTTGTTAGTAACACCCAAATTGACTCAAATGCCTGATGGTGTTGGAAAGCAGTTTCCTCTCCAGGTTTTTAAAACATTTCTTTCTCAGTCTTTTTCCCTACAAAAAATACGCACTGTCAATGAAGAAAGGCTTTGTTCTCTTTTGCCTCAAACTATTCCAATAATCACAAATCTCAAATTGGTAGAGTCTAAAATTAAGACTTTATAATGAATTGGCAAAATCCCTAGAGAATATAATGGATTCCTACATATTGTGAATTAGTGATAAAAACACTGACTTAGCATTTTTGGATGAGTCAGGAGCCCTGGATCCTATACCTAATCCCACTGGTCAATGGTCATATGACTTAATCAAGTCCTTTTACCTCTATGACCCTCAAATTTCTTTTCCCTAAAAAAAAAAAAAAGTAATACTACCTGTAATGTCTTACCTTATAGAATTAAATGAGGGGAAACCTTCCCCAACCCCTCTTAATTCTAGTGCTTTCCCTCTGTTAATTATTTCCTATTTATCATGTATATAGGATAATATATATGCTTTGCACATATTTGTTTACATGGTGTCTCTCCAATTAGATTGCAAGCTCCTTGAGGGCAGAGACTGTCTTTTGTCTCTTTTTATATCCTCAGCACTTGACATATGCTTGGCACATTAATAATTGATAAATGCTGGCTGATTGAAGACATTTTTTTTCTATACAAATATTATAATTAATAATGGTCATAGTAATTAAAAATAATAAGACCTATTGGGCCTATGTGGAAAATATATTATCTGGAGTTTTTCAAATAATACATTTCAATCACCAGTGTATTCTAATTTCTATCATAATTCCTGGGGCACTGAAAAGATCCTTGCCCAAGATCAAATAACTAGTAAATGTCCGAAGCGGGATTTTAATTCTTGACTATACATCTAGTGCTTTATTTGTTATACTATGCTGATCTGAACTACAATAGTCAAGGGATGAAATCACAGATACTTAAAATATTAAAATATCATCGTTGTTAATTTCAGTCATGTCCTGCTCCTTCTGACCCCATTTTGGTAAAAATAGTAGAGTAGCTTGCAATTTTTTCTCCAGCTCATTTGATGAGAAAATTAATGAGAAAAAGATGAGAAAATGAGATGAGAAAAATGATGCAGAGTTAAGTGACTTGCCCAGGGTCACACAGCTAGTAAGTATCTGAGTCTGGATTTGAACTCAGGAAGATGAGTCTTCCTGATTCTCAGGCCAGTACTCTATCCACTGTGCCAGATACCTCGACACCCTGAAATATCATATACACTCGAATTTTTTTTAATTTTAAGCCCAGATCCTGCTGAGGCTCTATATTTTACTATCAATACACTCAATACATATCAAAATGAATATTTTCTAACAATTGCTCTCTTTGATTATATTTGTTATAAACTTAATGGTCCCAGGAGTAGTAACCTTTGAATAATCTTCTACCAGGAATTGCCTGAGAATGAGCTCCTTCACCCACCTCTGAGCATCTGTGTGGTGGACTGGAGGGCTTTTGGGAGGAGCACTCTTGTGGGCACCTACACTGTCAACTGCCTCAAGCAATTTCTGTGCAAATCTGGGGAACTCCCAGCCTCAGTCTCTGAGGTAGATGCAGCCCAACAAGTTCAAGGTAAGAACCTCCCCGGGTATCAACCCCTTGAGGCCATGAGAACTGCTCCTAAGGCAGCCTCCTTCAGTGGTGCCCTGGGAGTGGGGGTTACATCTACTTCTGCTGATCATTTGCCCATTAAAAGGTCAAATATTAGAGAAGAATGTCAATGGAGGACGTAATAGACATGCTTTACCTTGAGGGTCTGGATTGTCTAATGCCATGAAATATTGACAGATTACATATTTTCTTTGTCTTGGTTTCCATAGTATGGAGTAGGAAAAAAGAAACCCTTGAAAATTATTCAAGGAATCAGGTAGTGTAGAAAACTAGCTTCGAAGCCACGTTTTCATATTACCTCTAGGCTTGAAAACAATTTCTTTTTTTTTTCTTTTTGACATTTAAAGCCTTTCTCAGCCAAGCTCCAGTCTGACATTTCTTAAAAAACAAAACAAGACAAAAAACTAGATTTATTAACTTACATGATAACCCTTATAACATTTTGCATCATTAAAGTTTTTTTTAGTATCCAATATGTCCCATTTTACTGTGATCACTTATTGTACATAATTGTACATAATTGGCATTAAGTTTGTAAGATTTTTGCTACATATTCCTTAATTCATCATTACAAAACCACATTTTAATCATACTAGAACCTATATGAACAAATCCTTCAGCTAAGGGGATTTGTTCTGTGAAGCTTAAATTCAGTCCAAAGGCATGCACTTGAAGACCTAGAGGGCCATATGGTCTCCAGGCCTCACACTCCTGTTCAATATTAAGCTTATCTTTGATACCTAAGTGTTACCTTTATCATGGCCCATAGGTTTTCATTTTTTAAAAATATTTACTTATCTATTCATTTATTTATTTGCTTATTCATTCACCTATTTACTTATTCATGCATTTTTTAAGGCAGTTGGGGTTAAGTAACTTGCTCAAGGTTACATGGCTAGTCATTTTTATGTGTGGGTGCTCATTTTCTGAGGCCAGAACCAATCCCGGGTCCTCCTGACTCCGGGGCCAGCACTCTTAATCACTGTGCCATCTGGCCGCCCCTAATGCATTTGTTTTTTGCAAGTGCTAATTTTCTTTCCCTTCCACTTTCCCCCCTCCAATTGAACAATAAAAATAAAATGAAAACTCTGCCAACAAATATATAGTCCAGCAAAACAAAATTTCCATGTTGATCATATACAAAAAACTATATGTCTCATTCTCCATTTTAGTTCCTCATTTCTCTCTCACAATGTGGGTTAGCTTCATCTTCAGGCCTCTGGAAATATTTCAATCTGTCTCTTCACCAAACACTGTCCTTCATGTACTCTACTGCTTAGCCAAAATGGTTTTCTGAATCTTCCATCTTACTTACCCCTTTTTGAATACTGATCTCCTTCAAAGCACAATTCAAACACTACCTCACATAGGAAGCATTTCCTGATCTCTCCCAGCTACTGATGCCTCCCACCTAACCCAAAGATCTTGAATTTATTTTGGCTGTATTTTATGTATGCTTATCTATATACATGTTCTCTCTCTCTCTCTCTCTCTCTCTCTCTCTCTCTCTCTCTCTCTCTCTCTCTCTCTCCCTTCTTTCCTTCCTCTCCCTCTTCCTCCCTCCCTTCTCCTCTCTTTCTCTGTCTCTGTCTCTGTTTCTGTCTCTCTCCCCTTTCTTCCCTCCCACCACTCCCTACCTCTCTCAATAGAATGTAAACTCCTTTAGGAGAAGAATTATTACATTTTTATCTCTTTGCCCCTAGTACAATGTCTGGTAGACAGTAGGTGTTTAATAAAAGCTTGTTGATTGATTCCTTCAGTAATCTAGCTCAGTCAGGCCAAAGCTATTTCTTTGACTTGGATGATCCAGATTATTGAAGTTGTGTAGACCTGCTTCATAAATGGCAACAGTTCTGATTTTGCTCTCCCTTTGCTGTGTTTTGGGTTTCAGCTGTACCTGATTCAGCAGTGGAGCCAGAACCATCTGAGTTACTTGTGTCATCCCAGGACCCCCCACCAGATCACATCTATGTTCAGGTTGAGCAGCCGCCCACTGTTGTACCAGACACAGCCCAGGTTCAGACAGCTGGCATGGCTCTCTATGACATCCCTGACTCCTCACCGATGCTGGAGCCAGAAATGAAGCCTGCAATTCCTGAGCTACCAAAGGAGGGAAAAGTAAAGGTCAGAGTCCTGTAGAATCTAGAGGGTCCTGAGGGGTTTGTATGGTCCAATTCCTTCACTTTGTAGCTGAAGAATCTGAAGCCCAGAGAGGGAAAAGAACTACCAATCAATTAAGATGGCTTTATTAACTGCCTACCATGTGCAAGGTGCTGAAACTACGAATAAAAAATGAGATAGCCTCTGCCCTCAAGGAGCTTATATTCTTCTGGGGAAGAAGGAGGTGGGCCAACATTTCAGATGAATAAATATAGGATATATAAGAAGTAAATGCAAAGTGATTGGAGGGAAGGGCACTAATAGCAGAGAAAATAAGCAAAAATCTTTTTGAAAATGTGATACTTGAACTGAACAGTGAAGAGAACAAGGGGATCTAAGAGGAAAAGTTGAGGAGGAAGGACATTCTGGGCATGAGGCTCAGCCTGTATAAAAACAAAGAGGTAGGAAATGGAACACTGTGTCCAGGGACAGCAAATAGAAGAGTTTGTCTGAAGTGTAGAGTTCATGAGGGGGAGTGATGTTTGAGGCAGGATGAAGCCAGACTGGAAAAGGCTTTAAATGCCATAAAGAGGAATTTGTATTTTTTTTCCTAAAGGCAAGTGGGAGCCCTTAAAGTTATTTGAGCAGGGGAGTAAAATGGTCAGACTAGACTTGTCTGGATCACATGAGTGTTCAGATTCACCACTAGACTAAGACTAAGCCAGTCATCTCATCCCAAGAACCCTCCTCCCACCAGATCTATATCTAATTGTGTAACCATTCATGACTGTCCCAGACTCACCCAACGTCAGACAAAAGAGATTTGAGCTCATGATCTCTGACTATAAATCTCATGCTCTTTTATACCATGCTGAGTCTATAGGCCATTAGGTCTTTACTCAATAATTCAATTTAATAAACATTTATTAAATAATTCCTATATGCCAGGCACTGTGCTAAACACTGAGGATACAAATAAGAAAAAGAAAGACAGGCCCTGTCCCCAAGAACCTTACGATCTAATGGGGGGAAGACAATACCCAAAAGGAAGCTGGAGGGGGGGGGCTTCCTGGCACAGGGCATCACATTCTCTTGAATCCAAATTAAACAGAACTGCAGAGGGGAAGTGGAGAGTTAGCAACAGTCTCTCTAGGTGAAGTTAATATGATTCGTTAATTTTAAGTCTCTACTTCCAGAAGGAAAAGATCATGGTTAAGGGGGATTCTAATGCCTGAAAGTAGAGGATAAATTTAAAGCTCAATAACCATATTACTATGATTATTACTATAGCTAGCATTTATACAATGCTTTAAGGTCTGAAAAGTTTTTATATTTATTCCATTTGATCCTCACAATACCCTGCCAGGTGGGCAGATGAGGAAACTGAGGCATAGAGATTTTTTTGTTAAGTAACTAGGCTAGGGTCACACAATTAGCAAGTACCTGAGGCAAGATTTGGACTCCAAGTCCAGCTCTCTACTCACTGCTTCATCTAATATTCCTACATTGCCCTAAGCAGGCAGAAGCAAAAATCATCATCGTCATAAAAAAACATGGATTTTAGTCCCAGCTTTGCCAAATACTAACTATGTGACCTTCAGCAACTCATTTGACCACTTTAGGTCTCAGGTTCCTTATAAAAGGAGGCAGTTGATTAGATAATCTCCAAAGCCCTTTCCCACTCTAAGAGCCTATGGGTCCATAATTCAGTATGAATGAAACCTATATAAAGAAGGGCATGGAGAAGGGTAACATGAACTCATATGCCAAATCTGGTAATATAAGAAATGGAGTTATTCCTGGAAGCTTAGAAGCAGACCATTTTAATAAAGTGCTCATTTATATTGCAGGAAGGATATTTATGGGGTTTATTATTCAAGGGGTCCTAAAGGCAAATGTTTCAAGAAGGGTTTTAATTTTTTTGAAGGTAGCCTGAACCTGAGATTTCATCAGTAGGGGGAATTCTCAACATGGAAAATTCTCTGCACTGAAGAACTTTTCAATGACTTGTAGCCTTAGAGAGTTATCAAGGACACCGAGTTCAATGACACCCAGTTAGTGAGGTCTGTCATCCTCTAGCATATATCAAAGGCAGGACTTGAAGCCAGCTCTTACTGATTCTAAGGCTACAGTGCTGTCTACTCTGTTCTATTTGCCTTTCTTTTATGAAAATTAATGTGTGATAATCAATGACTTTTGTAAAGATATTGCCTCCAAATCCAATGCTCTTTCCACTAAACCATTGCTGCCTTTTGCCTCAAGACTTTCAAAACTGACATAGGATTGTAGCCTTAGAGCTTGAAGGGTCATCTAATCCAGCGGTGGGAAACCTGCAGCCTTGAGGCCACATGTGACTCTCTAGGTCCTCAGCTGTGGCCCTTTGGCTGAACAAATCTTTGTTTTGTGAAGTTTGGATTCAGTTAAAGGAATGCACATGAGGATTTAGAAGGCCATGTGTGGCCTCAAGGGTGCAGGTTCCCCACACCTGAATCCAGTCCACTCCAATCTAATCCAATCACTATTTGTGTTCAATGCATTATGCTAGGCCCTGGGAATATAAATGAAAAATGAAAAACAGTCCCTTCCTTCAATGTGCTTATATTATACTAGTAGAATAGATTGACAGATGCCAAGTGACTTGCCAAGGTCACACTGGTAATAAAATGGCAGATTCAGGATTTGAACCTGGGTCTTCTGGCTACAAATATAGCACTTTGGATTATGGAAGTTAATTGTGATCTACCACATATCATTCCATGGGACCTTTGGGGGAGGGCTTTATTTAATCACTCCATCACAGCTGTCAACAACTGTGGTGCTAAATCCCACATCTAGCACAGAGCCCTGATACATAGGGGCTTAAATAAAGCTTGCAGATTAATTGGTTGATTGCCCATACCCATTCCTAGCCACCTTCTTCCTTTTATTCTCATCTGTTTGCACTTTCTCTCATTACTTACCAGACTTTATGGCACTTAAACCATCATGTCACCAACTCTTGTGGGGGATGTGCTCTAGTTGATTGGTATTCCCCTTATCCCTTGCCAGGATGCTAGGAAAACATTCAGGAGATCCACCAAAAGGAGAAAGAGGACGATAGCAGATGAGTCTGCAGAGAACGTTATTGATTGGTGGTCCAAGTATTATGCCTCCCTGAAGAAAGCATCAAAGGTACACACCTTCAAATGTAAAAATATTTTGGCTTAATGAGAGACCTTTGCTTTTGTCATATGCATGAAACTAAGACATATTTTCCTTCACTGCTAACTCTAGAGCCATCCAAAAATAGAATGAACTGGATTGGTAGAGATTGGCTTTTACCCTACCAGATGTCTATGGGCAAAGGCTAGATGGAAACTGGGCAGATGTGTTGTAGAGAGAATTCTTTTTCAGACAGGGTTGGACTAAAGAGCCTCTAAGGTCCTTCTACCTTTGAGATTTTGTGATTCTGATTTTCCAGATCATGGTACACTGCCATAGGGAAATAGGGAAAGGAAGGAAAAGATGTGACCCTCCTCCCCATCCAACCACACACTAGACAAGCCATCTGTTCAACCATACTCTTGCCTTAACCATGTCCACATACACAAACATTCAAAAACCAGCCATTTTTCTTACTTTCTTCATTATTGTCAATACTACATGAAGTACTAATGTCAGTAATTATTACTGTTATCACCTCTTTTCTCTACTCTTCTGGCCAGAAATGGACAGATGGCAGTGAGGAGACCAAAAATATCAAGATACACTCAAGGCATCTTCATGATGTATCAAGGTGTTCTGATACATTGGTTAGAAAACATTTTTAATAAAGACTTGAAAGAGGCTTCTGGGAAATGAAACTTTTCCATGAAGACTATCCTCTTTTGACAATGACTGTGAGGATGGTCCCTAGCCAGAGGGGGAAGGTAACTGTACCTTAAGGGTTCTTATTCTAAGTAAGTGAGTAAGGTTTCTTGGTGACAGGTAAGATCCTTCTTTGACCATTTTGGTGTAGCTAACTCCTGCCTCTTTGTAATGATATTACTCATTTGGTCTACTTGAACTTCAAAATTTTATTGGATACACCCCTTTAAAATAAAAACTCCTAGAAGAGATAAACGAAAAACATTAGACTTGTACCCTTTAGCTGCCAGTAGTATACCTTATATGGGTAGAAGTTAAATAAATTTCCAGTGATGATGATAATGAGTAATCAGGGTCAGGGTAATAATGAATTCTCTCTCTCTCTCTCTCTCTCTCTCTCTCTCTCTCTCTCTCTCTCCCTCCCTCCCTCTTTTCTTCTCCCCTCTCTTTCCCCTCCCCTTTTTATATCTTACTTTTTTTTCTTTCTTCTCCCCTCTCCTTTCTTTTCTCTCCTCTCCTCCTCTCTCCTCCTCTCTCCTCTTCTCTCTTACCTTCTTCTCTCCTTGCTCCTCAAATCACTATCTCTCTGTCATTGTCTATACATCTCTCTCTCTCTCTCTCTCTCTCTCTCTCTCTCTCTCTCTCTTTCTCTCTCTTTCTCTCTCTCTCTTCCTCCCTCCCTCCCTCCCTTACAGGAAAAAGAAAGAAACGACAACAAAGGTAAGGGAACTTGGTGCAATGTACCTTGGGACAATTTGCTCACAGAATTAGGCCATTCTCAAAAGGAAGAATCAGAGAGCATTATGCTGGAAAGAATCTCAGGGATTTTTCCCAACCTTTCCAAAGACTAAGGGGTGAGGACTGATGTCCAGAGATGGAAAATGACTTGCCCAAAATCATACATCTCGTTGATGGCAGAGACAAGACTAGAATGCAGTTTTCTGATTTGCAGTCCAGCTGAACCTGTGGATCAGGAAAATCATGGTACAATAAAATGGAAGTCAATTAAATAAACTCAAAATTCAAGGGAAAAAATATATAAAGTTATAGATTTAGATAGTGCTGAGCACAATGCCTTATTTTAAAATAAATCAATTTTGGATTAGTAACTCAATTGCACAGAGTATACTAAATCTGACTTTCCCGAGGCTCTGCTTCCAAAGAACTAATGATGAATATCCCAGAGGACAAGAGAGAAGTGCATGGTGGGTATGAGAAGGTTGCAATGATGAATGCTGAAAAAGGATAGGAGTTAAAGGCATCATCAAGGAATTGTACAACAGGAGGAGAAGACAGGATGGTCATGTGAAGAGAACAAGGGATAACAAATGGATAGCCATATACTCTATCTGTCCCTTCAGGATGTCAGGAGAAACTAAGGAAGGCCTCCAGTAGATCAAGTATAAATCCCTTGTGTCAAACTTTTGGGAGAACATAGAGTGGAGTTACATAGATGATAAGGCATGGATAGGCTGTGATCTGTATTGGTGGAGGGAATCTCAAATCCATGAGTCTTCAGTCTTATTTTACAGTACATTTGCCACTCGAGTGAAATAGACCTGGGAATTTCATCCGAGGTCAGAATGAGTCAATAATAAGTTAAATAATAAGTCAACTATTAAAAAAAGATAACAAAATCATAGAGATAGAGATTGAACCTCTTCATTGTTACAGGGAATTATTGAATAAAGAAACTGTCCATCAGTACAAGTCATTACTTTTTCAATAACTTAGAATCCTGGATAGTTATCTAGAACATTAAGAAGTAAACTTATTTGCTCAGGATCAAACAACCAATATATGTCAGAGCTGAGGTCTTACTAATCCTGAGGCCAGTTCTCTTCCCACTATTACATGTTTGCTTATTAATTCAATAAAACTTGTTAATATAAAATAAATGCACATAATATTAATGTAAATTATGAATAACATAAATAAATAATGAGCCAGGTCATAGTTCATTTATTTCCTACATTAGTTAGCCAACATCTGCAATCTTGTACCTTATAGAAGGTATCACACTTGACATAGGTCCTTGACAAACTAAAAAGCATCCAGAGAAGGAAGGCCAGAAGGATGGTGAAAAGCCTAGAAACCAAGTCAGACAAGGACCTGAAGGAACTGGAAAAGAGAAGGTTTATGGATGGGAGTATAATATGATAGCTGTCTTAAAGATTTGAAGTGCTATGATGTAGGAAAAAAATGAAACCTATTCTTCTGGATCCCAGAAGGGAAAAAAAAAAACTAGTCTCAATGGGCAAAAGTTATAGGAAATTAGATTTTTGAGTCATTATGGAGAAGAATTTTCTGGTAATTAGAGCCAAATAGCAATTGAATGAATTGCCTGAATCAGTAGCGTGGTCTCTGTTACCGGAATTTATTTGGAAAGTTCCCAGTTGATCTGATCTCAGGATTATTAAGCAATCCTACTTGAGTTAAAAGATTGTTCTTCTTGGTAGGTTGAAAAGCTTTTGTTCGTGGATAGTTGTTAAGTTCACAACAAAATAAAAAGAAATTTCAAAAAAGATCGAGCTGATTATATAGTCATGTTGATTATACAATTAGAAATTGACTTTAAGTCAGTTCATCTCTTTAGGTCTCAGTTTCCTCCTCTGTAAAATTAAGAGGTCAAACTTGATGGCTTCTAGGTTTCCATCCAACTTTATAATTGTATGGTTCTCTCTCTTTTCTTTGTTTTTTTAACCTTAACACAAATACCAGTTTTGCTATTGATTGATGTTCTCTGGGCCAGCCTCTACCTCCAAATGGTTTAGAAATGATGTTCCATCAGGAAATTAACACAATTACTTTGAAGAGAGGTACTGTGCTTTCCCAGAGTTTCCATGTCCTAAGAAAACTCAATACTAGATGTTGGTAGAAATCACGCTATTTTATATAATTTCCCCTTCCTATCAAACTTCTAATCCTCTTTGCAAATAGCCATTCAACCTAGAAGTGAGTTATTGCATTGAGTGTGGTCAGGCAGTTATTTTTACTTCTTGTGTATCCCCTAAGGAATATCAGACTAGTGACTTTTTGTGAGCTAGGAAATTTCCACAATCATTTAGAAGGTTACCTAAAGGTAAACAGGCAAGATATTAGATCTGGTAGCTGAATGAAAATGGGTAAGAGAGAATGAAGGATGGTTCAGGAGTAACTAAGCTTAGCTAGCTGTTATAAAGATCATCAGCAGTTGGAACAACCCCTGTGTGAGTTTGGCACATCAAATAGAATGGCCTGAGTCATCCTATCTCAGCATCATGGGGGTGTGGAAAGAACGCTGCATTGGGAATTAGGAGATCAGGGCTTTAGTCTCAGCTCTGTTGTATATGAGCTAAGTGACCTTAAAATCATTTTACCTCTCTGGGGGGCATAATGAGGGTACTGGGAAAAATAACCTCTCAGGTCCTTCCTGAGTCCAAGCTTCTGTAAGATTATTCTAGTCCATCCTTGTGGAAGACAGTTTCATGTATTTCTGAAACAACCAATTGTCAAAACATTTGCCAAATGTTCCAGGCATTTGGACTAAGAATTACAAGTATATGGAATGTCTATATTGTTATTATAAAGGCATGTAGGAAGAGGGAGGTCATGATTAATTATAGAGGAAAGGAAATGGAAGTGAGCTTCAAAGGTTTAGAAGATGGAGGAAATTAAAAGAGAAATGGAGGAGTAAGCATTTGTCCTTCAATTCAATTAAACAACCATTGCTTAATCAACTCATATGTGCCAGTCACTGTGATGGTGCTGGGGATATAGAGGCAAAAAATGAAAATAGTTCCTGCCCTCAAGAAGCTTATATTCTTCTGGAGGACAAAACATATTCACCCATCAGCCTAATGAAAAGGAATTTGAGGAGGAAGAGAGAACTTGCAACTGAGGGGAATTAAAGAAAGCTTCCAATAAAAAGGAGTCCTAAGCTGATCCTGAAAAGAAAAGAAAAGAATTCCGAAAGGTATAGATGAGAATAGAGGTGCTTTCTTTCTGGTCTGAAAGAATTAGAGATTTAAGTGTCATGGCTGAATTTCCACAGATACCAGAACTGACCAGGTGGTAGTAACTATAGAAGACACGCCAAAGAAGAGGAAAGATAAAATGTTCAAGAAGAAACAAAAGGAAGAAAACATATCAAACCTAGCCACTCTGAAGGTATGTGGTATATTTGCAGCTAAATAGAGAAGAGTCATTGATTAATGCTCTGTTTGCATTTCTATTCTCTAGTCTAAGAATCTAATGAAGTCCTTCCAGTATGCTGAATAGATCCCCTCATGGAGAATTTATGGAAAAAATCATAGACAAGAATTGGGATGGGACAAGACAGCATGGGAAGCTGGGAATTGGCTGAGATTTGCATGAGTAGAGGGAATACTCATCCCAAATGAAATCATGGATTAATAAAAGTACGATTTATATTGAAAACAAGAGAGGCAACAACCTTTCATTATATTTGTTACTGCTTGGCAATGAATAATAATTTGCTTGAATCTCATGGGTAAATGTCATAAAGCAAGAACCTTTTTCTAAATCAATATTTTCACATTTCACATCTAAAATGAGCTAAAAGTAAACAAATGCTAATCCTTCACTGTATAAGTATATATTGGACTCAGATGACTGAATTTGAAAGTGTTCTTCCATCCCTGATTTAGTTTGTATGTAAACTTAAGAGCCGCATGTATACTTCCCCTGCATACACACACATACACACTCACCAACCAGCTAAAGTCCAAACTTTAGCTGTTGCTAATTTTGGCATGACAAATTTTGATATAACAATAGCATTTCCCTACTTTCTTACAGAAATTAGAGATGTGCAATTCTGGATGTGTGATTTAAAGAGAGAGAACAAGGCAGAGTAGAAAGGTTAGATTGAGAGTCAGGATAATGTGGGTTAAAATCCTGCCTCAGATGCTTGCTAACTTGATGACTATAGGCATTAATGTCTCTTAGACAAAAGCAATTTTTAAAAGACTACAAATTATAGTTTGTGAGCAACATTGCCAGAAGGAATTCCCAATCTGTAACATTGCTGATTTCTCTCTTTCCTAAGGCACATCAAGTATTAAAATATTTAGGCTACTAAACCTTAAAGCTGCACTAATATTTCGGGGACACTTTGTATATAACAGAAATATTCAGGGAAAAGCCACGGATCTAGTTAGCCACTTATAAGTTACTCAATGAATAATACCTTGACTGAATTGAACTTTAATGTTGCTGCTAATGAATAATAGCCCATGAAAGCCCCTCAGTAATCAACAGGTTAGCTTTATATTAAATAACTATTGTCAACAATTCAACTGAATATTGATTAAGCACCAATGACCATGATAGGTACATATATGAAAACAAAAATGAAACAGTTATGCCCTCAAGGGTCTACCCTTAGAGAAAAGTAGGATACATCACCATACCAAAAAAAAAATCTTAACCAACAGCCAGCCCCAAATTCAGGAGGCCAGCCTTATCCTTTTAAAATGTTCAATTCTAGATTAATAATGACTACTAATGGAGAACAAGAATGAGCTGGTTCAACAAGGAAAGTCACTACCTTGGCCCCTTTCCCCCTAATGCCACTGGTTGGTGGGTTACAGTAACATGCAGACTGACCTGCTCCTGATTGACAGCTCAACTAGCCATTGACACAGAGCAAAAGAGTGCCAAAGAAATGTAGACTCTTCCTCTTTCTCCTCCCTCTACTGGTTCAACACAAGAAGATGACCCACGGTACCCTGAGAATACAGAGTATGTGCTCTATCTCAACAGAGGAGTACAGTGGCCACTAATGAAAGCTCAGATTCAGGCTTGCTTTCACCACTTTAGAAGTTACTGGGTGTGTGGGTTTGAGGTGGAGGTAGATCATAAAAACATTCAGTTGGGACCCAGATGTTCCCAAAGTGGTTGGTATTCCCAAATGCCCTATTTGTTCTCATTTTTTCTCATCTTCCATCAATTATCCATCAACAATTGGCTAAGTAGTTCAATGGATAGCTGTCTAACCCTGACCCAGTCACTTACTCTTGTTCAGCCTTAGTTCCCTCATCTACAAAATGGGGATGCCAGTGGCATCTACCTATTAGGTTATTTTGTAAACCAAATGAGATAATGCATATAAAGTACTTTGTAAACTAAGGAAACATATAGATAGTAGCCATTATTTTCCTTTTTCTACTCTTTCAAAAACATGAATCATATTCAGGTCTATGAGAATGACCTTGGCTTGACAGAAAACTCTACTTGTGAAATTGTTCTTAAATTTTCCCTTCTCAACCAGAATGTTCTCCCTTCTTCTTAAAGATATATGACGGAGATCTGGAGAGTGAATTTAGCAATTTTGAAGACTGGGTAAAAACCTTTGAGCTCTGCAGAGGCAAATCCACGGAAGATGATCACAGTATTGATGGAGACAGAATAATAGGGAAATTCAAGGTGAGTCCAAGTTCTATACTTGGTAGGGTACAATTTTCAAACCACATATTTCCAAGATCATTGGTATTCCATGACTCTCAAAGAACACAATAGAAATGGGACAAGAAATTGCTCAATACAGACCAGACTTCCTTACTTGAAAATAATTCAGTGCAGTGGATTGATGGGTTAGAAACATTATCTTTACCTAAGGACATCATATTATGTGGGATCTGTTCCTAGGCAGATTGATTTAGAGCTGAGGGGACCTTTAAAGACATCAAGTCCAGCCCTCAATTTTTCAGTTGAGGAAACTGAGACATAAAGAAATTAGATGACTTGCCCAGTGTCATAAAATTAGGAAGTTTTTCAGGCCAGATTTGAACTCAGGTCTTCCAAGACCAGTCAGTGCTCTATCCAATTTGGTGTGCTGGCTCTCTTATTTTTAATATAAATGGTTATTTCGTTAGTATGGGTATTCCCTCTATTTATGCAAATCGAAGCCATTCCACAGCTTCATGTCATGTTTTGTCCCATGTCAATTCTTGTCTATGATTTTTCCATAAATTCTCCAAGAGAGATCTACTCAACCTACTGGAAGGACTTACTTAGGTTCTCTTAATATCTCAGAAGAACCAATCTACCTCCACTTAGTCTATCCATCTGTTGTCTATTACAGTTGAAAGCCATTGTGCCATAGGGGCTAGAGGACTAGACTTGGTAAGAGGGAACCCAGGCTTGAATCTTGCCACAGGTGCTTAGCTGTGTAATCATAAGCAGCTCTCTCAACCTCTCATAGCTTCATCTTCCTCACCTGTAAAATGAGATTAAAAATACTTGCACTGTCTGCCTCACAAGGTCATTATAAGAAAAGTACTTCTCTGACCTTAAAGCGTTATTTAAATATGAAGTATATCTTAAGGTATAAAGACACTTCTTAGGCAGTAAAATGGTATACTAGAAAGACTGTCAAACCTGAGTCAGGGACACATGACTTTAAATCTTGTCTCAGAACTACTATGTGATTCTTGACAAATTACATAACTTCTCTCTGTGCTGCAATTTTCTGGCAAATGGAAATAATATCACCCAAATTAGGGGTCGTTATAATGATCAAATGAAATGATAGTGCTTTGCAAACTTTAAGTGCCACATAAATGCTACCTGTTAATACTGAAACTGCTATTTATTCATTGGGGTAACCTTGTGTGTTTATAGGGCTCCTTCTGCATTTACAAAAGTCCAGAAGATCCCAGCCTAGAGGATGGAGGGCAGCTTCGAATCCAGCAGGGGATTCCACCCAACCACTCTGTCAACATCCTGATTAGGGTGTATATTGTTGCTGTAAGTCAGTCACATTCACTGGCACTGAAATGGAATGGGGTTGGGTCTTCAAAAATAATTTTTGTACTGGCTTTCCATATGGACTGATTTTGCAAGTGCTTCCCAGGTAGGGTCAAGGGATGGTTTTGTGACATTGGTACATTCTGTGGTCCTTGTTCTGCCCACTGTAGGTTCCCTGGCTGGCCAATAGAGGAAGATAATGAAATGTCTGGGTTAGTACTTCTTAAACTATAGGTTGTGACCCTACAGTTTAAGAAGCACTGAAGGGGACATGATTGGAAAAAGTTTAAGAAGCCCTGGTCTAGGGCTTGAAAAGTATGTGTAAATATACTTTTACCATAAATTCACATCTTTCCTTGCTGAAACTGAGGCCAGGGACTATATCTGATGCTTAGTATTTCCCATAGCAGAGTTCAATAGGTATTTGTCCATTAATCACCGGATAATCATATTTTCTAAAATGTGATCTATGTTGTAGGGGATGGAGAGTATTTTTCACTGAGTAAACTGCCTGTTATTGCAGGTTGCTTTATCAAGGGCTTTGGTCTACCTGACCATAAAAAGAGGTCCAATCTTTGGCACCATACTCTGGTTATAGACAGACATTTCCGACCTCCATCAAGTTGTGGTGATCACAGCCTCAGTGATTACCATGACCCATGTCTTGGTACATTTCACCTACTACAGTTAAATGTTCCCACTAATTCTCCTTCTTCTTTTTCCCTTTTCCTTTTCTTCTTCCTCTTCCTCCTCCTCTTCTTCTTTTGCTGTTGTATTAGACCAAAAATAGATCATTCTTTGCTATTGAACTGATCCCATTTTTTGTCATTCTGTATATTAATAGGCAATTTTGCAGAGATGATTGAAGGTGGGCTGATGCCAGATTGGATAGAGTACTCAGAACTTATGTGACTTTAAGGTTCTCTCAGCCTCAGTGTACTCATCTATAAAATGGAGATCATAATAACACCTACCTCATAAGGCTATAGATAATACATGTAAAGTTCTTCACAAACCTTGAAGTACAATGTAAATGTTAGCTATCATTTTCAGACACGTACAAGTTGGATGATATAACCCCTGATAGCCCTTTCAATTCAGAAATTCTGGGATTTTAAAAACAGTCATTACTGATATACATTTATCCTGAATGGATTCTTTAGCTGCATCTCAAAAGTTTTTGTATGTTATCTCTTTGTTCTCATTTTCTTTGGTGAAATTATTATTACTATGATTTGTTCCTTACTGTATTTTTTCCAAAAGAAAAAATTTTGCTAGGTGACTAAATTTTTCAAAAAACAATTACATGACTAAATTTTTCTTCATGTTTTGTCTTAATATTATTTTTTTTTTGCTTTTTGGAGGGGGGAAGGTGGGGCAATTGGGGTTAAGTGCCTTGCCCAAGGTCACACAGGTAGTTTTTGTGTTAAGTGTCTGAGGCTGGACTTGAACTCATGTCCTTCTGACTCCAGGGCTGGTGCTCTATTCACTATGCCACTTAGCTTCCCCTTAATGGGAATAATTACATATATGTAGACGTTTTATGGGATAAAATGTAGTGCAAAACATTGACTGAAAGTCAGGAGGCCTGAGTTAGAGACAGGCCCAGCTCAGCCATTTGTTAGTCTGATACTAGCCATTCTCACAGTTACTTATAATGTATTCTTGGACAAGTCTGATGGACAGTAGCTTCCTATCTGTGATGCACTAGATGACCCCTAAGGTCCCTCCCACTTGCACATCTGTAACCCTAGGATCGTTATCACTGTTTATTGAAGTCTGATTATGTGAAAGGCTCAGTGTTCAGAGCTAAAAAGACACAAAGATGAATGAGGTGCTGTCCCTGCCTATAAGCCAATAATATAATAGAAGAACCAAGATCCTCAGAAGAAGAGATAACTTAAGACACTTAGGCTCCAAACTGTAAATGACAAATGAATGATCCTGATAATTAGCACTTCAGGAATTCAGAGGAGGGAGAGGCCCCTGTGGGCCAGGGTGGTCAGACTTATCTGAAAGAACCAGTTATGGTCATTTTGGGGAAGAGAAGACTTAAAGGCAATGCAATGACTGTCTTAAGGTATTTTAAGGTCTCCCTAATGGAAGAGGGATTAGGCTTGTTATGCTGGGTCCCAGAGGCAAGAACTAGGAGAAATATGTACCTAATGCAGCTATACAGTACAGTGGCTATTGTGTGGACTCTGATGACCTCAGTTCAAATCCTACCTCAAATACTTATTAGCTGAGAAATCTGAGCAAGTCAGTTAACCACTGTTTGCTTCCATTTCCCATCTATAAAATAGAAATATTAATCATGCCTATCTCTGAACACCAGTCTTCTTGTCTCCAAGTCTAGCTCTCTCTGTGTGAGATGTGCTGCCTAGTAGTTTCAGGTGAAGGTTGAGTCATCACTAGTTAGGCATGCTGTAAGAAGATTGCTGTTCAGTTGCAAGTTGAACAAGATATACTCTATGGATCCCTCTTGTTGCTGAGATTCTGGGCTTTTGATAGCTACTCCCATTCCTTTGGCCGAGGAGAAGTTTTTGTGAATAGTTGCATAAGGATATCTGAAAGGAAGGAGTATTTCTTGATCTGGGTCTTGCAGGACAGGGTTTAGATAAGAGAAAGGCAATGGGGAAAGGGTTCCAGATATGAAAAACAGGACGGTAAAAAGCCAGGAGCTTATTGAAGCGTTTTGTGATGCTGTTGTTGATACTTTCATTCAATTTCCCCAACACTCAAATTAAGCTTTAGTGCTTGAAGGCTCTCACCTGCTAGCCAGGGCTCTCTCCAGTACCTCTTATACTGTCATCTCAGAAACTATAGACAGAACATTACTGAGACACCCAACAGAAACTTCAGTCTGACCAGAAGAATGAGTAAATGAATGGGAGCTCCTGACCACCTGGATGAAAATGGACTCCAGAGAAATAAAAAAAAAAAGACATGGGAACAGCAAAACACCCTAATAAAAAATTAGTAGGTGATTAAAAGGATGTTTTTCCTCCTCAGGCATTTAACCTCAGCCCAGCTGATCCAGATGGTAAATCTGATCCCTATATTGTGCTAACCCTTGGCAAAACTGAAATTAAGGACCGGGACAAATATATCCCCAAACAACTTAACCCAGTATTTGGAAGGTTAGTGACTCTGTTTTGACTTCCCTGTGGTGTTCTGTCTAAGTTTGTCTTTATTAGGTTTCAGATTGCTAGTGTGGGACATGCTGGTGTGCATGGGGATTGGGAATCACAGAGCTGAAAGAGATCTTCTTTCAGGCCTAGGCTAACTCCTTTATTTTCCAGAGGAAACTGATACCCAAAACAGAAAAGTGATTTACCCAGGATCACAGTTTTAGCTGTTGTTGCTATTTTGTTTTTTGAGTAGTCAGTTCTAGAATACAGGTCTTCAATCCCACACCCAATCCATTTCTTTATCGGGGAGCCTGAAGGGCTTGGATGTTTTTGTCAATCTGCTAACAGTTTGTCTTCTACAATACAACTATTAGTTTTAATATATGTATATAATATATTAGAATATATAATATATGCATTTGAAAAGACTGAATCTGTATTTGAATAATCTGGCAGATTATTTGTTGATCTTCAATAAATTTTCAGATAATCCATTTGAATGGCTCTATGAAATATTGAAATGTCTTTTTAAATCCATCTATTTTGAATTGTTTCTTTTGTTTATCCCCCACCATTAGAAACTAAATGTTTCCAAAGATTTTCTGAGGTCCTTTTTTATACAGTAAATAGTATATTATATAGTAATATATAATATACTATTATGTATATATAGTATAGTATATATAGTATATCATAGTATATAATTATAATAGTATATATTACAGTATATATAGTATATTATAAATATATGTGTATAAAATAAGTGTATATATAATAAAAGTATGTATATATATACATAGGCATGAATTATGTGTGTATGTATATATGTATATATTGTGTATGTATATATCTCTCTCCTTCAGTCCTCTAGACTTTGCTTATGATTCCATGTTAAATGCAATAGAGATTTAGATCTAGAAGGGAACTCAAATCAAAGGTCACCTAGTTCAATCTGTCCTTATTTTACAATTGAAGTCACCAGTAAGTTGCAGAACTGAGATTTGAACTTAGATCTAGAGACTCCAAAGCTAAGATTCTTTCCACTGTGCTAATGTTGCCTACGTTCGAGGATAAGCTTAACTAAATTTGGAGACCAAGTTGGCTACACGGAATCATCAGAGGGCTTTGATGTGCAATGGTGGAAAGAATAGATCCTCATCCATGACATCGTGGGTCATTGAAAAAGTCAATAGAGATGTACTTGGGATACCTTGGGTGCCTTTTCTTCCATGGATAAAAATGCTGACCACTCTCTCTGTGTGTTGTCAGCTCTTATTGAAATTCCTTTCCTTGTTGGTTAGAGGCCTGGGCTTTCTGACACTTGATCTCCTATCAGGTCCTCATATTATATAACTCCAGAGAAAATGAAGCAATAAATGATTTGGCCTGTTCAGATTAATGAGAATGATTAAAAATACAATGGGCACTATGTCAGGGAAACTTTCCATGGTTTCTCTGTATCAAGGAATGACCTTTATCATTACTTAACATTGATGTAATAAGCACTTAATATTTTCCAAATGCTCTGTAGTCACTTTTTATTAGCTCTTCTCTACCGCAGTCCATGAATTAGGTCAGCTTTATTTTTTTTCCCATTTTACAACATGGAAACCAAGCAGACAGAAATGCAGTAGCCTTTTCTATGTTCTGCAGTACACCAGCAGTAAAGCTGGGATGTGATTCCAGGCGCAGTCTTTATTAATACTCAAGTATTAATGACCCTGTAGCAAAGGTCCTGTGGTATGTTCTGACACTGACCTTCCTTGGTAGGGAGGGGCAAGTCAACATCAGCACACATTCTACCATTGACATTTTTGTCTTTACAGGACTGTTAGAGCCATCTCATTCTAGACAGAAAACGTCTAATCTTTCCTCCACGTGATGGCCCTTCAAATACTTAATAGCTGTCTTAAAATATTTGAAGGGCTGTCATGTTGATGAGGGCATGATCCATTTGGTCCCAGAGGACAGAGAAGGAGGAATAATGGTTGTTACAATGGCTAATGTAAACTTTATAACAAGAAAAATCTCCTGATAATTGGAGTTATCCAAAAATATGATAGCTTGCCTAGAGAGGTTTTAGGCACCTTCTCTTTGGAGGTTTTCTTTTTTCTTTTCTTTTTTATAACTTTAAATTTTTATTTTTAATTTATGGAATAAAACAAGTATTTCCATAACATAGTACAATAAAAAGATGATTATGCTTTTGTGAAACCTCAAATACATTATGCACAACTTGCTATTCCTTTCAAATATACAACAAAGTTATCATGTCAATTTCCTTTTTTCTCCTTCCCCCACTCTAGATAAGACTACCATTAGACAAATATATATATATATATATTATGTAAAATTGTTCTACACATACTCCTATTTATCAGTTCTTTCTCTGAATGCAGATAGCATGTTTTTAATATGTCTTTATAGTTAATTTGGGTATTTATAATAGACAAAATAACTTAATCATGCAAAGTCATTCTTAAGACAATATTGCTGTTACTATAAGTATTCTATTGGTTCTGTTCATCTCACTCTTTATTATTTCATACAAGTCTTTCCATATTTTTCTAAAATCATTGAGCTCATCACTTCTAATAGCACAGTAGTATTCCATGATAGTATTCTTAGGAGGTTTTCAAGGAGAAGCTGGGTGACTTCTTGTTTTCTTGTACCATTGGACTAGATGGTCACTGGGGTCCCCTTTTCAACTTTCAAATTCTGTGATTCATCAGATAATATCAGTCTGGCCTACCTACCTACCAAACCCTTAAACTGTTTCTTGGTAAGACTGTTTTATAGATTCTAACCAATTCTTATGGCAGAAATCTCTCTAATCTTATTGTGGTAAAAAGATTACTACATTCCTGCCACTCATGAGAAAGAGGGGAGTGAAATCCCTTCATTGTCCTCAGATTTCCCCTTTACTCTCCATGAAATTAACTTATGTGTCACAAAATTGTCACTAGGATGCTGCATAAGAAACTGGAGGTCCTTCATATTGCATTTATAGAACTATAGAATCTCACATTGGACAGGACTTTGGAGATCATTGTAGTTCAAAATCCCTCTTCTTTACAGATGAAGAAACCCAGAAACAAAGAATGGAAACAACTTGACTGAGTTCACAAAGGGAATTGGGAGTAGAGCTGGAATTCAACCTAAGCCTTCTACTGCTTTTCAGTGCCACCTTTACTATACTATATTGTCAAGTAAACTAGAGATTCATAGTTAGAAAAGGCTTCAAAGGTCATCTAGTCTGACCCCAAACTGAAGATTAAATCTCCTCTAAAATATCCCCAATAAATGGTCTTCTGGCCTCCATCTGGCAGCCTCCAATGATGGGAAATTTACTATCTTCCAAGGTAGTTCATTCCATTTTTTAAAAAAGATCCAATTGGTATAAAGTACTGTTTTATATCAAACTAAGCTCTATCTGCCTATAACTTCTATATCTGAATCATTTTTGTTGTTTTTAATGGAACATTATAGTTCTTGAAACTACTATCATTCTTGGAGATGAGCTCTAAGAGACTTGATTTACCTACAAAAGCCTATGTTAGTTATACTTACCCTGAAAGTCCCTCTTAAAGGGTAACACTCCCTTTGGATTTCAGAAGGGGCCAGAGAGTGTTCACACTGGATGTTGCTAAAAGACCCAGAACTACATACCACCTAGTTAGTACAGTGCATCTAAAAGTAAGCACTGAACTGTTATTCTCACAGACATATAAAACTGTGTTTCGTTTAGTCATTTTTCAATCATGTCTGACTCTTTGTGGCCACATCTGGGGTTTTCTTGGCAAAGATACTAGAGTGGTTTGCCATTTCCTTCTCCAGCTCATTTGACAGATGAGGAAACTGAGGCAAACTGGGTTAAGTGACTTACCCAAGGTCACACATCTGGTAAGTGTCTGGTAAGTGTCTGAGGCCAGATTTGAATTCACGAAGATGAGTCTTCTTGATTCCAGGTTTGACATTCTGGGACACTGTGGCACCTAGCTGCCTTGAATGTAAAAGGCATTTATTCAATTGAATTGGGTTGAATTTATTGGAATTGATTACAGAAGTCATGTTTTATTCTTCAAAATCTTTAAATTAGAATTAGAAAGCACATTAGAAATAATATAATCAGGATGGCTAGGTGGCACAGTGAATAGAGCACGGGCCTTGGAGTCAGGAAGACCAGAGTTCAAATACGGCCTCAAACACTTAACACAAATACAAAACTAGCAGTGTGACCTTGTGCAAGTCACTTAACACTAATTGCCCTACCTTCCGCCCTCCAAAAAACAAAAACAAACAAATAAAAAAAAAGAAATAATATAATCTAACTTCCTGTTTTATAGATGAACTACCTGAGGGACATCAAGGCAAAGGGACTTGTTCAGAGGTCTCAAAGGTTGAAGCTGACAGAGCCAGATCCTCTCATTCTTATTTCCCAGCTTTTTCTACTGCACCATGCTTCTCCCTTCAGGGTCTTGCACATAGTACTCAAAAAAGATTTGTTGAATACGTAGATGAATGAATGAATGAGGAAGTGAATGAATCAATGAACATTATTATAGGACAGAAAAACTGAGATATGAGAGCAGGAAAGCAGAAGCTGCTACCAATAGCTTTAAGGGGAGCATCAATCTTGCTTACACTCTGACAGTGCCTATAATCAATATTTTAAAGGAGGGAGAGTCCTAAGTGGTTCCATTACTATGGACCTTGTGCTACCCCTATATAGTACTTATGGGAAGTCTGGCTACCTTAGTAGCTTTCTCTGTGTCTTTATTTTTCCATATACTTTGTTCATCCTCTGGAGAACTCATGCAGTTGGGTGTGCTACAAGTTGCTTAGGTTCTTAAGTACAGAGTAAACCAAAGGGTTAAGCGGCAATAATTCTGTGTCACAAGGTCACCTACAACTGCATCCCTGACAATAGTTTCTGAGTCTTTCCCTATTCTCCTTAGCATTGTCATAATAGCACTCTCATAAGATCCCCTTACTGGATGGTTTAGGACCCTCACAGTGGTGGTGATAGTGGTAGAAATAATGAGGATAAGCTCTCAGTTCCGTGGAAGTGTTACCTGCGGGTTGTTTATAGACTATTATTTCTAACTGCCCTATTTTGAGAGCCCTAAATCCTACATCCTGAAAGGAGACAATAGCCTGATGATTGGACAGAAAGAAAAATGAAGTTCTTCCCTCAGCAATATCCTGACCTGCTAGAGTCACCTTAAGTCAGATATAATCACTGAGGCTGTCCCATCTCTCTGCTTCATCATCTATACGGGAAAGATAATGGTCTCTTGGGGATGACGTGATTCTAAATCCCTTTCCAAGTGGAAATTGCTATGTCAGAACTAAGCAAGTCTGGCAGTGTATGTGGCAGCCTGGTCAAGTCTTACAGCATGCTGAGGAAGTAGCCAGATTATTGAGAAACATTTCCATTACATTAGAAAAGATTATATGCATGCAGTCTGACAATGGGAAGAACAGTAAAATAAGCATCTGGAGCCCTAGCTTCTAGTTTATGCTCTGCATCAAATGTGGGACTATTTCACCTGTCCCAATCTGTTTGCTCCCCTGTAAATGATCTCAGAGGTCCCCTATAACCTTAAAGCTCTTTTACTTTATTGTTCTTATTTTTTCTCATTATGTTCAATTTTTTAAAATAGTAATATTAGTTCACATTTTCTGAGCACACAGCATTGAAGGATGGCAAGATAATATCCCACTGGCTAAGAAAGACTATGCACGTTTTTTATTAACACTGGATAATTTATTTAGAAAGAAGTGGATAATTGATTTTAATCTTATAGAAATAAATCTCAGGATTTTTTTCAAAATGTGAACTGTATTCTTTCCTTCCTTCCTTCCTTCCTTCCTTCCTTCCTTCCTTCCTTCCTTCCTTCCTTCCTTCCTTCCTTCCTTCCTTTTCCTTTCTTTCTTTCTTTCATTCTGGGCTTGTGATTCTTTTGGTATAGGGAACTGCTAGAGAGGCAACTCCCTCTACCAATGCAGACTGGTGATTGTTCTGTCCCTTTTCTTTGAGAATTGTCTGGGACACTTAGAAGTTAGGTGATTTGCCCAAGGTCCCACACTCAATATGTGTCAAAGTCAGGATTCAAACCTAAATATTCTTAATTCTAAGGTCCACTTTCTATTCACTATTCCACATTGTCTCTAGTATGATCCAATCCATAGGAATCATCAAATGATAATAACTAATTTATAAAATACTTAATCTTGCCAGGTACTGAGTTAAGTGCTTTGCAATCATCTCATTTTATCTTTAAAACAATTATAGGAGGTAGGTGCTATTATTAAACTCATTTTGTAAAAGAGAAAACTAAGTCAGGCAAAGGTTAAGTGACTTGCCCAGAGTCATATAGTTAGTAATTGTTTAAGACCAGATTTGAACTTACTCTAGTCCAGTGCTGTATTCATTGTACCTCCCACCTAGCTGAACCCATTGGTACAAATAGTTAAGTGAAGAAGTGATTTTTGACATGATGTAATAAAGTGAATACTGGAACCAAGAGACAGGAGATCTGGATTCAAATCACAGTTCTAACATTTGCTGGTTGTGTGATCTGGCCAAGTCACTTAAATTCTCTGAACCTGTTTCTTTATCTATAAAAAGAATTATAGACTATGTACCTGACAATACTATTTAAAGAAAGTGCTTTTTAAACCTATAGAAATGTGAGTTTGTAACCAACCATCAGTCTCATTTGGATTAAGAAATCTTCTCTGCTTGGGTCCTAGATCATTTGAGATACAGGCTACATTTCCTAAAGAGACTCTGCTCACAGTCTGCATATATGACTATGACATGATTGGGTCAGATGACCTCATTGGAGAGACCAAAATTGACCTGGAGAACCGCTTCTACAGTAAGCACCGAGCAATCTGTGGCTTACAAAGTCAGTATGAGGTGTAAGTATTTTTCCCCTTTCCACCCTCCCTATCTCCCCTCTCAACACACACTTTAGGTCTTTTGTACTTACATTCCACAGCCTTTGGTACTCTGACTTTTGCTCATGAGATGATTCAACTTTTTTTTAAAAGTTCAGAGGGCCATGATATTGACTTCTCAAATAGAACTTGGATCAGTAGTGCTGAACCAATGAATTCTGGTCCCTTGAAGTTGAATGAAAGTTATGGTTTGGGGTGGGAATGGCAGGCAACTTTGTTTCAGCACCATGGACAGGATCTGTGAAACCATCTACAAATTGGATATTTCTGTCCTATTAGGTAAATTTCCCCTTAGTAAACTAATGGCTGGCAGTCAACAGCAGTAATGATGGTGGTTGTGATAAGAACTCTCCTGGCATTATGTGGACAGAGAATGAAGTGTGAGAAGGCTGTTGTTGGGAAGGAATAACTATCCATGTCCCCCCACTTGTCTTTTCTTTCAGCTCTGCCACCCTACCCAGAGCTTCATATACTATGCAGTTGCTCTATCAGCAAGTGAACTAGGTTATCTCCTTATAAAAGCAGGAATTTCAACTGCTTTAGGTAGAAAGACACTTAGCTTGAAGGGATATAAAGGTTGGAACTTCACCTTAGTTATTGCTACTTCTATGGAAAATATTTTCCTGCTCAGATAATTGTTTGCTGAGGTGACTGTGGAGGTAGAATTTTATATCTTTTTGTGTTTGAAATTGTTCTTCTTAATCCTGTAAAGTTGGTCCTAACTATGGGCCTTTTTTTCCCTTCACAAGTGCTAATTTCATTTTAAGCCTTGAAGCTGCTTTTGGTTTGGCTGATAATAATGATTATTCAATGATAGATACCAGATCTTCCACTTTGCTCAGGCTAATCACCTTTCTATCCCCTTCTCACTGCTACTAACAAGCACAATACCGAGTCTGTAAACAAACAGAAAACATTCACTGATACACTTGTATATAAAATATAATGAAATTCCCTCCCTACAGATCAAAGCTCCATGGTCAGATTTTTAGATAAATATCCCCTCTTCCCATCTTTTTACTCTCTGACTCTAGAAAGCTAGTTAAGTTCCAGGCAAATACAAAGGGATAAAAATTATCCTAAGTTTCACTAGTATTTATAAGTATTTACAAGAAATTGAGAGTCTTACTCAAAGAATCATAACCAATTATTTTCCACTCCCATGGAAGGAACAAGGTGGGGAAAAGCATATATGACAAAACAGAAATGTGGAATTAGATGTGGTGATGAATATGTAAATAAAACTCAACCAATAATATGTCAAGAAAGAAGGACTGAATAGATATCTGAACATGTGGGTATGTTTGCAGAAAAAGGTAGGGGAGCATGATTGCTATTCAAGATAATGTCTTTGCCATCAGAAACTACAGAAACTTATCACTAAAGAACTCAGACTATTGATCAATGTAGATTATGCAAAAAGAGGTATAAATCTTATTCCTAAAGATTTAAGAGTCTGATACATACCTAGCCAGAATTATATATCAGAAGACCTCTATCTTTCATAAACTAGCAGACAAGTTCTCCTATAACTACACGTACAGATCTCAAAAAATCCTTGAAAATTCAATGCACAAACTGTACTTACTCTGGATCACAGAAAGAACTGTTGGCCAGAATGGACTGGACATTTAAGAACATTTTTAATAGAGAGCACTATGCTTAATCCTTCTAACATTCAAGGTACATGAAAGATAAAACTTTCAAAATATAGAGATGTGGTGGAGAAAATATAGAATCATCATCCAATCCCCTAATTTTACAGATGAGGAAAGTAGACCTGAGGAGATTAATACCCTAGGTGACACAAGTCATAAGTGGTAAGGGTGGGGTTGAAACCTGGGTCCTCTGACTCCAGAACCTAGTACTTTTCCCACTGTGCCATGCAGATAGAAATCACATTCGAACAAGATGAGGTAAATATCATCCCTATTCTGTCTGCCATTAGAGTTGACTCAGAGATGCTTTTATTAAGCTAACAGAAGATAAGCTTATATCCTGCTGGATTTATTCAGTTATTTTGTCCATTTGGGACAAAATCTGCACAAAAGTCAATGTTAAAGAATAATATTGGGACAATGACTTGTACCTGGACTATTTATTGCCACTAAAAAGCTAAGAACAAAACAATGATGATAGTAAAAAATAATATATGTAAAATGCTCTGTAATCCTTAAAATTCTATATAAATGTCAGCTCTTACTATTATGAATATTAAGAAGAAATCAAGATAGACTATAAAGTTGCTCTCAGTTTCCTAACAACTAAATATCAGAATGGTTTGAGCAGGGAGTTGATAAATTTCCACTTCTTTAGAGCTTTGTTAAAACAAGATAAATTCACATTTGATTTGGATGACTTACCCATAGTCATGCTTGAAGTCTGGAGTGGGATAAGGATGGCTTAAAAGAACACTCGAGGACCCTTCTATCTTTGTCCCAGAGCAGAAAAACTACTGTCCTTCTTTTAAAACTCGTTTATATTCTATTTAATTTTTCCCTTCAACTTAAGTTCTGATGAAGCTTGGAGTATTTTTTTTTTTATTTTAGTGGTATGAGGGAGCAAAGGTACCTGCTATCTGCTGTGAACACCATTTTCTATTTTAAAATCTAATTGTTAGTTGGCTTTTGGATGCAAACTAATCCATTAATTTACCACAATGATGGGAAAGAAGTTGTGAGACTTAAAAGCTAGCTGCCAGGGAAACCATTACTTAAAAACCAACTTGATGGAGTTTTAAATTCAAACCACTGGCAACATTTTGCCACTCTTTATTGGACCATAAGGAAAAAATACTAAAACAAGAAGGGCAAATGGATATTTCCCCTGAGTAGCAGGCAGCTAAAAGGCTGTCTTGGAAGGTGGAAAAAGTCAAATCAGGAAATCTTTGTATTGACTTTGACACTAAGTTGATCCAAGGCCCCAGGTTAAGCCAGAATCATGCATACACATGACCCAAAGGGTTTTTTATGTTATACTAATAAGGAAAAATGCAACATCAAGCAAAGTGAAACCTATTAAGATGGCAAATAGCCCAGACTCTGACTAATTGCAGTGGTTCTAATAGGTCATAACCAACTGGGATGCTTGGTCTCACTCTTCATTTCCCTTTTCCTCTCACTTGCAGAGAAGGTTACAATGCCTGGAGGGACACATCCAAACCCACGGAAATACTCACCAAGCTCTGCAAAGACAATAAGCTGATTGGGCCTTACTTTAGACCTGGGGAGATCCAGGTTGGAAACCAGGTCTTCTCTGGGAAAACAGTCTTTACTGAGGAAGGCAGTGGTAACTATTTTACAATGTGTTCTGCTTAAATTATTTATTCTTCCTTTGAATCACTTGGGGAAATTAAAGATTGGGGGAAAGGCTTCCATTTTAACACCATAAATGGGACTGTAAGGTAGAATATTGTCAGAGATGTCCATGAGTCCAGTACCTTGAATGATGCCTAGCTTATAGCACATGCTTTCTCAAGTGCTTTTTGGATTTGCCTTACATGTTGGTGGAGTATCAAGTTAGGGACATTAAGGCAATTAGTTGAAATAATGGATAGAGTACTGGATTTGGAGTCTGGAAGGCACAAGTTTGAATCCTATCTTGTGTGACCCTAGGCACATTGCATAATCTCTCTCAGCCTCATTTTTCTCATATGTAAAATGGGATAATAATAGTACCTACTTCAAAGGGCTGTTGTGAAGACCAAATGAGCTAACATATGTAAGGCACCTTGCAAACCTTAAAGATAAATACTTTGTTGATGAGTCATTTCAGTCATGTCTGACTCTCCATGACCCTATTTGTGGTTTTCTTGGCAAAGGTACTAGAGTGGTTTGCCCTTTCTCTTCTCTTACAGATGAGGATCTAAATCAAACAGAGTTAAGTGACTTGCCCAGGGTCACACAGTAAGTGTCTGAGGCCAGATTTGAATTTAGGTCTTTCTGTCTCCAGGGTTGGTGATCTATGCACTACTCCACTTAGCTGCCCTAAAGACATATACAAATGCTAACAATTATTACTTGGTGGGTGATTCCCAGGGCTCCTAGATGTTTTCTTGGCTCCAGAATATATGTCTTCCCCATATCCTTACTAATATTTGGAATTCTTTTCACTCTCTCTGGAGGAAAAGCCTGTAATTCCTGAATTCAAGATAGGTCTTAAGGTACAAATATCCCCAATCACTAAGTTCACAGTGACTTAAACTCATACTGAGATATAAATGATGATTATTAGGACCTTCTACTAAAAATCCCCTCTGTGATTCATCTCTTATTGAGGTGACCCTGGGGACTTAGAGGCTAAGACAGAGGGCATAGTTCCACACACCTAGTAGGCAAATCATAAAGGCTTTGAGTATAGAACCAGAGGGGGGCCATATGTCTGTTGTCTGAGGATCAGCCTAGCTAAGTCTGGAGAGATTCATTAATAGCTTAGGGGCACAATGGAATGAATTTTTTGGCCACAGAAACATAACTAGACATTTTTATGCATGAGGCAAGTGGGGGATGGAGATGAATACCTAGGGTATTGTTGTCCAAGAGAGGAAGCAAACTGTGGCACATCATGATGTAGCTGCTTTGGAGATTGTTTAAGAAGGAAAAAAGGGTATGGGACCATACTAGGGAAGTAGGGTAATAACAAGGGTAAAGGAAAGATTTCTGGTTTTAAATAATTATTTTTTGATCAGTAAGCACCAAACTTATTTGTTCGCAAGGGTTTTTAGCACCCTTTTAATTTTAATACCCCTTGGGCAAAGCCCTAGTTGCCCTATCCTAGTTAAAATTCAGGTCATTGCAACTTTTTTTTCCTTTTGGAGGGGGGAAGGCTGGGAAATTGGGGTTAAGTGACTTGCCCAAGGTTACACAGCTAGTAAGTCTGAGGCCGGATTTGAACTCAGGTCCTCCTGACTCCAGGGTTGGTGCTCTATTCACTTCTCCAGCTAGCCTTCCCCATTGCAACTCTTAAGAGACTTTCTGCTAAATTCAAGGGCAGGGCAGGAGTATGAATTGTGATTTGAATCTGTTGAGGCAGTAATCACACCAGTGTAATCATAGATTGTGGAAACATTAAATACTAGGTCCTTTTCCTGTGATCAGGCTTAGTCAGGAAAGGATCCTGAGAATCTGAAGGGTGAAGAAAGAGAGGGCACCATGAAAATGGAGGTTACGGGGAGGCACACTCCTACCATCAGACTCCTAATACCCAACACTCACTGGCTCAGGAGCTGGGTCTCCTGTCCTTCTGGGTTCCCCTTTCACTTGAGTTCTCATAAGAAGATCCAGATTCAGATATTCTAGGCACAGATCTGGATGCTCTCTTTTCCCCTCTACCACCTAGGATTTGTGTTTTCAACACTGAACAACACTCCCACTTATTCAAGATCCCACAGAGAACCCTACTTTCTCCTCAGTTCTCAGACATTTGAACGGCCTTATTCAAAATCACTCAAGGTTGTCAATAATCCCTATCAGTCCAGTTCTGCCTAAGATAAAGACCATGTTTCTGGCCATTCTTGGCCATGCAAGCCTTCAGTCCTACAGCATTTGCCAAACTGAGCTAAGGTCTTTTCTGCTTTTCTTTTCCTATCCCCTCTTTTTTCCTTTTTCTCTTCTACTCTCAATTCAGTAGGCATTTGCCAAGTGTTTACTATGAACCAGGTATTATGCTTGGTGCTAGGGATACAAGACAAAAAGAAAATAATCCCTACCCTCATGGAGCTTGCATTCTTTTCAGGGAAAACTGATAGTACAGATCTTGTATTAAGAAACAGTAGAATGGGGTTACAGAAGGCATAGTACAAGGGTGAGAGAGGTTCATGGGAAAGACAGACATGATGTGGATGGACAAAAGGGAATGAGGAATGGAGACTAGGCAAAGGAGCTTTGGGATAAGGTCTATTATATAATGCCCCAAGGTATTAGATTGTCATACCTTTCAGAGTAGCAGTGGTCGCATCAATCTTGATTCTTTCTTTGAACAAAAGGGAGATGGGCTATATGTGCTGCAGAAAAGCAAATGACAAATCCTTGTCCTGTCTGATAATCAAAGCAGGGATTAATATAGTTCCCAGAGCCTGACAGATTATGTATAGCCACCCTCTAAGTATTAGCAAGGTCAGCTCTATCCTAGAGAACTTTGTAATATTAAGAAGTTTACCTTCTTTTTTGGAGGGGAAGGCAAGGCAATTGGGGTTAAGTGACTTGACCAAGGTCACACAGCTAGTTAAGTGTCAAGTGTCTGAGGTTGGATTTGAACTCAGGTCCTCCTGACTCCAGGGCTGGTGCTCTGTTCACTGAGTCACCTAGCTGCCCAGGGAAGTTTATCTTGTATAGCAAAATTGGTTCTTTGGGAGGGTACATTTTCCTACTCTTTCTCCCTTCCTTTTACTTTCCCTCCCTTAACCCCCCTCCTCTTGCCTCTCCCAAACTCATTGTATTTAACTTTATCTTTAAATTTAAACTATTAATCTAAATTATCTTTAAATATAGGACTCATAAATGTTTTAAATCCACAACAGTTTTTTCAGTGTCCCCTTGTGAGAACATACTAATCTCAAGGTCTTTTCTCTTTGTTTTCATCTAGATGAGAAGGTTGAATCTTATGAGCACTTAGCACTTAAAGTTTTACATTCCTGGGATGAAATCCCAGGGGTTGGATGTAAGCTTGTTCCAGAACACATAGAAACCCGACCTCTGTATCACAAGGATAAACCAGGAATGGAACAGGTAGGGAAGTGACCATGTCTGGTCTCATGAAATAGAGTTTGTTGGTTGAAATTTTCCTTTAAAATCTGTCATTCTTTTCCCTTGACTCACCTTTGGACTGCATATTTTATTCTCTTTTATGTTCTGAATGTTTACACTCTTTGGGAATAAGCTTGGCTCTGCATAAATTTAAATAATGGTCCAATCTACTAAAGACCTAGACTCAAAACATTCTGTAAGATAACCCAGATGCTTTGCCTAGAGTTTCTTTAGAGTATTCATTTTTTTTGAGGCAATCAGGGTTAAGCAATTTGCCTAGGGTCACACTGGTAGTAATTGTCTGAGGACCCACTAGACAAGAATGAGTCTTACATTTCAAAATACAACTTCATTTAAAAGTTGTCTAAATTATGTAAAAGTTGTTTGTTGTTTATGTAAAATTTTTCTCAGTTAATAGGCCATATAAAAACAGGATTTGGTCCATGGGCCAAAGTTTGCCAACCCCTGATCTGCACCAGTAGATCACATAGAGCTTAAGGGTTCAAACAAACAGTCCTCTTAAAAAAATGCAATAGCCTCCAAATAAAAGCTGTCCCAAAGTAGTTAAGAATATAAAAATAGGTGAAAACACCAGCAAGAAGGTTAAAAGCAGTTTCAGCAAGGATATTTCTTGTTGTCTCAGGAGCTCTCTACCAAAGTCCTAAACACTGGTTTTATCTGCTTCTTACACAAAGAGCTTCACAGCTGGGTACCAGATCAATCAACCTGGGGGCAAAGTAAATATCAAAATGCACCAGTTCAGGGCAGCTAGGCAGCACAGTGAATAAAGCACTGGCCCTGGAGTCAGGAGGACTTCAGTTCAAATCCAGCCTCAGACACTTAACACACACACACACACAAAGTAGCCATGTGACCTTGGGCAAGTCACTTAACCCCAACTGCCCTCCAAAAAAATGCTCCAGGTCTGTGCCACAACTTCCTTGATCATAGCTGGTGGAGGAGGTGGAGGAGAGTGGAGTAACATGCCTCCCAAATTCTATCAACATTCTGACCCTCAGCAGTATTTCTTCTCATCCCCCAAATCCTACCCATCTGTTAAAGTCTACTTTAATCCCACCTCTTCCAAGAAGCCTTCCCTGACTACCCTAGCCCTCAAAGATCTCCATTTTCTATGAATTCCTAATCATCAGTCCCATATTAATAGCACTTCATTTACTGGACTATATTTTTCACTTATGTTTCATGTATATTAGTGTCATTTCCCCAAGTAGATGACAAGCTTCTTGAGGGCAGGGATCTTGTTTTCTGCTTTTTATCCTTTGTAGCACCTTTTCTTCCTAAGAGAAGAGATTGTTTAATTTTTATCTTTGTATCTCAACACCTAGTATGGTATCAAGCACATAGGAGAATTATTGATTGATTAAGTACTTATTGACTGATTTGTTGATTGATACCTGTCAAAGTGTTGGGTGGAGATCTAATAACTACTTTTTGATGCATCGATGCACTGTAGCAGCACACTGAAGGGTCTCCTTGTGTCCTAAGAGTGTGAATGTGTCCCTGAAGCTTTTGCTTACTCTCTAGAAGAAAACTAGGCACTAGGAGAAATATTCCCCCTGGGATATAGTAGACTCCCTTTCTCCTATGGTTTTTACTATATGGGATTCAGCTATGCTATGAATCATATTTTGTCCTCCCTAAATCTCTCCATAGCAAAAGTCTAACATAAGACCATGGGGGAGAGATTCATTTTGTCCCTTAATATTACTATTATAAAGAAGTTTCACAGGATAATAAAATAATACAAGAAAAGGACTATTTTTATGCACTCTCTAATTCTCACTGAAAATTTGAGGTCTAACATCATCAGCTGTAAAGGACTGGCTTATAAATACCTGAGATATATTGAACTTAATAGTGGTAAGCCTCCAGAAAGTAAATGGTCTCTGTTCTTCCTTTCAAAAGGGTCGCCTGCAGATGTGGGTAGACATGTTTCCCAAAGATATGCCTCAACCTGGACCACCTGTTGACATCTCCCCAAGGAAGCCAAAAGGGTAATGCACTGCAGATCCTACCACTATGAAGAGACTCTGATGTCATCCAACAAACATAGTGGGGTTGGATTGGGTAGATCAAATGGGTTTCTATGAAATGACAATTAAACTTTGCTGGCTAAAAGCTATTGACCAAGAAAGATGAGATAATGGCTAATATCTATCACTAAAAAGTTCTTGGTTTTTAAATTCTCACCTATAAAATAAGGGGACTTATAGGAGGTAGTGTGGTATAGTGGAGTGGGGTTCTGGATGTAGAGAAAGAAGGTATGAGTTCAAATTTTACCCACGATGCTCAGCACTTCTATGTCTTGGGTAAGTCACTTATCTTCCTGATTCTCTGTTTGTTCAGCTATAAAATGCAAGGTTTGGATCCCAAGATCCCTTCCAGCTCTAGATTTGTGATTCTGATTAGATTACCTCAAAAGTCCCTTCCAAGTATTCTATGCTTCCAAATTCCCTTCCAGCTTTAAGGTTCTATAATCGTGTTTTAGGATATCAATGAAAAGATTAAAACTGCCATGGATTCTTCTGCTCTCCTTTAGCCTCATATTCCTAGAGAAATTTTATATACTCTTGACATAGCCCTATTTGATTTTGATTATCGACATTTATGGGGATCAGTTGGAAAGGATTGCTTTGTTCTATTTCTAGTCCTTTAGAAGAAAGGCAGGTCCTGCCAATTGGTTTACCATTAAAAGATGTTATTCCATTGATAGATTCTAAATCCTTGCCTGGTGTAGCTAGCTAGTGCAATGGATAGAGCACCAGACCTGGAGTCAGGATGACTTATCTTTATAAGTTCAAATCTAGCCTTAGGTACTTACCATCTGGGTGATGCTGGACAAACCACTTAACCCTGTTTGTCTCAGTTTCCTCATTTGTAAAATGAACTAGAGAAGGAAATGGCAAACACTCCAGTACCTTTGCCAAGAAAACTCCAAATGGGGTCATGGAGAGTTGGGCATGACTAAAGTGACTCAGGAAGAAAATCCTTAACTAAGTAGCACATACAGTTGATTAGAGGGTAATAGTGAGAACTCAGTGATGGTGACCCAGAGTAGAGAAAATGTGGCTTTGCTGCTAGCATAAGCTAACATAGACTAGTTTAGCATATACTAACTTGCCATTTAGTCTTCCAGCTCAGAAAACCATAGCCCTTAACCAATGTCCTTGATTCACTTGATCTCACTTGATCCATTCACTTGATCAATGTCCTTGATCTCACTAAGGTGTGCTAATACCCTAGGTGCCCAAAAGTTACAAGAGTAGGATACAAATTCTTATCGGTCTGAGGCAGCGAGCACCCTAGCATACCCAGGATAGCTGTTAGCACAGGTTCTTAGATCTGCTTCTCTAAAGGAAAGCAACTTAAAATGAGTTAACAATCTTACTTTAATCAATTGAACATATATCATTTACCTAGTTTAGGGGAAAAGTCAGCACCCTGAATTTCAGAGAATACAAACTGAAATTGCAACAGAAAATAACACAATTCAGCAGACAGGGCTTCCAGCTGTCTGAACATTACATCCATACCTAGTTAGTTACCAGAAAGAGAAGCATCAATATCTGTGATTCCAAAGCTGGGGGGGGGGGCGGGGCTCAACAGCTCCCCCAGAGTCTCATCTGGCCAAATTATACCACTCTTCCCAAAGTGAGCCCCAAAGCAAACCCTCATATCAGGGTATATATAGCCTTCTCCTGGATCAGAGAATGTCACAACCCTCTTGACCCACTGCCTAATCACAAAGTAACAAGGTGTGGGCATTCCTGAAAAACAAGCCTCCTGCCATAGGCTCCATGTGACCACATTCAGCCTATGAGGGGGCAGAGTATATTTTCAAATCAGGGAAGGTTCTCAGATTCACTTAAGCCCATCAAAGGGCCAAGGGGCAGGGAAGATCTTCAAATTTCCATTACCATTACTAGGACCTTCTAAATGGGAAAGGCTCTGAATACATTTATAGTGATGGATTGTAAATCTGCAATCCAAATGCTAGTCCAACTAAATGTAGAGAAGTACAGCACCAGCATGTTGACCACCAGTTGGTGATTTTAAAAAACAACACAATAACTCATGAAACAACTTACCAAATCATTGCAGGGCTGCCATATTTTGCATAGAGGGAATGTCCACACAGATCAAGTTCTAAATCCTTGAAGTTTTATATGTATAAGAGGGACCCATCCAAGTGTATTTAGGAGGGTGGTTGTTGTTCAGTCTTTTCAGTCATGCCCAACTCTTTGTGACACCATTTAGATTTTTCTCAGCAAAGATACTGGAGTGGTTTGCCATTTCTTCCTCCATCTAATTTTACAAACAAGGAAACTGAAGCAAACAGGGTGAAGTGACTTGCCCAGGGTCACACAGCTAGTAAATGTCTGAGGCCATATTTGAACTCTGGTCTTCCTGACTCCAGGCTTGGTGCTCTATCCACTGGGCCACCTGACTTATATTCAGGAGGTACCAAAAGCTTATTTCCCCCTTCTAATCTGAAGGTATAAGGCAGCCAGCATCAGTTTCCTCATCAGGGTATCATTCCAGACTGTGTCTAGCTGCCTGTGATTTTTGCCAGGTAAGCTCATCACAGAGGGGTCACAAGGTAAAATGGAGATAGTGCTAGACTCAGCAATAGGATGACCTGGGTTCAGATCCCACCTCTGACACATGCTGACTGTGTGACCTTGAGCTGTCTGACACAGTTGCTTAACTCCTCTGTGCCCCAGGCAAATCTCCAAGACTATAAACTGCAAAGCAGGTTCCAATCTTCATTGGTAGAGGGAGTTTCCTATCAGGTGCTTCCTATGCTAGGAGGTACAGTGGATAGAGTGAGTGCAAGATTCATCTTCCTCAGGTCAAATCTAGCTGTGTGACCCTGGGCAAGTCACTTAATCCTCTTTGCCTCAATTACCCATATGAAAAATGAGTTGGAAAAAGAAATAGCAAAACCATCCCAGTATATTTTCCAAGAAAACCCCAAATGAGGTCATGAAGAGGAATAGTGGAATGCTGTGGCTTCCTGAACCAAATTAAGGCAGGTATTGACGGCAGGTTTCAGGTGCAGAGGCAATCTATTAGAAAATGTCAAGGAACAGATATGCCAGGGCATTGGTATGGATATGGTGGCCACTTATGTCCATGAATATTTAAAAATAACAAAAATAAGACCAAAAATAATAATAAAGTGAACTAGATTTCTATTCAAAAGATAAGATTTCAAGTTCTGGCTCTGCTCTTCCTGTGGAATGTTGGACAAAACGTCTCTTATCTAAAAAATGAGGAAGTTGGGGCGGCTAGGTGGCGCAGTGAGTAGAGTGTTGGCCCTGGAGTCAGAAGTACCTGAGTTCGGATCCGGCCTCAGACACTTAACGTACACACAAACAAAAACCTAGCCATGTGACCTTGGGCAGGTTACTTGGCCCCAGTTGCCCTCCAAAAAAAAAAAAAGCAAAATAAAATAAAATAAAATAAAAAAATAAAAAATGAGGAAGTTAATACTGTCTAACATCCCTTCCATCCCAATTCACCTGTAATGTGTAGTCTTAGAGAATTACCTGGGGCAGAGATGTGAGGATTGAATAAGACAATTTATCTAAAGCATTTTATAACCCCTGAAGCATTATATGACTGCAGGCTATTGCAGATAGGGATACTGGGCTTGAAAGACTCATTGGAGTTCTCTCAATTAATCTTCAGAAGAGCTTGGATGTGAACCTAGATCTTCCAATTTCAGTTCTAGCCTTCTCCATCCTATGTCATAAAGTCTCTTGTCTATAACTTAATGCTGACTTCTCCTGTTTCAGCTATGAACTGAGAGTAATTATCTGGAATACAGAAGATGTAATTTTGGAGGATGAAAATATCTTTACAGGACAAAAATCAAGTGACATTTATGTTAAAGGGTAAGTTCATTTAAGCAAATGTCTGCTCTTGTTTTTTTTGTTTGGTTTGTTTTGTTCTAAGGCAGTTACTACCTCACAGGAAACACCCACTTGGAAGACTTGATTATACTTCATTTCTTGATAAGCATAAGTGAAATGTTCATCATTTCAACCTGGTAAAAATGTCAGATGAAGGGGTGGCTAGGTGGCGCAGTGAGTAGAGTGTTGGCCCTGGAGTCAGAAGGACCTGAGTTCGGATCCAACCTCAAACACTTAATGCACATACAAACAAAAACCTAGCCGTGTGACCTTGGGCAAGTTACTTAATCCCAATTGCCCTCCAAAAAGAAAAAAAAATGTCAGATGAAAATCCCTCCCAGCTATGTTGATATAAAGGTGTAACAATGCTTGAGGGCAGCTCGGTGGCACAGTTGATAGAGCACTAGGCCTGGAGTCAGGAAGGCCCAAGTTCAAAGCCAGCCTCAGGCACTTACTAGTTATGTGACCCTGGGCAAGTCACTTAACCTTATTTGCCTCAGTTTCCTCATCTGTAAAATGGACTGGAAGAGGAAATGGCAAATCACCCCAGTAGCTTTACCAAGAAAACCCTAAATAGAGTCACAAAGAGTTAGACATGACTGAAAATGACTGAACAACAACAACAAAGTAATTTTTAGAACCTACATTCACATTTCCCCAGCTTCCTAACCCTGCTGAAATCAAAAAGACACAGTTCTGTTTGATAAAGAAATGCTGTGTCTTATAAGGAGAAATAATGCTCAGATTAAAACCAGACCTCATCCTTCTCTTTATTGCTATAATATGTTGAGATGATGAAGATTAAATATCTTATAAATTTTCTTTTTAACTTGGCAATCATCAACAAACACAAACACACTAGTATACATAGAAGGAAAAAGGGGATTGTATATGAAACCAGGAATTTCTATTACATAGAAATTGTTTTTTAAATATGTATGTTATAAACATGGTAGTAACAAAATTGACCTGTTTGTGTCCCTTTCTCAGCTTTTTGTTTCCTTTGATGTACATTTTTATGAATAAAGAATTTTCCATCAGTCTTTTATAACTTAGTGTAGCAGCTGAAAGTTTATGGGACTTCCCCTTAAGCTTTGAGAGGAAACTCAACAGAAGAGGTCAAAGAGCCTTTATCTCAAGCTAGACTGTGCCGGCAGCTTCTTTCCTTCCCAAAGTCCTGAATTAGTGATTTTCTTCTAACCGATTGTAAGCTCCTTGAGGGCAGAGACTGCCTTTTGCCTCTTTTGTATCCCCAGTGCTTAGCACAATGCCTAGTACAGAGTTGGTTCATAATAAATGTTTCTTGATTCCACCTTATAAATGGCTCATTGTTTCAAGATCCTCATAGGATCAGAATGGAAATATGAAATTGCTTGCAAAATTAGAAATGCCTTGGAGCAGCAAGTCAACCAGTAAACTAAGAAACAATAACAAGCAATGAATGCATCAGGTGCCTACTATGTAGCAAGCTCTGTACAAAGATGGAACAGAAATATTTGATTAGCAGATAGAGTGTGTATATATCAAAGAAGGTACAAGCATAATAATTTTTGTTATTCAGTCATTTCAGCATGTTCAACTCTTCATGGCTCCATTTGGAATTTTCTTGGCAAAGATGGTAGAGCGGTTTGCCCTTTCCCTCTCCAATTCATTTTACAGATGAAGAAACTGAGGCAAATAGGGTTAAGTGACTTGCTCAGGGTCACACAGTAAGTGTCCACAGCTAGATTTGAACATAGGAAGATGAATCTTCCTGATTTCAGGCCCAGCATTCTAGCCACTATGCCACAGTGCTGCCCTAACCGTAATCATGTCTAGCATTTATACTTTGAAGTTTGCCAAGAGCTTTACAAACATTATTTCATGCAATCTTCACAATAACCCTGGGAGAGAGAGGCTATTTTTATCCCCATTTTACAGATGAGGAAACTGAGGCAGGGAGTTAAGAAACTAGTTAAGTATCTGAGGCCAGAGTTTGAATTTAGTTCTTCCTGATTCAGATCTAGTTCTCTCCCCACTTGTTGCCTCTCTGCCTATGGGAGACACAAGCATCTGGAAGAGAAGGAGACCTTTGTTATCACAAAAGCAACCTGACAGTAACACTGATGATGCTGATGCTGTTACTTTAATATCACTTTGTAGTTCTAAAAGTCCTTTAAACACTTTTGCTTAGTTTGAATCTTGAGAGTATAAATTGTTCTAAGTTTGCAGAGTCCTTTTCAGACATCATCTTGAACTTTACAGCAACTGTGTAAGGCAGATGTTCCAGGGAATGTTATTCCCCTTTTACAGGTGAGGGAACTGTGACTTGGAGAGGTTACATGACTTGCCCAGGGCCATGCATGTGCCACAAGTGAGTAGCTCTAAATTCCCTTGTTATATTTAGAGTTAGGAGACATGACTTCTAATCCTATTTCCATGTCTATCTGCCTGACCCATGATAGCTCAAATGACCTCATTCAGCCTCAGTATCTTCATCTGTAGATGAGTCAGTGCTCTAGACCAGCATCCCTGGGAGGTCGTCAGCCAAGATACTGTTATCCCGTTTTTATGGATGAGAAAACTGAGGCCCATAAAAAAGCAAAGCTCAAGGTCTCAAAGCCAATAAGTGTTCAGCTTATTTGACTAGTGTTTTTCCAGGAAAAGCAGCATAAATACCATGAGTCAGGTTCTAAGAGAGAAAAATTTTAGAAAAGGGCAGACAGGAATTCCCAGAGCCCCAGTCCAGTCTGGAAAATGGGGTCTCTAGCTAAACATGTGAACAGGAAGTAATTGCTATAGAACCTTTGGATAATCAAGGTTGTGGGAATTCCCATTTTATTGTGGTTAGGCTAAATAAAAAGATAAAATGCTGTCTCTCTCTCTCTTTATTTTTTAGCAGTTTTTAGCTATTTTTCTTTCTTTTTTCTGGAGGGGAGAAGGCAGGACAATTGGGGTTAAGTGACTTGTCCAGGGTCACATGGCTAGTAAGTGTTAAGTGTCTGAGCTCAGATTGGAACTCAGGTCCTCCTGACTCCAGGGCCAATGCTCTATTTACTGTGCCATCTAGCCACCCCTAAAATGCTGTTTCCAAAAGTAAATTCAGATAAATGTTTTAAAACATAGCAAGATGGTTGATGTAGTGATTCATGCTCAGAGGACAGTTAAGTAGGATAGTGGGTAGACTCTGAACTTGAAGTCAGAAAAACTTAAGTTCAAATCCAGCCTCCAACCCTTATTGAGCGTGTGACCCTGGGTAAGTCACAACCTCTGTATGCCTGTTTCTTCAAACGTAAAAAAGAGATAAAATGGCAGCTGCCTCACAGGGCTGTCTGGAGGACCAAATGAGCTAGCATTTTAAGTGCTTAGCACAGTGCCTGACTCATAGTAGACATTTAATAAATGTGTATGCCCTTACCCTCCCTTGCTTTCTTCATGCAGATGGTTAAAAGGCATGGAGGAGGATAAGCAAGAGACCGATGTCCATTATAACTCTCTGACTGGAGAGGGCAACTTCAACTGGCGGTTCCTGTTTCCATTTCAGTATCTCCCTGCTGAGAAGCAACTGGTCATCTCCAAAAGGGAAAACATCTTTTCCTTAGAAAAGATGGAGCGGAAAATTCCAGCTGATCTTGTTCTCCAAGTGTGGGATTTTGAAAGGCTCTCCTCTGATGATTTCCTGGGTAAGTGGGCAGCCCACTGAGTGCACATGAGCAGTCTGACTCATTAGACAGTGTGGCCACCCCCTGTTCTCCAGGACTGGACTGGTCCCTGCCCTTCAAAGACTTTACAGTTAAAAGTCTAAAAGGCAGTGTGGCATAACGGGAAGAGAAATGGTTTTAGTGTTAGGGAGTTCAAGTCCTACCTTTGATTCTTACTGTGTGACCCCGGGTAAGTCACTTAACCTCAGTAACCTAAGCAACTCTGCAAGACTACGTACAACAGAGTGATTGCTTCTCTGTGCTGATGGAGGAATCATGGAATTATATAGCCTTAGAGCACGAAGGGAGTCCAGTCCCTTCAGTTTACAGTTAATAAAACTAAGACCTAGAGAGGTTAAGTCACTTGCCCAGAAACACACAGGTACTAATTTATCACCTGAAGTTTCCTATGCTGAAGGAATCACAGGTTTGGGCCAGAACATTACAAATTACAAATTAAGATAGACACACTGACAGGAAGACCATACTGTCTAGTCACATGGACAGATGGAATAATTTCTGCAGCACGGTAAACTTCATTAAAGGCTGTGTCTCCATCTAGACAGAAGTCAGCCTGCCTGCGCGTTATCAAAAAAGTCCAAAGGAGTTACCTGAGACACATAGGGATAAAGAGGCTCTCCTAAGGTCACACAGCTGAGAAGTTGTCAGAAGAAAGATTTGAACTCAGGTCTTCCTGACTCAAAGTCTAGTGCTCTCTCCTCACAGTATCTTTTATCTCGCCTAGTCATGTATTGTTTTACTGTTTCCATCCTGCTGTTCCTATTTATTTAGCACATAATAAAAAATAACAGCTCACATTTTTATAGTGCTTTATAGTTCACAAAGGTGTTTCAATCAGTCAATTGATAAGCATTTTTTTTTTGCTTTTTGGAGTGGGGAGAGCAGGGCAATTGGGGTTAAGTGACTTGCCCAAGGTCACAGGGCTAGTAAGTGTTAAGTGTCTGAGGCTGGATTTGAACTCAGGTTCTCCTGACCCCAGAGCCACCTACCCACCCCTCAATAAGCATTTCTTAAGCATCTACTCTCTGCTGAAGACTGTGCCAGATGTTGGAGATACAAAGTCACAAAACAAAACAATGCTAGCTCTTAAGGAGTTTATGTACTAATGAGTGAGAGAAAGCATGTGAATTTGTGTTTGTGTGTGTGTGTGGATATAAACACCGCCTACAACACATGCATGCATGTCTGTGGGTGTGGGGTTCCCCAAGAGCCTTAGTGCAGGTTTAAGTTATTTCAACATATTATTAAAGCTTAAAATCACAGTAAGACTTTTGAAGAATTTGTGTATGTATAGATATACATGCACGTGCACACACACACACACACACACACACATCAACAGAAAATAAATACAAGGTGACTGGGAATGGAATACTAGTACCTGGGGGGGGATTAATGAAGTAAGTCCTTAAACAATCATCACACATGTATTAAGTACTTACTGTGTTCTATATCTATATTTATGTCTATCTATATATAATACATATATTATATACATACATATACACATATATAGACACATATATAGATATATCTATATATGGATATATATGATCTTCAAGGAGATCTAGCACCTCTGGTGGGAGAACTTACTAGGCCTCTTTCAGGGCTGCTCATCCACCTTTGGCATCACCTGACATCTCTGATCTGTGGCTCCAAGAAGCTGTAGCATGAGCAGTGGCCACAGCTTGATAAATCACATCAGCAGATGGGTTAAAGCAGGTTAAGGGGAACTGACAGGCCTCAGACCCCACAGTGAGTTAGGGGGATGTCCATCCTAAGCATGCGAAGACTTCCTCCAGTGGAATGGGCAGCAGATGAGAGCAGCTTGTTCTAGTGGCCATGAAGGCAGCTAAAGCAGGCACCATGGAATGCTCAGAGCTTGCTTGGTCAGACGTCAAAGATGCCACATCACAGTCCACCAAGAGTTGTCCTGACTTTTGTCCTGTTGTTGAATTTTGATGGCTCTGGAAGAAATTGAGGCTGATGACTGTGCAACTCTGCCTCACTTAAATCCAATTCAAGCATAAGCTAAGACATCACTCCGTGGTGTCACTGGCTCTCTTCAAAAACAAACACAAATAACAGTAGCAACTATATATCAGTGTGTGTGCCAGGTTTTCAGGATATAAATATGAAAACAAAATCAATCTCTTATTTACCTCTCATCATGCCCAATAAACTCCTCTGAGCTCCCAGTTACCTCCAAGATTAAATATAAAGTTCTCTTGTTTGGCCCTTATGGTCCTTCCCAACCTGCCCCACTCCCACCTTTCCAATCTTCATATACTTGAGATCTAGGTACCCTGGTCTACTTGTTGGTCCTTGAACGGAACACTCCATCTTCTGTTTCTGGGGCTTTGAACTGGTTGTCCTCTAGGCCTGAGATGTTTTTCCTCCTTACTTCCAAGTCTGGACACTTTACAAACATTATAACACTAGCAAAATTATTAAATTAATTTAGAAATAATAAATTATTAAAATGGAAATGATACTTTTTGTGTTACTCACCTTATAGGCTTGCTTTGGGGAAAGGAAATCCCTAGTTTCCTCTAAGACTCAGCTCAAGCACAACCTTTACCAAATCAATCAATCAATCAGCAAATATTTAATAAATGCTTATTACGCATCAGGCACTGTGCTAAGTGTTGATGATACAAGAAAAGGCTAACCATTTTTTTAAAGTCCCTGACCTCAAAGAGCTTGCATATTAACAGGGAAGATAACTAACTAGATATACCCAAACTTCAGACTGAGTGGAAGGAAGGTAAAGGCTAAGGTGATGGGGGACTTGGAAGGATTCCTGAAGAAGGTGGTATTTGGAAAGATGTGTTTTTGTTTTATCAATAAAGAAACAGGAACTCCAAACTCACTGGCCTTTTGAAGGTTGGAACCAAGTTTCAATGTAGATTTTCTTGACATCGTTGGTCTCTTTAAAGATCCAGCTCAAATACCACTTTCTGCAAGAGCCAGATTTTCACATTAACCTCCTTTCCCACTGAGCTAGTGTTGCTCTGGGTGGGATCCCAAACATTTTATATGACGCACAAGTGGTCAAAAAATTAATTCAGTTCCATTTAATAGGCATTTTTTAGGAGACTGGACTAACTGACGCCTAAGGTCCCTTTCAGCTCTAAATTTGTGATTCTAAAATCCAAATGCAAGGTACTATGTTAGGTTCTAGGGATAAAAAGACAAAAAACAAGCAGTCTCTCCCCTCAGGTAGCTTACATTCTCCTGGAGAAATACAACAGATATACAGATACAGGATAGAGTAATATTGAGAGTTTGGCAGAATATAGAGAACCGGAGGAATTAGGAAAGGTTTCTTGTATGAGGTGATACTTAAGCTGAACATTGAAGGGAGGTAGGGATTCAAAGATACAAGGAGAAAGGAGAGAATTTCTGGTGCAGAGGAAAGCCTGTGCAAAAACGTGGAGGTAAGAAATAGAAGGCTATGTGTGAAGAACAGCAAATAGGCCAGTTTTCTTGAATATAGAGTGTATAAGAGGAAGCAATGGGAAAGAAAAACTTTCAGACCCTGGGAGAGCTATACTCTGAGATGGGCTTTGAAGCATAAAATATACAATGTTGGAGCTAGAAGGTTAACTATGAAATCATCTAAGTCAACGTCTTCATTTTACTGAGGATGCCCCAGAGAAATCAAATAATATTCAACCAGTTAGTAGCAACCTGAGTCCAGGACAATGATTCTAAATATTAGAATGGATTACTCAGGAAAGATATTAAATGTACTTTTTGGGAAAGCTTTAAAAATAAAAGAGCTTCCTGCCTGCTGGGAAAGGACAATTTTGAAGGCAGTTCAATTTAGTTCAATATTTATCTCGCTCCTGTATGCAAGATTTCATACTAGGCACTGAGGATTCAAAAATAGTTGTGACATAGAAACCTTTCTAGACAGTCAAAAAGGGAGGAAGTGAACACCCATACCCACACTCACATCCCCCACACATGAAAATATTATACACATGCATATATACACGTATATACTTAACACATACATATGCATATATATAAATACATATATATATATATATATATATATATATATATCACAACTTGTTCAGCCTTTCCCCAATTGATGGGCATCCCCTTGGTTTCCAATTCTTTGCCACCACAAAAAAAGCTGCTATAAATATTTTTGTACATACAGGGATTCTTCACACTTCTGTGATCTCTTTGGGATAGAACCCTAGAAGTGGTATTGCTGGGTCAAAGGGTATGCACTTATTTATAGTCCTTTGGCATAGTCCCAGATTGCTCTCCAGAACAGCTGAATCAGTTTACAACTCCACCAACAATGCATCAGTGTTCCAATTTTTCCACATCTTCTCCAGAATTTATCATTTTCCTTTTTTGTCTTAGCCAATCTGACCAGTGAGATGTGGTACCTCAGAGTTGTTTTGATTAGCATTTCTCTAATCAATAGTTATTTAGAGCATTTTTCATATGCTTATAGGTAACTTTAATTTATTCCTCTGAAAACTGCCTGTTCATATCCTTTGACCATTTATCAATTGGGGAATGACTTGTATTCTTAGAGATTTGACTCGATTCTCTGTATATTTTAGAAATGAGGCCTTTATTAGAGACACTGGTTGTAAAAATTCTTTCCCAATTTTCCACTTCTCTCTTAATCTTGGTTACATTGGCTTTATTTGTATAGAAACCTTTTGATTTAATGTAATCAAAATTATCCACAAAATGGATTCTCAAAATGAGACTTTCACAAACATTTCTTAAGATCTGATTTCTAGGGGCAGCTAGGTGGTGAAGTGAATAGAGCAACGGCTCTGGAGTCAGGAGGACCTGAGTTCAAATCTGACCTCAGACACTTATTAGCCATGTGACCTTGGGTGAGTCACTTAACCCTAATTGCCCTGCCTTCCCCCTTCAAAAAGAAAAAAATAAAGATCTAATTTCTAAAAACCCCAAAAGAAGCAAAATGGCATTGTGGAAAGAGGCATACCTCTGAAAGCAGATGACCTGTATTCACATCCTGCCACAGACACTTAATGACTGTGTGGTAATAATCAAGTCACTTTAACTCTGAGAGGGTATTATCTCACCAGTAAAATAGCAAATAAAGAAAAGGATACTTGAATGATCAACCTCATAGGGTGGTGAAAGAACTTTGCACATCTTAAAGGACCATATAACTATGAATCATCATTTGAAGAGTTGTTAGTTGATTCTTTTTTTCATTCAGAGGAGTGGCCTCAGAATTATAGTCCATGGAGCTTCATTGCAAAGACCTCTTTAAGAGAGAACCACGTAATTCAACTTTACACTCAGACTCATTGGTTCCTAATTGTATTTTTAATGTTTCTGCAGTGGTGTTTTAATGTCCACAGTGCTTAAGCTGAGGAGATGAGCTGAGGAAAATGAAGGATTTTTTTAAAGCTACATTGAGGAAGAGAGAGTGAAGACAGAAGGGATAGGCAGGGTGACAGACCACAAAGAGAAGATCAAACTACTTGATTCTTATTATGTTTCTGTTCTCTCCTCCAAGGAGAATGACCTTTCAACTAGAGGAATAAAAAGGACCAGAAAATGACTAATAAGGGGATGAGACCCATGAGAAGCTGGGAGGTAGTAAGAGAGCTCTTAGCTCTCCCTGATTAGCTTAGGTTGCCAGTCCTAGATAAACTACAGATCACTGACCCTGTCACAGAGTCACTACTCCCCAGCTCTCTGGTGCATTCTATGTCTTAAGTAATCCAGCAACTTTCAATACAGCCAATACAGTCTACTGTGTGACCCTCCCCACAGGTATACATGACCAACACAGAAAAGGTATCTAGGTAAGCAAGCTCTTCTGCTTGGTAGACCCAAGGTCTATCTGGTTCTATTGTTCTTCCTCCTGGCTACATAGACGGCACCACAGAATATTCATTTAAAACTTCTGGCTCAAAATTTGGGGTCATAGTTATTTTATAGGTTGGTGGTCTCAGAGGGGAAGGGGTGTCTCATCAGGGTGTTTACCAACAGCTGCTGCCTTCCAACTCTACCTCTCAATCGTTCTGCCTTCCTGACTAAAATTTCAAAAAGTGAATTTTCCAGCTTTTAATCAATGTGGTAGCTCCTTTCTGAAATGTTTCCAGTTGGCCACCATTTCCCAAAGGCTCAGTTGTTCTTACATTGTTTTGTAGTTGTCTCTGATTCTTTGTGTCTCCATTTAGGGTTTTCTTGGCAAAGATACTGGAGCGGTTTGCCATTTCCTTCTCCAGCTCATTTTACAGATGAGGAGCTGAGGCAAGCAGAGTTAAGTGACTTGTCCAGGGTCACACAGTTAGCAAGTGCCTGAGGATGAATTTGTCCTCAGGAAAAGGAGTCTTCCTGATTCCAGGCCTGGCGCTATTATCCACTGGGCCATCTGCCTGCCATTAGGGGCCCAGAGTTGGGAATAAATTGCTTCTCACAGAAGGACTGCCATGAGTTTGCTATGAATTTTCCCTCTCATTGTTGGTATCTTCAGTCCAACTCTGTTTGCTGCTGCAGCAATTCAAGTTAGATGCTTCTTCCGTTCTTCATTCATCCTTGCATTACTCATCAGTCCTCTTGCTTTGGATCATTTCCTCAGTTTCATTTCTTGACTCAGTTTTCTATTTCAGGGTCTGTTAACATTTCTACCTTTTCAAACTTTATCCGAGCATTTACTTGCCTTTCCTTGAATGTGCATAATCTACCAGTTGATTGTGATCCACGTGCTTAATCAAATGGGGGGGGGGGGCCTTGATCATTTTTTAAAGAATCATTAACAAAACTGCTTAATTAAAATGAGACCTAACCCGGCTACATGACTCTCTCCTGAATTTCTTCCCACATGTGTCCCAAATAATTCCTCATGGTCCCTGAGGCAGATTGAAGTCCATGTGGTTTGTCTCTGAACAACTTGGAATTAATTTTTCATTTAACATTTAACACCTGTGGGTCCGTATGTAATGTACAATTATACTGTAATTATTTTATTGCCATCATCTACAAGCCTAGGATTAAATCAAAATTTGGACTGGTTCTTATAGTTTCCCCAGGTGTACCCATATTTCAAACATTCAACATTTCAAACATTTCTTTATAATCTGAAACAAAAAAAAAAAAAAGGCTTTTCTTGACTACAGTATAGAATACAGCTTCTACCTCATCTCTCTTACCCCTTCCATTGCTAAACTTTTTTTTGGAGGGCAGTTGGGGTTAAATGACTTGCCCGTGATCACATGGCTAGTTTTTATGTTAAGTGTCAGGTCCTCCTAACTCTAGGGCCAGTGCTCTATTCACTGTGCCACCTAGCTGCCCCACTAAGCTTTTTTAAAGTGCTATTTGTGTCTAGTGTGCCTTCCCACTCATTCCTCAACTCCTTGGGATCTAGCTAATGTCCCCACAATCCTCCAAATGAAACTATTCTCTTAATGGTCACCAATGACCCCTTAAGCCCCCAAACCAAAGCTTTCATTTTTTTTGGTCCTCATCCTTCTTTACCTCTCTATAACTTTTGAGACTATTGACTACCCCTTCCTCCTGGATATTATTTTCTTCTCCTTTGGTTTCAGAAACAGTGCAGTTTTATAGTCCTCCTACCTTTCAAACAACTCTTTTTTTTTTCTGCTCACTCTATTCCCAGGCCCTTATTATGGCTATTTCCAATGCCATTAGGAAGCTTTTTGTCTTTAGCCCTCTTTTCTCCTCTCCTCTGTTCCTTCTCCTCCTCCCTTTCCCTTCTATTTCATTCCTTTCCCTTCTTTCCTCTTCCCTTCCTTTGTCTCCTCTCTCTACAGTCTTTCCCTTTACCCCCCCCCTTTTTTTTGCTTTTTTTTTGGAAGGGCAATTGGGGTTAACTGACTTGTCCAAAGTCACACTGCTAGTAAGTGTTAATCGTCTGAAGCTGGATATGAACTCAGGTCCTTCTGACTCCAGGGCTGGTGCTCTATTCACTGCACCACCTAGCTGCCCCCTTTCCCTTCACCTTTTTACTCACTTCCCTCAACTATCACTCCTCCAAAACTGATCTAATCTTGAATTCTTTTTTTACCTCTAAGCTTGTATATTTATCCCTTCCACATTGCAGGGGCTAGAGGCACAGCATCCCTGCAATCTGGAAAATCTGGGTCAAAGAAGCCAGAGAAGAAGTCTGAATTTTTTTCTTTTTATTTTATGGGGTTTTTACAGTACCTTATTTTAAAATTTGGGTTAAGTATTTGGTCATAGGCTCTGTGTCATCTGCTGGTTTTGATATGGTGTCTGTGGCTTCTGCAAAACTCCCGAAAAATTACCATTTAATTTCTTATGCCGACCCATGATATAGTAAAACTGAGATGTGGAAAGTCACGATGTGGAAGGGACAACTGTATTTTTAACTTCTTATAGGATGTATCTGCCTATATGTCCTTTGGGCACTTCAAATGAGCCCTTTACCTATCCTCCCACCCCAGCACTGCTCCCCTCAAAACAAACAACCCTGCTCCTCCTTCTAAATTCACTACTTCTGTCAGTGGTGGTACTATTTAGTTTGCCTCCCACATTCACAACCTTGGAAGGTATCTACCGTTCTTTCTTTTTTCTCATATGCAATCAATAACATAATCCTGCCATTTCAAATTATACAACACACTCAACCTCTCCCTCTCCTGGACAGTGATCCCACAGCAACTACCTTAGTACAAGACTTCATCCTCCTTATCTGGCCTACTACCACTATAACCTCCCATACGTTTTTCTTTTTTCACTCACTCTACCACTGCCAAAATAATCTTTCATACATATATAGATCTCACCATGTCACTTCCTTGCTTAAAATTCTTTAGTGTCTCCCTGTTTCTTTATAAGTATATTCCAAATCAATCTATCAAATAAGAATGTATTAAGTGTATTCTTCTATGCTTGGTACTACTTTAGGCACTGTGGAGATGAAGAAAAACCTCAACAATCTTTAAGGAACACATAAACTGTTGTGGGAGATAATTTTGTATATATATTTATATGTGTGTGTATACACACACACACACACACACACATAAACACACACACACATAAGCATATTAAAAAGAGATATGGAATGATTTTGGAGATGGGCCCTGACCGTAATTCTGTTCCCTGGACAACCATTCTCCTGTACATGTTGTCTCCCTCATTACAATGTAAGCTCCTGGAGGGCAGGGGCAGTCTCAAGTTTGCATTTATATTCCTAACTAATGATAAGGGTAGGGTCCAGAAAGAATTCATGTAGAGGGTGGTACTTAAGAAGAGTCTTGAAGAAACTAGGGATTCCAAGAGTTAGTTAGAAGTGAGAAGTACTGTCACTGGAATAGTGGATAACCAGTGCAATGATACCAAGATAAGAAATGGAGTGCCATGTGTAAAGAACAGTAAGAAGGTCAGATAAGTCTTAATGAAATCTTAAGCTTTAACAGTTGAACTGGTAGGTTGGGTCTAGATTGTGAAGCATTTGAATGAATGAATTGAAAGCATATGCGTTTACTACATGCCAAATACTGTGCAAAGTGATGAAAATATAAATGCAAAATTGAAACAGTCCCTGTCCTCAAGGAGCTCGCATTCTAATGAAATAGGCCACACATATAAGAGAACTGTGTCCAGCAAAGGGAGTTATGGTATAGGTGATCAAAGATTGTGAATGGTACAATAGGGTAATCTACTGACACACTCTTTCCAGAGGCAATAATAATGTTGATTTGATTACAGTTCTCAAGTAAGAAGTCAAAAGGCAAGGGAAGGGAGAAGGGGGTAGGAGGAAGTGATACACAATATGGAAGAAATATAAGTCAGGACAAAGATGAATATACTGGTATATAGGGAGTGCAGAACTATGTGGCTTAGCTCCCTCTACATGGTATATATCAAACAGAGATTGTATTTGCCCAGAGATAAGGAGGAACAAATGGAATTGGTTGAATAGGAGATTGATATTTATGTCTTATCTGTGCATTAGGAAAAAAAATAATTTTGGCAACTGGGTGGAGAATGGATTGGAGTGGGGGTAGGATTGGAGGCAGGGAAATCTACACTACCCTCACTGACTGTGATTGTCAATTCATGCTTGGCCTCCACTCTGAGTTAGTATTTCTCAAACATGGAGACAGAGAGACTTTTGGAAAAGGTGGCCAGGTTAGTGAAAGGAGCCCTATTCTGGGAGCAGTGATGATCTTAGTAAATGTTTAACAACCAGTTCTCCAGGGGAAAATGTACAAGGGGTACATTTTTAAGTTAATCTGCATTTTTACACTTTCTCCATCACTTTTTAAATCTAGATAATCAATAAAATAATAAATCAAGGCCTGAATTGTAGCATTTGTAGGTATAAACACTTGCTCACACAGAAAATTGAATAATCTTTGTGCAAGCTAACTCCAACACAGCCTGCCTGGTAGTCAGAAGACCTGGGTCTGCCACTTATTAAGCAGATTATGCCTCATTGTGCAAAAATGTCTCTTCACTTTGGGGGCTTCAGTTTCCTCATTTATAAAATGCAGATAATAACATTACTTACTTCACAAAGTTATTATGGGGATCAGATGAGATAATTAGAGTGTGACAGGTGGTATGGGAAAGAGGGATGAAGATTGATGTTATTAGATCTACCTGTACCTGGGTCCTTACCCTTCATTCCCCAATCTGCAGGATGCAGTGAGTGGGCTGTCACATCATTAAGTAATTAATTAACCAGCTGTGGGCATTTTGGCCACCAGATAGCACTAACTTCAGGCCATCAACTTTGTAATCATGACTGTTCTCTCTTCTATGGATGCATTCCATCTGGACAATATATTTTCTAAAATATAGTGCCCAGAACTACATCCTTGAAATTGGTCTGACCAGCGTACAGTGAAATGGTATTATTACTTCCCTTGCTCAAGATGCTAGACATCTTTTAATGGTGCCTTAAATTGCACTAACTTTTTAGGAAATCACAGGACACTGCTGATTCCTGGTAATAACAGGTAATATTTATTTAATGCTTACTATGTGTCAGACACTTTTATCTCATTTGATTCACAAAACAATCCTTGGAGGTAAGTACTAGTAATATTCCAATTTTACAGGTGAGGAAACTGAGGTAAACAGAAGTTAAATGACTTGCCCACAGTCACACAACTGGTCAGATTTGAACTTAGATCTCACTGACTATAGGCCCAGCATTCTATCTACCGCACCACCTACCAGCCCCTAGTGAGCCTGCATTTAACTAAAATTCCTAAATCTTTTCATGTGCTCTCTTTGCTAGTCACATTTCCCTCATCCTGTATTAATAGAGTTAATTTTTTAACCTAAGTTAAAGATTTTGCCTGGCTATTAAACTTCAGCCTGCTAAATTCACTGTACTCCTCTCCACCATGTCAAGGTCTCTTTGGATCAGGATTCTGTTCTCCAGCTACTAGCTGATCCTCCAAACTTTCATCAGTTGCAAATTTACTAAGCTGCTTCCAAGTTATTAATAAAAATATTGAACAGAACCGGACCAAAGACCAAGTCCTTAGAGATTTCACTTAAGACTTCTTTCAGGTTGACACTGATTCAAAGATCTCTAGTCTTTATTTCATCAGTCAACCAATTCCATAATCACCCAACTAGGATGTCAACCAGATGCCTTTTCTCCATCTTCAAGGAAATGATGAGATGCTTTGCTGAATGCCTTGCAGAGAGCTGCATATATTATATTTGTGATGTTCCTATGACCTTTTAGTCTAGTAACTCTGCCTGAAAAGGATATGAGGCAAATCTGGAATGATTTGTTCTTAACAAACCCATTGTGGCTTATAGTGCTCACATCTTCTCTTTTTGGATGCTCACAAATCAAATGTAAAGTACCCTCTAACACCTGACGTGCTATCCAAATGGAATATATTACTATCCTTCAGTATGTTTACAGTGAATCTCAAAGGTGCCCCCAGGAAAAGACCTACAGTATGGAACTATGGGATATTTCATTGGAGGAAGTTGGCTTCCTTCTCTTAAACTCTGCAACTGCATTGTCTCTCTCCCAACCTTTAGGGTGTATTGTACTCTTTAAAGAATCTGCAGGGTAGGGATGGCTAGGTGGTGCAGTGAATAGAGCACTGGCCCTGGAGTCAGGAGGACCTGAGTTCAAATCTGGCCTCAGACACTTAACACAACAAAACTAGCCATGTGACCTTAGGCAAGTCACTTAACCCCAACTGCCCTCTAAAAACAAACAAAGAAAACCAAAACCAAACAAAAAAAACCCAGAATCTGCAGGGTAATTTTTATGTCCTTTGGAAGGAGGAAGGGAAACCAGAACAGTTAAGCTACCTTCCAAAAGCTATGGAATGATATTCATCCTTGAAAACCATGTTCCTCAAAGTTTTGTAGAACTTGTGATCACATCCTCATAGCACCACCATAAAACACAGTACCTGGGGCAGAACTTGTTGAATGAAGGAAATCATTTGAAGACCTTTGTTTTAAAGGGGCAACTGGGTGATATGGTGGTTAGAGTTCTGGACATGGATCCAGGAAGACCTGAATCAGAATCATTCATCAAATGCTTATTAGCTACATGACCCTGGTGTGAGGACACAAGCTTTGTAGGGGGCAGCTTTGCCAATTATAAGGCCAAATGTAAGGGGACCAATCAGTTATAGGGACATAGACTCTCTGAGAGAATACTGAGATGCTGAAGAAAGAGGGGCCCATGCCAGCTTGGTTATTAATAGGTTTTATTAGGGTTCATTGGATTGATTAGGGGAGTTTACTCATATGACATGGTTCCTGGAAGTAGGAAGATGGCATGGTGGATCACCACACCAACCCCAAGCCAGGCCAGGTTTTATAGAGAAACAGAACAAAGAAGGCATAGTTAGGGGAGGCTAGGTGGCACAATGAATAGAGTACCATCCCCAGAGTCAGGAGGACCTGAGTTCAAATCCAGCCTCAAACACTTAACACTTTACTAACCATGTGACCTTAGGCAAGTCACTTAACCCCAATTGCCCTGCCTTCTTCCTCCAAAAAAAACAAAAAGCAAAAGAAGGCATAGTTCCAGGGATGGCCCAGGGTCACATGCAGTTGTTCTCCTGAGATAGCTGGAGCTTCTTTTTCTGTTTACATTTACTCAATGTGGGACCATAGGTCCCACTTTCACACTCTGGCTACCATCATACCCCTGAGAAGTCCATTAATCCTTCTCAGTCTCAGTTAGCGCCAATCTTACAGAATTTTTGCAAGGATCAGCTGAGATAAAATATTTAAAATACTTTGCAAACTTTCAAGTGCTCTGTAAGTATTAACTATTATTACTGTTAGGATTAAAAGATTTGGATTTTTTTTCTAGGTTCTCTAGAAATGAACCTCAATGGCTTCCCTCGAGCAGCAAAATCTGCCAAGGCCTGTGATCTTCCCAAGTTTGGCAGCTTGAGTGAGGAAAACAAAGTTTCAATATTCCAGCAGAAGCGGGTGAGGGGCTGGTGGCCTTTTGTCAAAGCTGGAGAGCTCACTGTAAGTACATGAAGAGGGAGAACTTTCCATAAATCTCTCAGTGCCTGAGGGAAGAGTGTCCATACTGGGAGTTCCCTGTGCTAATTAAGTTACAGGTCTGAACAAAAACAATTTTTTTTGACAATTCAATATATTTAGTTGATTAGTTATCTTGGAAATAGTCTCTGAATCAGTTTTTGCTCTGTGTGAATTGACCTTAAAACCTCTGGTATTAACTTTTCACTGGGCATTACTTGTCCTCAGCTTTGAACAAATACTGGAATAATATAACAATTATGCTATGACTAGCTTATCATATTATCCATAGGGGCTGGGGGAAGGATCAGAATGCAATACAGAAAAATAACCTGTCTTTTAAAAATTTTCCCAGGGTTGTAATAACTTGTAGTTTACAACACATGAATGTCTTTGCCCATTATGAGAATGGCAGAAGTTTGGTTTAATGGAAGGAACCCTGGCTTTGAAGTTAAAATTTACATTTACAGGGTAGCTAGGTGGTGGGCAGTGGATAGAGGACCAACACTGAAGTCATGAGGACCTGAGTTCAAATCTTGCCTCAGACATTTGAGCTGTGTCACCTGAGGCAAGTCACTTGCCTCTGATTGCCTTGCCAAAAAAAAGAGTCTGCATTTAACTCAGATTTGTCATTCTTTTTTTTAGATTTGTGTCCTTGGACAAGTTAGTTATTGCTATTCTTTTCAGTTTCAATACCTGTAAAATAGGAATAGTAATTCTTCCCCTGTTTACTTCATAGGTCTATTTTGAAACTCTCACAATATATAGTGCATATGAAATACTTTGTATATCTCCTGGGTTGCCCCAGAAGGTGGTGAGCTCATAATCACTGGATCTTTAAGTGAAATTTGGATTGACCATCCATCAAAGATGTTTTAGAAGGGGTATTCAGGTGTAGTTGGGGCCAGATAACTTTAGAGGTCCCTTTTGTACTTCTACTAGGTAAAACATGTTATTATTATTATTATTACTATTACAATTATTACTACTACTCCTATTGCTTCTCTTATTTTGAATCTGGACAACAGTCATTCTTCATTCACTTTCTTTATCATGTGTAGATAGGCTAGACTGCTTTCAATGATTATAGATCTCGTTGAGGAAGTTCTACAATGTTGTGGGATTTGATACAATTAGCCTAATGTCTTAGAGCAGAAGTTGCCAAACTTATTTGGCCTACTGCCCCCTTTAAAAAAAATTACTCAGTGCCCCCCCGGCAATATGCTTTCTTTTACCTTTTAGCAGTTTTTTTTTAATTTGTATCATTTTAAAAAAAGTATTTTTTAAATGATACAATTTAAATTTAATAATTTATTGTGTTGTATATTTTCCTGTATTAAAATTTTTAATTAATTTATTAGTTTAGTTTCAGTTAACAAGATTCAATTCCATAGTTCCTTGATTTTCAAATTTCCTTTACCTCCCTCCTGCCACCCCCCCATGACAGCATATAGTCCAGTATAGGATCTGCAAATACATTCATATTAGACATTAGTCCAATTACAAAGGCGTATTGTACTAGGTGGGATGAAAAATGGTAAAGAAGAAATAAAACCAAACAATGAAAAGAAAAAGATCAATTAGTTTGCTTCCATCAGGATTCAATCTCAGTTCTTTCTAGTTATATCGCTGGATGTCGCATTTCTCTCCTTCGTGAGTCTTTTGGGATTGGCTTATATCACTGCATTGCTGAAAAGAGTCCGGTCTGTCATAGTTGGTCATCACGGATATGTTGTGTCTGTGATTGTATACAAATTTCTCCTGATTCTACTCTTCTCGCTCAGCATCAGTTTGTATAAGCCTCTCCAGGTAAATATGAAAGCTGTCTCTTCCTTGTTTCTTATAGCACAATAATATTCCATTACATTCATATACCACAACTTGTTTAGCCATTCCCCAATTGATGGGCACCCTTTTAATTTCCAGTTCTTTGCAACCATGAAAAGAGCTGCTATAAATATTTTTGTACATATGGGTCTTCCTCCCTTTTCTATGATTTCTTTGGGATATAACCCTAGAAGTGGTATTGCTGGGTCAAAGGGTCCTGTATTAAAATTTTGATGACACAGTATTGCATGTAGTATAGTATAGTATCCTATTGTAAACTAGTCATCATACACATATATTTCTGCCTTTGTATACTGGACTTCCAGACAATGAGCCACATGCTCACCTGCCAACACTTGCTTGTTAAGACCTGGCTGTAGACTTGACCACTGATGGATTATAACTTGCATTTTATGTGTTTATTTGGAAAATAATGTAATCACTATGACTTTAACTCTGTTACACAACAGATGAAACATGTACGAATGGTTTTTTAAAATTTTATTATCTTTTCTTCTTTCCTTATGCTTCCACCACCCCCTTTATTTTTATTCAATTTCCCCAATTGCACCCAAGGCTACTACTATCCCCTGGCTCATTCCAGCACCCCCCAAGAGGTGGTATCACCCACTTTGGGAACCCATGTCCTAGAGAATCCATATCCACTGCAATATATTACAAACAAGACATTTTAGAAGAGAGGTTTTATATATATATATATATATATATATATATATATATATATATATATATATATATATATATACATATCCACGAAATGCATGATCAAAAAGGAAGATGGGTAGACCATGTAATGAAAGCAAGGGATAACCCATGGACCACAACAGGGTCCTTTTGTACTCCTAAAAATTTTTTGAGAACTCCAAAGAACTTTTCTTAATGTAATATTTCTATCTAAATTTACCATATTAGAAATCTGATGAATTTTTTAAATATTTACTAATTCATTTAAAGTAACAATGATAAGCCCCTTACACGTTAAGAAAAATTGCACACTTTAATTGAAAAATAACTTCATGTTCCAAAACCAGTCAATTTAATAAGAAGAGAGGCATTGTTTTACATATTTTTGAAAATCTCTTTAATGTCTGACTTAATGGAAGACAGCTAGATTCTTATATCTGTCTCTGCATTCAATCTATTGCAGTTTGTTGTTTTGGCTGAAATATATGAAAAAATGTGGCCTCACATGGATATGCAATTGGAAAAGAGAGGGGCATCTTAATAAGCAAATAACTTCATAGTATTGTTATAAAAATAGCTTTGACTGAGAGAATCCCCTGAAAGGATCTTAGGTAATCCCATGGGTCCAGAGACTACACTTTGAGAACTGTTGCTCTATAATATTGAACAGATTCCCTGGGTCAGAGTCATGGGAACACATGGACAAGAACTCCACAGGGATGATAAATTTGGATAATTTATGATTTTCGTTGATGGAAGAAATGCATTGATGAGATCCAAGATCCATAGGAGTGTTGAAAGATTGTTTTCAGATATATATGGTACAATATGGGTCTATGTATTGGCTATTCTATTGCATTGCTGTTGTTCAGATGTTTTCAGTTGCGTACAACCCTTTGTGACTTCATTTAGGGTTTTCTTTTTTTTTATTTTTTTTTTAAAGCAATTGGGGTTAAGTAACTTGCTCAAGGTTACACCGCTAGTCATTATTTATGTGTGGGTGCTCATTTTCTGAGGCCGGATCTGATCGCCACCTAGCCGCCCCCATTTAGGGTTTTCTTAGCAAAGATTCTGGAGTGGTTTGCCATTTCCTTCTTTAGGTCATTTTACAGTTGAGGAAACTGAGGCAAACAAGGTTAAGTGACTTATTTCTGTCCCTCACACAGCTAGTAAGTGTCTGAGATGGAATTTGAATGTAGGAAGATGAGTCTTCCTTACGCCAGGCTGAGTACTCTATCCACCTAGTTACAGGGGGGTAAACTGGTTATCTCCGAAACTAGAAAGCAGATGTTATTTGTGATATATAATCAAGTGGAAAGAATGCTTAATAGAGAGTCAGAAGGCCTTAGTTCAAGTCTGACCTCTAACAAAATGAGCTTGGAAAAATTGTCATGGGATGATGATCATAGCTTAAAAACATTTTCTTGGATAGTTTTTTAGAGAGTGCCATCACTTTTGTCTTTGCATCCCCAGCATCTAGCATGGTGCTTAACCATTATAGCTGCTTTACAAATGATTGTTGAATGAATGAGCCAACTTATTTGAGGACTTTAAAAGAAAGCTCTATATTTAAAACCAGAAGTCCTGGGTTCCTCCTTAGGCCACAGTTTCCTCACTCATGAACTGAGTGGGAGTTGGACAAGATGACTTCTAAGGTCCTTCTAGCTCTGAATCTATTACTATAAAAATGATCAGCTCAATTTGAAAGTACCTACTGGGTGCCAGACATTTAGGGCATGTAAGGCCATACAGCTCTCATGGAGTTTATAATCCAGTAGGTGAAAACATAGCACAAACACATAAGACATAACTATGATTTCCTTGGGCCACCTAAGTTCTGATGGTTTTATTCTTTGTTTTATCTCTGGGTGGGAACTTGGTTGGAACATTGGTCTAGGATATGAGAAACAGTACCTATGGAGTCATTCACTGAACTCACCCAAAAATAATTTGAAAGAAATGACTACTTCTCTCCTCTATTAATAGCCAACTGTTGAATTAGGACTAAACTTTTTCCCCCTTTATTTTCCTCATTTATAAATCAACTTCTGTGGGCTATTCATACAGCCTTTGAAGTACAAGGCTGATGAAGAGAAGAAATATTGGTTAAGACATGGGCAACCGGGAAAACTTAGATCTGATCAAAGAATGAAGAAATTTTAGTTTCGGTGACTTGGATTCTAGTCCACTGAGTTTTAGTCAGGTCTGGGTGGAAGTGGGTTCCCCCTTTTGTCTAAATTACCCTAGATGGGGTGATATAGGTATAAATAAGTCTTTTTGAACCAAGAATGAATAATCAGTCATGTCCCCTCAGACCCTCATTAGAATAAGCCCACCTCATATTATAATATTCATTCTTTCATCACTTGTTAACCAATTAGAGTTGGTTTCCATTCTCAGGCGAACCCCTTTTTCCAAAGGCTTTAAATAAGTATTGAAGGTTTCACAGGTTGGGTCTCTTTGCTCATGGAGAGGAACAAAGTAGCTAATTTTGTTGATTATTTGTGAGCTGTAATTAATAAAATTGATTATAATTTATTCAGAAATTCTGTCCCTCAGAAATTTTCACTTGTCACAAATTCAAACCAGAGAAAAGAAGCCGGCTTTTGTTAGTCTCCAGGATAGCCCTGTGCCTTGGTTCAGTTCTGAGGACGTTGCAGAAAGAATCTGTTGCATTACTCCTGAAAGAATCTGACCTGTGCCACTCAAGGTCAGCAGAGCACTGGGAATTCCCTCATGTCAGGCCACCAGATACACTGATAGGTTTTAGTTAACTGAACACTCAGTATATATAGGTCCACACAGCAGCCAAAAAACTATTATGATCTTGGGTTGAAATAAGAGAGCTATATCTTCCAAAATGCCTTTGCCCTAGTCAGGCCATATCTGGACTATTGGACATTTCTGAATGCTATATTTTAGGAAGGACATTGATAAGTAAGCAAATATCCCCCAAAAGAAGTGGCCAGGATGGCAAAGGGACTGGGGACCTTATCATAGGAGCAACAGATAAGAAAATGGGGATATTTAGTCTAGAAAAGGAGAGAAAACTCAGGGGAAGGAGAATAGCATCCATCTTCAAGTATTAGAAGAGCTATCATATGAAAAAGGGCTTGTTCTGACTGGTCTCACCAGGCAAAAACAGACATAATGGTTGGAAGCTTGAGAGAAGCAGATTTCTGTTTTTATGTCAGCATAAGCATCCTAAAATTTTATCTCTCCTAAACCATAATGTTCTGACTCAGGAGATAATGAGTTTCAGTCATGGGAAGTCTTCAAGTGGGAGGCTGAATGGGGATGCTGCAGAAAGGCTTTTGTTCTTGTCCAAGTTTGGACCAGGAGGTCTCTGATGTCACTTCTAACTTACATAATTTTGTGCATGCATATGGCAGAGGGAAGGAACGGGTGGTGAGGTGGGGGGGATATTGGAGTCAGGAAGAGAGAAATGGAATACAATTTTCAAACCTAGTCTAGGGCACTAGATGTTTTCTCCTAACTGGTTATCAGCTTACACAAAAGACTCGAGTAAGTTAGATATTTACCTAACAGTTAACTCCAGACTGCCAGTATCCACATAACCCTCTCCTTGCTTCATCCAGGATAGACCTCAGAGTCTATTACAGACACACAGCACACAGCCCAGCCATAGTAAGTACTATATAAATGGCTCTTGCCTTGCCTTGTCTATGATCAGCACTGAGGGCTGTTCACGTGGAACAAATGTGCAGTTAGGTGGTAAGAATTCCCTGGCTGGGATATGGATTGGGGGAAGGGGAAGGCAGTGAGAGGTCAGGGCGACCTCTTTCTGTGTCAAGTAAATGATGGTAGTAAGATTGGCTTCCCACCTGTCATGGACATCACTCACCTCTCCCAAAATAACATTTCCATTAGGGACAGGTAGGAGAGCTCAGGGTTACTGTTAATGGATCACACTGTTGGCTCCCCAAGGATGGCCTCAGGAATTCAGAATGTTGGCACTAGACTAATTGCAAAAAGGTTCACATTAGGACACTGAACTTGGAGTCAGACTTAGTCTTAGCATTGACACTTATAAGCTGTGAGACCTTAAGCAAGTTATTTCATCTCTCTTGACCTCTTTACTTATTCATAAAGTGGAAATGAGAGGCAGCACAGGGTAGTGGTTAGAGAATTGACTTCTGAGTCAGGAAGACCCAGATTCTAGTCTTACCTCTGACACATATTAGCTATATGACCCTAGGCAAGTCACAACCTCTTAGGGTCCTAGTTTTCTTTCCTGACAGTTTCCTAAAGTACCACATGAATGTAGAGTAAGAATTACTAGTATTTCTACCCATGCTTAGTATACTTAAGATGTACCAATATGGTTTGCTTTGGAAGAGAAGAGAGGACCGAATTTGGCATCCAATGGCCTGGCTTCTTATGCCAGTGCCACCGAATACCATCTATATGATAGTGAGAAAGTTAACAGCTCTAGCCTCAGTTTCCACATTTGAAAAATGAGAACATGTTCTCTCAGATGATCTCTCAGGCCCCACCCAATGCTCCTATGATGCAACATTTCAATATTAGAAGTCGTCCAAGTTTGTTCAACTAAATTTTACAAGCAGCTAATTGATTAATTAATTAATTAATTAATTATCAAGCATCTATCAGGTGCCTATTACTTGACTAGTCCTGTGCTAAGTACTGAAGATGCCAAGATGGTAGCATGTACCAGAGCTTGTCCTTCACCAGCAGAGTCTTTAAGAACCAAGATCACTCCATGGTTATGGTATCAGGACACCAGTGAAGATGGTTGGTGATGGTGATGTCATCTGTGATGACAGCTGTCCACTTCTCTAAAGCACCTCAGAGTCCTTAGGGTGTCATTACTCACAATAATCCAGTGGATTGGGGAATGCCAGGATCATTATTTCCATTTTATAGATCTTGGGAATCACAGATCCAGAGCTTGAAGGGACCTTGGAGACTAAGCTGCCCAATTCTAGCATTTTCTAGGTGAGGAAATTGAGGCCTAAAGAAGATGGTTAAGTGACTTGCCCAAGGACCTACAATTGATCATAGACAAACATGAGCTTCAAACATAGGTCTTCTGACTTATAGTTGAGTTCTTACTCGTTTCAATAATTCAAGGATAGCACCTCCTTAGGGCTTGCTCAGACAACATGGTAGACAAGGACTCCCGCTTATTATGGGCACGTACTGATCATACTGATCAAGACCCCTCTGTATCTCAGGTAGATTGTCCTTGTGGGCTGATGTGCCCCTTGTCCCCAATCATCATCCCATGGCCAACCTGACAGTGAGCTTCTCTGGACATAGGTAGGCTGGTCCATGACCAACAGACACAATGTTCATTGCCATGTAACTTCCATTCCACCATGCAAAATGAGAGATTATAATCATAACTAGCCAGCTAGGTGTGCAGTGGAGGGAGTGTTGGAACTGGAGTCAGAAAGACCTGGGTTCAGAACCTGCCCAAGACACATACCAGCTGTGGGGCCTTAGACAATCATTTAATAATCCATTAATGTTCATTAAAATATTTCTATGTGCCAGACACTGCACTAGGTGCTGGGGATAAAAAGATGAGAAAAGAAACAGTCTCTGCCTTTGAGGAGCTTACAATCTAATGGAAGAAGGTACAACACTAAAGGAAACTGGAAGTTGGAGGTAGAGAAAGAAGGTAGCATACTGGGAGGTCTGGAGAAGTCATTTGGAGAAGTCCCAAGGTAAAGGCAGCCAAGTGAGAAATGAGGAGATGCCCAATCTGAGGTCTCTCTTTAAATGGAGGGTTGGAATTCAGGGCCCCCATGCTCCAATCAGAGAGGCAGAGGGTAGTGAGGAAGCTCAATACCAGGGCTTATGAGATATGACAGGGTGACCAGCGAGAAGTCCCAAAGTAAGTGCAGTCAGGTGAGAAGTGAGAAGTGACTGGGCAAATAATTCAACCTCTCAGTGTCAGTTTCCTCAAGTGTAAAATAGGAACGACACTAATCCTACCTCACAGAGTTCTATCTGTGATCAAATTAGACAACTTATCTAAAGTACTTTGCAAACAAAGCACTCTATAAATACTGGCTTGCTATTGTTATTGTAACTAAAATGACATGCCATGTCAGGGTAGGAAAGGGTTTCAGATATCTAGTTTAACCTCTTCCTTCAGATGAGGAAAACTGAGGCTAAGGTTAATTGGCTCATTTCTCAGTCATTTCCATTACCCCTAAGCTAGAGGAGATGGAGTCATTAAAATTGGATTCAAATGAGTTTTCTTCATTGCTTTGCAAGTGACCTACGCTGCAAGGGAAAATGGTATTCTATAACTTTTTTACAAAACTAATGAAATTAATAGTAACTTAAGCACTAGAGTTAATGAAACCCTTCAGGGCTCTGGGGCTTTGAAGAGCCCAGAGTCCAGTTCCCTTTGGCTTTGACGGCATGAGGGTTGTCCTATAAGTACTCCTGGCCTCACCAGGCTGTCTCTGACATTGAGGTCCTATGTGTTAGAGGCAGCATTTTCTCAGCATAGCAACCTGTTCAGACTGGGCATTAAAAGTGTCAGTGCCCACAAATAGAGGCTTTTTTAGTTTTTCAAAGCTTTAGCTGTCAACTGGGAGAGAGATTTATCAAAACAAAGAGGAAAATTTCTTTGAATAAAACTTTAGTGACCTCATCTCCTGTAGGTTATGGAATGGAAATTACTGTGTGTGCCTTTGAATTGAGAAGGGGGCACACCTTCCCCTCTTAACGTAAGACTTAGTTTCCCTCATCTGTAGGAAGAGGAGATTAAGTTAAATGTGTAAAACATTTCCAGTTCTAAATTCGGTTTTGTTGTTCAGTCTTATCAGATTCTTCATGACTCCATGTACCATAGCTCGCCAATGCTCTCCACTCGATTTTGGGGGCAAAGATACTAGAGTGCTTTGCCATTTCCTTCTTCAAAGAATTAAGGCAAATGGCAATTAAGTGTCTTACCCAGGGTCATTCAGCTATTAAGTATCTGAGGTCACATTTGAATCCAGGTTTTCTTAACTTCAGTGCTCCATTCACCGACCCATTTAGCTGCCTAACGTTCTAGTTGTACATATTTCTGATGATGCATCTTTCTCCACTTTTTATGCAACAAAACATTTAGCAATAAGCTACTGCTAGCTCTTGTCACCCTGCAGCTTTCAATAGCCCCTAGGGTTACTTGTATTTGGGCATGCTGAGTATCTTCACTGAATGTAAAACTTCCCTGATTGTAGACTATTTTATTGTTACAGCTTATGATTGTCTCCTCCAAAATCTTATTGCCTTTTTCAGAAATTTGGTTCAAATGTGATTGTATCTTGCCTTACACAAAACCAGCTAAGGAAATTTGCTATTTATGAAGCAAATTATTGCTATTTATGAAACAAATGAGAAGGTAAGAATTTGCTTTGTGAGATAAGTGATTTTTTCACTTTATTAGAGGACTCTTCCCATGATTCCTTTCCCAGCGGATGGAGCACCAGGCCTGGAGTCAAACACTTACTAGCTGTGTGGCCTTGGGCAAGCCTCTTCATCTTGTTTGCAGAAGTTTACTCAGAAGAAATGGCAAACTTCTCCATTATGGGTGGGAAAAAAATCCCCAAATCCCAAAGTCACAGAGTCAGACTCAACAACAACAAACAACCTCTGTCTGAGCCATGACTAATAAAAGACAGTTAGGTGAGACATGGATAGAGGTGCTGGACCTGGAGCCAGGGAGACCTGAGTTTAAATATAACCCTAAAGACTTCCTAACTGTGTGACCCTGGGTAAGTCACTTACCCCATTTGCCTCAGTTTCCTTAGAAGGAAATGGCAAACCACTCCAGTGTCTTTGCCAAGAAACCTGCAAATGAGGTCGTTAGGAGTCAGACATGACTGAAAAGTGGCTGAACCAAATGACCTGAAGCTACCAGTTTAACCTCTCTGGCCTCAATATCCTCATTTGTAACTGAGACCACTTTATTCTATGTCCTCAAGTCCTTCCCAGCTCTGAGTCTATGCTCCTGAGATAGATAATCCTTCAATGCTGGAAGTTGAAGTTGCCCAAGCTGCTCAATTTAATTAACCAAGCATTTATTAAGTACCTGCTGCATGACTGGGTCTGTGCCAAATACTGAAGATATCAAGATGCAGAGCTTATCTTTCACTGGCATGGCCCTTGAGTACCCAGATCACTCCCTGGCATGTAATCAGGGCAGTTGATGGTAAATATAATAACAGTGATGCCCCCTGGAACACTGAAAATATGTGATTACCAAAAGCTTAATTTTCATTCCACTTGTTAGCATCAGAGAGGTGATGTGCCATGATGCATAGAGGGTTGGCCTCAAAGCAAAAAAGACCTAGGCTTGCGTGCCACCTCTGACATGTGTCAGCTGGGTGCCCAAGCACCCATCAGTGTTTTCTAATGCTAAGTTGCCCAGAAGATGCCAACCTTTGTCGGTAGAGAAAATTTTCTCTCCTGAGGCTTTCCTGTGCCACTGAAATCATTGGTCCAGTCTTTGATAACCTTAGGCCTTTTTAGAATCATCACTTTGGACTAAAATGAAGTATACTTCTATTGAGTTAACACTGTAATTTCTCACTATTCTTGATCTAAAAGGAAACTGCAGTTTGGTACAGAGGTGACTGGGTACCTGTGTATGGACATGGCCCCACGAGTCAGGAGGAGGCTTGGAAAACCCTGCCCATTCTCTTAGAGGCGCATCAGTACCAGGGTAGGTTAGGGTAGGAAATGGAAGCTGCCACCCTTAAGAGTTTGAAGTTGTGGAGACTGAGGCAGAGTCAAATGACAGGTCAGCTCCACAGTTCTCTGCAGCTTGGCTTTCTGTGCCTGGACCGGCTCTGAATCTCACGGTGCTGTATTTGGTCATACTTGGGAATGGAGGGGATGGGCTGGCACACTTTGGGAAAAGTAACAAGAGCTCACTAGCTCCTTTATTTAGCACTCTACCATTTACATACTTTCCTCACAACAACCCCAAGAGATAGGCATTATTCCCATTTTGCTTATGTAGAAACTTAGACTCAGACAAGCAAAATTACTTGTCCAGAGTCACATGAATAGGAACTGGGTCTTCTGGTTTTTAAAGGATTGACTCACAGATCTAGAACTGGTAGGGACTATCAGTGTCATATAATCCAACTCCCCTCCTTTTGCAGGGGAGGAAACTGAGACTCAGGGAAGTGACTTGTTCAAAGTCATGCAAGTAAACACCAAAAGCGGGATATATATACCATACAGTGGATAGAGCACCAGACCTGGAATTAGGAAAGACCTGAGTTCAAATCTGAACTCAGACACTTACTAGCCAGGGCAAGTAACTTGTTTGCCTCAGTTTCCTTATTTGTAAAATGATCTGGAGAAGGAAATGGCAAGCCACTCCAGTATCTTTGCCAAGAAAGCCCCAAATGGGGTCAAGAAGAGTTGAACATGACTAAAAAACGACCGAAGATCTGATATTTAAAATAATCATTAAAAGGATGGGTCTTAATGAGAAATTATTTTTGCTCAAGGAGGAAATTCAAGGTTCCTAGAAGATCCTATCAGTGAGTGGATTATGCTAATAGGCCATTAAATGTCTATTATTTTACAGATAGCAAATCCAAAGCCTAGCTGTGTCCTGTCTTTCCCATGTTCTCCTTCCTCCTCACAAATGCCCTTGGCTTAATAGATGGCCTTCAGATTAAGCTGCTGATTCTATAATTCTGCTTTAAATTCCATTTGGAAAGGTATTAGCCTAAAATGCATTCCTGAACCCATATAGGACTGGGAGTTATCTGCAGAGAGATACTGGATAACGTTAACTCATATTTATATCATACCTCAAAATTTACAAATTGCTTTGTTTATAGCAATGCTACAGTGCAAATATTTTTACATTTATTTTTAACTTATGGAATAAAACAAGCATTTTTATAACATAATATAATAAAAAATGATTGCACATGAAACAACAAATCTACCATATACAACTTGCTATTCCTTTTAAAACATACAACAAAGTTATCATGTAAATTTTTACCTTTTTTCTTCCTTTCCCCCCTAGAAATGGCCAGCATTAGACATAAATAGGGGTACATACACACACACACATATATATGCAAAATTATTCTATACATGCTTCTATTCATGAGTTATTCAAGTATCTACATTTTATCCATGGGAACCCTGAGACTATGAGATTAAGCAATTCACCTGTGATCACAGAGCTAATAAGTATCTGAAGCAAGATTTGAACCCTGAGCCCCTGATCCAGAACTTTAGTTACTATGCCTTTCTTGATGTAAGTTTGGAATTTAGCTGAAATATTGCTAAGTAAACATCCTGGACCTTTACAACAAGCATACCAATAAAGATCCCTGACTGCTTCCTTGACTATTTATATAAGCTTTGTGGCTACTGAAGGTAATCCAGACAATTATGAGAGGCAGTGCTAAGATAGTTCACTTCATTAGGATAACCAATAACCCACACATACAGAATAGAATTGAAGAGAATTAGACTCTGAGACTGAGGAGGTATTTATTGGGGTTTTTTGGGAGGGGTTTTGTTTTGTTTTGTTTTTTGCTTTTTGGAGGGGGGAAGGCAGAGCAGTTGGGGTTAAGTGACTTGTCCAAGGTCACACGGCTAGTAAGTGTTAAGCATCTGAGGTCAGATTTGAACTCAGGTCCTCCTGACTCCAGGGCTGGTGCTCTATTCACTGAACCACCTAGCTGATTCCTGAGGAGGTATTTAGCAATGGCTGCCTCCAGACATGAAAATCTAGGGAGACCTTGGGGGGAGGGGAGGTTGGAAGTACCCACTATAGAAGAGGGACAGGATCATGTAGGGAATGGACCAGGTGGGGGGGTGGGATGAGTGGGAGGGAATTATAAGCAGCCTTGTACAATATATCTACTATGATAATGTTTTGCATAGCTAGACATATACAACATATACTGAATTACTTATCTCCCCAGAGGGAATGGGTGACAAGAGAGGAAGGAAATGGATCTGAAATTCGAGGTCTTAAGATTAAATGTTTCAAATATATAAATACTATTATTAATACTCTTTTGCTTGTAATTGGGAGATAAGATGTGCAGGCATTGGGACACAAAGATTCACCTTCCTCTAACGGAAAAGTCGAAGGGGGTAAGGGAGAAGGTAGGGGAGAGAGCAGATTGGAGGAAGCGATATCTTGTGGGACTGCTATTCTGGGAGGGTGGGTAGGGGAAAAACAGGGGGAGGAAATGATTGTAACTCAAAATCTGGTGGAAATGGATGATGTAAAACAGAAGTTAATAAAGCATTTGTTTAAAAAAAATTTTAAAAAAAAAGAAAATCTAGGGAGAAAGAGCAGTATCTCTGGAGTCAGAGGTCCTTGATTCAAATTCTGCTTTGGCTACTTAACTACCTTTGTGATCTTGGGCAAGCACTTTATCTCCCTGGGCCTTTGTTTTCTCATCTGTAAAATGGGAGAGTTATACTAGATGGCCTCTGAGGTCTTTTCCAGTTCTAGATCCATGATCCTTTTCTATGGGCCTTTTATTTGTATTCCTTTAGAATCTATGTCTTCTGGGTATATTTGCTTCAGAGCAAGTGATTATGTCCTCTTTTCCCACAAAGGGCAAGAGGAGGTTGAACTCACTGACTTCTTAATTGTCAAATAGAGGAATCATAATCCTTACTTTGTGGTAAGCAGATTCATAAATTTCCAATTTCCAGCTTCTGTACCACAAATTCTGTTGGTGAGCAGAACTCTTGGCATATTTAGACCTTGGTCAGAGAGCATCTGCAAAATTGAATTCCACAAGGCAATTACACAATTTTCCTCCAGAAAGAAATATAATGAAAACTATTAGCACATAAACAATTAGGGCAAACTAAATCTATAATGAACACTTTTCCAAGTAAATGGACCATTAGGGGAACTATTAACTCAATTAATAGCTTCTAAAGCTATCAAAATGACTCTTATATAATGAAAAGAGGATACTTAACATTAATATTAAATATTTTTTCCTGTAAAGAAGATCAAAATGCATCACCTTTTCCAGGGTCTTTGGGTTGGCTCTTCCCAATTCCTGCAATGGTAGGGAGAGAGAGACTCACACACACAGAAACAGAGACACACAGAGAAACAGAGACAGAGAGAGTATGGTACTTGATTCAACTGCAGATCAGAGCAGATCCAGGTTTGGGCTGCCCTCCTTCTTTGTGGTCAGCTGGCTGAGAGGGAGGGAGAACCTGAGGATAACCAAGGAGAGCTACCATTCTTCCATCCCCTATACCAATGCAAAAGGTCAGGTTTCTTCCAACAAACAGAGAAAAATAAGGGTCAGACCAGTGTCAAGAGGTAATTACTTTTGTTGCCCACCCATGGGGAAGAGACAGACAAGAAGCCATGGAGACAGGCCACCTCTGTCCTGCTGCCAATGCATCATGCACCTAGTAGGGTGCATCTTGCCAGGTCTCAAATCTGGCTCCAAAGCTCAATCCCTAAGGATGCTGCCTCCCACCATCTCAACCTTTGCCAGTGAAGAAATCCCCCAATCCAATCACAATGACTCATTGAAGACCATGGTATGGAGACAAGAGGAATCTACCCTATTTGACAATGAAAACATGACTCATTTGGAGAATATCCTTGCACCAGAAAATACCAGGTAGATGAGGAGCAGGTACTTCTATGCTAGCTTACCTACACAGCCAGAGGATGTCCATTGGTAACTATGACATCAACAGGATTAGTGGGGAGCTGAGGGTACCTTGTAATCCTAGAAAGGCAGCTAATTGGCACAGTGGATAGGTCCTAGCTGTGGAGTCAGGAATGTGGCCTCAGATACTTATGAGCTGTGTGAGCCTGGGCAAGTCAATCAACCTCTGTCTACCTCTGTTTCTTTATCTATAAAATGGAGCTAACAATAGCACCTGCCTCCCAGAGTTACTGTGAAGATCAATGAGATAATATTAGTAAAGAGCACATAGTAGATGTTTAATAAATGTTTATTTTCTTTTCTCTCTCTTTTCCTTCCTCCTCTCCTCTTTCCTTCATTTTTCTTTCCTTCCTTTCATCCTTTCTCCCTCCCTTCCTTCTCCTTTCTTCCCTTCCTTCTTTCTTATCTTCCTTCCTCTCTCTCTTCCTCCCTCCCTTCTTTTCTTTCTTCCTTTCTCTCTCCCTCCTTCCTTTCTTCCCTTCCTTGCCTCCCTATAAGGCAGCTAGATGTATCAATTGTTAGACTGCTGGGCCTGGAGTCAGGAAGACCTTAGTTCAAATATAGCTTCAGATGCTTCCTAGCTATGTGACCCTGAACAAATCACTCAACCTCTGTTTGTCTCAGTTTCTTCAGCTGTAAAACAGATGGAATAGCAGCATTTACCTCTTAAGGTTGTTGTAAGGATTGAGTGACATAACATTTGTAAAGCTCTTAAGTCCAGTGGCTGGCTCATAGTAGGCCTACATAAACGTCTATTCCCTGCACCCACCTAGCCCATGTCAGGGTATATAATCCACTATTTTTAACCAATGTTAAACTGGTTAATTTTAAAACTAAATGTGGTCCTTTGCAAAGTTCATTCTCAGAATTAAAATTAACTTTACAAGTTTCCCAAAAGTGTGTATATGTGTGTGCATGTGCACTTTCAGTCAAGTCACCATGATCAGCTTAGGCCACCTCCATCCTCCCAGCTGCCCAGACTTGAAAGACATCATCCTTAATTCCTCACCCTCTCACCTCCCACATCCAACCTGTTGCCAAGTCTTGCTTTTATCTTTTCATCATCTCTCATTCATCCCCACTCTCTCCTTTGATATTGCCACCACTCTGGTGCAGACCCTCATCCCCTCATGCTTATGAGAATTAAATAGCCTTTCAGCAGGGCACCATGCCACAAGGCTCACCCCACCCCAGTCTATCCTCCTCTCAGCTGTCAAATTAATCTTCCTGAAGCACAAGGCTAGACATTTCATCTTCTATTCAATAAACTCCAGTGACTTCCTCTTGCCTGCAGGATCATATATAAAATCCCGTTTGGTGTTTGGTGTTCAAACCCCCTTCATAGCCTCATCCCATTCTACCTTTCCAGTTTTCTTATAGCTTACATCCCCACCTCCATTCCAGTCTTCCACAAGATACTCCATCTCCAAATCCAAGTGTTTTCACTGGCTCTTTCCTATGCCCTGGACACCCTCTTTCCTCATTTCTACCTCTGGACTTCCTTCAAGTCGCAGATAAAATTCCATTGTCTACACAAAGCCTTGCCTGGTACTCCTTAATGCTAGTACCTTTCCTCTGCTTATTATTTTCAATTTATCCTGCAGGTTGTTTGTCTGTAGGTGTTTTCATGTCTCCTCCATTAGAATATGAGTCCCTTGAGAGTGAGGACTATCATTTGCCTTTCTTTGTATCCCTAGTGTTTAGCACAGTCCGTGGCACATAGTAGGAGCTTAACAAATGCTTGTTGATTTCTTGGTTCTCCCTGCATCTTCCTGGAGAAGCAGAGCCACATGTTCATCAATGGGGAAGGGAAAGTTAAGGAAAGTTAAATTTAGGAACGTTAAAATTTTAGGAAATTTGGGAAATACTTAGGAAAGTTAAAATACTTCCAAGTGTTCCTCATTGGAAAACAAACACTAGATTGTGAAATCAAACCCATCCCTTAATTATCTCTGCGACCTTAAAGAGAAGCATTGCCCTGCCCCAGTTTTTTCTTCTTTAAAATGGGAATGATACCAGCAAGCACCTATGTTGGGAGGCAAATGTTGTCCAGACCTGAAAGTACTGTATACATGGGACATCTGCTTTGCTGCTGGTTTTCTTCTAAAAGATTTTTGTAATGGAGATGAATTAAAAGATTTTCTTTCCCATATAGGGTAAAGTAGAAGCTGAGTTTCATTTAGTCACTGCTGAGGAAGCTGAAAAAAACCCTGTTGGCAAAGCTCGGAAAGAACCAGAACCCCTGGACAAACCCAAGTGAGTAGAAGCCTGTCTTTCTATCCCTTCAGAGAGCTGGAAGTACACTCAAGGGTTAGTTGTTCCCCCGGAGCGATAGATGTTTACCTGGTATAGATTTGGATTTAGTCCAAGGGCCATACTTGAGGACCCAGAGGGCTATATATGGCCTCAAGGCCACAAGATACCCACTCCTGGTGGAATGCCTCAATGGGAAGACTTTTCTAGCCTGAAGACCCACTCCATGGACTTTGGGGGCCTTATACCAAGAGTCTAATGTCATTTCCTCTTATTTCACATTTATTTCTTGAATCTCTCTAGCTGGGTTGTAAACTCCTTGAGATCAGAAGCTATGTCACCTCTACATCAGACTAGCAGAATGACACAATACATGCTAACTATTTGTTTATTCACATACATTACTGAACACCCGCCATCTATGAATTCATTTATTTCTTGAGGGGCAACATGGCATAATGTATTGAGCTCTGGACGTGGAGTCAGGAGGTCCTGAGTTTGAATCCTTCTTCAAACACTAGCTTTGTGATTCTAGGCAAGTTACTTAAGCTCTCAGCCTGTTTCCTCATCTCTAAAATGAGAATAATATATAATTGTTATTATTATTATAATTCTATAAGACTTTGTTGGGTAAATTAGAGGAAGAAATTGTGGAATTTTTAAACCCCAGAGTTAGGAGATAATCAGGGGCAAAGTCTTCTGTGGCTGTACCATTCTAGTCATTATAGTAGGGACAAGGGTCATCATTTAAAATATTCCCTTTCCCCACCCTTAAGGATTTCGCTCATGTAACATCAGCTTTTGGATTTGAGGGCTCCAAAAGATCTCCTTAAGAAATGGTCTTGAGTCTAATGGGAAGTCACTTAAAATAGTGGCAAAATATCGGGCTTCTTTGATTCATTCCCATCCTTGCTGCCTTTCTTCCAGCCGCCCGGACACCTCCTTCTCCTGGTTCATGAGCCCCTTCAAGTGCCTGTACCACCTCATCTGGAAGAATTACAAGAAGTACATCATCATCGGCTTCATTTTGATCATCCTTATTGTCTTCCTGGTGCTTTTCATTTACACGCTGCCTGGAGCCATCAGCCGCAGGATTGTTGGAGGCTCATAGAGGACTTGGATCTTTCTTTTTTTCATTCATTTGCTTCAGCATCATCAACAAATATTTATTAAGTACCTGCTCTATAAAGAGCACATGCACTAGGTCCTGGTGAGGGGAGGGAGAGGTATGGTCTAATGGGGAATTAAGCACAAATCAGAAAAGGCTAAGCGAAAGAAATTCTCCTGTCTTATAGCCACATGGACCCGTGCTTCCCAAGCTGAATGTCTTCTAAAACCTTTCCCACTGCCAAGATTAAATGATGACTACTATTCTCAGTATACTCATAGAGACTTTCCTTCATTGGAATTAACTTTTTGACTAAATGTGTGTTTTGCCCTAATCTGGGAGGTTTAAATTAATGTCTAAGATCTTAATATAAATGTATCTTCTGGTTCTTTTGAGAATTATTTATGACAAAAGAACTGAGTTACTTCTAAATGAGTAACAGCCCCTATCCTATACCTTATGGGTATATTTTAAAGCCTTTTAATGGTTTACAAAAGCATTAATTATTGTATATAATCTTCAAGCTAGTTGGTATTATAATTGCCATTTTGAGTGAGGGAACTTGAGGCTCAGATGTAAAAAGTCACTTAGCCAAGATGACACATCTGCTAAGGGATGGTACCAAGTTTTCTGATTTCTAATTTAATTCTCTTCCCAATCCTTATACCTTGCTGCCTTCTTTTTCACATTTGAGTAAATAGTTAGAGGCATGTTGTAGTGGTTTGATTATATCAGCTATACTGTGACTTCATAAGCCAATATATTAGGCAAGTCAGTGGGTTCCGTCAAATCCCAGAAGTTGAGCCAAGGCTCACACAAGCAGGGCACAATCACTTGCCAGTGCTTCAAATATCTTGTTCTGTTGGGCAAAGACAAAAAGTGCTATTCTCTAAGAATGCAGTTCTCCCTAGGATCTCATCCCATCACTCCTGAAATGTGGGTAGCACAGTGGAGGCTGTTGAAGCTAGAACCCTGGGAAAATACTTGGATGCCCCTGAATACCTTCATCCTTGATGTAAGGCAGCTCCAAGAGTGACTGCCAGTGTAAGCCTTTTTTTATGGCAAGCACAAGGCTGAGATCCCAAATCTCACTTTCCATTGTGGTATGTTGGGGCAAGGCACAAAAATGCTCAAAAACAGTAGAACAAATCCAAAAAGTAGAAACCTGAGATTGAGTTCACAATAGTACCTTGATCAGTCAATAAGCACCTATTATGTGCCAGGCTTTGTGCTAAGTGCTAGGGACACAAAGATTAAGGCAATTTCTGCCCTCCAGGAACTTACCATGCAATGGAGGAAGACAAGACACAACCCAAAGCTGAAAAGCAGAGTAGGGGGAGAAGGCACCTAGTGTGAGGAAATGACAATAGAAGTCCAAAGAACTCCAAAAGGAGAGCAACTAGTGGGAAATGATTAGAAGACTGTGCTGGGACCTCTCCTCAAATGGGTGTTTTGGCGCTCATCACTCAGCCCCCTAAGTCAGAGGTATGTTCCTCCAATAGACCTCCCTGGTCTCTATCAGCAAAGTCCCCTGTGACTGGCGTATAGGTAGAAAACCTCAGAAATACCTTCTACTGAGATCCATCTACACAGTGTGAAGTTACTGACTTCTCATGAAAGTCAGCATTTGCAGAATTCAGTTGCAACTTTCTTTGGTCCTAGGGTATCAGAATTTTTGAATGAACTAACTCCCAAAGTTGCCATTTTTCCTTGGCCACCATAATAATAGTCAACATTGAAAAAGCTTTGAAGCATTGAAAAAACATTGAAAAAGCATTGAAAAAGCATTGAAGCATTGAAAAAGGTTTACAAAACACTTTGTACTCAGTGGATCCTTACAACAACCCTGGGAGGCAGGTGCTGTTATTATCCCCATTTTACAGATGCAGAAACTGAGGCTGGTGGGTTGACTGACTTGCCCTAGGATCTCACAACTGTTAATTGTCTGAGTCAAGATGAAAACTCAGTCCCTCCTGAATCCACATTCCATGTTCTATCTACTATACTATCTAACTTCCCCTTCAGCTCTCATGGAACTTTCCAGTTTTACATCATGATACATTTTGTGCTTTTGTTTTTCTCTTGGATTGTTATGACCTGCCCCTCCCTAGTTAATCAACTTTCTGGGACCAATCTTGTAATATTGGGTCTTTCCATGAGCTATAGGTACATAGTCTGTCATGGGCTCTGTCCTTGAAGCCTTTATGCTTAGAAAAACCTGCCAGAAACTGTTATTCTCTGACATGTCCTAAAAGGAGCCAGGGTCAACTCCAGGCTACAATCATGAGTCAGATAGGATTTGGAAGGTGATGTTGATTCAAAATAATTTTTAAATTTCAGAATTATACAGGAAACTCTGAAACATTTATTTCAACTCAAAAAAATTGTGTGACAGGTTTTTGTTTTTTCCCAATTATACTAGCAACAGGTATTCTTACTAATCAGAGAAATGTGAGGGCATCAAGTAAGGAGGGCTCACTTCTTGCTGGGAAGATCAGAAAAGACTTTTTAGAGGAGACAGCATTTGAGTCAGTCTTTGAAGAAAGGGAGGGAAACAGATAGGAAGGGAAGTGGAAATCTCCTGCAGGCATGGAATGAACTTGTTTCTAGTCTGTGCAAAGACAGGTGCAGGAAGGATATGACTAGATCAGAGAACAAAACCTATTTGTCAGGAGTGTGGAGTCCATAAAGAGGAGTGTCATGATGTGAAATCAGATGTAAAGAGTTCAGAATGGCAGATTGAGAAATTTATACTTTGTCCTATAGACAATGGGGAACTCTATTGCAGGCTTTTCTTCAGATCAATGGCATAATATCCTGGCAGAGAGCAGGACATTTACTGTTTCTTTGATGTTATTATCAAGAGATGCTATTTACTATTTGGGGTGCCAAAGGGGGTAGGAGAGGGCTTTCTAACTTACCCACAAACCCTGAAATGATGCTGAACTGCATGAAGAACTCTAGGCAATATAGTGACTTTGGACATGCGTTATGGCTGATGGCCATCTTGATAAGGAAAAAAAAAAGCACATAACTTAAGAGCCAATTGTGAGTTCATTCCATTTTGTACTGGCCCCTGCAGGAGCAAGTAACATTTCATGTCCTGACAATCTAATGTAGATAGCATCTTATTTAAATCCATAATGGCAGTCAAGCAAGAATGTCAAGTTCTCCCATAAGTTGGGTGTAAAAAGATGAGAAAATGTCAATAAGACCTAAATGGGAAACTTTTCAAAGATTTTTACATCAGAAAGAGAAAGAAAAGAAAGTGGAAACTAGTACAATATTATGACCTGATGCCTGGTGTATCATACATAGAACATCATGGATTTTCAGTGTCAGTGGTCTGTACATGCAAAAAGTTAAATAAACAAAACCACAGCTGTATTCTTTTTGTGTATTATTTTACAAATAATGTATGACCCAAACTTTGTTTCATGAATTATTCACAATCATTCAAAACAACTCAGTCTAACTATCTGCACAGGAAAAATCAAGTGGATGAAGAACACCTATTTTCCAGATGGTCATATGATGGTGAATGGATAATCTGAAGAGCTGATCCATTATTAGAGACCTCATTACACACTTATGTATATATGTATACACAATCACATATATGTATACACAATCACATATATGTATATATAGATATATATACATACAATCATCTATAGTATATGCATTGTATATTAATAAGGCTTGTACATACACTGAAGATATGTACTGAGTCAGGCTCAGAAATGAATAGAAGAATAGACTGAATGAAAACCAGCATAGTGTCCAGTGTCCTTAATGACCCCTTCCTCCATATTCGTACTTGAAACAAAGACTTATTTTTTTTTAATAATTGAAATCTTTCTAGTTATTTTATGTGGCTAGAAAGCATGGAATATCATAACTTCGAAAAAAATTAAAGTTGTAAGTCACTCAAAGGATGATGGAGAGATATGGTGGGCATGAATAAACCACAACATGTTACAATGATTGTCAGTGAAGGATTGTATAGGAGAAGCAATATAAAAGATATTATCAGAAACATTTATGACTGGAAAAGTAGGTAGACCAGGCAAACAACCAAAGTGAACCATAACCAGTGGATAATCTGTGTGCTCCATTGGTAGTCAGTCATACAAGGTCAAGACTTCTGTAGGAAGGCTTTCAGTGCTTAGTACAGTCAATAGCACATAATAGGTAGTACATAAATATCATTATTATAACTAAGCATATCAAATGACCTCTCTATAGGATTTATGGGATAAAATTGACAAAAGGCTCAAAAGATAAGAAGGCACAAATGGGTGGTAATCTCCACCACTGGAGAGAGTAGCTGCACTGATGAGATCACATTTGCTGCAGCATCAAAGAAGCCTGATCTAAAAATAGAAAAGTTCAGGTCCAGAGAAGTCATTTAATGATTCCTTACAACTGAAAATGCTGCATTGATGCCTCATCCTGGTATGAAGGTGACCCCAAGTTCTTGAAGGCTAAGCCAATGGAATACAAGCTCTTGTAGGATTTACCAAGCCAGAAAAGGCTTTGCTATGGATCCTGAGATTCAAGGATCCATGCACAGGCTCATCACCAAATGCTTTGTCATTAGAAGAGAAATTCTTTGACTGTGGCAATACAATTTTTAAGAAGAATTTTAATTAATTTATTCAGTAGATCTAAGTGGTTCAGTAGAAATAGCATTGGATTTGGAATAAGAATTTCCCCAGACTACCCAGGTGACCTTGGATAAAATAATTAACCTCCTTGAATCTTAGCATCCTCCTCTACAAAAAAAATGAGTTGTACTAAATATGCTCTTAGTTTCTTTTCAGTTCTAAATCTTGTGAGCTTACTGTCTGTTAAATCTATATTGGATTTTATTTCCTACAGGTTTTAAATTCTTGATCAAAGAGAGAACAAAGAAACCTAAAAGATACAATATCCAGCCGCCATTTTGTACCTCTGATAATGGAAATATTTCGCAACTTTCTTTCTCTTTCTCATCCTAAATCATGTGATAGGAAATTACAAACCTGATTTATCAGTTTGAGCCATATTCTCCTATGGGTTTGGCTATTCCCTAGTTATATGGCAAGCACCTTAAGAAGGTAACCCATTAGCATGATTATATTTTGATTAGCATGATTGTATATGATTGTATTGTTTCTCCATTAGAATGTAAGATCCTTGAGGGCAGGGACTATCTCACTTTTGTATTTGTATCCAAGGATTTAGATATGTGCTTTGGTACATGTAAATGCCTAATAAATGATTTTCATTCATTCATAAGGTAGTGTTAAAAGAGCTGAAATGAGAACCAGAAGACCTGGCTTGATGCTAATTTGCTGTGCAAACCTAGGTAAATAAGTTCTCTTCTGTTGGCCTCAGTTTCCATATATGAAAAATCAGAGGGTTGCTATTAAACAAAAACTAATAGGAAACTGGAAAATAGCCTGGAAGAAATAATGTTTCAATCTTACAGCCAATCAACAAGCATTCATTACCCATCATGTGCCAGCCACATTCTGGGGATACAAAGAAAAGCAAAAGAAAATCATTGACCCCAAGGAGCTTACATTCTAAGTGTGTGGTGGGGGGAGGAGAGACAACATACAAATTGGAAGTTAAAAAGGAATGGGAGGAAGAAGGAAGGTACCTGCCTGAGAGGTATAATGGAGGAATCCAAAGATGTGCAGTGGGAAGATATATACTTCCCTGGTGAGAAGTGGAGATGACTGCCCTGGATACTCTTTAAATAAAGACTGTGGGAGAAGCTCTCCACCTTCCAATGATAGGGAAGGGCCCCAGAAACAGAGAGTACTGATGAGGTACTAGGGCTAAAGGGATCTTCCAGGATGAAGAGGTTCCTGGGGCATAATGGAGAATTCCATAAGAGTGCAGTCAAGTTAGACCAATGTCTCGTGCAATGTGTCAGGATAAGCTCCAAATGGATACATGACCTACATATAATCAAAGCAGTTAAAATTAGAAGGGAAACAACTGTGAAAAAGCATTGCTTCAAGTTTCTTTGATAAAAATCTGTTATCAAAGATGTATAAAGAATCGATTTGAATACCTAAGGACAAGAGATAAATAGGGAATCAAAAGATATTAATATGCAGTTCTTAAAGAAATAATTGCAAGTTATCAACAATCATACAAAAATACTCCAAATTACCAATAACAAGAGAAATGTTAAAATAACTCTGAGATTCTACTTTATATCTATAGATTGGCAAAGATTTTTTTTTTAATGGCAGTTTCTGGGGGGACTGCAGGAAGATACAGAAGCATTGCATTTTGGAGTGTGGTCAATATATGCACTTGTGCTTGACTCCACTCACTTATTAGAAGGGTTCTTATTAGAAGAATATTTATATTGGGAGTGGGGGAAGGAGGCTGGGTAAATATTGTTGCGGAAGAAAGGAAGGAAGGAAGGAAGGAAGGAAGGAAGGAAGGAAGGAAGGAAGGAAGGAAGGAAGGAAGGAAGGAAAGAAGGAAGGTGAGTAGGGGGAAGAGACAGACAGAAAGTTTCAGAATTGACAAAAAATGACTGACAAGGTTTTCTCTTTTAGATTAGTTCAAAAGTTTCAGAGTAGAATAAATTTTAAAATATTTTCTTAATATTATAGAAAGGGCAATGGAGGGAGGAAGGTAAGTGTTAAGTCTGCTTCTACAACCTCTATGGGTCCTTCCAGCTCCAATATTGTGTAATTCAATATATTAAGTCACTGCTTCAGTGCAATCACTGATGACTCAAAAATGGTTCAGATAGAATGTTCTGTAATATACAGAGTTTGTGCTAGAAAAAAAGACAGAGAAGCCTTTTAGCTTTTCATTTTTTATTCCCAAGGCATAATGGAAGCAGTACAATTATCTAACCCAGTCTTTTCTCTAGAATGATGGGAGATACAAAGTGGGGTACAAAGAATAAAATAGTCTGAGTCTGAGCCCTGCATATCTTCTTTTTTATGAAGCAAGACCTTTTCCTGTTGTAAATCTGAACCCACAACAAAGAACACTCTATTCTCACTGATGGCTTGCTCTATTAGGGTAATTTTTTCTTCATCCTTCTAATGCTAATCACTTTTAGCTTGAGAGAGAAAGGAAATCATTGGCCTGGGAGTCAGAAATGGGTTTCGATTCTGGCTCAGCTGCCTACTACCTTGAGTGATCTTGAAAAGGACATGAACTTTGTGGGCCTGAGGGTCTTCCTTATGTGCTGAAATGAGAGAGCTGGAGAGGATGATTTCTACATTCTTACCTAGCTCTAAATCTGATGATGCTATAAATCAGTCATAATGCCAGCTCTGTCTCATAGGCTTATGTGAATCTGAAATGTGATGGCACATTTAAAATATTTTGTAATTGTGGTGTAGTACAGGGTGTCCCTAAAGGCTGGACACATAGCAAATCTCATTGCTATGCATATTTTCAAGAAATTAAATGAATGAAATTTTCAACAATATTTTATTAGTATAAATGAGGTTTCATAGGAAGGCATATAGGAGACACAGAAAATATCATTAATTAATTAAATTAATCTCATTAATATAGAAAATAGTCCCCAATAGCTAATGAAAGCTTTTATTCCACATGCAATTGTCATGGCTAACATTTGTACTAATTAAATAAAATGTTGCTGAAAATTTCATTCATTTCAATTCTTGAAGCTATGCATAGTTAATGAGATTTCCTGCGTCCAGACTTTAGGGACACCCTGTACAAAGACAGCTGACTTTGTTCTGTATTAGAACTATGTGTTGGAGTGGGGAAGGGAGAAAAAGCATTTATTAAACATGTACTATATGCCAGGTATTGTACCAAATGCTTTCTAAAACGTCTCACTTGATCATCACAACTCTTTGAGGTATATTATTACTCCTTTTTGCAGTTTGAGAAACTAAGGACATCAGAAGTTAAATGATTTACCCAGGCTCACACAGCTAGAAAGTGTCTGGGGCTGATTTTGAATTCAGGTTTTCCTGACTTCAGACCCAATGTTCTCTCCAGTGTGCCACCTAATTGAGGTAGAAAGATAATAGGATTTGAGGTCAGAGGTCGTGGTTTCATATCCCAACTCTGCTAATTCCTATGTGATTTTGGGGAAGTCACTTTCCCTCCAGACCTCAGTTTCTTATAAAATTGAGATGGTTGGACCAAATGATTTCTGAGGTCACTTTTGTCTCTAAATACTATTACTTACCCTAAGGATATAGATTTGTATTTGCCTGTGTATGTATGTGAAGCCAATCATTCAGTAACCATTTATTAAGTACCTACTATGTCCTAGGCACCATGCTAAGCACTGATGAGACAAAGACAAAGAGTTCTTGACCTCAAGGAGCTTAAAGATATATCCATTTAAAAGATATTGAGAGCTTGAACACAGTCAGGAAGTCTTGGATTCAAGTCTTGAAAGACACATACTGACAGTGTGACCATAGAATAAGTCACATAAATTCTTAATACACCAAGCAAATCTCTGAGCCTACAAATTGTAGGGCAATTGCTGATCTGCATTGATAGAGGGAATTTCCTTCAGGTATTCCCTACATCAATAAAAAGACAGGTCCAGTAAAAAAAAAACAACAAGATATTGCTAATTCAAGAAAATTTTCATTTTGTCCTCCACCAAACATGAAAACATTCACTAAAGTTGGAGTTTATGTGTTTATATTTCTTTCTTTTTTGCTTTTTTTTGGAGGGGGGTGGGCAGGGCAATTGGGGTTAAGTGACTTGCCCAAGGCCACATGGCTAGTAAGATTGTCAAGTGTCTGAGGCTGGATTTGAACTCAGGTCCTCCTGACTCCAGGCTGGTGCTGTATTCACTGCACCACCTAGCTACCCCATGTGTTTATATTTCTGTGTGTGAAAAAATATCTTCTGTTTCTTTCTATGCATCTATTTCCATCTATCTAAGAATGTCTGAACAATTGTATGTATAAATATAATGGAATATTGTGCTGGAAGAAATGATTAAAGGAATGAATTCAGAAAACCCCAGCAAGACCTATATAAAATGGTACAAAGTGAAGTGAGCAGAACCAAGAGAATAATTTGTACAAAGATTACAAAGTAAATAACAATACAATTTTGTAAGATTGTAGGACTCAGACAACTGCAGGGACCAACCATAGCTCCAAGAGACTAGTAATGAAGCATGCCTCCCACCTCTTGGCAGAAATGTGATGGCCTAGAGGTGTACTCACAAAAAGGCATGTGTGGGCAATGTGTGGATTTGCTTAGTTCAGCTGTTTTTATTCGTTACGCTGGAGGGAATTAATTTTTTTTTTTTTCCAGAGGAGGAGGAGGAGGGGAGAATTGGAGGCACCTAGTGGGGTTAGTGACAATAATATGGAGAAAAGGAAAGAGGGAAGAGGAAGGGAAGGGAAGGGAAAGGGAAGGAAAAGGGAAGGGAAGGGGAAGGGGAAGAGAAAGGGGAAGGGGAAGGGAAAGGACGGGAAGGGACGGGAAGGGAAGGGAAGGGAAGGGAAGGGAAGGGAAGGGAAGGGAAGGGAAGGGAAGGGAAGGGAAGGGAAGGGAAGGGAAGGGAAAAGAAGAGGAAGGGAAGGGAAGGGGGAAGGGGAAGGGAAAGGGAATGAGAAAAAGTAAAGAAAGAACTTCAGTTAAGCATTTTTTTTTAAAATGTACAGAAAAGAACAGCAGGACATTTAAAGGGAAAGAGACAAGTAGAACAGTTTTAATGTGTTATATTTATTATACACTTTTAAAATAGATATACATAATAGAGATTTTCAGTTTCACATATAAATCATCTTTTACTATTCTTTGAATATGGAAGAGTTTGTATAATGAAAATATTTTTTTAAAGTAAAAGGCCTCAAGACACCAAGTGAATTTTGTACAACTCTAAGCACTTAGCATAGTGCTGGGCACAGAAAGGTGCTTCTAAATGGTATCAACCTGGTCAGGTTGGAATTAATCCCTAAGTACAGTCCCACATGATGAGTCATATGTTATCCTGTACTGGATCAAGTTTAGGTTGGGTTTTTTTTTCCCCAAACTTCTTTAAAATCTAGGCCTTTTAATTCTTTCTGTGTTTTTAAATGGTTTCATGTCAATCAGAGATCATTACATTTTATTATATTCAGAATGCAAAATTACTCTCTGACTTTGTATTCTTAAGGGCAACCCTAGAATCTAACACAGCGAATTGCATATAGTAGACATGTGATAAATTTTGATGAGTTTAATTGAATCAGAATCAATAGATTTGCCATGAAATACAGATCCAGACCTTGAGGGGCAACTCAAGGGTCACAAGATTTCGAGACAGAGAAGACATCAGCAATGTGACACACTGTAAAGACCATTGGATTTATTGTCAAAGAAATCTACCTTGAATCTTTAACTGGTGTTTAATAGTGATGGGACCTTGGGCAAGTCATTTAACCTTTCCAGGCCCAATCCAGTCCTCCAGCTAATTACCATCCTAGTCTTGCCTCAAGGAAATCTGTTATCCTCAGGGGATGTGAGAAGACACCAGGGAGTCTGGTCTAGTATCAGTGCACCACCAAGCTATCCTTCAAGGATGTTTGGTTCTCTATCCAAAGAAATCTGGTCCACTATCTCTAACCTTGCAGTTGAACTCAAACAATGAGTATTTCTTAGTCACAGGAAGGAAGGAGGTGGTTGTTGCTAGCCCCTCATTCCCAATTTCCAACCAATTACATTGCCCCCCACTCCTCAGCTCTGTAACCAAATACACTGATTTTGCCATTCACAATGCTGAACTCTTTTAACCAATTATGACTTGTTTTCCTGCCTACAAAGCACTGTTTGTTGTTCTGTACTCCTAAAACTGTAAAAAAGAATTGTCCCTCTCACTCTGGGTCTTAGCTTTGTTGAGGAAGCTAAGATCCTTTTTATTGGTAAATTCTTACTTTACCAATAAATTGATCATGTTCAGAACCTTGTGCCTCAGTTTACCTTATTTTTACTTATATAGCCAGCATTTAGATTATGGATCTAGATCAGAAAGAGATTTTAGAGGATAGCTAGCCCAATCCCCTCATTGTACAGATGGGGAAACTGAGGCCATAGGAAGCTAAGTGACTTGCCCAAGTCCAAAACATTAGAGGCAGCATTTGAATCTATGTCCTTTGACTCCGAGACAGTGTTCTTTGAAATACCAGTGAGTGAACTTTCTAGTTAGAGCAGGATTTCTTAAATTCTTTTGTGTCCTGGACTCCTTTGGCAGTGTGTTTAAACCTATGTATGCCTTCTCAGAAAAATGTTTTTAAATATATAAAATAAAATATTAAAACATTACAAAAGAAACCAATTATATTGAAACACAGTTATCAAAATGGATTTTTTAAAAAACCAGTTCATAGGCCCTAGGTCAATCTTTGAATAGAAGAATCCCATGATAAATTCATTTGTAAGGCAGATAATTAATATATATACCTCCTATATAATCTATTTGCCAAAATGTGAGCTTTTAAAAATTGAGTTTCCTAGGGGGTGGCTAGGTGGCGCCATAAATAGAGTACTGGCCCTAGAGTCAGGAGGACCTGAGTTCAAATCCGGCCACAGATACTTAACACAAAACTAGCAGTGTGACCTTGGGCAAGTTACTTAACCCCAATTGCCCTACCTTCCCCCTCCAAAAAGAAAAAAAATATAAGTTTCCTAAAACAGTGAATACCTGTTAGAATTTTACCCCAGGAATGACTAGAATTCCATATAGTTTCCACGTTTTCATATTCTATACTAACATCTGGATTATAGTACAAGGCAAATTGGCTGGATTTTTTTTTCTTTTCAAAAAACAATAAAACTTCCAGGTAGTACCAGCCTTGGTGATATTTATGAGGATTGAATAAAAAAGTATTTCAAGTGCAAGCCAAATTATTTTCATTAGAACAAAGGATACAATGAATCATTGCTGCAGTTTCCCTAACCTTTGTCACCAGAATTGCCTCCTGCTTTTAAGGCACACTTAGGGATCACCCTGAAAGCAGTCTTACTCTAATAGTCCAGAAAGTCTGGCAGATACCCAAGATAACTGAATGCAGGCAGCCAAAGACAGATGATAATGGCAGCCAGTGAATAAGACTGGAAATTAACACGTGCATGGAGAGCTGAATCAAAAAAATAAGTTAAGGTCCTAGACTACCCAGAGGTCATTGAGTCATGGGGCTTCTCAGCTCTATTGGTTCTACTCAGTGATGGGGACCTGGAAACATACAATTGGAAAGAAAAAAAAATAAAACCTAAAGTAAGATAATTTCAGGAAGCAGCCTGGCGTGGCAGAAAGAACATTGAACTCTGAGTTAAAAGAAGTGGATCCTTAGTAACAGCTCGACCACATGGTACCTGTGTAAAATTGGAAGTATCATACCACTCAGAGCCCTCAATCAATTCATCTATAAAATGGGCATAACACTATAAAATCTGAAATTTTGAGCATGGGTTCAATTGAATATGAACACTCTATATTACCTAGTGTTCTTTGAGCCAGTAAAGGAAGCTTATCTTCACAACATGAATCCTCTCCCTTATCTCCAACTGAGATGAAAAGTTTTTCTTTTTCAGAAATAACCCTGTATCATAGAAAATACCTGTTAGTTCTAGACACATGTATAATTGAACATGTAATGATTACCTCTTTGACCATTCTTGGTTGGTTTGGATCCCTTGGTTCCATGGCATTAACATTACCAGAAAGCCATTTCTCTGTGGATTGCATTTGGGGGCACTTTATTTTAGCGTAAAATGTGAGCTCTGAGTTTAGTTATCATTAATAATTAATAAATAAACAAACAAACGAATGAATAAATGAGGAAGAAAGTGAATAAGCACACACATATATAAATGGATGGGTGAATAAATAAATAAATAAACATAACCAATAAATAGCCAGATAAATAAATAGGTATTTGTGCTGGTCCAGGATTTCCTTTGTGTGTGAAAGTCAGTGAGAAAACTTTCCCCATCCATACAAACACAAAACTTCCATGTAAATTCTAGTCTTAGAGATTTTCCTGGGACACTAAAAAGTTAAAGGATTTGCCCATGATCACAAAGATAGCATGTATCAAAGGCAAGACGTTAGCCCAGCACTTCCTAACTCCAGAGGCCAGCCTTTATACATTTTAGCATGTAGAAGTGTTTTTTATCTAAATAAAAAAGGGTTTTTTTTCTTTTTAAAAACAATTTTGTTCATATAGTTCCTGGATTTGTTTTGGCAGGTATGCTCCTAGGTATTTTATACTGTCTAGAGTTATTTTAAATGAGACATCTCTTACTACCTCTTCTTTTTTTTTTTCATTAAACAAATGCTTTATTAACTTCTGTTTTACATCATTTCCACCAGATTTTGAGTTGCAATTTTTCCCCCGTTTTTCACCTACCCACCCTAGCTATGCAAAACATTATCATAGTAGATATATTGTACAGGGCTGCTTATAATTCCCTCCCACTCATCCCACCCCCACCTGGTCCATTCCCTACTTGATCCTGTACCTCTTCTATAGCGGATATTTCCAACCTCCCCTCCCCCCAAGAATAACCTCCCATCCATCATCCCTCCTCTCATCCCCCTTCCCCCTATTCTGCTGCAGGTTGAGACATCCCAGTTAGTATGTATGTCATTCTCTCCCTGAAGCAAATTCAATGAGAATGTGGTTTTGCCTTTTTGCCTTCCTATTCTTCCCCTCCCCTGCAGCCACTTCCCCTTGCTTCTTCTACATGAGATAGTTTACCCTACCCTGTTTCTCCCCATCTCCTCTTGTCACTTTCCTCTCTCATCTCATAATTTCACCCCTTGAGTAACCTCCCTTCCCAACAAATTCAACCTATGCCCTCTATCCATGTATAACTATAAACATATATACACACATTCACATATGTATTCATATGACCATACACCCTTCCTCCATTATTTTCATACTGAGAAAGGTTTCATCAGTCACAGTTATTGTTTTTCCATGTACGAATGTAAATAGGTCAACTTTGATAAGTTCCTTTTGATTTCTTTTCCCTGATTACCTTCTCAGGCATCTCTTGCTTCTTGTGCTTGGATGTCAGATTTTCTATTGAACTCTGGTTTTTTCCTCAAGAATGCTTGAAAGTCCTCTATTCCACTGAATGACCATATTTTTCCCTGAAACAAAATACTCAGTTTTGTTGGGTAGGTGACTCTTGGCTTCAATCCCAGCTCTTTTGCCCTCTGGAATATCATATTCCTTGCCCTCAGTGTAGAAGCTGCCAGGTCCTGTGCTATTCTGATTGTGTTTCCACAATATTGAAATTGTTTCTTCCTGGCTGCTTGTAGTATTTTCTCCTTGATCTGGGGATTCTGGAACCTGGCTATAATATTCCTGGGAGTTTTCTTTTTGGGATCTTTTTCAGGAGGTGATCTGTGGATTCTTTCAACCTCTATTTTGCCCTCTGGATCTAAAACATCAGGGCAATTTTCCTTGAGAATTTCTTGAAGGGTGATTTCTAGGTTCTTTCTTTGATCATGGCTTTCAGGTAGTCCAATAATTTTTAAATTATCTCTCCTGGATCTATTTTCCAGGTCAGTGGTTTTTCCCATGAGATATTTCACATTGCCTTCTAATCTTTCATTTGTTTGGATCTGCTTAACAGCATCTTAATTTCTCATAAAGTCATTAGCTTCCATTTGCTCCAGTCTAACTCTGAAGGAATGAATCTCCTCAGTGAACTTTTGAGATTCTTTTTCATCTGGCAAATTCGACTTTTTAAGGCATTCTTCTCCTCATTGCCCTTTTGGGCCTCCTTTGCCATTTGAGTTAGTCTATTTTTTAAGGTGTTGTTTTCCTCAGTCAGGCTGTTGACCCTCATTTCATACTTTTCCTGCATTCTTCTCATTTCTCTTCCCAATTTTTCCTCCACTTCTCTTATTTGATTTTCAAAGTCCTTCTTAAGGTCCTCTATGGCCTGTAACCCACTCATATTTTCCTTTGGGGCTTTTGGAGCAAGATTTCTGACCTCACAGTCCTCCTCCTGTTCTATGCTTCGATCCTCTTTGCCCCCCAAATAGGAGTCTAAGGTTGCATTTTTCTGTTTATTTTGTTTCCTTTGCCTTGGCATGTTGCCACTTAATTACTTGACTTTTGGGCTTGCTGCCACAGTATGACTCTGCCACCAGACAGAGGAGCTTCTGTCCCAAACGTGTTGGAGGACAACTTCCATTTCTGGCAAGCTGGATATCCACCCCACGACCTGCCCCCCACCCCCACCCCAGACCACAATCCAGATCCAGGGAGGTTAAAGCAAGAGCAATTACCCCCCAAGACTGATCACTGGATCTCCCTACAGTTCGCAGGCCAGGAGCTGGAGCTGCCACTGAAAACTACAAAATGATGTGTCTCCTCAGCAGCTTCTAGCCCCCAGGGGAGGAAGCCGGCACGTTCCCCAAATACTGGTCCCAAAGTCCATAGGGAACTAACCTCTCACTTTGTCCTAGGCATATCTGAGTTGATAATTCTGGAATTTCCACAGCTGCTGGTGTTCTGGAGTCCCTCCAGCCAGCTGCTGGCCCACCCACCCTGGGGCTAAAACCACGGCTCAGGTGGACCTGGGCTCAGCTCTCCGCAAGCTGTGCGCTGCGCTGCCGGCTCCCAGAGCACTGCGCTGGCCCTTCCTGCAGGGCTGCTGGGCTGTCCTCAGCGGGAGGTTAGCTTCTCTGTGTCGTTCCGTGGGTGCTGGGGCTCCAGAAGTTGTTCAGAGTCCCCTTTTACATAGTTTGGAGGTGATCTGGGGGGAGAGTGCCTTGGACATGCTGTTTCTTCTCCGTCATCTTGGCTCCATCGCCTCTTACTATCTCTTCTTGAAGGGTTTGTTTGTGATATATAGGAATACTGATGATTTATGTAGATATACTTTGTATCCAGCTGCTTTGCTAAAATTTTTGTTTCCGCTAACTTTTTAGTTGGGTCATTACCAAGTATATCATCATATCATCTGCAAAAAGAGATAGTTTTATTACCTGATTCCCTATTCTGATTCCTTCTATTTCCTTTTCTTTTCTTAGTGCTATTGCTAGGATTTTACATATAATATTGAATAATATTGGTAACAGCAGGCTTCCTTCTTTCACAACTGATCTTACTGGGAAGGCTTCTAGCTTATTCCCCTTACAAATAATGCTTGCTGATGGTGTTACGTAAGTATATTTTTTAAATCAATTTAAGGAAAAATCCATTTATACCTATACTTTTAAATTTTTTAATAAAAATTAGTGTTGGACCTTATCAAAATTTTTTTCTGCATCTATTGATACAATCATGATTTTTTTTCAAACTTCTATTGTTGAAATCAATTACATTAATCAGTTACATTAATAGTTTTCCTTATGCTAAACCATCCCTGCATTCCTGGAATAAACCCCACTTAGTCATAATGTACAATTTTTGGAATATATTGTTGTAAACTTTTAGCTAGTATCTTCCTTAGAATTTTTGCTTCTGTACTCATTAATTCAGTTGGTCTACAATTTTCTTTCCCTGTTTTTACTCTTCCTGGTATAGTTGGAGATATATTAAATGTTCATAGATAGGCAGGGCCATTATAACAAAAATTACAATTTTGTCTAATTAATATATTCAATGATATCCTAATTAAATTATCAAAAATATTTATTGAATTAAAAAACAATAACAAAATTCATTTGGAAGAACAAATAGCAAAGAATATCAAAGGAATGAAAAAATGTAAAGGAGGGACTAGATCTTAAACTACATTATAAGGCTGTAATTATCAAAACTATCTGGTGCTGGTTAAAAAAATACAAAGGTAAAGCAGTAAAGCAGAGTAGACATACAATTTACAGCAGTAAATAAAAATAGTGGCCTTGTATTTGACAAGTGTAAAGACTTAAATTTTGGGGATAAGAATTAATTATTCAGTAAAAAAAATTATTGGTGGGAAAACTGGAATGTAGTATGGCAGAAACTGGGCATAGACCCATGTCTTATATTATTTGCCAAGATAAGATCAAAGTGGATACATGACCTAGATATAAAAAGGTATTATAAGAAAATTTGAAGATCATGGCATATATTACCTATCAAACTTATGGATAGGAGAAAAATTTGTGAATAAACAAGAAATAGAGAACACTGTATAGTGTAAAATGGATAATTTTGAAAACATTAAATTTAAAAAGTTTTGTACAAATAACACAAATGTAGCCATGATCAGAAGGAAAACAGAAAATGGGTGGTGGGGGGAGGAAATTTTATAGACAGATTCTCAGATAATGACCTTATATCTCAAATATGTAAAGAACTTTGTTGAATCTATGAGGCTATGAACCATTCCTCAATTGAGAAATGGGAAATTTATTAACAGACATTTTTCTGATGAAGAAATGAAAAAAATATAAATTTATAGTCATATGAAAAAATGCTTTGTTATTGCTGATTAGAGAAATGCAAATTAAAACAACCTCAAGATATCATTTTACACCTATCAAACTGGCTAAATGATCAAAGGAGAAAGCAACAAATGTTGAAGAGGATGTGGAAAAATTGGGACACTAATTCACTGTTGGTGGAACTATAAACTGATCAAACCATTTTAGAGAGGAATCTGGAATTATGCCCAAAGAATTATTGAACTGCCTATATCCTTTGACCCAGCAATCCCACTACTAGGTCTGTTTCCAAAGATGATTAGGGAAAAAGGAAAAGAATCTAGACATTCTAAAATATTTATAACAGCTCTCTTTGTGTGGCAAAGAACTGGAAATTACTGGGATGCCCATCAACTGGGGAATGACTGGACAAGTTGTGGCATATGATTGTGATAGAATACAACTGGGCTATAAAAAATGATGAGCTCAGTGATTTTGTGCAAAGACTTGCACAGAATAATGGAGTGAAATGAGCAGAACCAAGAGAACATTGTATACAATAACAATATTATTTTAAGAACAACTATAAGTGATGTGTGTGTGTGTGTTTGTGTGTGTGTGTGTGGTAGCCATCTCAAGGGTGGGGGAAGGATGGAATAAAAAAGGGAAAAAAGTTATATGATAACTTTATTATATACTTAAAAGGAATAACAAATTATTCATAATACATTTGCAGTTTCCTGTACAATCATTTTTTTAAATTTTCTTATTTTTTGTTGTTTTTGTGTTGTTGGGGGGCAGCAATTGGCAAAGTAATTGGGCTTAAGTGACTTGCCAGGGTTACACAGCTTGTAAGTATCAAGTGCATAAGGTCGAATTTGAAATCAGATTCTCCTGACTCCAGGACCAGTGTGTGCTCTACTGTACTATCTGTTTTCTATGTTTCAATATGCCTGTTTTATTTCTAAAGTTCAGAATAAAATAAATACAATTTAAAATTTAAAAAAATGACATGTGGAAGTGAAGAAGGAGGAAGAGGAAAAAGGAAGAGAAGGAGGAAGGAGTCCTCCAGTGTCTAAAAGGTCATCTTTATCCATCTCATGACCAATAGTAAGGAAAAAAAGAGATATTTGTGTTGTTTGGTACCTTTCAGAGAGAGACAGAGAGAGAGAGAGAGAGAGAGAGAGAGAGAGAGAGAGAGAGAGAGAGTTAGTTCTAGCTTAGCAGACTAGACTTAGCAGACTATATATATAAATTATCATTTATTTTTTAAGACCAAGTCTCTGTATCTCACCCAAACTGGAAATGGAGCAGTAACTCACAGGCCCAATCCCAATACTAAATAGCATGCAAGCTTTAACTTATTCTTTTTTTTTAAGCTTGGGCCAGTTTGCCTCTCTTTAGCCACTCCAGTGGCCCTCCACTCTAGAAGGCTCATTATATTGGTAACAGGACCTAGTGTGGACACCCAATTCACTTTAGTTCTACTTCAACTCAAAACTCCCAAATTCAAACAACACACTAGATTCAGCCTTCCCAACAGCAGATTGGGCACCATGCTTAACATCAGCAGATAATTAAGAGGCTATCATCTTGAAGAAAGCCAACTATTTATTATCTCCTCATAAGAAAAATATTTGCATAAATACTCACTGAGAAAGATTTAAAAACCTGATATAATAACCCACCATTATTATAATCTCCCAATAGGTCATAATCAAAACATTAAAATGTAGAACACTTAATGAAAACCTTAGAGTGTAACACTACTGAACAAGTATTTCACCTTTACCTTGATTCTGTTCAGTCCAAACAATGCCCTCATGGTCCCCGTCTGCTGTCAGCCAAACAAAGGCTTAAATTTATCATCCTTCATAGTCTCCTTCTCTAAAGAGAGTGAAGTTGCAGAAATATCTTTCTACTACCAGTCAGTTCTAACTGAGGGATTCAAAGAGCCTTGACCTCTTGAAACAGAGTTGACTCAAAATCTGGAAACTTCCATCTCAGGATTGCTATTTGGTCACCCATGCTCAGGGGAAAAAAATATAAGCAAAAGAGACATCAAAAGGCCTAAGACTCAGACTCATGCTCTCCTAGCCAAAATACATATGTACCTCCATGTATGAATGGCCACCATAGTAAAAGGTGTCCTTTTCCCCACTTTTAATGGCAAGCAAAGAAGTACTTAATGCCTTGTTTTAGCTATTTAATTATTTAGCACCTTGTTTCAGCTCAAGTGTCTTTGAACCTTGCCCTGATTATATCAAGTCTTTGTTAAGAAACAGAACCTGTGAATCCCACAGTAGGAGGGACTTGCTGATACAACAGGAAGGGGCAGAACAGGAGGAGTTAATGACCATATATAAGGAGAAGCCCAAGCTGAGAAAGAGCAGAATTGAGAAGGGGAACTTTGTGGTGGCCAGGCAATCTGTTTGTTGGTTCTGTTGTGTTAATTTTTGTTTGTGATACTTTGCACAGAAGCCCTAGGACCTTACTAGAAGCCCTGAAAGAGGATTTTCTTGTTGTCTGTTTACAGAAGTCCTGGAGGAGGGTTTTGGAGATCCTGGAACTATACTCACAATTTGTGTTGAATTCTTAGACTTTGTATGTGGGTCTGTGTTGATTTCACAGGCAGATAGTGAATTGATGAGGGTACCAGCAATGTGTATGAATGTTGTTTTGGCTCTGTTAAGCTTTGTCTTCCCAGAAACAGAAACTGTGAAGGACTTGAGGTGGACTGGACACTGTAAGCTTCAATATGGAACTGGAACTAGAGGAGAAACTGAATGAATAACTGAACAAGTTGCTGAGAACTGCCTACCTTTGAATCCAGGTGACAGTTGGATAGATTCAGGCAGAAGCTGGGACCATGGAAGAGGAACCATGGAATCTGAGAGCCAGCCTTGAGTCCAGATGAAAAGACCTCTTCTTGGGTGCTTAGTACTGACTGGGAAGATTGTGATTTACAGTGACTTGGGGTGGAGAACTTTTACCTTTGTACTTTGTGTCCCTTAAGGAGGCTTGCTCCTTAAGGATGATTGAGTTAAGGACTTGTTGAAAGATAGCTTTTGTTTAAAACTATGTGGCCACTTTGGTGAAAATTATGTGGCCACTTTAGTGATAACTTGTTATGTTATAACATTCTGAATGCTGTATTTTTATTTCTGTGAATGTTTTGCTTTAGTTTGCTGCTGAATAAATAGAGAGTTCACTATACTATGTGATCAAAACCTTAAAGATGTTCACAGCAGCAGTCCTCTGGAAAGCTGTTTGTGCCTGACTTTATACCACCGTAAACCCCTCCCCTAGAGGAAGTCTCAGAAAGCCAAATACCACATGTTCCAGAGACAGAGAGAAGAAAGCAAGAAAAGAAGTTGTTTCTTCTTTCAAAGACTGTTTAGAGAATAGTTTTTCCTGGATGCTTCTAATAAGGGGTTTGCTTCATCATCTCAAAGTGTAAAGTATTTAAACACTGAGCCAGAGTACATGTGATCCACTGGAAGTAGGTTCAAGTTCATGCAGATCAAGGTGGCTTATTTTTTTGCTCCTGTTTTATACGAACATATTGTGTCCTCTGATAAATATAAACTCCTTGACAATATTGGCGGTTTCATTTTTGTCTTTCCATCACCAAGTACAGCACCTGATATTGGGTAGGTACTAAATAGATGCTTCTTAGTTGATTGATCAAGTGCTGAAAGGTATCTTAGAGATACCTTTCAAGAGAGACCTAGTCAAGTAAGATTAAGGCATTTGTTCAAGGTCACACAGCTAATAAGCAGCAGGACCAGCATTTGAAATCAAGTCCTCTGACATAAATCCCTTGATTTTTCCTTTATACCATGGTACTGTCAATTTAGTTTTCTAATTCTCAGGACTTCTTAAGGGTAGGAACCAGCTTTTATTTCTTCCATTCCAGGTAACAGAAGATAATATGGGGCATTCAGTGCTTACATCCTCTTCCCCAGGAAAACATGGGTAGGAAAAATGAAAAGGAAAACCAAAAAAGAATCAAATAAGCTCCTCCATCCAGTCCAGGAATTCATAAGAAGATGGCCAGAAAGAAGAGTCAGACTGATGTTAAATTATATGCTGCTAGGTCTTAATTAAAGGAAATAATGAATCTCCTGAAGTGGTCACATACATTTGAATTTACATTACTAAAAAATTATAATTTTATAAGACCTAATAATTGGTTCTAGCACAAGGAAAATATTCAGTGAGAATTCATATAATCTACTACTTCAGAGGGGATTCATTGGTCACACTAATTGGGATCTAGCTGTATCCAAATCTGTTCAAATATCAGAAGTGTGGAAATTATCTGATTTTAAAGTTACTTATACCACTATGTGGATAATTAAGATTAGAACATCTCATAGTGATTCAGTTTTCTTTTTTTTTAAATTACTTTCATTTTATTAAGTGTTCCCAGTTCATAGGGCAAGGGTCATAGAACCAGACATTGACACAGAATTGTCATCACTCAGTCATTTAAATCACATCTAACTTTTTGTGATCCCATTTGGGGTCTTCCTGGCAGAAACACTGAAGCAGCCTGCTATCTCCCTCTCCAGCCCATTCCTCAGACAAGGAAAGTGAGGCAAACAAGATCAAGTGACCTGTCCAGGGTCACACAGTTAGCTGCCCTTCTATAACAACATGATAATGATGTGGATTCATATTGGCATTGTACTTTTAATTCTCAGATGCTTTTAAATCCACTTTTAAATTTTCTTTTCTAATAAAACCCCTGTGAGGATGTGGTATGAATGTGTATTTTGCACCAATTTGTCTATGTATATGTTGCTCACCAACAGTTGAATGTAAGCTCTTTATGGGCTTAAATTTTTGCCTTTATGTCACCAATGCCTAGCACAGTGCCTGCTATAAATTAGGTGCTTAATAAGTTCCTGAATGAATGGATAAATGAACTGATTGATTAATTAATGCATAGGACTGTCAAATTGTATCAATAATGCAGTGTTAACAATGCCTACAGCAACTATAAATATGCTGATATGGTTATTAATCACAAAATATACCAGGCTCTCTACATGGGGACTAAAGCTAGAACATTTATTCAAATACCAGAAAACTGAGTCCCAAAACCAGAAAGTCAAGGCCATCACAGTAGTTATGAAGTTGGCATATATAGTTAATGTAGTAAACACTCACATTCTCAAGCCTTCAAAACAGAACAGGATACCTCAGGCAAAGGTCCTCCTCTCCCCACTCTCCACAACTGCTCAGTGTCCATGCAGCTCGCTCCCTGCAGTTCCTATCCTTGGCAGTCCTCAGCAGGAGTCTTTAGCAGAAATTCTGGCTGGCTCAAAAGAGGGGTTCATGCCTCCACCTCCACCTCAGCCACTATAGCCACAGCTGCCACCACTGCTGCTGCTGCTGCTGCCACCACCATGGCCACCAGTCACAGCAGGCATGCTAGCTTGGCTTCTGCTTCTTCTTGCCCCACCCCTTCCTGCTATGTCAGCAAGTCCAACATGGCATGAAAGATCTTTGAAATCCATAACCCTTAAACAAATACATGTATATGGATGGGGAGGTACAGTTGAAAAGATTCACCAATAGCTACCAGAAATCATTTCTATATTCTATACAGATGAAATTCTCATTTTATAGATGGAAAGGACATCCAGTGGAGTTAGATGACAGGACATAGTGAGTCATGCCACCTGAGGACTGATTGAAGGAACTTGGAATGCTAAGCCTAAAGAAGAGAAGGCTAAGGGTGGTAGGGCAAGGGGGGTTTGAGAGTAAGATTTTATTTCAGTCTCAGTCTTGAGTCTTTTCCAGTAAATCACAGAGCTGGCTGAGGAAACCAGTCTTCTTTTTATGAAAAAAGTAAAGTCATGAGAGGGAGGGAGGGTGCTTAAGGGGCGAGGGGCGGGGGGGAATCTTCACAGATATTTTCTAACTTCATATTTTCCCAAACTTGCTCAAGATAAATAACTCATTGGTCACATAAGTAATTAAGAATTACATGGAAGTTTTTTATGAGACCAACAATAAACAATCCCTTGAGGTGATTAGCAAATTCTTCTATTCAGTGAATAATTACTTAAGTTAAAATTATTTACTAAATTAAGTCATTCTTTGCGTGATACCACCAAGGCTTCAAATAATTGGTTGGGTTTGTGGTGAGATTGTTTTTTTTCTTTTTCAATTAAAAAAAAAACATTACTGCTACATAATGAATTAACTGTGTAATTAGTTATAAATTTTGCACTTTAGAAACACATTTTAATAACCATAAACAGGTACAAAGAGCCCACACATTTTCAAAAAAACGGAGGGGGAAGGGAAGGGTTAGTGATAATTTTCCTTCTTGTCTCATACAGGAAGGCAGGAAAGATGTTAACATAGTATAGCTTAGTCACTTATGTTTCCAAGGCATCTCTAACATGGCAGGCAGAGAACAGGACAGAGAATGAAACCCAGACCCCTGCCTGCAGGTTCTTCCAGTGAATACTATCTCAGTCTCCAAGTTCTTCCTCGGTTTCCTTATTCCCCTACAGCTCCCATAATTAGGATGGTCTCTTGTTTGCTGATTGTTCCCCACTTTCTCCTGGGTTTAATGAATTGGGCTGAGAGAACAGGATAATGATCTCATACATACTCTACCTATCTCCAAAACAAGAAGACCCTTTCCGCACGATAGTTACTCCAAGTAAATGAATAAGAAGGTTTTTTGTTTGCTTGTTTGGTTTTTTGTTTTTGTTTTTTGTTCATACCTGTGATTTTATTGGTATAATGACCTTTTGGTGTGGCATCTCAAAGGTAAGCTTTTATTTTGAACTCTTCCTCTCTAATGAAAATAACTAGTATTTATGTATTGCTTTAAGGTTTGTAAAGACAATGATATCTCATTTGATCTTCACAACTCTTTGATGTAGGTATTATCATCATATCTGTTTTTACAAATAAGGAAATCAAGGTACCTAGAGACTTAAGGCGATGCAACAAATAAGATCTGAATTTATATCTTCCTGATGCCAAGTCCAGAACTCTAACCAGTGGACCACCTTTAATTAACTGAAATATTCTGTTGATGCTGCCTTCTACTTGGAGAGAAGTAAATCAAAGAATGTTAGGGCTTCTTTAGGCAACCCATTCCATTTTTGGATAACAAGAATTGTTAGAAAGTTGTTTCCTCTCCTCCCAACTCCACTACCAAACAAACCTGAATTTACCTCATTATAACTTCCACTTACTGGGTGACCCTGAGCAAGCCACCCAACCCCATCTGCCCCAGTTTCCCCATCCACAAAATGAGCTGGAGAAAGGAAATGGCAAACCACTCTAGTATCCCTGCCAAGAAAACCCCAAATGGGGTCATAAAGAGTCAGACAAATGAAACAACTCAATGACAACAACCACTAAATTTCCACCCATTGCTTCTTCTACCCTTGAGGGAAAAATAGAACAAATCTAATTTTTCCTCCTGTGGAAGCCTTTCTTTATTTCTTTTTTTACTATATCAAATGCTTTTTTAACTTTTAGTTTACATCATTCATTTCTGCAAGATTTTGAGTTACAAATTTTCTCCCTGTTGTCCCCCTACCCACCACCCAAAATAATGATTCCACTGGATGGCCCCTCCTCCAATATGCTCTCTCCCTTATCTTCCTGTATCCCCCCTCCAATTTTCCAGGAGGGCATGGTGTATATCTATGCCTCAGTGTCTGTATATCTTATTTCCCAGTTACATGTAAAATAATATTAATAACAGTATACACACACATATATTTTTAAACATTTGATTTTAAAACTTTGGTTTTCCAGATTCATTCCCTTCCTCCCTTGTCACCCACCCTTACTGGGAAGATAACCGATTCAATATAGGTTGTACATGTCTAGCTTTGCAAAACATTTCCATAGTGGATATATTGTGAAAGACTGACTATATTTCCCTACATCCTATCACACCTCCCACTTGTTCTATTCTCTACTTTGATCTTATCCTTTTCAAAAGTGGGTGCTTCTGGGGGGCAGCTAGGTGGCACTGTGAGTAGAGAGCTGGCCCTGGAGTCAGAAGGACCTGAGTTCAGATCCGGCCTCAGACACTTAATGCACACACAAACAAAAACCTAGCCGTGTGACCTTGGGCAAGTTACTTAACCCCAATTGCCCTCCAAAAAAAAAGTGGATGTTTCCAACTTGCCTCCCCACCCCCAGCCTGCCCTCCCTTCCATCATCCCCTCTCCCATCCTCTTCCCCCCCTACTCCTTTGGTGATTCTTGGTTTTAATCCCCTTGATCTCTGGAATATCATATTCCAAGCCCTTCAATCCCTCAGTGTAGAAGCTGCCAGATCCTGTGCTATCCTGATTGTTTTTCCACAATATTGAAATTGTTTCTTCCTGGATGCTTGTAATATTCTCTCCTTGATCTGGGAATTCTGGAACCTGGCTACAATATTCCTAGGAGTTTTCTTTTGGGGATCTTTTTCAGGAGGTGATCAGTGGATTCTTTCAACCTCTATTTTGCCCTCTGGATCTAAAACATCAGGGCAATTTTCCTTGAGAATCTCTTGAAGGGTGATTTGGCTTTTTAATGCATTCTTCTCCTCAGTGCCTTTTGAGCCTCTTTTGCCATTTTAGTTAGTCTATTTTTTAAAGTGTTGTTTTCTTCAGTCAGGTTGTTGACTCTCATTTCATGATTTTCTTCATCATTCTCATTTCTCTTCCAAATTTTTCCCCCACTTCTCTTACTTGGTTTTTAAAATCCTCTATGGCCTGTGACTAGCTCATATTTTTTCTTGGAAGCTTTTGGTGCAGGAGTTCTGACTTTGCTGTCTTCCTTGTATTCCATGCTTTGATCCTTTTTGTCCCCAAAATAGGCATGTAAAGTTGGAATGCTCTGCTTGTTTTGCTTCCTTTGCTTTCACATGTTGCCATTCAATTACTTTACTTTTGACCTTTTGCCACAGTAGGACTCTGCTACCAGAGTGGGGAGCTTTGTCCCAAACTGCTGGGGTTTTCTTAGCTGCTGGAGCTGTTAGTTGGGTGCCCTCGCTGAGCCTCTACACGCTCTGACACACTGTTCACATACCCCAGGACCTCCACCCTAGACTGTAATCCAGAACCAAGCAGGTTAAAGCAAGAATGATTACTCCTTAGACTGATTGCTTTGTTCCCCTACAATCTGCAAGCCAGGAGCTGAAGCTGCTACGTGGCAGCAGCTGTATGGTGGAGGTGCCTCAGCAGCTTCTCCCTCCAGGGAGTAAAGGCCAGACTGCACTCCCAAACTACCAGATCCCAAAGTCCACACTGCACTGACCTCTCACTTCATCCTTAGCATCTATGTGTTGATAATTCTGGAAACTGCCATAGCTTCTGGTGATCTGAAGTCCCTCCAGCCAGTGGCTGGTTGTGGGTGCCCTGAGGCTTAAACCCCAGGCTTGGGCAGGGCTGGGCTCGGCTGCCTGAGAGCTGTGCTGACCCCTTTCTGACAGCCTGCTGGACTGTCTTCAGTGGGAGGTTAGCTTCTCTCTGTCATTTTGTGGCTTCTGTAGCTCCAAAGTTTGTCTAGAGTCATTTTTCACATGAATTGGAGGAGGTAGAAGCTAGAGCCACATGGAAGTCCTGTTTCTACTTCTCCATCTTGACTCTGCCCCCAGTTTGTTTTTTTTTTATGAAGCAGAATAAATCTCTGGGTTGGAATGCACGATGGATAGGGCACTGGTCCTGGAGTGAGGAATACATGAATTCAAACCCAGTCTCAGACATTTACTGGCTATGTTACCTTGGGCAATTCACTTTACCTCTGTTTGCCTCAGTTTCCTCATCTATAAAATGGGGAAAATAATAGCGTCTATCTCCCAGGGGTGTTGTGAGGGTCAAATGAAATATTTATAAAATGGTTAGCACAGTACCTAGAAAATAGAAGGTACTTTATAAATGCTATCATCATCGTCATCATCATCATCATGGCTATCCCTTGACTCACTTCTTAAAGAGGCCTATTCACTGAATCGGTGTTACCTCACTCAAAGTGAGAATCTGGAAAGACTTTAGCCTAAAAGGGCCAAGGTCTCCCATCGCATCCTGGGTCATCTCCAGTAATCCTGATGAATACCTGGTCACTGGACCCAGATGGCTCTGGAGGAGAAAGTGAGGCTGGTGACCTTGCACAGCCTTCCCTCACTCAAATCCAAGTCAACTGCCAGTCATGTCATCATTTCCCTGATGTCATAACCCTTTTCAAGAATGAAGAACAAACACAACATCATGTTTAGTTATAAGAGGGTTTCATGGAGCCTACCAAGCACCAAAGTGATTTTTTAAGGAAATGGTAAGTTCCCATTCCCAATACCATGTGAATGTCTAGATGGATTCAATGTAGCTTTTTTTGGAGGCAGGGGAAGGGGAGCAGACTGAGTGACTCCTGAAAATTTTCCGTGATTTTATGAAACTGAACTCTATGCTGGAAAAATCCATATTTCACTCAGAAAACACACATGTCTCTGACCTCATTTTACTCAGGGTTCCAAGGCTCTCAGCTCATTCCTTTCCTTCCATCTTTTTTATAAATTATTCCCTTGCAGTATCCATCTTCTTGATATTTGTATTTTAATCAAACTAAATCTCACATGCCAGTCTTTGCATTTCTTCAAACTTCCCCCTCCCTCCTTATGACCCCATTGTCAATTCAAAACATGCCCAACCAGGAAGCATCCCCACCTTTAGTATCCCTGCTATTTGGCTACGAAGCCTCCCCCTCAGACCTGGAGGTGGTTGCCTTGGGAACAAAACCTGTGACTCCTTAAGGCTACTATATGAGAGGAACAGGCAGCCCCCACATTCTGAGCTAGTTTCTGGATATTACTTGTTGATGTCCTCTCTACCTTCACAACCTGAAGGAGTCATGACCCTGATGAACTTAGAAACTGGAAGCAAAGCACCCTTTTTATCCATATTGCTTGAAGGTCCTGGGGAATATAAAGGCAAAAAAAATCCCTCATATTACTATCATAGCTCAGTTGGACAAAACATATTAGCAAGGTTTGAAACTGTGCATTTCAGATAGCTTTACTAGCCACAGACTGTATCCCCCTCTCTGGTCCACCTTCTAGCCTACATACCTAATGATCACAAGAAGAGAAGATCAGTAATTTCCTGCAACTCATTATTGAGGCCTTCCCTGATAGCCTTATTCAATATTTCAGAATTTTCTCTCCTCTTTTTTCATATGCTGCTTAATTTCTTCCAAATCTTGACACTGAGTTAGGGATTGATTTTGGATTAACTCCCACAGATTACAAGGACAAGTGTGATCATGTTAAAGGCAGTGTTTTAGTAGGTATGGAGAAGACTTCTGGTTAAGATAATGATGTGAAAGTCACCTAGGAAGGGCCAACTTTCCTACCAAACACCCCAGGAGTAATATAAAAAGATACTAGATGGAAAAATGAAAAAGAAGACCAAAGATAAACATAAAGAACTCTTAAATCCAATCCATGATTGCACAAGAAGATGGACAGAAAGCTTGCCTACTCAGTGTCTACTCTGAATGAGGACATAAGTGTAGCAGGGGTCAAATGCTAGTAAATGGGATCATAATCCAGCCAGGATCTCCTTCTTGTTCTTTCAGAACTAGTAGAGGTCACAGAGTCAGCCCCAGATGGGTCATTTACAGAACAACAGGGCCAGGTCCTCTAGGGGATGCAAGAAAAATATGAAATGAGAGTCAACAGACTGACTGAGAAAAATAACACCTTAAAAATAGACTAAACCAAATGGCAAAAGAGGCTCAAAAAGGCAATGAGGAGAAGAATGCCTTAAAAAGCTAAATTTGCCAGATGGAAAAAGAATCTCAAAAGTTCACTGAGGAGATCCATTCCTTCAGAATTAGACTGGAGCAAATGGAAGCTAGTGACTTTATGAGAAATCAAGATGCTATTAAGCAGATCCAAACAAATGAAAGAATAGAAGGCAATGTGAAATATCTCATGTGAAAAACCACTGACCTGGAAAATAGATCCAGGAGAGACAATCTCAAAATTATTGGACTACCTGAAAACCATGATCAAAGAAAGAATCTAGAAATCATCCTTCAAGAAATTCTCAAGGAAAATTGCCCTGATGTGTTAGAACAAGAGGGCAAAATAGAGGTTGAAAGAATCCACAGATCACCTCTTGGAAGAGATCCCCAAAAGAAAACTCCTAGGAATATTGTATCCAGGTTCCAGAATTCCCAGATCAAGGAGAGAATATTATAAGCAGCCAGAAAGAAACAATTTCAATATTATGGAAACACAATCAGGATACCACAGGATCTGGCAGCTTCTACACTGAGGGATTGAAGGGCATGGAATATGATATTCCAGAAGTCAAAGGAGCTGGGATTAAAACCAAGAATCACCTACCCAGCAAAACTGAGTTTCTTGTTTCAGGGGGAAATATGGTCATTCTGTGAAATAGAGGACTTTCAAGCATTCTTGACGAAAAAACTAGAGTTGAATAGAAAATTTGACATTCAGATACAAGAAGTAAGAGATGCTTGAGAAGGTAAACAGGGAAAAGAAATTATTATGAACTTATCAAAGTTGAAATATTTACATTCCTACAGGGAAAAATAATAACTGTAACTGATGAAACTTTTCTCAGTATGAAAATAGTTGAAGAAGGGTATATGGGCATATGAATACATATGTGAATGTGTGTATATATGTTTTCAGGTATACATAGATAGAGGGCACAGGTCGAATTTAATAGCAAGGGATGATACTTAAAAGGTGAAATTAAGAGGTGAGAGAGTATAATGAGAGGAGATGGGGAGAGACAGAATGGAGTGAACTATCATATAGAAGAAGCAGGGAAAAATGGACACAAGGGAGGAGAACAGGAAGGCAAAAAGGCAAAAATTTATTCTCATTGAATTTGTATCAGGGAGAGAATGACATACATACTAAATAGGGTTTCTCACCCTACAGGGGAGTAGCGGAGAAGGGGATGAGAGGGGGGGACAATGGAAGGGAGGGCAGGCTGGGGGGTGGGTTGGAAGCACCGACTTTTGAAAAGGGACAGGACCAAAGTGGGGAGTGGACCAGGTGGGAGGTGGGATAGGAGGGAGGGCAATATAGTCAGTCTTTTACAGTATATCTACTATGGTAATGTTTTGCATAGCCACACATGTATAGTATATACTGAGTTGCTTATCTTCCTTTTAAAATCAATGTTTTTAAAAAATATATAAATACTATGATTAATACTATTTTGCATATAATTGGGAGATAAGATGTGCAGGCACTGGGGCATGAGGATTCACCTTGACCTACTAGATAAGTCAAAGGGGGTATGAGAGAAGAGATGGGAGAGAGCATATTGGATGAGGGGATATCCTGTGGGATTGCTATTCTGGGGTGGTGGGTAGGGGGAAATGGGGAAAAAATTGTAACTCAAAATCTGATGGAAATGAATGATATAAACCAGAAGTTAATAAAGCATTTGGGAAAAAACAAAGAAAATTGAAATAAAACATACCAAAACTATCAGGAAATAGTCAAAAGCAGTCATTGTTAAGTTGCTCAAATATAGTAAATTATATAAACATAAAATATATGAATAACGTATACTACATTTATCATATATATTACATATCATACAAATATATAATATATGTAAAACATCTAAAACCAGCAATACTACATAAATTTATTTAGAGAGATTTAATTGCTATAACATACTATAAAAGGGTTATTTATAGAACCAGACAAAATAATAATAAAATTCATCTAAAAGGATACAATGTAAAGAATTTCAAGGAAAATCATGAAAAAAAGTGGGAAGGATAAAGGCTTGGCAATACTAGATCTCAGGTTATACTACAAAGCAAGTATTCATAAAAACAATTTCATATTGATTTTTTTAAAAAGTATATATATATGTATATAGTATAGTAGAGTGTAGTATAGTAACATAATATTTGATAAGTACAAGAACACCAATTATCGGAGTAAGAAGAACTATCTTAAAAAAACCACTGGGGGGAAATGAAAAGTCTAAAATAAATTAGTTGGGGGCTTTCTGAGAGGGGAAGGCAAGGCAATTGGGGTTAAGTGACCTACCCAAGGTCACACAGCTAGTTAAATGTCAAATGTCTAAGGTCAGATTTGATCTCAGATCCTCCTGACTCCAGGGCCCATGCTCTATTCACTGCACCACCTAGCTGCCCCAAGAAATTAGTTTTAAATCCGTATTTTACACCATAGAGTATAATAAGTTCCTGCAGGATACATGACCTAGATATAAAAACTAATATAAACAAATTAGAGAGGGGAGATACTTTTTACAACTACAGATGGAAGTAGGGGAAAGCTCTTAACTAAAGAAGGGACAGAAATGATCATAAGAGATAAAGTGAACAATTTTGATTTGTTTTTCGAATTGACAACTGCAAAGTATCAACAATCATATGAAAATGTGCTCCTAATCTCCAATAATAAGAAAAATGCAAATTCAAAGAACTCTGAGGTTCTTCATCACACCTGTCAGATTAGGAAGGATAATGAAAAATGAAAATGGTAATTGTTGAAGGGGCCATGGAAGGTCAAGCACACTGATCCACTGTTGGTAGGTCCAGCTGGTTAGCCTCAAGTCCCTCCCTACTCTAGTCTATTCCCTACTCAGCTGTCAAATTGATCTAGCTTAAGTGCTGGTCTCACCATGTCACTCTCTCAGTAAATTCCAATGGCTCCTCCTTATTTTCTCCAGCATCAAATACATCTGTTTAGCATTCAAAGCCCTTTACAACCTGGTCCCCTCCTGCCTTCCTAGTCTTCTTCCACCTTACCCTCCCCTCCTCATATACTCTAAGATCCAATGACACTGGCATTCTTCTTGTTTCTCACACAAGATATTATATCTCCCACCTCCAAGCATTTTCTTTTTTTTCTAGCTGAAGAAATACAAAGTTTGTTAAAGATCTGCCATATTGAATAGACTCTTAAGGAATCTGAACATTTGTAATGTAAATGTTAGCCGGTTAGATTGAATCTGAGCATTGTAATAAAGGCAAAGATGGATCTTATAAACAAAAAGACTGTTGGAGGGATCTAAAGTTGGCCAAGTAGTCTGGGGTGATTGGAAGAAGGGTCTAGGGAGGATCTTGATGGGAGTGGCCAATAGTCTAGAATGACTGGAGGTCAGACACCAGGAACCAAGATAATGGGATTATTAAGAGTGGGAAGTAGCCTGTAGGAAGATAGCAGACTATGGAGGGCTAGACTAGGTTAAGGGTAATAGAGAATTGGGGATAGCAATAATGAAAGTCTTATAGCCTCAGGCAAATACCAGATCAAGTGGGAAGATTCAAGGAGAGTTCAAGGGGGTTTCCAGGGCCTGTACCCCATCATTTCCCCCTCAAACAGAAGGGACTCAAATTCTTTTGGGATAAGGGATGAGAAAGTCTTGGCTTCTGAAACTGCTTCCTGCTGACAAGGGGTGTGGAGCTGTCCTTGTCCCATTCAAGGGGCACATAGCCTGAGCAGTCATTTGGAAGTTGATGACTTAGATCCTGCAGAAGACAAACCTGGTTGGGGCAGCTAGGAGGCGCAGTGAGTAGAGCATCGGCCCTGGAGTCAGAAGGACCTGAGTTCGGTTCCGGCCTCAGACACTTAACGCACACAAACAAAAACCTAGCCGTGTGACCTTGGGTAAATTACTCAACCCCAATTGCCCTCCAAAAAAAAAAAAAGCAAAAAAAAGAAGAAGACAAACCTGGCAAGTAGGTTAAGCAAACAAGGACCAAATAGGCACAAAAGGAGTACAGAGAAAAGACAATTATCCTGGCATAAAAGACAATTTCCCCAGATAGAATTAAAGATGACTGTGGCAAGGCCAAAATATAAAAGGAAAAGGGCATGTTTGATCGGGGAATTTTTTGCTTTCAGACTTTCTTTCTGACTTGCTCCATGGGCTTGTAAAACATGGAAAGCATATTCTGATTCAGCAAAAATACTTACTTTTTTTATTTTCCCCTAGCTCTAGGGTTCTGGTGGGTGCTACTAATTCTGCCTTCTGGGCATGAGGTCTCAGGGGGCAGAGATATGGCCTTTATGGTGTGGTGGAGACTGAGTATTTCATAACTTGCTCTCCTAACCCTTTGTTCTGTGTAGTTCTACACTACTTCAGCATTTGTGTGTGGCATACCCTAAGAATTTGGTCAGGGGTATCTAAGAGCAAGGCTTGATATTTGGTGAGTCTGGGGCTAGCCAGCTACTGGTGACCCTCTGCTTCTAGGGATGCTCTGAATTTGGTGGGGTGTCAGAACTTCCAGGGATTGGCCAAGTACAAGTTCAGAGGCTTCCTCAGTTAGAATGGCTGTAGAAGCTACATTCTGGAAGTATGTAGGCCACCCAGCAGCCACAGAGTCTAATTGTTTTGAAGAATAACAAATGGCCTCAGGTCAGGTCCTAAGGACTGTGTTAGGACTCCCAAAACCTGTCCTCTTCTTTCATCAACATATAGGTTTAGTTTTCAAAGTCTCAAAAGCTTTAGTCTGGTTGGGGCTCCACTCTCTAGGGAGTGAGTCAGGACCTCAAGTAGCAATTAATAGTTGCAGTCCCCCACCAGGCTTTGGGCTTAATTGGATATCGACTTCAATGGGAGAATACTTCAGGGTCTTAGAGGTGAACAATGGCTAAAGTGGCATGAGTAGCTTGCCCAGGAATTCCCTGATCCCCCAGAATTGGCTCAACTGCCTCCCACACTTCTGGGGGAAGATGGGGAGGTCTGGTGAACAGAGGAAAGCTTAACTAGAGGAAATTTGCTCCCCAACTTCATCATCAGTTCCCTTCCCAACAAAGGGGCGGGGTAAAAGGAGAGTCTAAAGAAGGGGTATTCAGACAACAAATCCTCAAGTAGACAAGGGAGGGGGTCATGTCTCTCGACATCCCATAATGTCCCCTTCAATGTCAAGTGACAGGTAGGGTCAGAGTATTTGGTTAAAACAGAGAACATAGCCATGATAAAGTCAGTAACTTTATCTCTGGCCTCAATTTTTGCCCAGGACTCTGTGAGAGAGATGGAGAAAACTGGAGTGCTGTGAAAGAGGAGTACACTGGGTGCAGGAAGAAAGGAGAGGAAGAAAGGGGTAAATTATTTCACATGAACCTATTACAGTGGAGAGAAAGATGGAAGGGTGGGAAATAGGTATCTCTGGAACCTTATTCTCATCGGTATTGGCTCAAAGAGGGGATAACATACACAGTGAGTTTAATATAGAAATCTACCTTAGCTGATAGGAAAGTAAGAGGGAAGGAGATTAAGTAAGGGGGGCAGGGGTGCTGACAGGAGAGAAAGCAGACTGGGGGAAGCAGTAGACAGAAGCAAAACAATGTTGAAGAGGGAAAGGGTGAAAGGAGAGGGAAGACAAACAGGAGGAAAAATACAGAGTTGGTAATCATCACTTTGAATGTGAATGGAATAAACTCTCCCATAAAACGAAGGTGGATAGCAGAGTGGATCAAAAACCAGAATCCTATGCTGTTCCTGAGAAACACGCTTGGAACAAAGAGACACACCCAGAGGGAAGGTAAGGAGGTGGAGCAAAATCTGTTATGCTTCAGCTGAAGTAAAAAAAGGGGGGGGGGAGTAGTAATCTTTATCTCAGACAAAGCAAAAACAAAAATAGACCTAATTGAAAGAGATAAAGAAACTATATCTTTTAAAAAGGTATCATAGACAATGAAGTATTATTACTACTAAACATATACATACCAAGTGCTATAGCATCCAGTTTTTAAAGAAGTTAAGTGAATTACAGGTTCATGACCAATCAAGAGCTAGAGAGCATTATGAAGTGTAAAATAGATAACTTTGATTAAATTAAAAAGCTTTGCACAAACAAAATCAATGCAACAAAGATTAGAAGGAAAACAGAAAACTGGAAAACAATCTTTACAGCAAGTATCTCTGATAAATGCCTCATTTTCCAAATATCTAAAGAACTGAGTCAAATTTATAAGAATACAAACCATTCCACAATTGATAAATGGTTGAAGGATATGAATAGGAAGTTTTCAGGTGAAGAAAACAAATCTATCTATAGGCATATGAAGAAGTGTTCTAAATTACTATTGATTAGAGAAATACAAATTAAAACAACTCTGAGGTACCACTTCATACTTACCATATTGGTTAATATGAAAAAAAGGAAAATGATAAATGTTGGAGATGATGTGGAAAAACTGGGACACTAATGCATTGTTGATAGAGTTGTGAACTGATCCAGACATTCTGTAGAGGAATTTAGAACTACGCCCAAGGGCAACCAAATTGTGCATACCCTTTGATCTAGCAACGCCACTAGTAGGTCTCTATCCCAAAGAAATTTTTTTAAAAAGGTAAAATATATTTATCGTATTCCTTTCAGTGGTGGTAAAATAATGGAAATTGAGGGGATATTCATCAGTTGGAGAATCAGCTGTGAATGAAATACAAATGGAATACTATCATGCAATAAGAAAAGATGAACAAGCAGATTTCAGAAAAACCTGGAAATACGTGTACAATCTGATACAAAGTGAAATGAGCAGAACCAGGAAAACATTGTACACAGTATTAGCAACATTGTGTGATGATCAACTATGAATGATTCAGTGCTTCTCTGCAACACCACAATCCAAGACAAGTACAAAGGACTCATGAAGGATAATGCTATCCATATCCAGATAAAGAATTGATGGAGAGAAAAAACAGAGAAAGAAAATTATAGACCAATTTCCTTCATGAATTTAGATGCAAAAATTCTAAATAAAATATTAGCCAAAAGACTCCAACAACTTATCACAAAAATAATACACTCTGATCAGGTAGGATTCATTCCAGGAATGCAAGGATGGTTTAATATTAGGAAAACCATCAGTATAATTGAGCACATCAACAATAAAACTAGCAGAAACCACATGATCATCTCAATAGATGCAGAAAAGGCTTTTGACAAAGTACAACATCCATTCCTATTAAAAACACTAGAAAGTATAGGAATAAATGGAGCCTTCCTCAGAATAGTTGATAGCATCTATTTAAAACCATCAGCAAGTATTATATGCAATGGGGATAAAATAGAAGCCTTTCCAATAAGATCAGGAGTGAAACAAGGGTGTCCACTATCACCCCTCTTATTCAATCTGGCACTAGAAACACTAGCAGTAGCAATTAGAGAAGAAAAAGAAATCAAAAGAATCAAATTAGGTAAAGAAGTGACCAAGCTATCACTCTTCGCAGATGATATGATGATATACTTAGAGAATCCTAGAGAATCAAGTAAAAAACTACTAGAGACAATAAATAAATTTGGCAAAGTTGCAGGATATAAAATAAACCCACATAAATCCTCAGCATTCCTGTACATCTCTAATGAAACTCAACAGCAAGAGATAGAAAGAGAAATCCCATTTAAAGTCACTGTAGACATTATAAAATATTTGGGAATCTACTTGCCAAAACAAACCCAGAATCTATATGATCACAACTACAAAACACTTCTCACACAAATAAAAGCAGATCTAAATAGTTGGAAAAATATCAATTGCTCATGGCTGGATCGAGCTAATATAATAAAAATGACAATTTTACCCAAACTAAACTATATATTTAGTGCCATACCAATCAGTTTACCAAAAAACTACTTTCTAGAGTTAGACAAAATAATAACAAAATTTATTTGGAAAAACAAACGGTCTAGAATATCAAGGGAATTAATGAAAAGAAACGCTAGGGAAGGTGGACTAGCTATGCCAGATCTTAATCTGTATTATACAGCAGCAGTCATCAAAACTGCTTGGTACTGGCAGAGGTGTAGAGTAGTGGATCAATGGAATAGATTAGGTGCAGGAGACCCAGCAGTTAATGAATATAGCAATCTATTGTTCGATAAACCCAAAGACCCCAGTTTTTGGGATAAGAATGCACTATTTGACAAAAACTGCTGGGAAAACTGGAATACACTATGGCAGAAACTGGGCATAGATCACTATCTAACACCATATACCAAAATCAAGTCTAAATGGGTGCATGATCTAGGTGTAAAGGATGATACTGTAAGCAATTTGGGAAAGCAAGGAATAGTTTACCTGACAGATCTGTGGAGAGGGGAAGATTTTAGGACCAAACAAGAATTAGAGAGCATTATAAAATGCAAAATGGATAATTTTGATTACATTCAATTGAAAAGCTTCTGTACAAACAAAGCCAATGTAACCAAGATCAAGAGGGAGGTGGGAAATTGGGAAAGAATTTTTACAACTTGTGTCTCTGATAAAGGACTCATCTCTAAAATTTATAGAGTACTGAGCCAAACCTATATGAATACAAGTCATTCCCCAATTGATAAGTGGTCAAAGGATATGAACAGGAAATTTTCAGAGAAAGAAATTAAAGATATCTATAAGCATATGAAGAAATGCTCTAAATCACTATTAATTAGAGAAATGCAAATCAAAACAACTCTGAGATACCACATCCCTCCAGTCAGATTGGCTAAGATGACAAAACAAGAAAGTGACAAATGCTGGAGAGGATGTGGACAAATTGGAACACTAATACATTGCTGGTGGAGTTGTGAACTTATCCAACCATTCTGGAGAGCAATCTGGAATTATGCCCAAAGGATTATAAATAATTTCATACCCTTTGACCCAGCCATACCACTTCTAGGGTTATATCCCAAAGAGATCATAGAAGTGGGAGGAAGACCCATATGTACAAAAATATTTTAGCAGCCCTTTTTGTGGTTGCAAAGAATTGGAAACTGAAGGGGTGCCCACCAATTGGGGAATGGCTAAACAAGTTGTGGTATATGAATGTAATGGAATATTATTGTGCTATAAGAAATGAAGAGGTAACGGATTTCATAATTACCTGGAGAGACTTATACAAACTGATGCTGAGCGAGAAGAGTAGAATCAGAAGAAATCTGTATACAATCACAGACATACCATATCTGTGATGACCAACTATGACAGACTGGACTCTTTTCAACAACGCAGTGATATAAGTTAATCCTGAAAGACTCAAGAAAGTGAGAAATGAGCCATCCAGAGATATAACTAGAAAGAACTGAACCTGAATCCTGATGGAAGCAAACTAAATGATCTTGTTCTTTTCATTGTTTGGTTTTATTTCTTCCTTACCATCTTTCATCCCACCTAGTACAATACGCCTTTGTAATTGGAATAATGTCTAATATGAATGCATTTGCAGATCATATACTGGGCTATATGCTGTCATGTGGGGAGGGGGGAGGGAAGTAAAGGAAATTTGAAAATCAAGGAACTATGGAATTGAAGCTTGTTAACTGAAACTAAACTAATAAATTAATTTTAAAAAAAAAGAATTGATGGACTCAGGATGCAGATGGAGGCTATTTTTTACTTTATTCTTTTCCATGATTTTTTCCTTTGTATCTGTTTCTTCTTTCACAACTGTGACTAATATGGAAATCTTTTTTACATGCTAGCACATATAAAATCTATATCAAATTGACTAACATTTTCAGAAGAGGGGAGGGGAAAGAAGGAAGAGAGAAAATTTTGGAACTCAAAATCTTGTAAAAATGAATGCTAAAATTTGTCTTGACGTGTAATTGGGGGAAACAAAATACTATTTTAAAAATTCTAAGCATGTCTTAAGCATCAACAGGTGTTGAAGAGACTAAAATGAAACAAAAAACAAAACAAATTTTAGAGGAGCAAGTATTAGCAAGTAGAAGAGGGAGGAGACCGTAAGTGATTACCCAGTCTGGGTCTCAGGTTTCTCATCTGTCCATCATCAATGATTTCTAAGGTCCCTTCCCAGCTCTAATGTGATTTTGTCAATCAGATCACAGCAGTACTTGCATTCTGTGCTGATCCAGAAAGCTGACCTTGCCTGCAGCAGCAGAAACAGGAGATATAGGAGCCCATCCTCCTTCCTTGCCTTGCCCTGTCTTTCAGGGGATGACAAAATTGGTGACTATATGGTGGGGCTACCAAGTAAAAGTGGTCATTTGGAATGCCTAAGAAATGTTGTTTTCTCAACCACCCACACTTCTACCCCAGGTACCCTCTTAAAGACAGAAGAGCTCTCCTCATTGCCTGGCAGCATTCACTAATAAAGCCACACACATATTCTTGGTTTCACAAGAGTGGAACAGATTATTGAGAGTGACCACATGAGTCACAGTGAATGGGATGGAGGCTTCCTGAGTTCAAGGTGGGAGAGAACAGTTCAAAGCTGTCCCATCCCTGAAAGCTACAGGTTTGAAGACAGTCTAATGGACTGCTGCACTTCCCACAGTTGTTAGCCAAATGCTAACTGTCTGATGGTTTGAGGTCACTGCCTTGGACAGAGAAGGATGACAATTGAGGTCACTCAGACAGTGGCACCAAAGCCCTGATCCAAGAATACTTTCACCCTAGACAAAAACAGTCAGGGCAGGGATGGGCAGGGGGAAGAGGAAGAGCACATAAAATTTGAAAATCAGTGTTAAAATATTACAAAGAATGAGCTTGACTCCAAAGAAGAGATATGAGAGAATACCTTCTCCTAATCCTTTGAAGAGGTGGCAGGGTTCATGGGTGTGGGATATTGCATACTTAATCATATATTTTGACATGTTGATTGATTTTGCTGAGTTTTTTCTTCCTCTTTTTCTCTAAAAAATATTTGAGAAGGCAAAGGGACAAAATAAAGGAGGTAATTTAAGTGATATAAAAATAAAGGGTATCAATAATTTTTTAAAGGCCGTTGGGGATGGCGATGGTAGTGGGTCAGAAGACAATCCAAATCTTGGTGATCAATAACTAATACGCTGTCCTCCCAAAATGCCAACCTTGCTTCCTCAGCAGTTGGAAGGAAAGGTAAGTCCTTAGGAGAGGAGTATCAGAACAAGAAGCCCCTGGTGATGGCCTTATGAGGTCTGTGAGGGACAAGGTACAGGGATAGTGGTCTCTGGACTTTTGTGTGAGGAACCACCCCATTCCACTCCAAACACACACACACACACACACACACACACAGTGCCTTGGATGAAGGTCTGGTCATCCTGCTACAGTCACAGCTCTGGCAAAGACCAAAAAAGCTGATACTATAAGAATACCTGGCTTTGATTCAACAGACATTTATTTAGTGCCTTCTGTCTGCACCATCTCATGCTAGATGCTGTGTATACACAGGTGAAAAAACAAAACAAAACATCATTTTATGTTATAAGGAAAACAGGGAATTTGTAGATGGAAAAAATCATAGAAATTAAGTGCTTTGCCAATGTCCTATAGCTAGTGAGTAGCAAAACCAGGACTAATAATAACAGAGATTCATATATTGTGTTTACACGGTGGTTTGCGGTATTCAAAGTGCTTTATATATGTTATCTCACTGAATTGTCCCAATTATCACCCTCATTTTTATTTTACAGATGAGGAAACTGAGTCGGAGAGGTTAAGTGACATGGTTACACAGCCCTGAAGTCTTCTTCCAGACTTCAGAGCCTAGACTATCCATTGTGCTAGCCAGCCTCTAGATACTGGTTCTTCAGTTTAACAGCCTTGTTATACCACAAAGAGTATTTAGGGGAAGCCAGGGTGCAAAATGAAGGATGAGGCTGCTAGATTTAATGCATCAGTCTTCATTCTTCAAGAAGCCCATTTGCTAAAGGCCCCAATTTATAAACTATTGATCACTGGTAAGATAGATGATGTAAATCATTTTGGTGACTCATTAACACAGTTAGTTCCTAAGATTTATTGTTGTTATTGTTATTGTTTAGTTGTGTCTGACTCTTCATGACTCTATGATCCATGGAATTTTCTTGGCAAGAATACGGGAGTAGTTTTGCCACATCCTTCTCTGTTGTATCAAGGCAAAGAGAGGTTAAGTGACTTGCCCAAGGTCGCATAGCTAGTAAGTATCTGAAGTCAGATTTAAACTCAGGGCCTCCTGACTTCAGGCCCAGAGATCTATCCACTGAACCACCTCGCTGTCTCCTAAGATTCATTAAGTGACTTCATTAAGAGATTTCGAAAGAAAACCTCTTTAAAGGCCACATTAAGTCAATCCTTGGACATTTCAGGCATACACTGTGGCATATATCAGTATGGGCCACAACTAAAGACTGACCTCATTGAGAACAAGGAGGAACAAAAAGTAATTTCCTAAATAAGGGTTTTGTTTGCCATCACCTAGAAGCTTAAATCAGACCTTATTCAATTATTTTAGAAAAGAACTGACTAAGCCTACGTCCCTGCAGTATTGTGTAACGATAGCAAGTCAATTAGGCTCTTCATTCTCAGTTTTCTCATCTGTAAAATGATACGTCTGGACTCAATAGTCTCTTTCATCTTCTGTCTATGAGCCTATGATTATAAGAAATTGAATCATATTTGGGAAGCTTTTAAATACATCAATGTTTCTTCATGGGTATCAACTATCTTTAATTCAAGTCAATTCTTTCACTTTAGCCTTTACAACAGATATGTTAATGAAATCCTCCACTAGAGGATTTAGTTAACTAGAATTAACTAAAAGTTGGATCTTTAGAACCAGCGTGTTCAAGTGGAGAGAGCACTGGGTCACAGACATGGGTTCAATGCCAAGAGTTGCCACTAAATTTGGACAAGTTATGCGACCCCCTCTCTGAGCCCCAGAGGGGAAAAATGAGGGAAATTTGAGCAAATGCTCTACAAGGCAGATTTCAACCTTAGCATTCTCTGTGCATGTTTTGTGCTAGTCATATTGTTCATTTTCCTATTACTTCAGGTATCCTGGTGTTTAATTTTTCAAAACAATAGGGAATCCATCCTGTACCCAGAATGGTTTTTAGCAGCATGTAAGCATAACTCAGAGTTCAGTGGAGCAAAGTAGCTATTTGGCTATAACTCAACTTTTCCTTTTTGCCAGGGTAAAAAAGTCCTTTCTCTTCCTTCCCTGCTGAAAACACCAAAGAACAGGGAGGTCATATATTAAATGGGAGGAAAACAGCAACATAGAAAATAGGGCTGGAAGGGGCCTTGGAGATTAATTGGTGCTGGCCCCCTCATTTTACAGGGGAGGACAGAGAGGACTAGAGACATAGTTTGCCCATGGTCACAGTGTATCTAGTGCATATCAGAGCAAGGATTGGAACCCAGGGCCCCATCATCATTCCAATAGGCAGCTAAATGGCACAGAGCATAGAGTGCCAGACCTGGAGTCAGGAAGACTCATCTTCCTGAATTCAAATCAGACACTTACTAGCTGTGTGACCCTGGGCAAGTCACTTAACAATTTGCCTCAGTTTCCACATCTATAAAATTAACTGGAAAAGGAAATGGAAAATGACTCCAATATCTTTGCCAAGAAAACGCCAAATGGAGTTGCAAAGAGTCATACACAACTGAAACAATCCTTCATTATTGTCAGTCATTTTAATAAGGAAATATTAGTAATCACAGACTTTTCAGATTTGCTACCTCAGTGGCTAGCTAGCTAGAAAAAGAATTTCTATTACCTTGCAGACAAGTGGCCATCTTGCCTTTGCTTAAAAATCTTCACTAAGGTGAAATCTGCTCCCTCCCCAGCCAGCCTATGACACTTGGAGAGAGTTCTATTTGTTTTGAATATTTCCCTTCATATCAAGCTTAAATTTGTCTCTTTATAGATTTTTTCCAAGTGCTAGAACCAAAGAGAATAAGTCTAACCTTTTTTCCTCCCACATGACAACTCTTCAAGTGCTCAAAGACAATTATCATGTCACCTCTAAACTTTCTCTTGTCTTGTCTAGGTTAAAAGTCTTTTCCTTTTAAGTGCTCTTCATATGGGCTTGTATGTAAAGCCTTTCATCATCCCTTCATCATTGCTCTCCTCTGTATACTCTACAACTAAACAGAGTCCTTCCTAAAACATAGTGCCCAGAAAAATATCATAGTCCAAATGTGCTCTGATCAGGATAGAGTTCAGAGAGACAATCACTTCCTTATTTCTGGAAGCAATTCATCTCAATAAAATCCAAAGTCATAGATGAGTTCCATTATTAACTATATCAAAAATGTTGGTTTACATTGAAGAAACTCCACTAAAATCCTCGTCTTCTTCTAAAATAGAAAAAGGGAAAAAAGAAAAGCCAAAGAGCCAAAACAAACCTTATTTGCATGGACTTTTTTGTTATTACAAGATCATTTCTGAATATATTCCATCATCTTTCCCTATCCAGAAGGCCATCCCATGTAACAAAATTTAAGAAAGAAAAGAAAAAGACAGTTCAGTAAAATTGCAGAATGCATTAACCATATCTGATCTTATAGTGAATGTTCCACAAACCATAGTTGCCTACATCTCAAATAAATGGAAGGAGGTACATTATCTCAACTCTTTTGGGTGGGGAAGACATGCTTAGTCATCATAATTAGATTATAATTCATGTCCAGATTAATTTTATTATTTTTCCCATTTGCATTGTATATATTTTTTCCTTTTCTTCATTAGTTCATGTGAGTCTTCTCATGCTTTTTTGATTTCTTCATGTATTACAATGTCTCATATTTTGCCTTAGCTGTCAGGAAACTCAAAGTCTGATTAAGTGCCCACTGCAACTGCCAGGCAATAGAGGGAGCATTGAATTTGGAGTCTGAAACATGAATTTGAATCCTGATACTGATAATTAATTGCTCTATGGACAAGGCATTTCACCTTTATAAATCTTAGTTTCCTTAATTATTAAATTGGGATAATGATACTTATATGAACCATATAAGTTTGTAGTAGTATATAAGTATATAAGCTTGTAGTATTTCCTCCTTAACCTGGTAGTTCTGGAGTTTGGCCGCAACATTTCACAAACTTTTCAATTTAGGATATCTTTCAGGAGGTGGATTCTCTCTATTTCTATTTTACCTTCTAGTTCTAGTATCTCAGGGCAGTTTTCCTTGATCAGCTCTTGAAAGATGTTGTCCAGGCTCTTTTTTTCATTGTGATTTTCTGGCAGGCCTATGATTCTCAGATTATCTCCCCCAGATCTGTTTTCCAGGTCAGTTATTTTTCCATTGAGATATCTTACCTCTTTTTCTAATTTTTCCTTCTTAATGTTTTGTTTGACTAATTCTTGGTTCCTCATAGAGTTATTCGCTTCAATTTGGTTGATTCTAGTTGTTAGCAAATTATTTTCTGTGGTTAGTTTTTGGAGCTCCTTTTCCATATCACACATTTTTCTTTTTAAGGAGCTGTTTTCTTCACTGTAATGTTTTTCTAATTTTGCAATTTTGATTTTAAAAGAATTATTCATTTTATCTTCTATCTCTCTAATTTGGTTTTCAAAGTTCCTTTTGAGCTCATCTAAGAATGCTTTCTGTGCTTGAGACCAGTTCCCTGTTGAGGCTTCAGCTGTGGGTGTGGAGTCAACACTGTCTCCCTCTGAATTTGGTTCCTCCTTCTCATGATAGTAGGACTCCAAGGTCTTTGTCTTTGTAGTCTGCTTTTTACCCATTTTGAGGTGGGGTCCTAGCCACGCCCTTCCTCTAGGGTTCTCAAGCTTTTACTGTTTACGGTTTTGCCCTGGGGCAATAATTACTATGTTTTCAGGGTCAGAAGAAGGGATTGGAGCAACCAGGCTCTGCCATCCTGGTCCCTGGAAGTCCAGATGTGGCTTTTTAAATTTCTGGGCTATGGACTGGAAGTTCTAGGATTAGCTACTGCCCCTACCAGGGGCCCTGCATTTGACTCTTACCCTGCTCTGTCCAGTCCCAGCCCTGTGATGATAGGCCTGGCAGTGGCCCTTGTGGTTGATGGGTCAACTTGTTGCCATGTTGATCAGGCCTCATCTGGGCCTCTGTCTGTGCGTCGCAGTGTCCGGGCCTCAATGCCAGAGAATTTACTGTGGGTTGATTTCTGAAACCCATTTAGCTGCCTGTTAACAAATCCATACTTCCCCAGTTCTTGTCCTCCTGGTCTTATCTCTATATGACAAGAGTGCATCAGGGTCCAGGCTGACTGCATAGGATATCTCTCTTCTCTTGTGCTCATTTAGAAATGTGAGGTGAAGGTCATTAAAAACTAGGGCATTTCAAAGGAGGTTTTAATTGAGGCATCACCTTCTGGATGGGATGTACAATCATGTGAGCATCAGTCAGTTCACCTCTGTTTCATCATACAGATAACATCAAGTTGTAATGAGTACCAACAGTAGCCTTGAAAGTGAAAAATAACCACCAAAGGAAGAGTGGTCAGGGTACTTTGCCTTGGGAAGGGGATGAAGATATATTCATAATGTTTCCAAATTCCTTTAGTGCTGCCACCACACATGCACAGGAACACACACACACACACACACACACACACACACACACTGTATAACAAGAAAAATAATGAGAGATGGGCATAAAACCAATTTGATCATGGTACCCTAGGGACAATTCTAAAATGTCCAGGGAAAAGAGCATTGAATTTGGAGTAAGGCAACCTAGCTTTGAATCTTGGCTTCAACATTCACTAGTTGTGTAACTATTGGCAAGTCAACAAACTCTCTATGCCTCAATTTCCCCACCTGTAAAATGGTGATATTAATACTTTTACTACTTTCTTTCACATAGTTGTTGTGAGTAAATAACATCAAAACAGATCTGTGATCTCATCATTGTGAGTAGTCCCTCATAACGCAGATGGCAACCCATCTGTGCCTTTCTATACCATGAAACTTTCGCCCACATTCCCCCATAAATCTTTCAGATGATCTTTGTGATACCCTGGAGGCCTTCTCCTTCACCAGGAGTAGCCAAGAAAAGGCAGTGTGATACTAAAGAAGAATACTGTTTGAAGTAAAAAGAGTCAGGTTGAGATCTCACCTTTGCCACTTGTGTTACATTGGACAATTCACTTGACCTTCTTGGTCTTTAAATTTCCCATCAATAAAATGAAGGCATTGGACTAGATGACCCCCTAGGAACCTTTGTAGCTCTAAATCTGTAATTCTAACTTTTCAAGCATAAGAATCCCTTTCTAACATTAAAAATTATGAGCATTCACATGTGTTGATAATTGTTTTACTGGAGATACAATTTTAAGATCACTAGAGTTAGAAGGGATCTTACATCACCCAGTCCAAATCCCTATCTTTCCAGAAGAAGAAACTGAGACTCAGAAAAGAGAAGACATTTGCCCAAGGTTATAGCAAAGTTTAGATCCAAACTCAGTGTCTTTGATTCCAAATCTAGTACGGTTTCAACCATGCCATCAAAAATACAACAAACAAAAAAGCTGCCTCCCATATAATGCTTTCAAATGAATTTGTAATATATTACTCAAAAAAGCATTTGTATGCATTCAAAAAGTAGTTACTCATATATGTGTGAGACATTATTAATAGTCTACAGAAAGCATATTTGCTTATTTATTATGCTGAGCCATTTTTTGAGATAGCTGGTATTTTTATGTGACTTTCATAGTTGTGGGTAAGGTACTTTGGGAAAACCTGTAAGCACTATAGAACTGGGAATTTTCATCAAGAAGGGTCATTTACAGTGATTCCCATGTGTTTTTGTTAACTACTGGAACGGCTGCATTTTACTTTCTAGGTCACAACCAAAATGTGACTGGAGGAAGGCTTTACCACTATCTAGTCATTACTTCAGCATAATGTACTGAAAATTCCATTAAGCTCATAGATGCCATACATGTAATGTACTTTGTGCATACTATCCAACTATCTCATTTGATAGAAGAAGATGAACTAAAGAGAGAAAATGACCTATCTGAGATTAGAACAGTAGCTCTCAGACTTCTTTTGTTGATAAAACAGTAATGGAGGGGCAGCTATGTGGTGCAGTGGATAGAGTGCCAGGCCTGGAGATAGGAAGACTCATCTTCCTGAGTTCAAATCTTCCCTCAGACTCTTACTAGCTGTGTGACCCTGGGTAAGTTACTTAACTCTCTCTGTCTCAGTGCCTCATCTGTAAAATGAGCTGGAGAAGGAAATGGCAAACCATTCAGCTTTGCCAAGAGAACCCCAAATGGAGAGACCCAAATGAAGAGTAGGACATGACTGAAATGACTGAACAACAGCAAAAACAGCAATGGAGCACAGTATGGGAGAATGGAGAGCTTCTCTCGATTCATATACATGCTCATGTGATGGCAAATGTAAGCTCCATATAATTCAGGACACACATAAAGAAGCAAGTCACATCCTTTGAGAATCAGTGGATGAAAGTTTCCTCTTCTATAAAATAAGGGGGCTGGGCTAGATAGCCTTTATGTTTCTTTTCAGCTCTAACATTCTATGATTCTATGATGCATAAAGAAAGGCAGGTCTCTGGACTTGGATCAGTGGACAGTCAAAGGACCTGGATTTGAATCCTGGCTTTGCAACACACTGGCTGTGTGGGCAATTTGTTCCTCCCTCAATGAATCATCAAATGAGGAAGAAAGGTAGGGTGATTATTAATGTCTTTTCTAGGTTTAAACCCTATGCTCCCTCTTCCCCGTTGCTGGTGACTTGCCTCTGAGATTCCTTTCCATTTTCACTATATATATCTTGTATATACTCTTTGCATGTTGCCTACCCCATTAGAATGCTCCATGAGGACAAAACCTGTTTTTGCCTTTCTTTGTATCTCTGACTCTTAGCACAGTGCTTGGCACATAGTAGGTATTTAACCAATGCCTGTTGATTGACTATGACTTCCAGTACTCTTTATACTCCACCATGATAATTCTAATAATATTTTATTTTTATCCACAATTACATGTAAGAAACAATTTAACATTAATTTCATTATTATTCTAAATTCTACTCCCCAGCTCCCCTTGCTCTCACCATATATGCTCTTTCCAGATCCCTTTCCTTAGATCCCATCTTCCTCTCCTAATGATAGACTCTCCCACTGTTCAAGATTTAAAAAAAAATTCAACTTCTAGCTTACAAGCTACAAATGACAACTGTGTGAGGGAAGGAAGGCACACAGAAAACTTCAGCTTTGACATTTGGGCCTGAAACTGTCATTGCTTTGATATTTCAAATGTCACTGTTTCCAGACCAAAGTATGCAACACCAAAAGGACATAAATAAATCAGTTGCCCTAATTAATCCATAGGCCACTTTCTTTAGCTATGCCCAAAATAACAGCACAGATTTGACACAATCATGTGACTGGGTGGCAGATGCTATTTAAAATCTCACCTTGGAAATGTCACCATTGGCTTGAAAGGATATCAGCTCTGATGAAAACTGCAATTAAACATAAATGCCTAATGATAGAAAGTTAAGCAAAAGCTGGCAAGGCATAGGCACCACCAAACTACAAGGATTCAGACATAAGGAAATAAATCTGCCCTATATTTAGAGGCCTTTAACACCAATGCTAAATAACAATTACAACAATAATTTCCCTCGTATACACTTTTAATTACCAGTATGGATTACAGAGTAGATCATTCAATGGAGCTATGGAAGTCTTTCCTCCTTCCCTTTCCTTCCCCCCACCTCCTTCCCCTCCTAAATCTCCACAGCACCCCTTTCAGGTAGGCTTCCTTTGAGGGTTACATTTTTCTCTTTCTGCCTCTAGTGGTACTTAGGCTAGGCTATGTCAATGTCATGTCCATCAGAAATCAAGTAGCCTGAAAGGAACCACAACTGATTTGCTGATCCTCTCTCTCTCTGCACCACCTCCATCCCCACCAAAGAAACCCATACACAAACACATAGAAATTGTATACTAATTGGCCCTTTTATAAATAATGGCAAGGATTTATAGAACTTTTGTAACACTAGGACCATTTCTCCACCCTCCCACTTTTAAAAAATAATGATTTAATTAACATCTTATGTTTTTATATAGCCTCAATTTCCCCCTGTATCTGGTTTCCTCCACCTTCCAGAGAGCCATCCTATATAATAAAGAAAATGTTACATAGATATATAGATATATATTTAACTTACCAAGGTAATAACAAACCTGCTCTTGTTTATGTCCCATTCTGAACTTATTTTCTTCTCTGTATTTTTCAGGTTTTATTGAGGCTCTTATTTTTCTTTGCATTTTTACTACAAACTCCCCTGCTCCCAAAAGAGAGTCCCTCTCCTGTAACAAACATGTATAATCAATAACTTCCTATGTCTCTCTCACACTTAACCACTGTCCTAGACTGTGATGCTGTGTTTACCAATATTTAAGTCAAACAAATGCTCAGGATGGCAATTTAGATGGGGAGAGGTACCAGAAGGCAGAGAAAACATCTCTGAAAAAAGCTTTTAAGCTGTCTGGGAGGTGGTTTCCTCTCTGCATTAAAATATGCAAATCCATTCCCTGCAGGAAAAGAAATGGAATGAAGCTAATATAAAAACCTAAATTTCTAGTAGTTAAAGGAGGCTGTCTTTATTTGGAATGTGGATAGAGGAGAGGGAGAAGCTGACCCAGTTAGAGGGGGAAAAAAGATGCCCTAAGGATAACTATACTTTGATTACTTCACAAAGGGATGTGAACTGAACATGTCTTTGGATCAAATATGAAATGAGACCAGAACTACAGCTAACTCAGTGCCACTGATCACCCCTAAAGGTGAAAAACAAAAACACCTTCAGAGTCTACCTAGGAAGCTGGGTGGCATAGTAGCCTGAAGTCAGGAAGATTTGAGTTCATAATCTGCCTTAGACCCTTTCTAGCTATGTGATCCTATACAAGTCATTTTCATTTTCCTTGGAATCTTGGTGGTGGGAGAACTAGGGAAGAGAATGTGCAATGCCTTTTAAGCATTTGAAAGATTGTCAAATGGAAGGTTAGATTTTGTCTGCTTGGCCCCAAAGGGCTGAACAAGTAGCTGCAGATAGACTTTGTTGATAGGCAGACCTGGGCTGTAAGTGTAATGTTGATATGATTCACACAGAGGCAGAGTGCTGGAGTGAGTGAATTGAGTGGAGATTTCCTACTCTAACCAGGAGTATTGATCAGAATACTAACCATGAACTGTTTACTTTCAATTTTGCTCCAGTGAACATACTGAATCTGGATGTCAACCTTGATTTCTTCATCTGTAGAAGGAGAAAGTTGGACAGTATGATCTCTAGGACATCTTCCAGTTCTAAGAATGTGACGCAGTGAACTTCACATCCTATAGTTGACACTTAACAAAGGTTTGTTGACTAAATAAATGTTCACATGACTTTCTGATTGACTTAGAAGGTAGGTGCTATTACAATGAATTTCTACAATAGCTGATGGATCTTAAGAAAGTTGGACTTGTTTCATCCCCCAAATTGAATAAATATTAATTAAACATGTTATGTGAGGGCATTTAATAAGAGTCTTACATGGAAGGGCTCAGATACTACCCAAAAGGCACAGATTTCTTGCTGAAAATCCTCTTTGGCAGTGACTCAGAGGAGATAGGGGCTACATCTTCTGGTTTCCTCTCACTTCTTAGCTGGACACTAAGAGGAGTCAACCCAACCAAATGCTAGCTTTGCCGGAAGCTATTTTGTTGTTCGGTTGTTTCAGACACTCCCAACTCTTCCTGACCCCATTTGGGGTTTTCTTGGCAAAGATACTGAAGTGATTTGCCATTTCCTTTTCTAGCTCATTTTACAAATGAGGAAACTGAGGCAAGCAGACTGAAGTGACTTGCCCAGGGTCACATAGCTAGTAAGCTTTTGAAGTCAGATTTGAAGTAAGGAAGATGAGTCTTCCTGACTCCAAGCCAAGGTACTCTACACACTGCACCACCTAGCTGCCTCTCAGGGGACTATATATCCAATGAATATGTTGCAATCATTTATACATGGAATTGCAATGTGGGTTCATACTCTCAAGAGCACAACGCTGTACAACATCACTGGCACCAAGGTTTTCTGCTTTGGGAACTATGGAGGCAGCACCACTTCTGACTGTATCTGTGTTCCTCCCAGCACCAAGACACAATCACATAAAGCAACTGAGCTTAGACTGTAAATTGGCAGGCTCTCCTCCAAAATAACCTCCCCTTTAAAGCTCAAGGGTGCAATTTATTTTGTTTGACTAAGTGAATTAAGGGGAAGTATTTTTCTTACAGCATCAGGAGTAAAGATATGAAGCCCAGGGAGTAGGATCAGTCTTAGCAACACTGAGAAGTTGGAAGGAGGCTGGTCCTTCCCCTCTCTGTCTAGTTTTCCTCTTGCAAACCTTCTAGCAGTAGCTCCCCATTTTAATAATAACATAGCAATAACATAGTTAACAAATACTAAAATAACAATAATAAAAAACAACATGGTATAATGGGTAGAGAGCTGACCTTAGATTCAGGAAAACCTAAATTCAACAGTGTTAGTGTCAATCTGAATTATGCAAAAAAAAAAAAAAAACAAGTCTTCTGAATTATATATAGGGGGTAAGAAGACAAATTATATATAACAGAAGTTCAGTGTTACATATAATCTCTTTTTTGTTACTGTTTGCCTATGGAATTGTTCATGTTTATCAATATTTAATAAGTTTGTAAAAAATATTTCTAAAAACTAAAGCATGATATCAATGTCAGCTATTATTATTGTGTTCAATTATATATACATAGCTGCTGTGTGCTAGGCACTCCATACACTTGAATGGATCTATGTACAACCAAGCAGAAAGAGGAATGCCTCCTTAATATAACTTGATATGTTCTAGCAGCTGTTGTTGTTGTTGTCTGTCCTTCATTCTTTTTTTTTAAGCAATTGGGGTTAAGTAACTTGCTCAAGGTTACACAGCCAGTCATTATTTATGTGTGGGTGCTCAGTTTCTGAGGCCAGAACTGATCCTGGGTCCTCCCAACTCTGGGGTTGGCGCTCTTACTCACTGCGCCACCTAGCCACCCCCTGTCCTTCATTCTTGAGGGAGGACCATGACATCAGGGCAGTTAGGCCATGACATGCAAGTGAATTGGATTTAAGTGAAGCAGGGCTGGACAAAGTCACCAGCCTCACTTTATCCTCTAGAGCCATCTGGGTCAAGTGGTCAGATATCGATCAGGACAACTTGAGATGGCCCCGGAGACAGTGGGGGACCTTGGAGAGAAGACCTAGGAATCAATAGAACTGGGCTCTAGTGCCAGCAAGTCATCTCACCTCTCTGTGCCTCAGTTTCCTCTGCTGTAAAATGAGAGTGTTTGACTGCAGGTCCCTTCCCACTGAGTTGCTGTGATCATTTCTGTCATAGACTACTATAGGTTGGAAGCACAATGCTAGATGAGTTCTCCAACCCTTCTCAGCTATCTGTTTCTCTGGTAGTAGGAGAGATGGCATCTATTGTCTCAGCTTGGAGGCTTGACTGAGTTCCCCATTCTAAGACATCGCTTTTGCTCGGTTCCATGAGCTGCAATCTGGGCCAGTGTGGAAAATAAAACAACTGTTTTATACTGACTCCTTTAATTGTTGTTTTCCCACCTTGGGGAATTTCAGCAGTACACAGACACCTACACAGAAAGCAGGACAGAAGTTAGCTCTGGGAGGATTCACAATGGTGCTAACCTTACTCACTCCTCTCTTTTTGGGCCCCAATAACCCTATCAAAGAATTGGAGGTGTAGCTATCCCCAAATAGACTAATGCTGAGGGGTCTCCAAGAGCATCCACAACCCCCTTGCTACTCCTACTCTTTCCAGATGTTAAACTCCAGGGTGCCTAGTCTCCCAAGCAGTATATTATCTGAAGGGTAAAACCCCCTTGCATTGAATTCCTGAACATGCTAAGGAGCATGGGGGAGTCAAAGACAAAGAGATGAATTTAATTGGGTACAAGATCCACTAAGAACATTATGTTTTCCACCTCATTTTAGGAGAGTACTCAGTATTCCTTTTCACCCTGATGAACCTCACAGGGGTTTATCAGTGACTCATAGAATCACAGAATAATAGAGCTAGAAAAAAACTTTAGAGATATCCTAGTCCAAAGCCCTTATTTTACAGATAAACAAAACCTAGCGCCACCTACCTGATGACCCTCTAGCATGGGATAATATCTACCTAGACACAAGGAGTTGGAAAGGTTGTTCCAATGTTCAACATTCCTGAATAAGGTGAACTTTGGACCTTGAAATGCCTGAGTATTCCTAACAAATATGATTCACTACATGTGGCCTTCAATTAAGAAGAACTAGAATCATGTCCTGCATGGTCAAGTGAGACTAGCCATAGCTACTATAAAAGCAGCCCCTGAAAGAACTTTTAGATGCACTAACTCAAAGGTCCCAGGGAGATCAGATTGGGTGGCATTAGGCAAAATGGGGTATATCTCTAACTGCAAATAATCCCGTACTCTTAATTCAACAAGGAAAAGTTGCTGAAATGGTAAAAAGCCACCAAGTCAAGAAGCATTTATTAAGAGCTTACTATGTATCGGGCACTGTGCTAAACCCTGAAGATACAAAGAAAGGCAAAACAAAAACAAAACAACCAATCCCTGCTCTCAAGAAACTCACAGTCTAATGGAGAGATAACTGCAGACAACTATGTGCAAACCAGATATAGACAGGATAAAACGGATAAACTGTGAACTTGATGTCATTGCCCAGCAAAAATTCTAAAATATATTATTAAACACATTGTTTCTGTGTGCACTGATAAAAAAAAGCTGCATGGATTCACTCAGACCAAGTCACGTCAAACTAATCACATTTCCTTTTACAATCATGTTGATAGGCTGGTGATATTTGGTCACTGGACCCAGATGGTTCTGGAGGAGAAAGTGAGGCTGGTGACCTAGCACAGCCCTTCCTCACTCAAATCCAAGTCAACTGCAAGTCATGACATCATTTCCCTGATGTCATGGTCCTCCTCAAGAGCCAAGGACAAACACAACCTATGAGTGAGTAGTAGCTCCTCCCCTCCCCTCCTTTCCTCTCCCTTCCTCTGTCCTCTCCTCTCCTTTACTCTTCTCTCCTCCCCTCTTCTCCCCTCTCTTTTCCTGTCCTTCCTTACCTGAGGGTGCTCTGCCCAGGGGTAAGTACATTTGATGGCCAAAAGCTGCCTTTTTCCTTTGGGTTTTCTGGTTACATTTCTTTCTGAAACACCAAACCTGAAACCCAATTCACTCTGGAGCTTATAGATTGGACAATAGGTACTCTCCTAGCACAGAGTGAATCTAAATACTAAATAGTAACTGTTTCTCTTTTGGTCAGGAACTCTGAGGGTCTTCCCCTCCCAACTTGATTTTTATTATTATTACTATTAATATTATTATCATTGTTATTAAAGGGACCATCCATCCCTTGAGTAATTACTTAAAGAGACCTATACACTGAATGGGCATTACCTCACTCAAAGTGAGAACCTGAAAAGACCTTAGCCTAAAAGGGCCAGGGTCTTCCATTGCATCCTGGCCCTTCTCCAGTTGTCCTGATGAATGTCTGGCCACTAGACCCAGAAGGCTCTGGAGGAGAAAGTGAGGCTGGTGACCTTGCACAGCCCTTCCTCACTCAAATCCAAGTCAACTGCAAGTCATGTCATTTGCCTGAAGCCCTGGTCCTCTTCGAAAATGAAGGACAAACACAACAGCTAGGCTGGATTATTCCACTTACATAGCATGTCTCCAACTCACTAAGATGAATTAGTGACTGCCTTTCCTTTCCAATCCTTAAGATTCCACTTATTCATTTAGTAAACATTTTATAAAGCACCTATTGCCATACATTATATAACCTTGGGGAATATACAAAGGTGAGTGACAACATAACAGTCTTCAAAAAGCTCACGAATGTTGTAAAATAAAGACCATTCTCTGGTTGACAGATTGGATTATTCAAAGTCTTTATTAGACACCTGGTCCTTCTAGGGAACATCTTCTATAAGAATATCTCAGAGGGCTTCAGAACTGTGGATTTCATTTATACATCAGTCAAACAGGAAAGAAGAGCATCAGGATGTCTGAGAATCAGATTTCTGGAATAGAGACATTGGAATATTTTGCTACTTCTGAAGCAAGGAAAAAACAATCAATTGCTGAGGCAAAGGATTTGAGGATCACTTAAGGTTTACTCCTTACTAAAAGGATGGTGACAGTTTTAATAAATATCTAAGCTTGCTTCTACACAATTTATATATGATTCTAAGGTTATCAGACACCTCTAAGGATGGTTAATCCCACTGAAGGAATAGGACTCAGGCAAGAGCCTGCTCTTACCAGCAGATGGTTAAATTTTCAGTGTGAGCATTTGCACCTCAGACATCAGCAAATGCTACAAATCAGGACTTTGGTTATTGTTTTGCTCATTGTTGAAACTTAAGAAAGTTATGGGAGCAGCTAAGTGGCACAGTGAATAGAGCACCGGCCCTAGAGTCAGGAGCACCTGAGTTCAAATCCGGCCTTGGTCACTTAACACTTACTAGCCATGTGACCTTGGGCAAGCCACTTAACCCCAATTGCCCTGTTTTCCCCCTGCAAAAACAAAAAAAGTGATGGAGGAAAATGTTAATAATATCAATTAAATTTAAAAGTGCATTCTGCATACTTTTTTTCCTGGAGGGTTGATTGTTAAACATTTCCACCATATCCTCAGATTTATATTAATTTACCTTCCCCAACCTGCTGTTCAAGTTTTTTTCCAGGTTAAATTAGACTAAAATGAGCATTGAGGTCATTTCTGAAGGGGAAAAGAAGCTCAGTTTGCAAGCTTAGTCAAGGATTATGTATGACAAGGAGAAAGTCTAGGACCCAACAGCCTTTTGTGTCTTAAGTCAGGTAAGGGTAACTAATGGACTAATCAACACATAGATAAGTGTCCATTTTGTTTGCTTGTTTTCTCACCAATTGATGGAACACTTTCCTTTTTTCTCTTCTAGCTGCCTTCACGAATCATTGTCCCATTTCAGATCCCTGGAGTGGATCAGTATCCCCCAGAATCTGGGGCTGGGAGTGATCGCCCAGAGTAATTCTCTTTGAGTACCATAGGAGGTATCTAATTTTTGAGGTGCTGGGATAAACTTTAATTGTATGTCAAAATTATTTTTATTCTTTTTCCCCTCTGGGTGGAAAGAAAGTAGATATCTAATTATCTAAGTAATTGTATAGTAAGACAGATGGAGCATCAGAAGGATGCCAGCAATTAGTCTTCTTAATTTGATGAGCACAGAGTGGGCAGTTAGGTGGCACAGTGGATAGAGTGCCTGGGGTCAAGAAGACTCATCTTCCTGAGTTCAAATCTGGCCTCAGACACTTTTGAAAAAGGGATTTAAGGCTCTTTACCAAATTCTGTGCATGACTGGAAAGAGTGAGGCTGATGACTTTGCACAGCTCTGTCTCACTTAAACCAGATTCACCTGCAAGTCACCCTCCTGATGTCATCTGTCTTCTTTGAGAACAAAGGACAAACAATAGCAAACATTAGCTGTATGACCCTGGGCAAGTCACTTAACCCTGTTTGCCTCAGTTTCCTTATCTGTAAAACAAACTGAAGAAGAAAATGGCAAACCAGTCCAGTATCTTTGTCAGGAAAACACTAAATAGGGTCACCAAGAGTTAAATATGACTGAAATAACTAAACAACAAAAGTTGGAGTATGTAAGTTGGATCAGTGTTCTTGGGTCAGGGTGTCCTAATTTCAGGAGAAGAGTGTTTTGGGAATAAAAGAGGAGACACAAGGAAACTAGAATTGTGGTATGTGGTTCCAAACCTAGAGGGATCATAAGTCAAACTAAGATTTTCTAGCTAAGAATACCTTAGAAATTAAATACCACCTAGTCTGGAATTAGGTAGTTTCTCTTTGTTAACAATACTAAATATCTTTCCCTAGTTCAAGAGTTCTTAAAGTTCAAGAACTCTGGAGTCTGTGAACTTTTAAAAATATGTTTGATAAATTGTATTTGTATTTCAATTATATTGTATTTCAACATAATTGATTTCCTTTCTATTTCTATGTATTTTATCTTGTGCATATAATAATATTATTTTAAGAAGGGGTTCACAGACTTCAAAAAATCACAGAAAAAGAACCGCTGCCCTTGTGTATTATTTATAAATTCGCATATTTTATAGAATAGTAGATTTTAGTCTTTTTGCAACTAATGTGTTGTATGACCTTGAGCAAATCATTGCACTGCTCGGGCCTCAGTTTTCTCATCTGTAAAATGAGAGGGGCTGAATTATATCCTTTAAAGTCCCTTCCAGTTCTAAAAATCCCGTGATTTCAGTCATGTTTCCCTTGTAATTAAGCCATGTTAAACCCATTTTTGTGGTCTGGAGTGCACGGTAGACAAGGGTAGTACAGGGAAGGCAGAATGAATGCCAAACCACGGCATCCAGTTTCAGTGGCAGCCACAGAAACAAAAAGAAAAGCTAATTAACTATCAGGTGACATAACAGAGAGGCAAGACTCCTCCAAGGCGCCTGTGGTGGGATCAGTGGTGAAAGCAGAGAAGAGAAAAGAACCAGCAGAAGTAGCTGGAACTTGGATTTGTTCAGAGGGGACTTGACAAGAATATGCTAATTGCAAATAAAAATTCAGGAAGCAAGTAGTCACTGAAAATCCTGGGAAGGGAAGGCAGGAAAGAGCAAGTTATAAAACTCCAGTACAAAAATACCTTGTTTACTACCCCTGAGGACTAGCAATGAGGCAGTAAACTCAGAAACCACATTGCTAAGGACCACAGAAGCAGATCGTCTCAGAGCTGGAAGGGAGTCAGAGACCATCAGTGCAATCTGTGCCTGAACAAAAATCATTTCTGCCTCATTCTGACAAATGGCCCTCCAGCCACTGCCTCCCAGAGCAGCCCATTCCTCTTTCAGATAGCTTTCATTTTTTAGTAGGCTATTTTCCCTTATGGCAGCTCTAAATTGGCTAAGCAGCTAGGCTGGTGCAGTGGACAGAGTGCTGACCCTGGACTAGAGTCAGGAAGATCTGAGTTCAAATCTCTGTCTCAGACACTTACTAGTCATGTGATCCTGGGCAAGTCAACCTCTGTCTTCCTCATCTGTAAAATAGGGTTAATGATAATACCTACCTCCCAAAATTGCTGCAAGGACCCTATGATATAATAATTATACAGTATTTTATCCTGTGCTGGTACATGGTATGTACTCTATAAATATTTATATTTATATTTATAAATATTTGTAGCTTCTGAAACCCACTGCTTCTAATTTCTTCCTTCTGGAACTAAGCAAAACAATCACTCAATGAGCTTCCTAAGTCTCATCAACTGACCTTACTATGGCAAAAATCTGGTTCTGTGACCATCCTGGCTGCCCCTCCCTCAATACTTTCTAATTCACCAGTATCTTTCCTAATGCAAGTGGCCACCCACACTGTAGAGCCTCTCACATAGGATGTGTGGACACCAAATTACTCCATTTGGCTCATTTGCCCTACCAGAGGTGAGGGAACCTGCAGCTTCCAGGCCACATGTGGCCTTCCAGGTCCTTGAGTGAGGCCTTTTGACTGAGTCCACCACTGAGTCCTTAAGATAAGGAAGTTAAAGCCAAGGGAAATGTAAAAAAAAAAAATCTCCCAAAGTCAAAAGGTAGAAGCATTTGTACTGGCACTCACATTTTATGACTTCCAGATCACAAGCCTCTAAAGGATACTCAATTTAAAATTCAATCACAGAATTGAAGGTTCTTCATTTCATTCAAGGTGCCCACAGTCTGGCCCCAATACCCCTTTCCAGCCTTATCTTTCGTTTCTTATTTGTATCTAATATTCCAGCCAAACCACAGTCTGGCACTTTCACATTTCAGTCATTTTTCTTCTCCCTCTGCTTAATCTCTTCCCTCTCCTCCTTCCCCTCCCTCTAGCCCTCTGCCTCTCTGTCCATTTCTGTCTCTCAGTTTTCTGTCTGTCTCTGTGTGTGTCTCTGTCTCTCTGTCTCTGTCTCTGGAGTTCTCTCTGTTTCTATTTCTGTCTCACTGTCTTTCTGCATATCTGTCTTCTGTCTCTGTCTCTGTCTGTCTGCCTGTTTACCTCATTCTCTGTCTCTGTTTTTGTCTCTCTGACTCTGTGTCTTTGTGTCTGTCTTCTGTCTCTGTGTATGTTTCTGTCTCTCTGTCTCTATGTCTCTGTGTGTGTCTCTTTGTCTCTCTCTGTCTCCCTTCTTTCCTCTTTCCGTTTCTCCCTCTTTCTCAAAACTCTTCTCATTCTTCAAGTTTCAGATCAAGCAGAGTCCCAAAGAGACCAGTCCCTTTTAGGACCAGTTTCTGGTTCTAGTCTTACAGGAATATGGTAGCCCTCCAGAGAGAACTCCTAAGACCTGATACATACTCATCTCTGTGTATATCATGCTTTACCTGTGCTCCTCCCTCCCCACCTTAGAAAATAAGGCCTTGAAGGCAATAACTTCTATTTTTTCTTTGCATCCCCAGTAGCTAGCACTGTACTTTGTAAAGTGATAATTTTCTAAAGACAAATTTAATTGAATAGAAAATATCTTAGAGATCATTTAGTAAATTCCCTCATTTTATAGATGAGGAAAGTAAGGCTCAGAGGGATTAAGAGACTTGGTCAGGGTTACACAGCTTATAGAGTTCCATAAACAGAAGAGTCAGGATTCAAACAAAGCTCTCCTCAATCCAAATAATATATATTTTAGAGCCTATAGGTTAGAAGTTGGTTAGTCAGATGACTGCCTGAGTTTGAAGTAACAAAGGCCTCAGGTACCTGGGATTCTAACAACAAGGGTGGAACCTCTGGATGAGTGTACTCTGAAGACTTAATCAATAAGAGTCCATACACTAAGCCCCAAGGCTGGAACATTTATGCATTGCCCCATCAAGCCTAAGGTCAGGTGGTACAGTGGATAGGACACCTAGATAGGGCCTAGAAGAACTGAGCTCAAATTTGGCCTCAGACACTTACTATGTGACCCTGGGCAAGTCACTTAACCCTATTTGCCTCAGTTTCCTCATCTGTAAAATGAGCCAGAGAAAGAAATGGCAAACCACACCAGTATTTTTGCCAATAAAACCCCAAACAGGGTCAAGAAGACATTGAATAAAAAGAACAAGGCAGTTCATTTTTTCTAGCTGCGATTAGTTCCATACCCATTTTAATAAACTTTAGATAAAATTACCATATGACCATTCATTTTCATAAATGCTAGAAAATGCTGGCAGGAGGGGAGAGCTGCCACTGGACTGCAATGCAGTCCCTTTCAGCTGACTGTGCCTAAACTCATGCCCAGTGAAGTACATATGATGAGAACAGTTCACATTTCAATAGCCCTTCAAGGTTCACAAAATACTTTCCTCACCAAAACCCTGAAAGAGGAACAGTGTAAGGATTTAATCTAAGGCTCTGAGAGACAAAATAGCAACCACAACAATAACAGCTAACATTAAACAGTGCTCGGGACATTGTTTATGTGGTGCAGTGAATGGAGTACCTGCAGTTAGGAAGACCTGAGTTCAAATCCAGCATCAACATACTTACCAGCTGTGTTACCCTGGACAAGTCACTCCACCCTGTTCACCTCAGTTTCCTCATCTGCAAAATGAGCTGGAGAAGGAAATGGCAAACTACTCTAGCATCTTTGCCAAGAAAACCTCAAAAAGGGGTCATGAAGAATAAGACATGATAAAGGACTGAACAACAACATATAGGGCTTACTATGCACTTTACAATTTTTAACTCAATTGATCCTCACAACAACCTGGGAAGATAGATACAATTATTATCCCCACCTTACAGGAGAGGAAACTGAGGCAAACAAATGTTAAGTGATTTACCCAGGCCCATACAATCAATAAGTAGAGCTCCTAGGATCCAAATCCAGACTTCTCCTGACTGACAAGTCAGTGACCCAAAAAAGGTTATGTCTGTGTTTCTGCCGGTGCTGAGAAAACAGATTCATGTCCCCAAATACCAATATCTAATACCAATGTAGTGAGCATGTCTAAGAAGGGCCAAGCAGCCCAAGCTGGAACAGATCAGTCAAAGCTCTGGAGTGAATTAGCACTGGGATTTGGTCCATGAGTGAGCACTAGACCTGCAGCCTGGGTGAGATTCGGAGACCTAGCCTCAAAGCAAACAAACTAACAAAAACCCAGAGTGAAGTGAGTCACATGTTCCACTATACCTAGCCAGCTTCAGCTATGCCTCACATGGGGCAGCTAGGTGGTGCAGTGCACAGACCCTGGAGTCAGGAGGCCTTGAGTTCAAATCTGGCCTCAGACACTTAGTAGCTATGTGACCCTGGGCAAGTCACTTAACCCTATTTGCTTCAGTTTCCTCATCTGTAAAATGAGTTAGAGAACAGAATGGCAAAACACTCCAGTATCTTTGCCAAGAAAATCCAAAATAGGGTCACTAAGAGTTAGACATAATGGAATAATGACTGAAGAGTAACAACTACCACTTTACTGTCTGCGTGAACTGGGGCAAGTCAATCCACCCCACAGGGCATCAATTACCCCATTTGGAGGCAGTGAGACCCTGAACTTAGTCTCCTAATGCATGTATACACTATCAGGTCAGGCCCCTAGAGCCTGTCTGGCTATATCTCCCCCTCAGAGTTCTGAAGACACCCCACCTGAGGGGCAATGGAACTCTTCTGATGTTGTTTTCTTGAACCTCTATTTCACTATGTTCACCCCGCCCCATTAATATTATTAAGTTTTGACAATGAGATCTTTACTGAAAAAAAATGAAGACCAGAAGTACAAAAACCAGGGTACATTCTCCCTTCTACCACTTTGGTACCTGAAGGGAATGGGCTTAAGCTTAAAGCAGTTGCTACAAACTTTCCGCCTCCCAAGTTTACTTCCAAATGTGCCATAGCCCACGGACAAGTCACTCCATTGTTTACAAGACATGGTGTCTTGGCTGCTGAGCCAATTCACTGCCAAGCTGGATCAAGCAGATTGATTCTCATGGTCAAGTAGGCACCTCATCCAACTTGACTTGGCCAGCTACAGCAGTATCTATTATGGACTCCCATCATGAATCTCTGCTGACTCTCCTATTTTTTTGAAGTCTCAGAGGACCCTGCGCCAAAGGAAAGAAAATGAAGCAGCCCCATTCCAAGTACAGTCTAGGTAGATGATCTGCCCATGCATGGGTCAGTGTTAGGGAGAGAGAACCACCCCCACCAGTCCTCTGGAGCTTAGAGAGTCACCCTTAGTCCTCATGGTCAGCAGGAAGGGAAGAGAATGGGTTTCTCCATTGGAGTCTTTTATAACACTCTCAGTTCCAGCTCTGTGGCTCACCAAAAGACCCCTCTTCACCATACAGTAAGGGTACAAGAAGCAGTCACAGAATACCTGAAAGTAGAGAGAAAGCCCTGAAGTAGAGTGCTGGACCCCTCCCCCAATGCACATCACTGAGTACTTTCAGAAATGCAAACATCTATGTATGAGGGAGTGAATCTCAGTGACCTCTTGGGTTCTTTATAGCTCTAAGTCTATAATCCAGTGTGCTATCTTTGTTATTAGAATGTAAGCTTCTTGAGGGTAGGTACTATCTCATTTTTATGTTTGTATTCCTAGTACTTCGCACAGTACTTTGCACACAGTAAGTACTTAATAAATGCATTTCCATTCATTTATCCATTCATTCACTCACTCATTCATAGAGAAGAACATTGGAACTGGAGTCAAAGGTCCACTGTCTCAGGGTCCAAGCTCAATACTCACAACCTACATGACCTTAGGCTCTCTGGGATTCAGTTTCCTCTTCTGCAAAATGAAGAGATTGGCAATCTCAAAGATCCTTATAGTTCTAAACCTATTATCCTACCACCCTCCTGTATTTGTTTAAAAACAGGTTACCCTTAATGGAAACCCTAATATAAGATCTTCCAGAAAAGAAAAAAATATATAAAAGTAAGAATACCTTGATTATAGGCTACATTCAGGTTTTATGCCAGCCTATCTATTTTTATCCTGGGCATTCATTTATGATTTATAAAGATGAATTTCAATTTATTCAAAAGGATCAAGCAAAATTTCTAGCTGGCAACAAGTTGCTGACTCCTAGGTCCAATGAATGTACTTAAATGTGTTTCTAGAAAATAATGAAACTGCATTTCAAGAAATTCAATATTTTTCTATTTGTTCTATATCTTTTTATATCATTTTTCTGTTCTCCAGATACTTTCAGCCTTCCAGAGTCCTCCAATAAACTTTTTTTTAATTACAGGGACTTTACCTTAGGGCATAACTCAATTCAGTTCCATTCATTTCAATTTGAAGAAACATCCTGTATAAGAAGCTGGGGATGCATTGTTTCAGTCATATACAACTCCTCATGACTCCCTTTGGGGTTTTCTTGGCAGAGATACTGGAATGGTTTGCCATTTCCTTCTCCAGCTCATTTTACAAATGAGGAAACTGAGGTAAACAGGGTTCAGTGTCTTGCCCAGGGTAAAACAGCTAGTAAGTGTATAAAGCCATATTTAAACTCAAGAAGACAAGTCTTCCTGACTCCAAGTCCAGCAACTCTATCCCCTAGCTGCCCCAATCAAGATGATTGGTATTGGCCTAGGATGGAGTAGGGAACTTCAGTGTCTAAGGGCTCCATGTTACCTACTTCAGTTGCTTTCATGGCTGTTAAATTGTTCTCATTCCCCCATTCCACCAGAGAAGCCTTAACATGCTTGAGGTAGACACCCCACTGACTCACTGATAGGTTTGAGGCCTGTTGGTTACCCTCAACCTAGTTTAGCCCATCTACTAAGGAAGTTTACCAGGGTATGGCTGCTGTACATACGACAGCTTCTTGAAGCCACAGATGAGAGTTCAGTGATAGGTGAGCACTAAAGGTGGATGAGCATCCCTGAGAAGAGTTCAACAAGCCTTCACACCAAAGGTGCTGGTCCTCCTTCGTACACACCTAAGTATAATATAGCTATGTGATAATATAGAGAGGAATCATGGTGTAAAGAAGACAGCTGGCTTCAAAGTTAGGAACATGCGAATTTCAAATCATGTCTCTGACATATTCCCTCCCTTGTTAACCCCTCCCTCATTCCACATCATTATGCACTTCAATGAATCTATTTCAACATTAGGATTTGATCCATGAGTGACCACTAGACTTGCAGCCTGGGTCCCACATGGATGCCTTAAATTTTGGCTTTCATTGGCTGGTGCTCCATTACATGTAAAATGAGGGAGTCAATCTCAATGACCTCTCTGGTCCTTTAAAGCTCTAAGCCTATGATCTAATACATTGTCTCTCTTATCAGAATGTTAAGTCACATTGAGGGACTTCCTTTGAGAAGTCTCTACTCCTCTCAGTGCCCCCAGACAATTCTCTAAAATTGATGAATCTCACAGAAAGTAGTAATTTGCATTAGTAGAGGAAATTTCCTCACTGAAAGTTCCTCATATCAATAAAATCACAGGTCAGGTTAAAAAACCCCAAACTTCATATCCCACCACAATGAACGCACATCCAAAATAGCAAAGAAATTAATTTACCCAAATTATAGAAAAACAAAAATCAGAAGAAGTATATGTAGGAGAATATTTACCAGACAGTACAGAGTGGGGGAAGAAAGAAAGAAAGGAAGAAAGAAAGAAAGAAAGAAAGAAAGAAAGAAAGAAAGAAAGAAAGAAAGAAAGAAGGAAGGAAGGAAGGAAGGAAGGAAGGAAGGAAGGAAGGAGGGAGGGAAGGAAGGAAACAGCCAAGGAAGGAAGGAAGGAAAGAAGGAAGGAGGGAAGAAAGAAAAGAAGGAAGGAAGGAAGGAAGGAAGGAAGGAAGGAAGGAAGGAAGGAAGGAAAGAAGGGAGGAAGGAAGGAAGGAAGGAAAGAAGGAAGGAAGGAAGGAAAGAAGGAAGGAAGGAAGGAAGGAAGGAAGGAAGGAAGGAAGGAAGGAAGGAAGGAAGGAGAGAGGGAGGGAAGGAAGGAGGGAGGGAGGGAAGGAAGGAAACAGCCAAGGAAGGAAGGAAGGAAAGAAGGAAGGAAGAAAGAAAAAGAGTGAGTCTTCTTGATGGTGTAAGGACTAGGAAATAGATTAGATTTGGTGAGAAGTGTTCTCCAATGTGGGCAGTTTAAAAAGTTGAGCAGGATTAGCAACTGTGACAGTGGAGTGAACAGAGATGGGGAGGCAAGATGTAGAGTGGGGAAACCATTTGGAATGGTGTGACCATGACATTCCTGGACCCTGGAAGTGTAGTTGGAATGGACTACTCCAGACCTGAAATCCATTCTGCTCTCTGCTGTTAGAAATTTACAGGGAAGAATCTTCAGAGGGAGATATGAAGAGGTACCTAGATATCTCACAACACTATAAACATATACTACTGAGACTGACTTCGGAATGGGTGAAGTCTATCGGATCTAATGAGGCTGTGCCCCACATGTAGCGGGGTGGGGGTTCCTCAAAGGGAGGAAGAACAGACATTTCCAGCCTCTTGCCCCCTCCCCTTCTCCGAGGGCAACTTTAATCAACTTTAATTCCCACCAAGAGGGGAAGCAAGAGGTTGGCACCAGAAGCTTGCCTATTCTGTCCTCTTCAAAGAGAAGATTATTGTGTTAAAATTAAATCTGTTTCCTTGAATATTGTTATTGTAGAGGATGTGGTTTTCAGGTAGAGGCTTTCAGGTTCAAGCTAAATTTCTTATCACTATTCAGTAATAGGGGAAGCAAGAAGACCCCAAACTTCATATCCCACCAAATACTAGGTCCACAATGAACACTCATCCAAAGTAGCAAAGAAATTAATTTACCCAAATTATAGAAAAACAGAAATCAGAGGAAGTATACATAGGATAATATTTACTGGACAATACAGAGTGGGGGAGTTCTCCCATTGGGAGCAAGGCAACTCAGCTCAATCAAGAGTCCCAAGTCTCTCCTAAGGAAAAACTCCTCAAAGTCTCTAGAGTAGCAAGGAGAGGGTTAGGAACAAGATGAAAACTGCTAGCTCTCTCATGTCATCTTCCCAGGATCTTATTCTCCCTTCAGCAGCCTGAAGTGGGGTCAGCATCATCCATCTTCTCTCTAGAGACCAGAAGCCAGAAGCGTGGAAGCCAGAAAAACTCAAAACAACTGAATACAGATTGAAGCATACCATTTTTCATTTTCTTTCTTTTTTTTAAAGTTTTCTTGTACAAAATAAATCATATGGAAATGTTTTACATGATTGCACATGGATATATATCAGAATGTTTACCATCTCAGGGGAGGGGGAGGGATAGAATTTGGAACTCAAAACTTAAAAAAAAACCAAATGTTAAAATTGTTTTAACATGTAATTGGGGAAAAAATAAAATATTAAAAAGAACAAAGAGGGGCGGCTAGGTGGTGCAGCAAATAGAACACCAACCCTGGAGTCAGGAGGACCTGAGTTCAAATCCTGCCTCAGACACTTAACACTACTCATGTGACCTTGGGCAAGTCACTTAACCCTAATTGTCCTGCCCTCCCCCCTCCAAAAAGAAAGAGAAAGAAAGAAAAAGAAATAACTGCAGAGCCTGAAAGGGCCAGAGATAATCAAAGAAAGCTTAGAGAAAACTCTGAAGACTTAAAGAGGCTTAACAGCTCAAAAGGGGGATCTTTCTCTCACTCTTGTTAATTCAGCCCCTTCACCTATGCAGACTCAGGGCACTGATTTCCACCAATGAGGAGAGAGCCCCATACCCAGTGGACTTTGGGACTTGTATTATACAGATATACTAACGAATAGAGAGAAATTAGATTATAGATGTCACCACAGATATAGATTAGCCTCCTTTGTATATGGTACAAAGCACTTTTTATTATTTGGTATCCTTCCTTGTTAGTTGGTTCATGTCAATTAAATGTTTTTGCTATTGGGTCTGTGTCTTTTATATCAACTAGTGTATGGAGTGTCCAGGGAGGACTAGAACCTCTGATGTAAGGGCTTGCTAAGTCTTTTTCAGGGTTGATCATCCACCTTTGGTGTCCACTTGATTCACTCAAGTCTCACCTGTGGTTCCAATAAGGTGGAAGATCTTCATAAGCAGTGGCCACACCACAGAAACCATCTCAGCAGGTGAGTTAGACCAGAATGAAGGTAACTAGCAGGCCTAAGACCACTAGGTGAGTTGGTGAGTTGGGGTTATCTACTCTAAGAATGTGAAGACTTCTGATGAAATAGGCCAATGAGAACAATTTATTCCAACAGTCATGAAGGCAGCTGAAGCAGCAGCTATAGAATCTTAGAGCTCAGTCAGACTTCAAAGATGCCAAGGTCACCAACTGCATCCTAGGCCATTGCTGGTTGTCTTGACTTTCTTTCTTGACACTAGACTTCAATGACTCTGGAAGAGATACTGAGGCTGATGGCTTTGTATAACTCTGCCTCACTTAAATCCAGTTCACTCAAAAGTCAGGTCACTGGTCTTTGAAAATGAAGGATAGACAGCACCAACAGAGAAAGTTCACATTGGCTAGGGGCTTGGGCCTTGAGTTGAATAGCTGATTACCCTAAACAATGGGAGTAAGGGGAAAGAAACAAGGATTTATTAAGGGCCTACTGTGTGCTAGACACCAGGATAAGCACTTTGCAAATATTATCTCATTCAATCAGAAGCACCACATGTAAAATTATGGGATGAATAGGACACCATAAACTAGTAAAACTAACCAGGTCTTGTAAGAGCTATATAAGCAAGGTTTCATCATTTGTTTTGCAATGAGCATACATTTTCTTCTGCTGAGAAAAGCATAGGAGAGGACTGCTATCTCTGGCATACCCAGTCAAAAGCTGAAGCCTCTCATTTTCATGTTAAGTAGCTTCTAAACTCAGAGGGTCAGCTTTTTCACTCCTATTATACTTGCAAATATGCCCAAGAGACAACAGAGCAGTTGGTGTGACACGGAAAATGCCCCCTTTCATTTTACAAAGATTAATTAAGTCTCCAAAACATCTTTGCTAATATTTATGCCTCTCCCATTGCACACCTATAACTAAGTCTTAGAATAAGCTATTAAAGGCACCCAATTATCTTAAGATTGCTCTATAACCTTGCCCCATTTTTAATCAATCAAACTTGCCTCTGTGGACCAAATTTTTACAGTTTCATCTGATTTAAAGCTGTCACGTGGACCATGATTTGAATGGCTTTGGCTTGGCCCTGGAAGGCAGAAAACAGGTACAAGGGGTAGAAACGGGAGAGAAGCAGTTTTGGGTGTATGGCACCAACTCCTAAATGTTAGAAACATCCCAAAATGGAATCAGTGGAGGTTCCCTTTCATTGGAAGACTTTCTTTGGATCAGTTTATCTTATTGCCTCAGGACCACCATCACCTAAATGAGAACAGGCCCTTAGGGAATCAGGCATTGGAAAAGAAGGGAGGGCAGGGAGGTTTGGAGAGTGGAAGGAGAATGGTGTAGCATAAACTGGCCAGTACTTGAAAGTTATGGTTTGGCCTTCATTCTCAAAGAGGACCATGACATCAGGAAGGTGATGCCATGACTTGAAAATGAATCAGATTTAAATGAGAGAGGGATGTGCAAAGTAACCAGTCTCACTTTCTCCTCCAGAGTCATCTGGGTCCAGTGGCCAGATATAGATCAAGATGACTGGAGATAGCCCAGCTAGAAAGCAGAGAACAATGATGAATGATGGTTGGTCTGAATGTTGGTCTGGGAATCAGGAAGACTCATCTTCCTGAGTTTAAAACTAGTCTCGGACACTCATTAGCTGGGTGACCCTGGGTAAGTCACTTAACCCGGTGTGTCTCAATTTCTTCATCTGTAAAAATGAGCTGGATAAGGAAACAACAAACTATTACAATATCTTTGCCAAGAAAACCCCAAATGGAGTCACCAAATTGAACCAGAGTCTGTGACCCAGGGTCACAGAGAGTCAGACGTGACTGAAAAGACTGAACATTGCCAACATCAACAACAGAAGATCTGTGCAAAAGTGGAATGGGATGCCTGGATGGTTGATAGGTTTCCACTCTTTGGGGATCTTCAAGCAGAGGCTGGAAAGAAAATCCCAAATGGAGTCACCAAGTTGGACATGACTGAGCAACAATAAGGAAAAGGATTCCTGCAGAAGGTAAAATTTGAGCATAAAGGCACTATCATCTATCTACATGGGAAAGAAGACTGGAAGAACAGAAAAGCTAAATTTTGACTACTTGTAGCAGCAAGCACCCCAGCATACCCAGGGTGGCTACCAACACAGGTTTTTGGATCTGCTTTTCTAAAGGAAAGCAACTCAAAATGGGTTAACAATCTTGCTTTAATCAAACATATATCATTTACCTGGTTCAGGGGGAAAAGGTCAGCACCCCAAACTTCAGAGAATACAAAGAAGTTACAAGCAGACAGAGAAACAGATCAGCAGAAAGGCTTCCAGCTATCTGACCATTACATTCATACCTAGTCACAGTTACCAGAGAGGGAAGCACCAACATCTGGGTTTTCAAAGGTGGGGGGCTCAACGACTGCCCAGAGTCTCATGTGGTCAAATCATACAACACTTCTCAAAGTGAGCCCCAAAACAAAACCTCATATCAGGGTATATATAGCTTTCTCTGAATGTCACAACCCTCTTGACCCACTGCCCAATCACAAAGTATCAAGGTGTGGGTGTTCCTCAAAAACAAGCCTTCTCCCACAGGCTCCATGTGACCACATTTAGCCTATTAGTGGGAAGAGTATATTTGCAAATCAGGGAAGGTTGGCAGAGTCACTTAAGCCTATCAAAGGGCCTAGGGACAGGGAAGATCTTAAGATTCTCATTCCCATAATACTACTTGACAATTGTAATTGGAACTCCCTAGCGGTCTCATGGGCAATAATGGAAGAAATATGGTCAAGAGAGGTCTGGCTTGGGTGGGGGAAAGAGGGGGGATTCACAAGACCTGAAGGTTCCAAAGTAGATTCTGCCTCTCTCTAGAACCTTGGAGAAAAGTTGTTTTCTCTCTGGAGTTCTGTTTCCATGTCTGTAAAATGATGAATTGAGGGGTGGCTAGGTGGCACAGTGAGTAAGAGTGCCGGCCTCGGAGTGGGGATGACCCGAGATCAGATCCAGCCTCAGAAAATGAGCACCCACGCATAAATAATGACTAGCCGTGTAACCTTGAGCAAGTTACTTAACCCCAATTGCTTTAAAAAAAAATGATGAATTGATATTTAAAGTCCCTTTTTCATTTCTGGGTGAATCAACATCAACTTTACTTTTTTTTCTAAGGCAGATAGGAGACGAGAACTCTGCCAGGAAAAGAGGTGCTGTGCCAAGTGCCATTAAATGGGCAAAAGGCCAGAAGGCCTTCAGCACATCACAACTATGTTATGTTACTGCAGAAATTAGGGTACACTGCAGCATCTCATTCATGGTGATGATGTGGGCTGACAATCTATGACTGCAGTTATGGTCATAGACTAGTGGACATCAGAAAAGTGAATTACAGAATCACTGAAGTAAAGAATTTCAAAGCTGGAGAGGATCACAGAGCTCACCTTGTCCAAAATGAATAAGAATCCCCCTACAACACAGCAGACATATGAACATGCCACAGCCAGACACATCATCCAGACTCATAAACCTAATGAGGTAGAATCCACTACCAGAGCAACAAGGTGACATAATGGCTAGAGTGCTATACTTGGGCTCAAGAAGATCTGAATTTGAATCGTGCTTCAGATGCTTCCTAGCTATGTGATCCTGGGCAAGTCAAATATTCTCTCTCTCTCTCTCTCTCTCTCTCTCTCTCTCTCTCTCTCTCTCTCTCTCTCTCTCTCTCTCTCTCTGTATGTCTTTATTAATTTGTTTGTTTACTTTTAGTTTACAAGCAAATTTTCTCGCCCTCCCTCTCCCCCACCCCATGGTGGCATGCAATCAAGTACAGGATCTGCAAATACTTCCACTTTAGTAAATATCCTCTCTTACCCTCAGTTTCCTCCTCTGTTAAATGGGGTTAAAAGTAGCACCCTGCTTCATAGGGTTGTTATGAGCATCAAATGAATCAACATATGTAAAAACTTTGCCCACTTCAAAGAACTATATAAATACTAGCTGTTGTTGTTACCTAGTGTAGCAGCCCAAATTCTTTTGAAATAACTTTAGTTGTTAGGAAGTTTCTCCTTATATCAAACCTAAATCTACTCTCTCCAACTCTTATCCAATGCTCCTAAGTTTTACCTTCACCCCTGTGCCCAAGCTAAATAAATCTACTCTCTCTTCTCCAAGACTGCCCTAAAGGCAATGATCATCTCCTCCAAGTCTTTTCCAGGCTTACCAAGCCCAGTTCCTTCAGCTGATACTTGCAGAGCATGACCCTGCCCCTCCTTACCATTCTTGTTGTCCCCCTCTAACATCTCTCTTGCTTTTTAACATCCTCCCTAAAATACGGCCCTCAGGACAGAACATGCCATTCCAGAGGCCATCTGACCACTGCCAAGTACAGCAGGGTTGTCATTCCCTTGCCCTTGACATTATGTGTCTCTTCAGGCAGCCCAAGATCTCACTAACAGCCTTCCAAACACAGACATCTGTGATTTCCTTCCTCAGAACTTCTCCTCCAGGATAAAGGTCCTCGGGTCCTTTCTCTTGCTGAATGTTGCTTTCTTCTGGACACACTATGACTTGTCTGATTTTTTTCCTAAAATGTGATGCCTAAAACTGAACATACTATGCCCAATGTGGTCTGACCTGGGCAGAATAAAGAATCGATGATGATGACGATGATGATGATGATGATGATGACGACTAGTATTTATAGAGAGCTTTCGAGTTTACAAAGCATTTTCTAAATGTCATCTCATTTTAACCTCATAACAATCCTGTGAGGTAAGTGTTATCATTATTCCCATTTTACAGATAGGAAATCTGAGGCAGAGTTTTAAGTTATTTGTTTAGGATCACACAGTATCTAATACTGAATTTGAACTCAGGTCTTCCTGATTCCAGTTCCTGCTATCTGTACTATCTAGTTGCTTCAGTTAATATTTCTTTTTTTTGGAGGAAGGAAGGGCAATTAGGGCCAAGTGACTTGCCCAAGGTCACACAGCTAGTAAGTGTCAAGTGTCTGGGGTCAGATTTGAACTAGGTCCTCCTGACTCCAGGGCCACTGTGCCACCTAGCTCCCCCTCAGATATTGTTCTTTTTCATTTGTTTGTTTTTTGGAGGGGGGAGGGCAGGGCAATTGGGGTTAAGTGACTTGCCCAAGGTCACACAGCTAGTAAGTCATAAGTATCTGAGGTCAGATTTGAACTCAGGTCCTCCTGACTCCAGGGCCAGTGTTCTATTCGCTGCACCTCAGCTGCCCCTCAGATAGCATTCTTCACTTCAAACAGCATTACTTGATAAAGGAGGAGAATAAGCATTTATTAAACACCTATATATGCCAGGCACTCTGATAAGCACTTTACCAACATTTTATCTTCACAAACCTGGCACGTAGATGCTATTATTATCATTTCCCATTTTATAGTTGGAGAAACTGAGGGATACAGAGGTAAATTGACTTGACCAGGGTCACACAGCTAGTGTCTGAGGACAGATTTGAACTCAGGTTTTCCTGACTCCAATACCAAAGCTCTATTCACTCTGCCACCTACTTTGCGTTATGCTTCCCTTTTTATTTCCTTAGGACAGCATATCTATATGTATTATATCTATATATACTATATCTTTGTAGACAGATCTATTTATACTGTATCTATGTATACATGTCTATATATACTGTATCTTCTTTAATGTTGCCTAGGACAGCATTAGCTTTTTGGGTTACTGTGTCATACAGAGAACTTATGCTGAGCTTGTAGACCTCCACAAATCACCAGATCTTCTCTCTTTTCACAGGAAAATCTATGCCTTCTCGTGATAGGGCCTCTTCTAATCCTGGACAATTACCTCCTGAGTCTTCTACTTTTCAATTTCCTGGTGCAACTGCGGATTGACCACCTAGTCCAGGGGTGGGAAACCTGTGGCCTCGAGGCCCCATGTGGCTTTCTAGGCTCCTTGGGTGAAGCCTTTTGACTGAGTCCAAGTTTTACATGTAAACCTTGAGGACCTAGAAGGCCACATGGGGCCTCGAGGCCACAGGTTCCCCACCCCTGACCTCATTATCAGAGGTCTTAGCCACTAAATGTAGGAAATTAAATTAATAGGAAAAATTGATCCGATTTCTTCATTTTAAAACTCTTAGGACTTCCTTGCTGGAAGCATAATAAATACCTTCCTCTCCACAAAACAAAACAACAAAAACAGCTCTTAGGACTCCTAGAATAAGCCCTCATTTAAGTTACCATGATGAATGGCCCAAATTCACTCCCACATACTGGACATTTGTGAAGTTGAATTTTGGAGGCCGAATGTGGATTATAAGACTAAATAATTAATCCTTATTAAACTTGACTTTATCCAATTCTACTCAGAATTGCCTGCTGTTCTCTCTCTCTCTCTCTCTCTCTCTCTCTCTCTCTCTCTCTCTCTCTCTCTCTCTCTCTCTCTCTGGCTTGGGACTCTATCATCCAATATGTTAGCTCTCACTCTAAGATTTGTTATCACTTAAAGATCTGACAGGAAAGTTATTTATGTCTTCAACCAGAAGGTTAATAAAAATGCTAAACAGTACAAGGATTGGACAAATCCTGTTTCAATGGGGACAGGCCTCCAAGTCGACATTGACCTCTTAATAACTGCTCTTTGGGTCCAGTCATTCAACCAGTTCCAAATCCACTTGACGTGTATCTCTATACCTTATCTAAAAATGGGAGACTTTATCAAAAGTCTTAATTAAATCTAAGCACACTATATCTATAGCAATCCTCAATCTACCAGTCTAGTGACCCTGTCGGTAAAGGAAATCCACTGGTTCTTGTGTAGATCTGCCTCCTTCACTCCAGCTCTTTAGTTAGGTTAACCCCTTGACAACCAGAATTGTCTTTATAGTTCTTTCTTCACAACATATGAGGTTAATAGTATACTGTGAGGTGGCTAGGCAGCATAGAATATAGTCAAGAAGACCTGAGTTCAAATCCTCCTTTAGACAACTTATTGGCTGTGCAACCCTGGGTAAAGCCACATACCCTTTCTGTGCATCAGTGTCCTTGTCCATAAAGTGGGAGTGATAATAGCACCTACCTTCCAAAGTTGTTTCAAGAATCAAGGAGTTAACACGTAAAACCTTTTTGCAAACTTTAAAGTGCTATATAAATACTAGCTAGCTTTCTTATTATCCCTATCCTGCAGCTAAAGAATCTGAGGTGCAAAGAGTATATAATTAGCTCAAGGTCAAAAGCTAATTAAGAGGCAGAATGTGAAGGTGAATCCACATCTTCTGACACCACAGCCAGTGTTCTTTCTGATTAAAGAACAGATTTTGTTTGATTCTTTCTCTTCTATAGACACTAGCAGCACAAATGTATTTTAAGAGGGAAAATTGTTATCTTTTGGCAACTTTAAAGGGTCAAAGCTCTAGGGAACCCACAAGGAATGAAGACATTTGCATATACTTTGGTGTTCTCTTACACACATATGTATAGAGTACAGTGGGAAAGCATTGGATGTTGCATCAGGAACCAATGGGTTTGGATCTCACCCCAGACATTACCTGTGTGACCTTGGAGAAGTCCCTTACTTCTCTTCATCTGTAAACATGGGAATAATCACCACATCTACAGTACAGGGTTGTTATGAGAATCAAATGAAATCATGTTTGTAAAGCACTTTGAAGACCTTAAGATGCTATGTGAACATTCGTTATCATTACTACTAATGTTGCTACTATTACTAGCAGTAGTAGTAGTATTACTGTTACTGCTGCTGCTACTATTAATGCTATTGCTACTGCTGCTGCTACTACTGATGCTACTAGTAGTATTACTACTATGAGTGTTACTGTTGCTGCTGCTTCTACTGATGCTACTACTACTAGTATTAGTACTACTGTTACTGCTGCTGCTGCTACTATTAATGCAATTGCTACTGTTGCTGCTGCTATGGTGATGCTACTATTACTATTACTAATGCTATTGCTACTGTTGCTGCTGCTACTACTATTACTACTACTAATTTTATTGCTACTGCCACTGCTACTACTAGTAGTACTAATACTAGTGTTATTGCTACTATTGATGCTACTATTACTACTACAACTGCAATTGCTATTGCTTCTACTACTGTTGCTGCCACTTCTACTGATGCTACTACTAGTAGTACTAGTAATACTGTTACTGCTGCTGCTGCTTTTACTACTACTGGTGCTGCTGATGCCACTTCTGCTACTACTACTATTGCAACTACTGCTATTGCTACTGTTGCTGTTGCTATTAATGCTACTTCTTTTTCTACTACTACTACTTACATTGCTGCTATTGCTACTACTACATGCAGCTGGTGGTACAGTGGTTAGTACCCTGGACCTGGAATTAGGAATATCTGAATGCAAATCCAACCCCAGTTGTATGACCCTAGACAAGTAACTTGACTTCTGTCTTAACCTACCAAAAGTCTTAGCTTGTTTTTGTTTTTCTGAAAATGGAATAGTTGTCACTCAGACTTATGGTTCCTGTCTGCCTTCCTATGTGAATAAATTTAAATACCCCTACCATATTCCACTTTAACTTTTCTATAAGGTAAGGAGGTCATCTCAATCCCCACCGTTTCCTCTGCCTTAATGATTATATAGCAGCCAGTCTAATAAAAAACAACTTACACTTCTATGAAGTTTTAAAGTCTACAAAGCATCTTCTCAACAACAACCAAAAAAATCCTCCAGGGGAGGAAGTACAAAGTATTATTGGACTGATTTTTAGAAATGAGCAACCTGAGACCCAGATTGGTAAATTACTTGCCCAAGATCACATACAGTTTAGCCTTATAGGATCCTATTAGATTCTTTCAGACTTAGAAAAATCAGAGCAGATTGCACCCTCCCTTGCTCTTCCTATGAGTGGCAGCTGCAGGGAGTGCATCTCTCTCTCTTTAGTAAAAGCTATTCTCATTTGAAATCAATGCCACTTCAAAGGCCACAAATAGTATTTTAGACAGTGCTAGGAGAGAGTAGCATCTCTATGCTGACCTGGGCAACACAGAATAACAGAAATCCTGAGTCTCCAAGTTGGAAGGGACTTTAGTGGCTCTCTAGTCCAAACCATACTTAAATAACAACGTCCTCAACACCATACCCAACAAATGGTTGTCAAATATAGTCATAATAGATAACATTTACATAATAGCTAACATTTATATAGCATTTACTATGTGCCAGGGCACTGTACTAAGGGCTTTACAATTATTATTTCATTTGATCCTTACAATAATCCTGAGGGGTAGGTGCTATTATTATACAATTTGACAGATGAGGAAACTGAAGCAAACAGAGGTTGTGACTTACCTGGGATTATATAGCTAGTAAATGTTGGAGATTGGATTTGAATTTGGGTCTTCCTGACTCCAAGCCCAGTTCTCTGTGTATTGTGACACCATCTATCTGCCCCTGAATATCTGCTTGAAGACCTCCCGTATGAGAAATTCACTGTCTACCCAAAGTGGCCTATTATATTTTGCATAACGTCCAATTGTTAGAAAGTTGTTCCTGACATTAAGAAAAAAATCTTCCTCTTGGCAATTTTCTATCCATCCCTCCTAGTTTTGCTCTTCGTAGTCAAGGAAAAGAAATATAATCTTTGAGTCAAGTACTGTTTCTGCCTTTCTTTGTATTCCTAGGGCTTAGCACAATGACTGACACATAGGAGTGTTTAATAAATGCTTATGAATTCATCATCCCTCTTCAATAGGACAACCCTTCAAATACTTGAAGACAGCTATCATCTACATCTAAGTCAGAGACAAGTTGAGTCCATCTTGATTTCATGAATTAATTTCAGAGGATGTGTGATTTTTTTATTATATTGATAACTACATTCCAATATAATTGGTTCCTCCTTATACTCCTATGTGTTTTATTTTGTGCATTTAAAAACAGTCTTCTGAGAAGAGATCCATGGGCTTCACCAGAGGTATCCATCATACAAAAAGGATTAAGAATCACTGATCTATACTATCCCACTGTGTGAGCTCATAAGCAACCCTGGGATTAATTATCATAACTATTCAGATGATTCCCACATCTCTATGGATACTCTCCCTTTAGTTTCTACCTGCCTTTTGGATATCTCAAATGAGGCAGCCTGTAGTCATCTTAAACTAAACATATCTATAATAGAACTGATGATCTTGTTCCCCAAACCCTCTTTTCTTCCCATCTTCCTTGTGGTATACTCCTGGAGGGGCAACTGTTAGTCATTAGTCATTCTCTCTACTTCTAGTCTAGGCTCTGACTGTGTGCATGAGGTTCAAGCCATATTTGACTTTTATTCAAAGTGTAGCTGAAGGAACTGAAAATATTTTCCTTGGAGAAGAGACATTTTTAACTCTGGAAATTTTATTGATGTATTTTATTTTTTTAATATATGCCAAAATTTTCCAGATTGCCTCCACTCTGTGAGAGATCTCTTGTAAACAAAGCAAAATGATTAAGCCCAACTAATGATAGCCACCTCATCTGAATGTGAAAGCAGTATTCCAAGTCTAGAGCAGTCCCCCAGCATTTCTATTTTTAAAAAATTATTTTAAAGGGTCTTTTAAAAAATGAACAGATATGTATTTCCTCTCTCTCCCAACCCTACTTCATTGGGGAATTTTTTTTTAAATCCTTGTAAAAATATGCTTATCCAAGCAAAACAAATTCTTTCACTGGCTACATACAAAAATACATATGGCTCAATCCATCATCTTTCTGTCATAGTATGTATCATCATCTATCCTTTGAACTCATAAACATTCATTGTATTGGTCATAATTCTCACAGCTTTCAACATTTGTTTTGTATGGTATTCTTGTCATTGTATAAATTGTTTTCCTCACTTTGCTAATTTCATTATCAGTAGATAAAAGTCTTTAATTTTATTTTATAACATTGATGTGACAGCATAAATCATTCCCCTGATTCTGCTCATTTCACTTAGTATCAGTTAGTATGAGTCTTTCCATGTCTCTTTGAAACCATCTATTTCCTCATTTCTTACAGCACAAGAATATTCCACTTCATTCTTACATCACAAATTATTCAGCTATTCCTCCATTGATGGGCATTCCTTCAGTTTTTCAGTAGGACTTTTATAGTAACTTATGTCCTATCAGAGAGGAGAAAAGTCATCTCATAAAACTAATTCACACTTAAGTAATAATGACTCAGTGAATTAAGCCTCCTCAAATTATTTACATTTTCAAAGAGGTGACACTCTTTGAAAGAGAAGATAATGCTTCATCTAAAAGAATGAATCTCTAACAGTGGACTTTCAGGAAGCAGAAGGGGAAATAATTTAGGATTCTACCTTTGTGGAGCCTTTTAAATAACACTATGTGTAGAATCTTCATTGAATTGTATGCTGCCATAGTGGGGGAGGAGGGAGGAGAGGAAGGGGAAGAAAACTTGGAACTCAAAAGCTTATGGAACTGAATGTTGTAAACTAAAAGTAAACTTTTTAAAAATCACACTATGCTGGTAAGCCATCAAGAGTCACTGAAAGTCAGAGTTGGAAGAATAAGGGATAAGGACTGGCCCAGTGATTTCACTGGTAGGAGAACTCCCTGGTGAGGAATCTCATTCCACCCATGCAGGTTGGCCCCTGAAACTTAGAAGCTTAGTGAGTTGCCTACCATTGAGAGGTTAAGCAACATTCCCAGGGTTGTGAAGCCAGTACCCATCAGAGCTGGAAGGGATAGACCCTGGAAATCATCAGTTCACAACAAAGTAAACTAAAAGAATGAAGAAAATTGAATGTTGGGTAATGACAATGGTCAACTTTAACTTGGAGAGAGTGATTACTTCTCTTTCTTCATTGCTGAAGTGGGGGGATATGGCTGTGGAATATTGAGCTATTGCACATCCTGTCAGACTTAGAGGATGTGCTAACAGATCTTGCTAGATTGCTTTTTTTACTAGACTGCTTTTTAAAATCTTTCTTGGACCAGTGGATCAGTGGAAGGGATATATTCAGAAATAAATGTGATGCAAAAAACAAATGCTATAAATAAAAATAAGATAATATTTTAAAGGAAAAGAGGAAAAATAATTTAGTACCATCCCCTTGTTTTATACAAGAAGAAGCTGAAGCATAGAGAGGAGTTCCTGGATAGCAAGTTGGACAGGAAGTGTTCTTTTCCACTCTAAGGATTGATGAGTCTAAGTTCAAATTCATATGGTAGATAATTGAGTGGAACCGGAGTGGGGGGTGGGGGTGGGGGGGTGAACAATGAAGGAAGGAATGGAAGAAGTCATTGTTCATCCTCGGCTCCTTCCTTAGGGAAATCTCTGCTCCTAAAAAAAATCCTCCTCTGGGGGGGCTAGGTGGCACAGTGAGTAGAGCGCCGGCCCTGGAGTCAGGAGGACCTGAGTTCAGATCTGGCCTCAGACACTTAACAAACAAAAACCTAGCTGTGTGACCTTGGGCAAGTTACTTAACCCCAATTGCCCTCCAAAAAGCAAAAGAAAAAGAAAAAGAAAAATCCTCCTCAAACTCTGCCCATCAAAGAGAGACCCAAGGGTCATTGGTCCATTCATTCTTGACTGGTTGAATGTCTTCATTCTCTGTGAAAAATAAAGAAATCCAATAGAACAATAAAAACCTCTTCCTTATAAAATTGATGGATAATTCCTCCCACCTCCAGCTTCCTCTGCTGAATGGAAAGAATACACAGGCTCATATGAGGAATCCAAACTAGAAATGGCTGCCCCTGATACAGGTGATGGAAGTTTTGGGACAATAGGGGTGGAGAAGGCATTGTGGGATATGCTCACCAGGAGTGATGCTGAATAAATACATTAATAATTTTTAGTTCAATTTTATATAATGCTTTAAAATAAACACATTATTTCCCTTGATCCCCACAATACTCCTATGAGGTAGGTACAAAACTTCAGTTGCCCCGCCCCCTTTAAGGGTAGATATGGTCTCTGAATGGTGCAGTTCAAACCTGACCTCAGCCATTTACACATCCTGTGACTTTGGATCTCATCAGTTACCTCCATTTAATAGGTGATGAAGCAGGGATTTAGAGAGATGGAGTGACTTTGCCATGGCCACACAATTTTAAGTGTTTGAGGTAGGATTTGAACCTAGGCCTTCCTGTGTACTTCCAGTACACCATTTCTGGAGACAAAGTATTTAGTTTCAAATCCTGCCTCTTATGCTTACTGCCTGTATGACCCTGGACAAGTCACTTAAACTCCCTGGGCCTCAGTTTCCTTATCTGTACAACAAGGGGGTTAGACTGCATGGCTTATTAAGTTCCTTCTACCTCAGTGACACACAGAGATACTTCTGCCCTTGATCTTTCCATCAACCAAAAATATACCACTTTCATGTTGATGGACTCTGATCATAATCTATTGTCATTTCATCTCTTCCTCTGCTTTGCAATCCAAAACTTCATTCATCTTCACCATGACCTACAGTGCCTTGACCACTTAGTTCTTCCCCAGCCATCATCTATGTACCAGCTAGAGTTCCCCTTTTCCCCATGTTGACACTTTGGTGAACCAGTTCAACTCTACACTTTCCTCTTTTCTTGAGCCTTTTGCTCCCCATTCTGTATCACTGATCCTTTTATTGTTCCCATAATCCATTGCCTGTGCTCTTACTCACTTGTGGTTGAATGAAGTTAGAACAAATCACAAAAACCATGCTGATTGGATCGACTACAAATTTATGTTACATAAGGTCAACCACTCTCTCAATATGGTGATGCAATCCTTCCATATTCCCTATTTAACTCACTACCCCCATATAATACAGGTGATCTTACAAAGATAACCTCATACCTCCCATTGCTCCCTGCCCAACATTCTCACCTGAGAAGTTAGCCTCATTTGTCACTGAAAAAAACTGAAGCCATTGGCAGAGAGCTTCCTCTTCTCCCCTACCCACCTTACATCAGCCAGATGTCTTCTCCTCCTTCCCCTCTGTTTCACACAACAAGGTGACCTTTCTCCTTACATGCATAAATACCACATATTCTCCAGCAGATTGTTCTCTCCATCATTCCAACCCTTTCATTTATCATCAAACTCTCCTTGCTTACTGGCAGCTTCTCTGTAGCCTACAAATGTGCCCAATCTCTCCCATCCTAAAATAATCCTCACTTTCTCTGTCCACCAATGCTAGCTATCATTCTGTATCTCTTCTTCTTTTTGTGGGTAATCTCCTTGAGAAGGCCATCTACAATCGGTATCTCCACTTCCTTTCCTTTCCCTCTCTTCTTATCTCTCTACAGTCTGGTTTCCAACCTCATCCTTCAAACAAAACTGCTCTTTCCAAAGTGGTCAATGATATATCAATTGCCACACCTCAGTTGCCTCACCTATTCAATTCTCATACTTCTTGACCTTCCCATAGCCTTTGACACCATCAATTATCCTTTTTTCCTGATACCCCCTCCTCTTCAGGTTTCTAGGATGTTGTCTTGCTTCTCCTTCTACCAATGACTTCTCCTTCTCAGTCTTCTTTTGTGTGTATTTTTCCAAGTCATATCTGCTAGCCATTCCTGTCCCAGAGGGGCTTTCCTAGGCCCTCCTCTCTTCCCCCTCTATACTGTTTCACTCATTGACCTCATCAACTCCATGGATTCAATTATCATTTCTATGATGATGAGCCTCATATCTACTTCTAATTTCCCTCCTTGCCTCCAGACTTGCATCTCCAGCTGCCTTTCACACATCAAAAACAAAACAAACAAACCCAAATGTCCCTTATACACCCTAAACTCAACATGACTCTCACACTCTTCCTAACTTCCCTATTATTATTAAGAACAACACCACCATCCTCCCAGTAACCAGGTTCACAACCTAAGCATCATCCTCAGCTCTCTTTCTCACCCCCATCATCCAATCTGTTGTTAAGGCCTGATAATTTTATCTTTGTCACATCTCTCCTATATGACCCTTTCTTTCCTCTGATGCTGCCACAATCCTGGAGCACACCTTCCTCATCTCATGCCTGGACTATTATAGTAGACTACTGATTGGTCTGCCTGACTTAAGCCTCTCCCCACTCTAATCTATCCTCTCATCAGCTTTCAAAGTCATCTTCCTAAATCCAGCTCCAATTCTATCACTCTTCCTTCTCTCCCCCTTCATTTAATAAACTCCAATGGATCCTGATCACCTCCAAGATCAAGTAAAAAATCTTCTGTTTGTCACTGATAGCCCTTCACAACCTGGCCCCCTTCTACCTTTGCAGTCTTATTACACCTTATTCCTCTGCCCCCACCCCAGGTATTCTGATTGATTTACATTGGCCTCCTTGCTGTTTCTCAAAAAGGATACTCCATCTCTATGCACTTTCTCTGTCTGTCCCCCACGCCTGGAACCTTTCCCTCCTCATCTCTGCCTCCTGGCTTCCCTGGCTTCCTTCCAGACCCAGCTAAAATCCTACTTTCTATAAGGAAGCTTTTCTGATGCCCCTTAATTCTAATTCTTTCCCTCTGTGGATTATTTATCATCTATCTATCTATCTATCTATCTTCTGTCTGTCTGTCTGTCTGTCTATCTGTCTATCTATCTATCTAGCACATGTATGTGTATGTGTGTGTATAAAACTTATCTTGTTGGTACAGAGTTGTTTGTTTTTTTAATGTCATTTACCATTAAACCATGATCTTCTTGGGAGCAAGGAGTGTCTTTCACCGTTCTTTGTATCTAAAGTGCTTAGCACAGCGACTGGCACATAGTAGAAGCTTAATAAATGTTGACCAAAACTGACTTTCACCCCTAGTATAAACACCTCTGCTTGACATTTAAACTTATAACAATCTGGCTCCCACCCACCTCTCTGGTCCTGTTTCATATTTCTCCCCTTCCCAGACTCTCTTCTGTTCCAGTCAAACTGCCTTGCTAAGCAGTTCTCCATACTTGACAACCCCCTCTCTTGCCTCTGTACACAGTCCTCCTCCCCTCTCCCATTTCTGGAACACTTTTCCTACTAATGCCCTCATAGGATTCTTGGCTTCCTTTAAACCTCAGCTAGTATTTTACCACATAGTCCCATTCATTTTCCCCACATCAAAAGCTATGCTGCTTTTCTCCCCTTCTCTCAATTTCTAATTGCCCATTATTTTGAACCCTGCATAGCACAAAAATAAATGAAATATTTTTTCCTTAAAACTTTTTTTCAGTAGGAAAATAAAAAGTTAGTGTAAAAAAATAAATTAAATATAGCTAGTGGGTCAATTCCTCCATGAGGATTTTCTTCACATCCCTTCTCTTCCAATTTGTGTGGCCTCCCTCTTGAAATTACTTTTTATGATTCATTTAATCTTTACACTTACTTCTCTGTTTATATATTATACCCTCCCACCCATACTCCCAGTAAAATATAAAATCATTGTGGGCCAGGACAATACCCTCTTTGTTTTTCCATTTCAGTATTTTGCAAAGAGTAGTCACCTAATAAATGTTCACTAAATTGAGTTGAGCATGTCAAGGTCACCAGAGTCATATGTGGCAGAACTAGATTTCTGGACCCAGGATTCTGAAGCCATATCCAATGTTCCTTCTTCTAGGGGCAACTAGGATAGAATACTGGACTCACAGGCAGAAAGATCTGAGTTCAAATTCAGTTTCAAATGCTTTATGACCCTGGGAAAGCTATTTAACCTCTGTTTGCTTAGATTCCTCATCTGTAAAATGGGGATAACATTAGAAAACAGGAGGGCTCTGCATACCAGTATAAGAACTCATATGTAGATAAAAATTCACAATTTAAGGGGCACTTTCCTCACAACAAATCTGAAAGGCAGGTAGGTAGTCTTAGTATCATTGCTCCCCATTTTACAGAAGGTCAAGCTGAAGTTCGGAATTTGTGTGATGAATCATTCATCACAGGCTAATAAGTGGCACATTCAGGACTTGAACTCAGATTTTCTGACTCCAAGTTCAGAAAACTTTCCGCTGCCTCCTAGAGATATGGGTTCACCTCACAGCAGAGGGGGAAGGACATCCAAAGGAGAATTAAAAGATAAATATGCCCAAGCCACAGTTTTGCCAAGGATTGGCTCTTTTCCCTTGACTATCTGTTTACCAACTGAAGCTAGGGAAGGGGTTATTTTTGTCCATTACAACTGTGTTAGTGCCTCGCTTGTCGGGAGCTTGGCTTTCATGTGTATCTCAACAATACTTTGAATAATTTATGTCATCTACCCACCCCCAACCTCCTCTCCCCACAAAACTCCAGGGACAGCCAGCTTCATTCCTAGAGGTATCATCAACTGAATTATTGCTGTAATCAATCAGCCAATAAGGATTTATTATATATCACAAGGTTACGTTTCATTGAGTAAAAGAGCATACATACATACATACATATATATAAACAGATATGACAGATAGATAGATATAGACAGACAGATGTTGTTCAATCACGTCAGACTCTTTGTGACCCCATCTGGGGTTTTCTTGGCAAAGATATTGGAGTGGTTTGCCTTTTCCTTCTCCAACTCATTTGACAGATGAGGAAACTGAGGTAAACAGGGTTGAGTGACTTTCAATGGGTCACACAGCTAGTCAGTGCCTGAGGTAAGATTTGAACTCAGGAAGATGAGTCTTCTTGACTTCAGGTGGACTAGCTGCTGATAGATAGATAGATAGATAGATAGATAGATAGATAGATAGATAGATAGAAAAATAAGGTAATTTGGGGGTGTCAGGCACTAGCATCTAAGGAGACTAGGAAAGGCTTCATGCAGGAGGTCATGATTGAGCTAAGATTTGAAGAAGACTAGGTAGTCTAAAAAGTGGTAAAGGAGGGAATGTATTTCATGCATGGGAGAGAAATAATGCAAAATTATAGAGTTGGGAGATGATATGTTATATGAGAGGGGTAGCAAGTTTGCCAGTTTCGCTAAACTATGGAGGGCATAAAGAAAAAGAATATCCATTAAGTCAGGGAAGGTAAGTAAAAATCCAGGTTGTAAGCTCACATCAGAAGGGGAAATCTATTCCTCCAGCAAGTCACTGTTAGGGGGAGACTGTGTGTTGCAACATAGCCAGCACTGTGTTGGAAACAGGAGCCCTGGTGTCATCTCTGTTTCCTCATCTGTCAATGAAAGAATAAGCCTCCCAACTTTACCATTCTGTGGATGCTGAGACAGTCCATGGGAGAACAGCTCTGATCACAAAGCTAGGATTTAGGACTTTATGAGAGGATGCACATTGCTGAGTCACTGAGGACCCTGGTTTAGCAACATCAACAAAAATGATTTCATTCTTCTCCCTCTTTCCATGTGAAATATAGAAGCATGCCAGGCCTTTTTCTTATATGTTGTAAATATAATGCCTTAGAAGTATTAATTTCTACATAAGGAAATATATTCCATGTGTTATTATTTCCGCATAAGGTTTGCAAAGTGTTTTCTTGTCCATTTCAGCTGATCCTCATAACAATGATGGGATTATAGATTTAAACCTGGAAGAGACCTAAGAGGCCATTACATTCAACCCCATTTTACAGATGAGGAGATTGAAGTCCAAAGATGTGATGTGACTTCCCCTGGGTCACATAAGTAGTAAGGGGGTAGAGCTGGGCTTTTATATAAAGGAGGAGGTAAGTTGTCCTTTTGTTAATGACTCCTATTGGAGAAGGGAAGCAGGGATGAGGAGGAGAATGAACTCTTCCCAAACCTTTCTATGTTGCTCTTTAAATCATAGGATTTAGAATTATAAAGGACCTTGGATAACATCTAATCTAATCTCACCATTTTACAGGTGAGGAAATTGAGGCCCAGAGAAGTAAAATGACTTGCCTAAGGTCACACAGTGAATTCTTGACAGAGCCTAGAGTAGAGCCAAGGGCCCCCTACTCTGTTCCCATTCAAGTTCTTTCTTCTCTATGGAACACCTAAGAGGCAGCTCCCAGAAAGTTTTCTTTCCTGTTATATGATGAGCTGCCCAGTGAGAATGGCACAGTAGCTGATCTATTTGTCCCTTCCTCTCACAATCTATTTATTACTTCATAGTCACTAGATTCCCATTTAATATTAATGGGAGTCACTAAAGGCAAAGGCAATGAGCTGCTCACTCTAAGGCACCTGGGGGTTCCATTTGTCTTGTTCTCATGACAGGGGGGAATGAAATAGCTTTAATTTTATGACCCAGAGGGCATTTCAGTGTCTCTAAAATCACATTTGCCAAAATCCTAACAGGATTGTTTTTCTTCTCCTACTGCTACTCATACAATAAGATGTCTCCTAATTCTCTCTTAAACTGAAATTGTTAGTCATTTGTCTCCTCAATACAACCCTTCACTGTTATAGATTTAAAAATTAAACCTTGGTTTCTGATTGCACCTCCTCTAGTATGTCAGACCACAGTGGCCCTTGTACCATTTGTCTTCAAGGATCCCAGCTTTTGTTTTCCTCCCAGAACAGTAGCCCCTCTCTCCAACTCAGATGCCCAATGAACTCCTTTCTTCCAATTTGAACCTGCTCTCAGAAAAAAATAAAGATTTCTCTTAAGGTATATATGACCGAGAATAGTTTCAGGGGTGGGGAACCTGTGGCCTTAAAGCTACTTGTGGTGTTCTAGGTCCTTGGGTGTGACCTTTTGACTGAGTCTAAGTTTTAATGAACAAATCCTTTTATTAAGGAGTGTTCTGTGAAGTTGGGACTCAGTCAAAGGGCCACACTTGTAGACTTGTACATATGTAGTCTTGAGGCCACAGGTTCCCCACCCCAGATAGAAACCATAATAAGGGGTCTAAGATAGCTAAAAGGCTTCATGAGGGCTATAGAATTCCAAAAACTGAAGAGTTAAAAAGGAGGACCTCGGTACCATCCAGTCCAACCCATATAATCAAAAGAATCTCCGCTATAACATACACAACAAGTGGACATCCAGACCGTCCTTGAAAATTTCCGAGAAGAGGGAACCTACCACCACTCCAGGCTGCCACTTTTGGACCACTTTAATTATTAGGAAGGTTTTCCTGACATCAAGCTGAAAGTAGTCTCTTTGAAAATCCCATCCAACATTTTTGTTTCTCTTCTCTGGGGCGGAATAAAACAAGTGTGATCCCTTGTTTTCCATGACCTTCTTCTGAGACTAGTTAAGAAATAATAATAGCTAACATTTATATAGTGGCTATTATAGGCCAGGTACTTTAAAAATCATCTCATTTGATCCTTATAACAACCCTGGGAGGTAAAGGCTATTATTACAGTCATTTCACTGTTAAGGTGACTGAGGCAGACAGAGGATAAGTAACTTTCCAGGGTCACATAGCTTATAAGTACCTGAGGCTAGATTTGAACTCAGGTCTTCCTGATTCTAGGCCCAGCATCTCTCTATTGAGCCACCTATCTGCTGGAACAATAAGGGACACAGAGAGGAAGCTAGCAGTGCTTGGAAGCAAACTTGTCCTTCTTCGCAGATTTGCTCAGACTTGGTCTTGACAGCCAGAGCTGGTGGATGCCCTCATAGCCCCAGTTCTTCCCTCCTTGATCCAACCATAATCAGAACATGGCTGCCCTCCCAGCTCTTCTATGCTTCCAGCTCCTTCCTGATTATATGTTTGAGGCCAAGATTACTCACACTCAACAGGAAGTAGAGAGAAAAAAAAAACTAACAAGAAAACCAGATCCTGATCCAAGATCGTTCTCATTTATGAACTCTGAGCACTGGTGCTAGCTATGGTCTTGTTGCATTATACATTGGAAAGAGCATCAGACTGAAAATCAGGAGATTCAAATTCCTGTTCTGTCTCTGGACCGATAACTCCCTGGGTGACCTTCAACAGTCATTCTGGGCCTTCATTTCCTCTGTCATATTAAGGTAAGATTATTTCTCAGGTCTTTTCCCTCCCTAATATCCAATAAAAAGATCTTGCCCCCTGGATTCTAGACCCTCACCCACCCATTCTCTTGAGATTTGGCTGTTCCTTCCTCTGTTTTTTTTATTTATCTGTTTGGTGTGCTAGGGGATAGTGCTGAACTTGGTGGCAGAAAGACCTGATTGAGGCCCTTATTAGCTGTATACCCCTGAGCAAGTTCATGTAACCCTTTCTCAGTCTGTATTTCCTCATCTATAAAACGTGGATAAAAATAGCACTTTTGTCACAGGGTTGTTGTGAAAATCAAATAGTATAATATATATAACATAGGGGTGATATATGTAAAGTTTGTTTTGCAAACTTTAAATTGCTTTAGAAATGTTATCTATGTTATTACTAGATCCTTTGGGGGAGGAAGTAAGTGCTGATTAAACACATACTATATCCAAAGGCACTGTGGTAATCACTTGACATTAAATATTATCTCACTTGATCCTCATAACAACCCTGGGAGGGGGGTGCTATTATTATCCACATCTTACAGCTGAGGAGACTAAGGCAGCCAAAAGTTAAGTGATTTGACCAGGGTCACACAGCCAGTAAATATCTGAGGTTATATTTTAATTCAGGTATTCCTGATCTCAGGCCCAGTGTTTTATCTATTGTACCACCTGTCTACTGTATCACTCTTTTCATGGGTACCAAGAAACTTAGACCCTGCCTTTGACCTCCTGATTCCTAGACTTTTGGTGAAATTTCTCCAAGAACTGAGAGAAACTAAATTTATTGACTTGGACCTTGAGCTCTATGCCAGTCCCATCCTTACCCAATTTGTCACTACTGACCTCTCCTAACCATCTTGGCCTCTTTACTCAGGCCCCAGAGACACTGACTCAGTGATTCGGGGCCTTTAGCACTGATATAATAAAATATTCCTATAAGTTGCAACTCATTTCCAACATATGCTCCATCTTAATCAAAACTTCCAGCCCTAAGGGGAATTCATTAACCAGAGACCTTTTCTTTCATCTTTATAAAATTATTCATTACTGAAGGCAGACCCATATTGGGTGAAGTATGAAGTTGATTTGTGGACTCCTCAAGATCAGAAAATATGAAACATAAAGTTATAGCTTTAGAGCTGGAAGGGTCCTTAGAAACTTCATCATTTTGCAGTTATAGTTACTGAGGAACTGAGAGATTAAGTAGCTTTCCCAGAGTCACACAGATATAATATGATATGATATATGATATGATATGATATGATGTAACTATTCTTTTGCAACCATTATGTTCCAGTCTCAAATCTTGAAAAAAAATGGAGTTTTTCTGGCCATATATAATGAACCCTAAACTTAACCCCAGCCTTGGGCTGAAGAGTAAATAGAGAACTTATTAAAGTAGAAATCACTCTCTTCTGAGTAAACATTTCCCCAAAGATTAGGATTTGGGGGTGACAGGGAGTAGGGGAACATAGTTCCCAGAGAAGGTTAACTATGTGTCACTCTTCTCTAATGGGCAGCAAGGTAAGAAATTCTGTGAGCCAGTGGGTGGGGACCACCTCTCCCCTCCCCATGTGCCATGTGTCATGAACACATGGTGCTACTGTTTCTTCTTTCTCTAGAGTGTTTCTTCTGTCCTGATTGAGGGGTGATTGAGTACTAGAGATGGAATGGATGGGTCAAAACCATGTGAGCTTTGATGGATTAGAAGAACCACCAGAGTTCCAATGACTAGACTCAGTAACAGAGTCTGCTGATGGCTACAGCATCTGAGCCTGGTAGGAGTCAGAGCCAAGGAGCATCCTGACTCAGTTCAGGAGTTGAATTGACCCAGAAGTGGAAACTCTATCCTACAAGCAAGGGATTGACTCATTCACTGGCTCTGCTGAACCCAGAAGTGAACTTGGTTGGGATGGAGTGCATGTTTTGTAACCACCTCCCCAGGGACCAAATGGGAATACAAAGGAAAGAGTGAACTCTCCACCTGGGAGACTTTTGTACTTTGATTTGTGTAATATCATTTCAGGAAATATCCTTTTGTAAAAGCCATGACAATAATATCACTTTGAACCATAGCACGTATTTATTCAAATGCGATCATGTCTTAAGAAACACAGAGGGGGGCGGCTAGGTGGCGCAGTGAATAGAGCGCCGGCCCTGGAGTCAGAAGGACCTGAGTTCGGAGCCGGCCTCTGACACTTAATCCACACAAACAAAAACCTAGCCATGTAACCTTGGGCAAGTTACTTAACTCCAATTGCCCTAAAGGGGCGGCTAGGTGGCACAGTGAGTAAGAGCGCCGGCCTCGGAGTGGGGATGACCCGAGATCAGATCCGGCCTCAGAAAATGAGCACCCACGCATAAATAATGACTAGCTGTGTAACCTTGAGCAAGTTACTTAACCCTAATTGCTTTAAAAAAAAAAAGAAAGAAAGAAACACAGAGGGTAGGCTTGATGGGGAAATATTATAACAAAGGTGTCCTGGCTTGGGGAGAGGGGATGGAGAACAGAGAGAGCCTGGAGAGCAGTAACCATATCCTTTTGCCTTTGTAAGAGAAGAGATTGGTTTAGAGAGTGATCCAGGAGTAGATAGACTTGGAGTCAGAAACCATAGGTTGGAATTCCAGCTTTACTATTTACCCCTATTTGACTCTGGATATCTCACTTACCATGTTTAGGCTTCAATTTTCTCATCTGTGAAATCAGGAGTTTGGGCTAGATCATCTGGGTAAGGGTGGGTGGGGATGAGGGAGAAGAAATGTACCCAGGACATATTTTCAAGTTTAAATTGCATTATTTAAATTTTCTTCCTTACCTTTTAAGTCTAGACAATCAACAAAACAATCATGTAAGTCTTGATTTGTAGCAATTGTTGAATTCCAAGGTATAAATGGAAATTTAACAATGGACCCCAATTTCAGCTGGCTCCAGCCCATCCTATATGAACTTCAGGATCCCTTCCATCTCCAAAAGCATGGAATCTTGGGTCACCACCATTTTCTTGCCCTGTCTCGATCCACCTCAATGGTTTCTTGAGTGACCATCTGTCATCATGAGTCCCAAGATAACTTTCCTATGGACCCATGCCATCAGAATAGTCCTGTCAAAGATAGAGACATTATGTATTAGAGCTTGAAGGAACATTTGAGATCAAAGACGTCAAATACAGACCCCATGTGGCCCACAACATTTCCAAGTGAGGCCTGAACCAGATTAAAATGCAGTTCTTATCTGATTTATATGTGTTGATGTAGTAATAAAAAAGAAACATACAAACATATGTGATTTGCTAAGGCAACATGTGGCCTGCAGGGATCCTTATATGTGGTTTGGTGACTCCTGTTTCTATTTGACTTGAACACCAGTGCTCTAAGCCATCTCCCTCTTCATTGGTGGAAAAAAACCTTAGATTCAGAGATTGGAAATGATTTGCCCAAAGTCACACACATATGTGGTACTGCCAGGATTAAAATCTAAACTTCCTGAAATTAGTCCTTTCCCTATTATATTAGTTTTTAAACTTGCTTTTAACCCATTTTTCCCAAATGTTTCGCACTAATTTGAAAACCTCAGAGCAACAATTAAGTATAATAATTCAATTATAAATTAGGGTCTCTCCCTTCCTTCTCACCCAATTCCCCAAAGACCTCAAAGTCATATGACTCCCCTGCTCAAGATGCTTCAGTGGCTACCATTACCTCTAAGGGAAAAATGATTTCCTCTATTTGGCATTTACAGCTCTTCACAATTTGGCTCCAACTTCTCTTTTTAGATTGATTTTATATTATTCCCCTTCTTCCTCTACCCTCCAGCCAAATTGGCCTGTTTGATTTTCCCTGTACACAACATTCCACTTCTGGCCTCCATGGCTAGAATGTTTTCTCCCCTTGCTTCTGTTTCTAGGAACCTCTAACTCCCTTGAAGACTCAGTTTAAAGACAAGCCCCCTGCCTGATGCCTTCAGTCTCCCATGCTCTTTCCCCACCATGAAACTGTTTTGTATTTATTTATACATACTGATCCCCACCCCACCCCTCAGTAGAAAGCTACTTCTGGGAAGCTATTGTTTACTTCTATCTTTCTATCCCCAAAGCCCAGCACAGTGCTTCCAGTGTCCTGTAGGAGGATCTTAAAAATGCTTATTGAATTTAATCAGATTGTCAGAATTTGTGAATGACTCTTTTTTAAATTAAATTCCACCAAAAGCACTCCCTCCCTGGATTTAGGGATGAAAAACAAGAATCAGGAAGTCAGAAGCAGAGAAAAGTTCAAGTAAGGACTGAGAGAAAACTAAAGGCCAATGATTGAGGAGGTGAGGGTCAGGAGAGTTGAGTACCAGACAGCACTCAGGGATATTATGACTCCAGCAACACCTTAGAGGAATGGGGTATTGTATGATTCTCTGTGAACTGGCAGTTCATTACCTATTGACATGTGTCAATAAGCTTGAGTTTTATTCTCAGCACTCAGGACTCAGATGTCTTGGCATTTCCCTCCAAGGGTAGGGAATGAGCAGGTGTAAACAGTCCATTTATGTGGACTTTGGTCATGACTTCTCGTACTAGACTGTTTGGGGAAAACTATACAAGGCAGTGAGTAACCTATTCCTAGCTCTCCAGCTTATCTGGTGAAGAGGGTAGGTGAGACACTTGTTTAAGAGGAGGCAGCCTGGTGCAGTGGGAAGAGATCTCTATCCAAGCACAAACTGAAAGTAATGACAAGATTTTAATAATAGTGAGCATCTGTCAGGAGCTTGGTGGCATGGTGGCTAGAGAGCTGGGCCTGGAGTCAGGGAGACCTGAGTTCAAATCTGACCTCAGACACCAAGTTTTACAGAACAAATCCTTTTATTATGGGCATTTGTTCTATAAAACGTGGACTACATGTGGCCTCAAGGTTCCAGGATCCCCACCCCTGGATAGAATATCAGCATTGGGAGAACTCTCTGTCACCTAGGAGTCTGCAAAAAGTGGGCTCAAACATAAGCAGTTACTATAAAGCATCTGCCCCTCCCAAGTTCACTTACCATTATGGCATGGCCAGTGGAAGAGTTTGCATCTCAGCTGTGGCTGGGCTAGGCCCAGCAGTCCCTCTTTAGGGCACAGTGGCCTCCCCACTGCAGCTCCTGCCAACAGAGACTACAGCTCCTGGATGTCTGGCTCTTGCTAATCAACCCTTTTAAGCTCCAAAGGTAAGAGACATCTCCAATATTCCTTCATCTAAAAAGAGGCCAAAATTGAGACCAAAAAAAGGAGGAAAACAAAGCCTAAATTCATAAACATATATCAGTTGTTTTTTGTCCCTTGTTCTCTAAGAGGACCATGACATCAGGAAGATGATGACATGACTTGCAAGTGAATTGGATTTAAGTGAGGGAGGGCTTATTTTATTAAATATTTCTCATTCCATGTAAAAATGTTTAAACATTACTTTCTAAAAATTTTGATTTACAAATTATCTTCCTCCCTGCCACCCCTCCTCCACCTCTTGCAAAGGCAAGCAATATGGTATGTATTATACATATGAAGTTATGCAAAACATACTTCCATATTAGTCATGTTGCAAAAGAAACAGACACAAACACAAAACCAAGAGAAATAAAGTTCAAAAAAAGTTTGCTTCAGTCTGCACTCAGAGTTTAACACTTCTCTCTCTAGAGGTGAATAGAATATTTTGTTTTTTATTTTTTATCACAGGTTCTTTGGAATTGTCTTGGATCATTGTCTTGATCAGGATAGCTAAGTTTTTCAGTTGATCATAATAACAAAATTTGCTTTTACTGTGTATAATTTCTCCTGATTCTGTTCAATTCACTTTGCATCAATACATATAAGTCTTCTCAGGTTTTTCTGAGACCATCTACTCATCATTTCTTATAGTACAAGAGTATTCCATCGCAATCATATACCACAACTTTTTCAATCATTTCTCAAATGCTGGTCACCCCCTCAATTTCCACATCGCCACCACAAAAACAGCTGCTATAAATATTTTTGTACATATAAGTTCCTTTTCTTTTTCTTTTATCTTTTTGGGATATAGACCTAGTAATGATATTGTTGGATCAAAGGATATGCAAAGTTTTATAGCCCTTTGGGTTTAGTTCCAAATAGTCCTCCAGAATGACTGGCCTAGTTCACAACTCCACAAATAATGCCTTAATGTCCCAATTCTTCGAGATCCACTCCAACATTTGTAATTTTCCCTTTCTGTCATGTTAGCCAATCTAACGGATATGAGGTGATATCTCAGAGTTGTTTTAATATGTATTTCTCTAATCAATAGAGATTTAGAGCATTTTTTCATGTGACTATTGATAGCTTTGATTTTTTTTCTTCTGAAAACTGCCTGTTCCTATCCTCTGTCCATTTATCAATTGGATTATGGCTCTTACTTTTATAAATTTGACTCCATTCCCTACATATTTGAGAAATTAGGCCTTTATCAGAGAAACTTGCTGTAAAAATTCTTACCCCACTTCCTAGATGGGTATTTAGGGGAGCTGAGTTAGAGTTGTGATTCTGCCACCTTTTTTAGCTGTATGATCCCAGGCAAATCACTCTAGCTGTCCAAGCCTCAGTTTCTCCACCTACAAAATGGAGGTAAACATATTTGCGCTGCCTTCCTCACAGGGTTGTGAAAAAAAAGACACAGTAAACCTTTCAGTGCTGGAGAAATATGAGTTGTGTAGGTAAAATCCACCCTCACCTAACTAGAATACCTTCCCCATCTCTGCTTATTCAATAGTTGTCCTTCCTTCAAGTACCCTCTCCACTCCTAATCTCCTCCAGGAAGTTTTCTCTGACTATACTAGTAAATTTTGACTTCTCTTTCTGTTAGTCCACAATAGATAGAAGTATTTACTATGTGCTAAGCATTGTGATAAGTGCTTAGGATAAATACAAGAAAGCAAGACATGTTTATCCTCAAGGAGTATACATTCTAATTGGAGAAGACAACACATTTAGGAGATCTTTGTAATGACTATAGCATTATAATAACATATAGCACTTGGCTATGTTTAGTCTGGAGTTACTAGGTGGCACAGTGGGTATAGTGTGCTGAACCTGGAGTCAGGAAAACACATCTCCTGAGTTCAAATCTGGATTCAGACACTTACTAGCTGTGTGACCCTGGACAAGTCACTTAACCCTATTTGCCTCAGTTTCCTCATCTGTAAATCAGTTGGATAAGGAAATGGCAAACCACTCCAGAATCTCTAACAAGAAAATCCCAAATGGGGCCACAAAGAGTTGCATGTAATTTAACAAGATATCTAATCTAACACTTCATCATATAGCTTTTTTTTTGTTTCATCAGTCAAGCTACGTGCACTTATTAAGCACCTATTTCATGTAAGGCATTGTGCTATTTGCTAAGGATACTAAAACAAAAGTGAGACAAACCTCATAGTCTGCCTTGTGATGAATGCATTGAGTGAGTAGTAAGGAGATTGCTCCCAGGATCCTAGGTTACTGCTGGTGATGAAGTAGTCTGTTCCTCCTCTCCACTAAAGAATACCACACGAATCAAGGAGTGCTGGTCAAAAAGGGAGCTGTGGATTGTAGATTGTTTTGCCTTTTCCAAGACTAATGGTAATGCTGATTTAATTGTTGTTCCCCAGAAAACCATAGAAAGGCATTGCAGTAGGGAGCAGAGTAGATGGTGAGATAATCAGACTGGCTAGGCCTTCCTTGTCCTGGTGAATGAATGAATGTGATTAGTCAGACCCAAAGGTTAAGGAGAGTATTGATTAGTTTAATGTGTGCGGGGAAAGTTACTGCATTTGCATTGTAGCTTCCTTCATTATCATATCTTTAGCACATATCTTTACTATATCTATAGCAGTGTCAAAATATGCTATAAAAATATCTCAATAAATATCTCTTGAAATGAATTAAACACGGTAATGAAAAAAATCACAAAATCTAAGAGTTGGCACAGTCTTCAAAAGTCAACTAGTTCAACCTACAACTGAACAGAAATCCCCTCTTCAATATACCCAGCAAGTGATTCCTTCTTTTTCTGATCTAAAATCTTCCTCCTTAAACACTTGCATCCATTACTCTTAGTTCTTCCCTCTTATAGCCAAGAAGAATGTATGTAGTCCATTTTCCACTATGATAGCACTCTTTGTTTTTTTTAGAAAAATAATTATTTTTAATTTTCAGCATTCAGTTTTATAAGATTTTGAGTTTTAAATGTTCTCTCCCTCCTTCCCTTCCCCCTACTCCAAGATGGCATGCAATCTGATATGGGCCATATATCTACAATCATATTAAACATATTTCCACATTAGTCATGCTGTAAAGAAGAATTAGAACCAAAGAGAAAGACCATGAGAAAGAAAAAAAAGGAAAAATAGTGTGCTTCGATTTGCATTCAGACTCCATAGTTCTTTCTCTGGATATAGACAACATTTTCCATCATGAGTCTTTTGGAATTATCTCAGATCATTGCATTGCTGAGAAGAGCTAAGTCTTATAAAAGCACTTCTAATAGTTAAAATACAGCTATCATGTCTCCCTTAAGACTCCTTTTCTCCAGGCTAAATATCCCATTTTTTCCATTGCTCTTTATATGGTTTCTGTCTTCATTTTTTTTAATTTCTGATAGGATCATTGATTTAGAACTAGAATGTACCTTAAAGACCACCTAGTCCAACCCCCTCATTTTACAGATGAAGGAACAGAGGCTTAGAGAAATTAAATGACTTGTCTAGGATCACCCAGCTAGCAAGTCAGAAGCTGGATTTGAACTTAAGCCTTCCTGGCTCCAAGGTCCACACTCTATCTGCTAGGTCACAGTGCCTTCATTATCCTAGTCAACTTCCTCTGGACCTACTCCAGTTTCTTTTTTCTTTTTTCTTTTTTTCTCTTTGTAGAAGGGAAGGTAGAGCAACTGGGGTTAAGTGACTTGCCCAAGGTCACACAGCTAGTTTTGTGATAAGTGTCTGAGGCCGGATTTGAACTCAGGTCCTCCTGACTCCAGGGCCGGTGCTCTATTCACTGCACCACCTAGCCACCCTCCTGCTCTAGTTTCTTAATGCCTCTTTTAATAAGTGGTACCTAGAACCGAACACAGTCATTCAGATATGCTCTGACCAACCAAAATACAATGGAAGTCACTTCTTGTATTCTAGAAATTATACTTCTGTTAATGCAGTCTATATTCACATTCGTTTTTTCTCTACCCCCATGACTGTTGACTCATATTAAGCTTATTATTATTATTATTATTATTATTATTAAGTACATTAAAAGCCCCAGACCTTTCCCAGGCAAACTGTTTTCTAATCAGATATCCCTCATCCTGAACTTGTGAAATTTAATGTTTGAAACCAAAGAAAAGACATTACATTAAATATTAAATTTCACTTTATTAGATAGGGCCCATTATTTTAGTTCCTGGGGACCTTTAGGGACTTTAGTCCTGTCATCCAAGGTATTACCTGTCCTTCCAAACTTAAGGACATCCTCAAAGTTGATAAGCAAAGTTGATTCTGCCTTCATCTAAGACATTGACTAAAGAGTTGGTTGTTAAACATTTCTGGATCTACCTACAGATTTTCATCCAGCCTTCATCTTGTCTATAGGGATAGCGTGAAAAACTATCAATTATACTTTTTATGCTTGAATATATTTCCTACAGTCTTTTCCCTCATTTATCCACCTTACCCTTATCAACAAGGTTGATTAATTCTGTAAGGGGAATAAGGAGTTAGGAAAGAAAGAGAGAGAAAATCAGTCAAATGAGTCTGTTGTAGGATTTAAAGCTAAAATGGGCCTTAGATATAATATTGGCTAATTCCCTAATATTTCAAAAGAAAATGAGGCCCAGAAAGGGATAATGCTTGCCCAAAGAGAGGGGAGGAAACAATCCAATCCAATAAACATTTATTAAGTACCTACTATGGGACAAGCACTGTATGAAGCACTGAGGATGCAATTCATTTTTTTAAAAATTCCTACCCTTAGAGAATTTACAATCTCATGGAGGGAGACAACAAATGAAAGGAGTCAGGAAAAATGGGGGGGGGGGGGAACCAAGAGGTCCCCAGCATGAGGGTGTCTTGTTCCATGAAGGTGAAACTAAGCAGAGCAGCAGATATAGAGTAGAGTGGATAAGCATTTATTAAGCACCTACTGTGTGTCAGTCAGTGTACTAAGTGCTCTACAAATATTAGTTCATGCAATTCAAAAGTAGCAGACTTAGGATTTCAACTCAAGTCCTCTGGCTCTAAATCCAAAGTTCCTTTACTGAATCACGCTGCCTTTCTTGGTAACATAAAATAACATTAATATCAAACATACAATTTTTGAATGATCTCCCCTTTTATCCATCTGCACTGGTATTTGAGTGGCAGTATTAATTCCATAACTGTTTTCTAATTGGTATTTTGCTTCTTTGCCCTTGAACCAGCCTGCTCCATTGGGGCTAAGATAATAATAGCTAGCATTTATATAGTACTTTAGGGTTTACAAAGTACTTTACATATGTAAATAAATAATAACTAGCATTTACATAGCACTTTAAGGCATGTAAAATACTTTAAAATATTATCACATTTTTTTCTTCACAATAACCCTGAGATATAAGCGCCAGAATTATCACCCCCATTTTACATATGAGGAAACTGAGGCAGACAGAAATTAGTGACCTACTCAGGGTCATACAGTTAGGCAGTGTCTGAGGTCAAATTTGAACTCAGGTCTTCCTGACTTTAAGGGCAGCTAGGTGGTACAGTGGCTAGAGTGCCAGGCCTACAGTCAGGAAAACTCATGTTCTTGAATTCAAATCTGACCTCAGACACTTACTACCTGTGTGACCCTGGGCAAGTCACTTAACCCTGTTTGCCTCAGTTTCCTCGTCTGTCAAATGAACTGAAAAAGGAAACAGTAAAACCACCCTAGTACCTTTGCCAAGAAAACTCCAAATGGACTCACAAAGAGTAAGATATAACTGAAAACAACGGAATAAACATTTATAGTATTTGCTATGTACCTGGCCACTGTGCACGTTACAGTTATTCTCATTTGATCCTCACAATGACCCTGGGTGAGAGTTGCTACTATTTTCCCCATTTTACAGATGAGGAAACTGAGGCAGTGGGGGACTGTTGTTGTGGCTGTTGTTTTTTAGTCACTTGCCCAGGGTCACACAGCTAATCAGTATCTGAGTCAGGATTTGAACTCAGGTCTTCCTGACTTTAAGCCAGGTACTCTATCCACTGTGCCACCTCGTTGCCTTAAGGAAAGTAAAGCGGGACAGGTCAAGAGAAAAGAGTCAAGAGTGTTGTATATGTGTCAAAACACTAACAAACCAAAGTGTCTGACTGGGGGCAACCAGGATGGCAAAGAACTTGGAGTTCGTGGTCTGTGTGAATCAACCAAATGGACTAGGGATGTTTAGCTTAGCACAATGTCTGGCACATAGCAGGTACTTAAGAAATGTTTATTGACTAAATAAGTACTTGTTGAGTTAAACTAAAGAACCCTGCCTCACTGCATGTCATTCACTCCTTTGCCTCTGTCTCCCAGAGTTTCTCTCATCCTTTAAGAACCAGCTTAGGAACCTTCATCTTCATGAAGCCTTTTGTCATCCACCAACTTCTCACCAGGCTGTGTTCTAGATATCTACCATGCCCCAGAAACCTCTTCATCTTTGAAGATCACTTCAGCCCAGGAATTCAGCCCAGCCCTGGAAGTACTCTCTGGTCACTGAGGCCCCTCCCTTGATCTGATGGCTCCTTTCAGAACCTCCATTAAAGGAGGGCACCCAGGCTAGCCAGCTCTTCATTTCTCAGAAGGCTGCCATCTAGGCTTTTCCATTATGCCCCATTGTTGGCTGCCTCTCCCAGCAATACATTTTTCCAGTTTTCTTTCATGTGTTATCTTCCCCCATTAGAATACAAGCTTCTTGAGGGCAGGCATTCTCTTAATTTTTCCTTATGTTTGTATTCCCAACACTTATCACAGCATCTGGAATACAATAAGTGCTTAATAAATGATTGCTGATTGACTGGTTGCTAGTATTCTCCCTCTCAAACTACCTTTTATTTTATTATCATGTATGGATTTGAATTTATTCCTTTTACATTAATGCTGTATATGTATATAGGTATACACACATTTGAATTGATTCAAATTTATTCCTTTTACATTAATGCTATATATGTATATATGTATACACACTTACACACACTATATCATATGGTATATAATATATACTAGTATACTACAAAGCATGTAATATATATTATAGTACTATATTATATAATAATACTAATAATATTAATAATAAAATAAAATTAATGATGTATTATATATGCACACATACAATATGTACATACATATAAGTACATATATATATGTATACACACACACACTCATCTCTCCCATTTGAAAGTAAGTTCTTTGAAGGTGGACATTTTTTCATTATTTATTCTTGTACCTCCAGTAGACACTTAATAAATGCTGATGATGAGGCATTGGAAACAGGATTTGAGTGGATAGTGTATGTGTAGATAGTATAGCTTCATAGACAAGTGACTGACCTTGAAGTCAGGAAGACTTAGTTTAAAGTCCTGCTTCTGAAACATACTGACTGTGTGGCCATGGGCAAGTCCCTGTACCCCAGGCCACTCTCCAAGACTATGGCTTAAAGAAGAGCTATCCAGATTCTTTAGTGGAAGGAGTTTCCACACCAGTTTTTTCCCATGAAGTGGGAATCCAATCACATGATGCCCAGATTCTCCCTACCCCCCAAAAGGTATCATATGTGTCTATATGTGCATGTACATATATGTGTATATGTATATGCATGCGTATACTTGTGTATATGTATATGTGTATATATATATGCATGTCTTGCTGCTGAAACATGCAAGCCATGAGACCCTGGGCTGGTTGCTTAACCTCTAGGAAACTCTGTAAAACTAGCTTTGTAAAAAAAAGAAAGAAAGAAAGAAACAGTTTTGTAAAAAAGTTTTGTAAAAAAACTAGTTTTGTAAAAAAAAAAAAAAAAAGAAACCAGTTTGCAGAGAAAGTACCAACCTGCATTATTATGGTGAGTTTCTTTATCTAAGAATTCCCTGTTCTGGTGAAATCAGTGGTCTGGTCCCTATCCCTTCATATGAATAGATGGAGATAGCATGGTAACATAGAAGACTTGGATCCCTGGTTACATTTATGTAATAATTCCCTGAAGCTTTCCCCAGGAAGTTCACTCTTCTCTCATTAGTTATATTTATTTCCTCTTCTGGTTTCTCTAAGACTTCTGTGTTTGTTTTTCCCTTGCTGATCATCTTCTACTTATCTCCATGTTTCTATTTATAACTTCCATATTAACCAGCTCTTTAGATCACTGTCTTACCTCAAGGCCTTACCTCTCCACCTTCCCTGCTCCTAATCCAGCATTGAGAGAAATGGTTATTTCTCTTATATAATCTTATAATAATAATAAATTATTGAATTAAGATCAGGACTTTTGCAGAGGCCTGTAGGTTGTTCAGTCTCTGAAGGGCATTTTTAATGGATGGGATTACCTAAGTTACCAGTACATGCTTTTCGGTCCTGGGTGGGAGACCCCATGCAATCAGAGAACCTTAAAAAAAGTGAATCTGGGGCGGTTAGGTGGCGCAGTGAGTAAGAGCGCTGGCCTCGGGGTTGGGATGACCCGGGATCGAAACCGGCCTCAGAAAATGAGCACCCACACATAAATAATGACTAGCCGTGTAACCTTGAGCAAGTTACTTAACCCCAATTGCTTTTAAAAAAAAAAAAAAAGAAGTGAATCTAAGGTGAATTCCTCACCACTGTGTTCTACTCAGTCAGGTCTGAGCAGAGGTGGACATCTTTTGTCTAGATTGCCCTAGGTGGGGTAGTCTGGGTAAGAAACAAGGCCCTTTGTCTAAGACTGAGTGGTCAGTCAGTCCCTAACCCCTCATTAGAATAGGCCCACATCTCATTATAATAGTCATTCTTTCATTGCTTGTTAACCAATCAGAGTTGATTACCATCCTCAGGAATACTCACTCTTCCAAGGGCATATAAGTACTGAGTGGATTCCATGAGGGGACTTTGGCATTTGAGAATGTCACCTATCTCTCTTATTAATTATTACCTAGAATGATTAATAAAATTATTAATTACTCAGAAACTATATCTCTCAAACTTTTTCTATGTCACACCATTCAGAGGAGGAGCAGGCCTGTGTCCTAAAACATCAGGGCATCACATAGCACTCAGCCAAGGAGAAAACAACTCAAACATAGGAATGTGAATTGTTTTCTCTATGTTTTCTCCTTGGCTGAGTGCTATGTGATACCCTGATGCTTTAGGATACATTTTCCTCCTGACTGCCTTATGAGGCAAGTACTGTGAGTTATTATTATCCCCATTTTATAGATGAGGAAACTGAGAGGTAAGGTGGTTTGCTAATGGAAGTACAGCTACCTCAGCTACTGGGACGGAATTCTAGCCTAGGTAGCCTGGATGCTGTCCACTCTGCCTTACTGCCCCTAATAGGCCCTCAATATTTATACACCACTTTCAGGTTTGCAAACTTGTACTAGCAATAGGGGTTAAGAATATGGTCTGCACCTGCAATTTCATTAGTATAGGGAAAGCCCAGGTGAGGCAATCCTACACCAAAGCAGGTTGGCACTTTTTCCAGAAGTTATACTCTTACAGTCTTAGTCCTTTTAAAATATTTTAATTTTTTTTAATTAATCAATTTTTAACTTGTGGAATAAAACAAGCATTTCCATAATATAGTACAATAAAAGGGATGATTATATATGAAACTGCAAATCTCTTATGTACAATTTACTATTCCTTTTAAATATGTAATAAAGTTATCATGTAAATTTTTTCCCTTTTTTTCTTCCCTTCACCCTCCCTACCCTAGAGATGGTTACCATTAGACACAAATAGGTGTGTGTGTATAAAGTTATTTTATACATACTTTTATTTATCAGTTCTTTCTCTGGATACAGATTGCATATTTCTTCATATGTCCTTTATAATTAGAGTTGTTGTTTATAGAGATTTGTCCAGAGAACTGAGAGATTAAGGGAATGGACCAAGATCACCCAGTCAGCCTGCGTCAAAAGTCAGAGAAACTCACTTTTTCACCATTGTGGTGGAAGCTCGACTGTCATCCCATCATCATGTCCTCTCATAAAACATTTAGAATCAAGAGGTTCCTGGCCAAGAAACAGAAGCAGAATTGTCCTATCCCCCAATGTATTTGAATGAACACTGGAAATAAGATCAGATATAATTCAAAAAGAAGACACTGGAGAAGGACCAAGCTTGGATTATAAAGAATGGCCATCGCAATGAAAGACATTCAGTACCAAGACCGCCTCCCCCCCCCGCCTTTACCATGGCATCCTTCCATTCATCAATCCATTCATCCATCAATCACTCAGTAACCTCATTGTCCCCAGCAAGAAGAAAATGGCACTATTGCCCTCCATTTGAGAAACCGTCTGCCGAGATGCAGACCAAAAAAAAGACCCCAATAAACCGTTGAAATTTTCTTGCCCTTAAATGTTTTCATGAATTTCATCCATGCTTTTGGGTGTGTTGTGATATAGTTTAAATTACTGTTAACTATATCTCTGTAGCATTTGTACGTTTGAGGTTATTCTTAAAAGGCAGAGATCATAATGAAACAAATTACTCCTGACAAAAAGAACCAAGCTCTAGCCCTGCCTTGAACAAGCCATCACAATAACCTCTCTATGTTTTGTTTTGTGTTTTAAGGAGTTATAAGAGAGCACCTACCTCACAGGGTTGTTGTGAGGATCTTAAGATTTGCAAGCCTTCAGTGTAAGCCACCAGTGCTGCTAATCCGGAGCTGTCTCAGCCAGATTATGCGCAGCTGACTGTGTCCAATTATCAAACTCACAATCAGAGGAGTAACCTGTTGACCCCCTGCTTATTTCATACAATAAACCGTCTTTGTTCCTTGTTGGAAGGTGGTGAATTTAAGTGTTGGCAACTTCTCAGTTGTCGGTTTTTTGTGTGTTCCAGAAAGCCCAACCTTTTGTTAGGAACTAGACCTGGTCCAGGTGAATGGCTTCACAATTTTCTGAAGATGCAAGTCTGCTAATAAAGGGCTTCAAAAAAAAAAAAAGTCAGAGTAACTCAAGTCTTCTTGGCTTCCCTGCTAGTTTTCTAACTACTACAAAATGCTGCCTCTCAGATCCCTGTTTTATAAAGACATGGCAAAGGGAACCAACTATCCTGTTCTATGTATATCGGTGACACCCTGGTTATAGTATTAGGAAATCAGGGAGGTGTAATCTAAAAAGATCTGGCTTTGGAGTTAGAGGGCCAGAATTCAAGTCGTGGTTCAACTAATTGCCAACTTTGAGACCTTGGACAAATCATTTAACATTTCTGAGTCAAAGCTTCCCCATCTGCAAAATGGTCATATTACATGTTTGTACTAATTATCTCACAAGGTGGTTGTAAAGCTCAAAGGAAAAATGTATATGTAGTTTCCAGGTATTGACCAATGCCTGACACTAGCAAGAGCAGTGCTGTCAATCAAATGCTCATCCTCGGTTGTTTTTGGCCCCAAACACCAGAGGGGGGCTCTGGAGCATAAACCAAAGTTACCTGGGCCCTCTCTAAGGCATCATGGCAGCTGCCCTTTGCCTCCATCCCTCATGGATGATGGCCAAGATTCTTCTGTTACACTAGGGATTTGGCAATCCAATCAGATATCTGGCTCATAATCCCTTTACCTACCAAAAAAAATCCTATGTCCACTCATTCTTGCTGAATTTCAATTGAGATCATTCACCAAGCCATGTTAATGTGGAAATATGGCTCTAGTAGGTTTATATTCGACCTTGTGATTTTTAACATTTTTATCAATGACTTACATCAAGGCATAGATGCTATGCCCATCAAATCTGCAGGTGATAGATAGGACAAATGGCACACTGAGTTAGGACCCAAAAAGATCTTGGCAAGCCATATCATTGGGCCAGATTGAATCAGCTGAATTTGAATAGAGATCAATGCAAAGTTTTACCTTTGGATTCAAAAAATCAACCTTACAAGTACAAGAAAGGAAGGTATGACGAGAAAGCAGTTCATATTATAGTGGACTGCAAGCTCAATATTAGTATTGGTGTCTTTCAGCAGTCCAAAAAAAAAAAAAACACCAAACCTAATATAAACTTAGGCTATCTGAAGAGAGGCAGATCATCCAGGACTAGGGAGGCAATAGGCCTGCTGTGGTGTACTCTGGGACTCCCCATTTCGAAAAGATTTTATCAATTTGTTTTTTTAATCAATTATCACTAGAGAGCATTCAGAGGAGGGCAACCTGTATACTAAAGAAGGGCCGGAAATGCAAATTTTTACTTATCACTGGCCTGTAATTTGCAGGCTACATCATCTTCCCTTAAAAAAGATCAGGATGACATTTGCCTGAGTCACCTCTCTCTATTTCTCCATGATCTTTCAAAGATCACAGCAAACTCACAGTTGCTCAATAATCACATCCCACAATTCTTTCCATAAAGTTGTTGAGGGCAGCTAGGTTCTCTAATTTTCTCTATTTTCGTCTTTACTTTCAACTCTGTGTTAAACATTTTTATTTTATCTTTCCCAGGAAAAACCTAAAGGCATGTTCTTTGGCAGAGAAAATAGAAAATAAGTGTTCTGTCTTCCTGCCATCCTCCATTACCATTATTCTACCCAGTAAGACCAGTGCTTTTATGGTTTCCTTAATCCTCCTCTTAACTCTAACACAGAAAAAAAAATTTTTTCTGAAAACGTTTAACAACAACTTTTATTTGACCTTCGCTTACATCCCTGACATTATTCATATAGGCCTATTCTTCTCTTTTATGTTTATCCTCGGGTACGTGATTTTTTTTTCTTTAGTCTGATATTTACTGTGACAACAGTCAAGCTTCTGGGAGACAAAATATGTCTGATTGGAGTAGTAGAATACGAATGAGTGAGCTGGAAATGTGTGCAGAAGAAGACTAAACTACATGTTCTAACTGGTTGAGTCCTTGGGGTGAGGGAGGGAGGGAAGAAGGGGTCTAAGAGCAAGTCATCATCACCTCCTTGTCTGTCTCTTAACATTGGATATTACCCATCTTCATAGTTTCATTGATCCCCAGGACTCTGCACTGAGTTCTCTTCCATTTTCCATCAATCGACAAGAATGTACTCAGTTCCTTCTCTATGCCAAACACTGTGCTAGGTGTTGGTGATTAAAAGACAAAAATTAAAAATCCTCTGCCCTTAAGGAGCATCCTTTCTAAAGGATAACAGGTATGCATATAAATGTATGGATAGGAATGTCCTTGGTATAATTGGTATCCTGATTATAATAGTATAACAACTAATGTAAGTATAATAACTCCCAGATGAGCCTTCTGTGAGCCATGATTATCACTAGGATAAAATACAAACTCCTCAGTGTGGTATTTAAGACCCTTTCAAATCTGACCCCTATCTACCTTTTTCAAACATTTCATCTTTTGCCTCTCTACTCTGTGTTCCAACCAAACTCTACCACTAGCTAGCTGTTCTGGGAACTAAATATTCTATTTCCTGCCTCTTGTAGAGTCATGTTGGCTCTCCCCAGTGTTTAGAAAAAACTTCTTTTTCAACTCTACCACTCAGCAAACTTGTCTTCCTTTGAGGCTCAGCTCAGGTGACACCTTCCTCCAGGAAGCCTTCCTTGATCTTCCTATTAACTAGAGCTCTTCCTCTCCTTAATTGATCTTGTACTATTTGTGTACACGTTGTACCTCTCCAAGAGAAAGAGCTCAGGGACCATTTTTTTATCATTGTATCCCCAGAGTCCAGCCCAGTGCCCTGGAACATAGAAGACTCTTGATAAATGCTTGCTGAATTCAAAACCTTTGTTTATATCTTGGACAACTTGTCAGCCTGGTAAAGCCTACAGACCCCTTTTCAGAATGTTTTTGTAATGAATAAGATTAACTACACAGGATTACAAAAGAAACTAATTATATTGAAATATGGTTGTCAAATCATTTTTAAAAAAAAGCTCATGGACCTCAGGTTAAGCATCCCTGCTCTACAGAGTATATCTGAGAATACTAAGCCATGGGTTTGGTATTTTCATAGATTTTTCAGACAAGCAAGGGTCAGAGGTGATGGCCTTGAGGCAAAGTAATCTTGAATTTAGACAGGTGAATGTAAAAAATATGGCCAATTGTGGGCCCATGTTTGACAGACCTCCCCTTGGAAATGAGGCCTGGAGCTCAGCAGCTAGAGAAATCAGGCTGCATATTGAAGGCCTCAGCAACTCAAATGAAATCATGTCATCAGCATATTCCTGTTCTGTGCCTAACAGTTTCTCAGGGCCCATCCACATAGAAGGCAGTCACTGCATTCCTGACAACAGCCATGGCGAGGAAGGAAAAAAACACCCAGCCCATTCTTCCAGATCTCTATTTAGAGACCTTTCTCAAGTTACTCTGAATTGTCAGAGACCTGAAGCAGCCCTCTTTTTGCTCCTGGAAAACTGAGTTAATCCTCCCCTGCAATGAACTAACAGTATTTATACTAACACCATTAGCTTATATTTATAGAGCTCTTCCCAGTGGTATGTATCTGGATATCCCAGGAAGGCAGAGGAAACTGTGGAATCCAGTCAGCAGGAATATATGATTTGGATCTGGAAGGAACCTTAGAAACTATGGACCCCAGATTTAAATATTTAGGCAGCTAAGTCGTGTTGTTGAGTATATAAGTTACATAGTAAGAACTCTGGAGTCAGTAATAACTGAGCTCAAATCCTGTCTCAGACACTAACTAGCTTCGACCCTGGGCAAGTTACTTAAGCCCTCTCAGCTTCAGTTTCCTCACATGGAAAATGCAAATAATAATGGCACCCACCTCATAGGGCTGTTGTAAGGATCAATGTATATGATCTATGTAAAGCCCTTTGGAGACATTACGGTGATATGTAACTGCTAGCTATAATTAAGGGCAGCAGGGAAGTACCTTGGAGGTCAGTTACTACAGATCCCTCATTTTACAGATAGAAATTAGGACATTTGCCAGAGGTCAATGGCTACCATTTAGCACCATTGGATTGGATCCCTAGGACTGACTGCAGCTCCTCAACACAGCCTCTTTGGACCATTTCTATCCCATTGGTAAGAAAGATTCCATTCTCATCTCCCACCCCACATCATGTAAGTGAGCCTTGTGCTTTATCTAGCAGGGAACTGAGCCATCATTCTATTTCTTGAAGTCTTCTCACCACACCCATGTGCAGGTAGCATTTCCCCTTTTTACCATCTCCCCTTTCCTAGCACCCCTGTATTTATGACCTTCCTCCATTAGAATGTAAGCTCTCTGAGGTGTTGGAATTGTCTTGTTTGCTTTTATGTGCATCCCCAGCCCTTAGCCCAATGCCTGAGCACTTAGCACTTAGGAAGTGTTTAACTATCTTTTGGTTCCAACTGCACATATATAAGACTCATAATTCACATTTTTATTGTGCTGTAAGGTTTGAAAAAAATGCCCTCCTCCCTCCAAACACACAACAACAACAATCCCTAGGAATATTGATTATTAAGCTTATTCTACAAATAAGGGAATTTAGGCTCAGAGAGGGTGCTTGTCCAAGGTCAAAGCCATACAGCTGGTTCCAGGATTCCAATCCAGGTGTCCTGATTTAAGGTCTTCTTAGGTACCATACTATCTCTGCAAGAGTCAACATGCTTCCTGCACTAGCCTACTCACCATTCTGCCAATCCAGTGTTATTTCTATGATATCATGCTGTCATAGTCCAATTCCTAAAAGGGCTTCTGCTGTCTTTCTTCCCTGCCCTGCCCCCACTGCCCACCTTTGACCTAACTCCAGATAAGTTAGAACACTGTACTATTTTAGGATATTGCCTAATCCCTTCCTCAAATCTGAGCAACTTGCCTCTAGATCCTTCCACAATAGTGAATCCTGCAGATTCACCATCTGGACCAGAGGAAAAGTTCTTTTGTGAAAGATTGTTCTAAAGGATGCAGATCTTCACTTCTTGTCTCTCTATCTCACACAAGAAAGAAAGAAATAAGGAAGAAAAGAAGGAAGGAAGGAAGGAAGGAAGGAAGGAAGGAAGGAAGGAAGGAAGGAATAAGGAAGGAGGGAAGGGAGGGAGGAGGGAAGGGAGGGAGGAAGGGAGGGAGGGATGGAGGGAGGAAAGGAGGAAGGGAGGGAAAGAAGAAAGAAGGAAGGAAAGAAAGAAAGAAAGAAAGAAAGAAAGAAAGAAAGAAAGAAAGAAAGAAAGAAAGAAAGAAAGAGAAAGAAGAGAGAGAGGGACAAAGAGAGACAAGAGCTTTTGAGGGAATTTCCCCTATTCACTGAAATTTCTGTTGTACAATACAAAGTTGTCTGGTCACCTCTGAGTTGGAAGAGATCTCAGAATTCATTCAATGTTGCCTAAACATCAATTCCTGGGTCTGGAGCATCCCTTACAAGTGGCCATTCCAGCTCTGTGACCCTGGGCAAATCACTTAACACCAATTGCCTCAAAAAAAGTGAACATCTGGCTGTTCCTGGAAGACCACTCATGATAGTGAATCACTAATAATATGATAATAACTAAAATTTATATGAGGCAGCTAAGTGTTGCAGTGGATAGAGTGCTGGGCCTAGAGGCGGGGAAGGCTCCTCTTCCTAAGATCAAATTTGACCCTAGACACTTACTAGCTGGGTGACTTTGGGCAAGTCAGTTAGCCCTGTTTGCCTCAGTTTCCTCATCTCTAAAATGAGCAAGAGAAGGACATGGAAAACCACTCCAGTATCTCTTTCAAGAAAACCCCCAAAACAGTCACAAAGAGTTGGACATGGTTGAAATGACTGAACAATAACAACAGCACTTCTATAGCACTTAAAGTTCTGCAGAATGCTTTACAAATATCAGCTCATTTGATTCTCACAACATCCTCATTTTTCAGATGAAACTACAGAGAAAGGTTAAGTGATTTGCCCAGGGTCACACAGTGAGTGTCTAAGGCTGAATTTGCACTGAGGTTTTCCTGCCCCTAAGTGCAGTGTTCTATCCACCATGCCACCTAGCAGCCCATAGCATCCTCTTCTAATTTTGAACAGCTCTAATTATCGGAAGATTTTTCTTTATATTGAAATAAATTCTGTCACTTTTCAATTTCCACCCATTTCTCCTAGTTCTGTCCCCTGGGGACAAGAAGAACAAGTCTAATCCTTTTGGCATGTAATAGCCCTATAGATAATTTGAAGACAGCTGTTAAGTCCATCCCTAACATCTTATCCATCCATGGCAAGATAGGGCACATATCGATGACCCTGGGTCTGTCAGTTAATATCACCACACACCTATATGACTGATGGGAGGAAAGTGCTGGGTGGTACAGTGGGAAGAGCACTGGAATCAAAGCGAGAAAAGGCTTGAGCTCAAATCTTACCTCAAATGCTTATTAGCTGTTTGGCCCTGAACAAGTCATTTATCTTCTCTTAGACTCAGTTTCCTCATCTGTAAAATGGAGATATAATAAAACCTGCCTCATAGAGTTGTTCTGAGGGTCAACTGAATATATAAAAAGAGCTGTATAAACCTTAAAGGGCTATCTACATATTACTATTATTAGCTATCACCTACACTAGAAGTAGTAGGAGTAGAAGTAGTAGTAATAGTGTAGTAGTAGTAGTAGTGGTAGTAGTAGTAGTAGTAGTAATACTACTACTACTGCTACTACTACTAGTAATTATAATATCATTATTCATATTATTATTATTTCAAGAAGCTGTGGTTTCATTGTTGGGGGCCTCCTTTTACTGCCACAGAGAGTGAACTTCCTTTGTGCACACTCTTTGTAAGTTGATGTTGTTCAAAAGTGTGTCACCTGTCAGTCAAAGTTAGATGATGAGGCTTTCCACATTAAGCTAGGTTGATCCTCGTTGGACAGACACTCTGAATTATTAGGTCCCTAAATAAAGCCTTTCCAGTTTGGAGGGCTCTGCTGACCCAGACTTCGATAACCCAGGCTCATATCTAAGACATCAGGGGGTCTTTCATGAAGGAGTGCTATCTATTATATAATTCATCTGAATTCAAACAATCAAGCATATCCTACTATGTGCTACCAGAGGCAACCAGTGGTGAAGTGGATAGAATGCTGGACCTAGAGTCAGGAAGACCTGAATTTAAATCCAGCCTCAGATACTTACTAGCTGTGTGACCCTGGACAAGTCACTTAACCTTTGTTTACCTCCGTTTCCTCAACTGAAAAATGGGGATAACCATAATACCTACTTCACAGGGTTGTTGTGAGGATCAAAGAAGATAATAATTGTAATCCTGGCACTAGTAAGTACTGTATAAATGCTTATTCTCTTTCTTCTGCTACTAAGCACTAGTAAGTACTATATAAATGCTTATTTCCTTCCCCTACTATGTGTCAGGCACTGTAATAGTTACTAGGGAATATGAAGACAAAAATGAAGAGCGTAGAGTCTATATCTACAAGAGAATTTCAGAATCAATTATTGAACACCTTCATTTTATAAAAACCCCCAAAAGTTAAGTTACTTGCCCAAAGTCCCATCATCAGTGAGGAATAAAACCAAAATTCAAACCTAGGTCATAGCATCAGATGAAGTATGTCATTATCTTTCCACTGTCTGTGCTAGGGCTCCAGCCTGTGAATAGGACTATAACAACCTAATACTTATTTTTTTAGTTGTTTATTCAACTAGTTTTTAGTTTAATAATTTAGTTCAATAAATTTATTTTATTTATTTAATAAGTTTAATAAATTTAATTTAGTAAATTTAGCTTAATAAATTTTAGTTTAATAAACAACTAGTTTTAGTTGTTTATTCAACAACTAAACTCCATTTAGATGGAGGGCAAGATGACCTCACCTACCCAAAATCAAATTATTTTTCCTGTTGAATAGTGTTATAGCAAGATTCCAATACAGCAACAGTGTTGATACATTGATTTTTCTCCAAAAGCACTCTCTTATCTGTTATGTTATGGGAAAGTCATTAAATTCATTTTGCTCAGGCACAGGGGAAAAAATTAGAGCCTAAGAGAAAGAAGTTATAGGGAAGAAAACTTCAGTTCCATAAAAAGAAAAATTTTCTACTAGGGCTGTCTGAAAATGGAATGAGCTGTTTGGAAAGGCAGCGGGCTCCTTGGCATTGGAAGTCTTTGAGTGGAGGATATATAACTATCTATGAGGGGATCCATGCTTCAGGTAAGGGTTGGACTTGATGACCTCTGAGGTCTCTTCCAAATAGGAGATTTGTTGATCTTTTATCCTTATAAATATCTTGATCATTTCAAAGAGTATGACTTCCCCCTCTTGGGGTAGGGAAACCCAAGTGCCAAACTGTGGAGCAAGCTGCCCAAGGTTACATAGTAAGTCAGTGTCAGAGCTGGGCCTGGAACTCAAGCCTCCTGATTCCAAGTCTTAAGTGCCCTTCATCCCAGTTCGTGCTCTCTCACAGAGGAAAGAATGTCATTTCTCTCCCCTTTCTCCCCACCCCGTTGGAATTTTGGAAACTCTTCCAGCACCAGCTGAACACAGCTAAAGGTTAGAAACTTGTTTCTTAGCCAGCCAGAGGCTGACTTTCCTGCTGATATTTTAACTTATGTGCTGGACTCCAGATCTATTCTCTATTCATTTCAATACATTTATTAAATACCTACTATATGTGTGTGTGTGTGTGTGTGTGTGTGTATACCAACTATATGCCTACTACCTAATATTAAAAAATCTATTAGTACTATACCCATTATACTTAATTTACCTGCCACTAAATCCATTACCAACCTTTGGGAAACACAAATATGAAAAGCAACAAAACTCCTGCCTTAGAGGAGTTTACAAATTTACAGAGTGGATCCTCAGTGTATACCATAATACAGTGCTGTCCTAAAGGCTTTCCTCTAACAAGGTGCCTCCCATATTTATGCTAAAATTATACAAGATTCCTTGAATTATAGAAGAGATTATCTTATTTGATGCCCCTCTGATCGTTAATATTAAGTGGGTTAGTAATATCAGGTAGAGGGAGGCAGACAGTAACCAAATGAAGTAGTACGAAGAGTCCAATTCAAAGAGATTTCCTTTAGATGATGAGATCTTCTAAATGTTCTTGTATATAGGGGACATTGAGCTGGTTGTATTAAGCCCTAGAACATTGCATAGCTTTCTAAAGTAGATCTATAATCACTCCAAAGAATTTGTTCTAACTATCCACACAGGAAAAACAAAATGGATGAAGAATCCTTATTGTGTGGATTATTATGAAACTTACTACCTATGTGACCTTGAGTAACCTCCTTGGGCCTCTGTTTCTCCATTTGTAAAAATGAGGAGTTTGCACTAGGGACCTCTGAGGTCCCTTTCATCTCTAAACCTATAATCCTACCAAGTTGAAAGGTCATGTACTCAAATAAGCATAATACAGGGTAGAATGTGACAGAATCAAAGAATAAAGCTGATGTATTTCAGTAAAATAACAAAATCTGAGAAAAGGAAAATCTCTTAGAGTTAGGGCATCAGGAAAGGCTTCATGGAGAAGTTGGCACCTAAGTGAATCATTAAGGAAAAGAAGGATGATGTCAAACAAAAACAAGAAAGCAATTCATTCCCTTTAGTCTTTGACATTGTTAAGAGCAGGGACTATCTTTCGCCCTTATTTATCCTCCCAAAGTTTAGCACTGTACCTGCACATGGTAGATGATTGATAAATGCTTGTTGACTGACTAATTGACTTACCTGGTATCGAGAACAGGTTGTACAAATGCAAGGGGACAAGCAAGTATGAAGATAGCTTCTCTCATGCAACATTTATGGAACTCCTCAAACAGAAGGCTCATTGGTTTTCCAACACTGATCACTTTCCATGGCTGCCACTCAAGGGATCAGGGATGTGTCCCTTCAAATATTCCCCCTTAACATCTCTCAACTGCCCTCCTTTTATTATGGATTCAAATTTTAAACATTTGTTAATTGTATGAACCAGGGAAAATCATTTAATCTATGAAACCTCAGTTTGTTAATCTGTAAAACAGGGATATTATTTATACTATTTATCCCCATAGGATTATTATGGAGAAAGAGCTTTATAAGTATTTAAGTGCTTTGAAATGTGAAGTGATAATAGGGTCAGGTATTTAGAGCTGGAAGGGGCCTCAAAGATAATCTTACCCAACACTTTGACTTTACAGATAAGGAAACCAAGGCCCAGGGAGCTAAAAAAAATACTCATACCTGGATCCTATTGTTGTCACCACCAATAGCAGCACCAACACCACCATCACCATCATCATCATCATCATCATCTTCATCACCATCACTATCACCATCATCACTATTATCATCATTTTTGTGGGATTCCAGTATTTTACACACTGTTCCATTAGCCAGTTAGACTACAAGATCATGTCACCACAGTGAAGAGATCTCAAGGCAAAAATGATACAGGTGAGTAACTTACTTTCACAACAATTATTCACTGAGTCTGCTTTACCTGGCTTAACACACTGATCAGGTTTTTACAGAGGCCTCTCTGTTTCACCAAACAGGCTAATCACTTCACTTTCCATTCCAACTCTAATGGACACTGGGACCTTTGACCTTTCTTGCTGGGTTTCAGACAGCTGCCTCAATTTCATATCCCCAGGTGATCTCTCTGAATCAGCCCCTTGGACCTCAATCCAGCAGTTGTATTGTCTTCCAGATTCCACCCAGCATCTGTCACATCTGCTGGCCATTTTTGTTTACCTGGAGAAATTCCCTCTAATAACTGCTTTATTTGCTCTTCAGTCTTTTCCAATTGACTTCTCTCCAGTCATCTACCTACTCCTCTCTGGCTTCCCCATAAAACCCTCTGACCTGGATCAAATCATCAGTCTTTCTGATTCCCATTTCTCTTAACAAATTCTTTCTCCATTCTTGACCATTAGATCTTGGTTATGTGCCTCAGGCTTCTTTTCCCTAAGTCATGAAATTAGCATTCTAAAATTCACTTTTAACTTCAATAACCTTTCTATCTATATGCAGAAATACAAAACCAAACAAAAATTTGTGGGTAGAGTATTTCTTTATATATTTGTAACTCATTATGTAAGGCCTCATTATGCCATTGAAGAATCATTATAGCATACACAAATAAATTAATGGATCTATAAATGAAAAAAGCATTTATTAGGCATTTACTATGTGCAAAGCCCTTGGCTAAGCTCTGAGGTTACAAAGAGAGAAGTAAGATAGTCACTGAGTTCTCAAAGGAGAGATATTCTAAACGGAGAGATAACACATATGGAAGGATTCAGCTGCAAATCAGGTGAACAGGTCCCCTGGTTCTCAGGGTGTACCAGCAAAGCAGATGGTCAGGCCTCTTCTTTAATATCATTGCCACTGGCAAAATCCTATTACTCTCTGAGGGTGAACTGTTTGACAATGCCAAGGACTTTGGTGACAAAAACTGACTTTTGGGGTTTTCTTCAGATACAGCTATAGCACCTATACAGCAACTGCAGAAACAGTTACCAGGAAGTACAGACAGAGAATGCAGGTTACCAGAAGGAGATGCTTTGTCATCCCAGGATGATGGCTATGGGCACTGGGCTAGAGGCCTTGTTGTTCCAAAGGTTCTTATATTCAGAGTCCTAGGCTACTTCCATCAGAGTCTAAGTAGTGGTCAACGTAGTGGTAGTAGATTGGCTTGCCTGGCACATGCTGTCTCCTGTCCCTCCCTTAAGGTACCTTGCTGCCTCATCTAGGTTGGCTTGCCTACCCAGTGACTGACAACTATTTGGCAGTCAGTGGGGATGATTGGTCCCCTTTCCATAGAAGCCACTGATGGCTAGGAGGGTTGGGCTAGAAGCAAGACCACATATATGGTTGTGATTTTTTAACATGTGAATTTTTTTTACTTCTTATAATCATTCAATGAGATAAGTAGCACAATCTTTATCCCCATTTTATAGATGAGGAAACTGAGGCTTAGAAAAGTTAAATAACATGCCCAAAGCCACAGCCATTCTGTTGTGAACTCAAAGTTTAAACTCAACTACATTATCACAAAAACCTACTAATGGCATTTAGCCCCCAAACACAAATTGAAACATGTCCTCTTCTCTCCTCTGATATTTCCACCACCATGGTGCAGGCCTTCATCAACTCACACATTTGCAATAGCCTACTGTCAGTTTGGCCTACCTCAAGTATCTCCCCACTCTAATCCATCCTCAATTCAGTCACTAAAGTGATTCTCCTAAAGCACAGGTCTAGCCATATCACTTACCTACCCAATAAAGCCCAGTGGTTCCCTATCCCCTCCAGGATCAAATACAAAATCCTGTTTAGCATTCAAAGCCTATCATAACTTAGTCTCCTTCTACCTATCCTGTCTTCTTACACTTTACTCCAGGGCCATCTCCAGTCATCCTGATCTATATCTGGCCACTGGACCCAGATGGTTCCAGAGGAGGAAGTAAGGCTGGTATCTTTATACAGCCTTGCCTCACCTAAATCCAATTGGTTTGCAAGTCATGGCATCATATTCCTTATGTCTAGATCCTCTTTGAGAACAAAGGACAAGCAACAACAACACTTTACTTCCTGACAAGTAGTCAGTCCAGAGACAGTGGCCTCCTGGCTATTCCAGGAGCAAGACAATCCATCTCTCAGCTCTGGCATTTTCTCTGTCGGTCTCTCATGCCAGGAATACTCTCCCTCCTTATGTGCATACTGGTTTCCCTCACTTCCTTCAAGTCTTAACTAAAATCCCATCTGCAGAAAGGCTTTCCCAACCCCTCTTATTTTAGTGTTTTCCCTCTCTTATTTCCTTTCTATCCTATACTATTCTCACTTATCAATACCACTATTAGGTCTGTATCTCAAAGGAAATTGTTTTTAAAAAAGAAAAAATTCTGTATGTACAAATATATTTACAGAAGTTCTTTTTGTGGTGACAAAGAATTGGAAATTGAGGGAATGCCCATCAACTGGTGAACAGCTGAACAAGTTGTGGTAATATGATTGTGATGGAATACAATTGTACTGTAAGAAACGATGAGTAGGATAACAAAAAAAACTGGAAAGACTTATATGAACTGATGCAAAGTGAAGTGAGTAGAACCAAAAGAATGTTGCACCCAATAATAGTGATATATGATGATCAACTATGAATGACAGATATTCTCAGCAATACAATGACCAAGACAATTCTGAAGGGCTTATGATGAAAAATACTATTCACTTTGCAGAGAAAGAATTGATGGGAGCCTGAATGCAGTATGAAGCATGCTTTTTTAACTTTATTTTTCTTATTGTTACATGTTTAATGTGGAAATGTTTTGCATAACTGCACATGTATAATCTATATCAAATTGCTTGCCTTCTCAAGAAGGAGAGAGGGAAAAGAGGGAGAGAATTGGGGACTCAATTTAAAAAAAAACAAATGCTAGAAATTGTTTTCATATGCCATTGGAAAAAATAAAATAAATTATTTTTAAAAGATAAAATTGAGGGAATACAATTGGTGGAGCTTCTAAACAATGACAGAAAAAAGAGGCCCCCCAATTTTCCCAAGGTACAGAAGAGGTTCAGGTGGGGAGGAGAGAGTAAGGTTTAAATTTAACATACTTAGTCCTCAGAGAGTGGGGCAAAAGCAAACTCATGTTACTGAAATAAATGAATAATTCTTGAAATCCTTCTGTGATATCTCCTGTACTGATTCCCTTTGGGAAAAGTTATTTTTTGAAATTCATTTTATAAGAGAAAAATCAGCATTTTTTTCCCCCTGACAATCCATTAAACTTAACATGGGGGCAGCTAGGTGGCGCAGTGAATAGAGTACCAGCCCTGGAGTCAAGAGGACCTGAGTTCAAATCAGACCTTAGACATTTAACACTTACTAGCCATGTGACCTGGGGTAAGTTACTTAACCCCAATTGCCCTGCCTTCCCCCCTCCAAAAACAAACAAACAAACAAACAAAAAAAACAACTTAACATGGCTCAGAAGTCAGGGCTCATGCCAAGGTCTATTCTGTGTACCAAGGGGGCTAGCCAGAATAATCTACAATCTTAGGAGAACAAGGGAAGAACAAATGGCTGATTGGAACATTGTTATAAACAATTAAAGCCACAGTTGCTCTCTTGCAGAGAACAAAGCCTTGGCCATCAGCCAAAATAGATTTGTTATTTGCGGAGCCCTTTGTCAATTGAGGCTTTCTGCCTCTTTGCCTTCTTAGCTGCTGGGTTCTCCTACTCCAGATTCTGCTGCATATGACTGTGACCCTGCTTCCTCTGATGCTATCTCTCTTTTCCAGGCATTAGACTCTGTATTATGGCTAATTGAGACTTTTCTGAGGGTGATCTTTTATCCATATATGATTGGGTAAAGCAGAACCACCCCTGGGTTGTGAGATAGTTGGGTCTGACACTTTTAACCTCTCCCTTCCCTCCACCTATTAGGAAAATGAAAGAGATTGAGAGACACAGAAAGTAAAATAAATAGAGGTTCTCAGATGGTGCTCAGTATTGGAAGTTCCTTTAAAAACACAATTAGTCCATAATTACTACCATCAAGGCAAAGAGGGGTACTAACCTTCTTTCTCCATCTACAATACCTTCAAACTGCATATTGCCTATCTTAGAAAAAACTTGCCTTTTCCGGTTTTATTACTGATGCTCATTGTAAATTATAATAATTTGGAAATGATAATACAGAGATAGGAGCAACCATTATGTGCCTCCCCAGTCCTTAAAATCCTTAATAGCCCTGAGACTAACACAGCCCTGGAGAAAGGCATGTGGTGGTATAAAAAGAGCTGCAGGACTGGAGTCTGAAGATCTTAAAACTCAAAATCCTGTAGAAGTAAATGTTAAAACTAAAAATAAATTAAGAAAAATAAAAATAAGGAAAATGTTTTATTAACCTTTAGGTAGTATGAGATATTAAATAAAAGACAAGCTCTACCCAACTAGGGTGTTGCAGGCTCCTCAAGGTCAGGGGGTCCTGTCTTATATCTCTTTGAAATGGTGGTTCTCATGTTTTATAGTTAGTGGGAGCTCCACTCCAATCTATTTCTGGTAGAGGTCTAAAGACGGAGGGTCTTAAGTGGATCCACTTACCTGTTAAAGAAACAGGAACTCAACAATGTGACTTGGTCTAAGGTCACACAGATAGCTAGTATTATGACCAAGAACCTTTACACTGAAAGCTGAGGAGGGAAGCTTAGCAAAAAAGGAGTTGAAAATGTAGGTCCAATTGGCTAGAGAATTCAATCGCTTTATTTGTGAGCTGAAAAGAAAGGCAACATAGTATAATGGAAAGAATGGGAAAGAGTGATGACCTGGACAAGAGACCTGAGTTTGAATCACCCCTAATAGATATCCATATTTATTGACTGTGATTTTAAGCAAGTTATTCCATCTCTCCGAATTTCAGTTCTCCTCATCTGTGTCAAGTCCTGAAATAAATCAAAGCCATGGGTTGAGGAATAAAGTGTCTTTAATTGAGATAACAAGGTAGCAAACCTGCCACCTTGGGGGATGTCCAGTGGATTTCTCAAACTAGAGGCCCCCTTATGAGGGAAGGCAGGAGGAGACAACACAGAGTAGCAAGTCCTGGTCATGAGATTGAAACTGGCCGAGAACCACATGATTCTGGAAGTTTGACCCTTCCTGTTATCAATTCCAATGGAAGGATGCAAAGACATCAAAGGTCCTATAAATTCAGCTTGAACAGAGTTCCCCCAGAAGGAAAGATCTTAGGATGGGACTGAAGATATAAGTCAGCTCAACCTAATTGATACTATCTTGCTGGGAATTATACTAACATTCTGGCATTGCTAGAGTCATTTAGGGAGTGACAGGAAACATTGCATTTGGTATTAATGATTTCTGTCCTTATATCATATTAACAATTTTATTGCTTTATTATTTATTTTATTCCTTATATTTATAATTATTATTTATTTCATTTGTTAATTACATTAACAATTTTCTGTCATCTGTAACACAGAGTATTCACACTTGTACTGCTATCTCTCTGGGCTGATGTGAAGAAAGCACTTGTAAACCATAGAGTGCTATATGTGAAGGGCTTTTTAAATTTTTTTAAACATTTTTATTTAAAGTTTTGAGTTCCAAATCCTAGCCTTCCTTCCTTGCATTCCTCCCTCCTGTTGCCCCTCCCTGAGATGGCAAAGAATCAGATATAGGTTATACATGTGCAATTATGCAAAATATTTCCATATTAGTAATTTTGTACAAGAAGACTCAAATAAAAGAAAAAATGAAAGAAAGTGAAAAATAGCATGCTTCAGTCTGTATTCAATCAATATCAGTTCTTTCTCTGGAACAAATAGTATGCTTCCTCAGTCTTTTGGGATTGCCTTGGATCATTACTGAGAATAGCTAAGTCATTCACAATTCTTCGTTGAGCAATGTTGCTATTACCATGTAAATGTTCTTCTGGTTCTGTTTACTTCACTATGCATCAGTTTGTATAAGTCTTTCCATGTTTTTCCAAAATCATCCTGTTTGTCATTTCTTAAAGCACAACAATATTCCATTACAACCACATGCTACAGCACGTTTAGGCATTTCCCAATTAATGGGCATCCCTTTGATTTCTGACTATTAGCCACCACAAAAAGAGCTGCTATAAACATTTTGTATGATGAGATCCTTTTCCCTTTTTTTTTGGATGTCTTTGATACATAGACCTGGCAATAGTATTGCTGGATCAAAGGGTATGCACAGTTTTATGGCCCTTTGAGCATAGATCCAAATTGCTCTCCAGAATGGTTGAATCAGGTCATGATTCCACCAATAGGGCATTAGTGTTACAATTTTCCCACATTCCCTCCAACATCCAACATTTCCCTTTTTTGTCATATTAGGCAGTCTGATAGGTGTGAGGTGGTACCTCAGAGTTGTTTTAATTTACACTTTTCTGATCAATAGTGATTTAGAGCATTTTTTTCACATGACTATAGATAGCTTTGATTTCTTTTAAAATTGCCTGTTCATATCCTTTGACCATTTATCAATTAGAGACTGACTTGTCTTTTTATAAATTTAACTCAGTTCTCTATATATTTGAGAAATGAGGCCTTTTTCAATGACACTTATTGCAAATTTTTTCCCAGTCTTCTGCTTTCCTTATAATTTTGGCTGCATTGGTTTTGTTTGTGTAAAATTTTTTAATTTTATGTAATCAAAATTATCTTATATTTTGTGATGCCCTCTATATCTTGTTGGTTTTCAATTCTTCCCTTATCCATAGGTCTGACAGATAAACTATTCCATGCTCTCTTAATTTGCTTATGGTATCACCCTTTATGTGTAAATCATATATCATTTTACTCTATGTTGGTATACGGTGTGAGATGTTGGTCTATACCTTGTTTCTGCCACATTCTTTTCCGGTTTTCCCAGCAGTTTTTTTGTCAAATACTGAAGTTTTGTTCCAAAAGCTTGAATCTTTAGGTTTATCATATACTAGATTACTAGTCATTTACTATAGTGTAATTTGTACCTAATCTATTCCACTTATCCACCACTCTATTTCTTAGCTAGTATGAGATTGTTTTGATAATCACCACTTTATAATACAGTTTGAGATCTGATACAGTTAGACCATGAAGGATTTTCTTTTGAATAATCTCAGCTGTGTGACCTAGAGCAAAGCACTTCAACTCTTTGAAGCCCAGTTTTATCCATTCATTTCAATAACCCTTTGCTCACCTGTAAAATGAGAGAGTTGAATGATCTTATCCTGATCTAACATGCAGTGGCTCTGAGGCCTCATGAATATAGTGTCACTTAAAGACCTTTTTGCCTAGGACTCAGTCTCTTGCTTATGAATCATCTACTTAATCTTCCTATAACTGGTTGCTTTGGTGCCTGAGAAGAAAGGTTATGATTGTCACTTTAACAAGCACACAGCTCATCCTCATTAAGGCTCAGGTTTCTTATGGTAATGTTCCCACCACTCAGAAAGGGCTTAATCAGAAGAGAGAAGCTTACTCCCTTAACATCTCAAGTCCCAGATATTAGGAAGTCTTGTAGTACTCAAAGGTGAGAAAGAGAAGAATATGGAACATTATCACTTTCTCCTCTCTGCTGGCCTATCATTTATCCAACAAATCTGTTCTCTTACACAACAGACTTCTTAAGCTTTCAAAAGGCAATTTCTCTTCCTACTTTGAAGTGAAAAGGACTGAGTTCTTTACCTCTCATAGTAAAACCAGACAGTGGTTCCTATGAGACAGGGTTAGCAGAAGACAGAGGAATTGGTGGCACCTACTTTGTATGATCTGATAGGCTCTGAGGAGGCTCTGCTGTTCCCAAATAGCTTCCTCATCCAAGCATGACAGTGCCTGGAATTTTACCCTTAGATAGTCATTCCTCTTCCAATAAATGTTTTTGGTAGAGAAACCATTTAAAATTCTGATTTCCTAAAGGAATCAAATTAGGTAAAGAAGTGACCAAGCTATCACTCTTCGCAGATGATATGATGATATACTTAGAGAATCCTAGAGAATCAAGTAAAAAACTTCTAGAGACAATAAATAAATTTGGCAAAGTTGCAGGTTATAAAATAAAACCACATAAATCCTCAGCATTCCTGTACATCTCTAATGAAACTCAGCAGCAAGAGATAGGAAGAGAAATCCCATTTAAAGTCACTGTAGACATTATAAAATATTTGGGAATCTACTTGCCAAAACAAACCCAGAATCTATATGATCACAACTACAAAACACTTCTCACACAAATAAAAGCAGATCTAAATAGTTGGGAAAATATCAATTGCTCATGGCTGGGTCGAGCTAATATAATAAAAATGACAATTTTACCCAAACTAAACTATATATTTAGTGCCATACCAATCAGTTTACCAAAAAACTACTTTCTAGAGTTAGACAAAATAATAACAAAATTTATTTGGAAAAACAAACAATCTAGAATATCAAGGGAATTAATGAAAAGAAACGCTAGGGAAGGTGGACTAGCTATGCCAGATCTTAATCTGTATTATACAGCAGCAGTCATCAAAACTGCTTGGTACTGGCAGAGATGTAGAGTAGTGGATCAATGGAATAGATTAGGTGCAGGAGACCCAGCAGTTAATGAATATAGCAATCTATTGTTTGATAAACCCAAAGACCCCAGTTTTTGGGATAAGAATGCACTATTTGACAAAAATTGCTGGGAAAACTGGAATACAGTATGGCAGAAACTGGGCATAGACCATTATCTAACACCATATACCAAAATCAAGTCCAAATGGGTGCATGATCTAGGTGTAAAGGATGATACTGTAAGCAATTTGGGAAAGCAAGGAATAGTTTACCTGACAGATCTGTGGAGAGGAGAAGACTTTAGGACCAAACAAGAATTAGAGAGCATTATAAAATGCAAAATGGATAATTTTGATTACATTCAATTGAAAAGCTTCTGTACAAACAAAGCCAATGTAACCAAGATCAAGAGGGAGGTGGGAAATTGGGAAAGAATTTTTACAACTTGTGTCTCTGATAAAGGACTCATCTCTAAAATTTATAGAGAATTGAGCCAAATCTATATGAATACAAGTCATTCCCCAATTGATAAGTGGTCAAAGGATATGAACAGGAAATTTTCAGAGAAAGAAATTAAAGATATCTATAAGCATATGAAGAAATGCTCTAAATCACTATTAATTAGAGAAATGCAAATCAAAACAACTCTGAGATACCACATCCCTCCAGTCAGATTGGCTAAGATGACAAAACAAGAAAGTGACAAATGCTGGAGAGGATGTGGACAAATTGGAACACTAATACATTGCTGGTGGAGTTGTGAACTTATCCAACCATTCTGGAGAGCAATCTGGAATTATGCCCAAAGGATTATAAATAATTTCATACCCTTTGACCCAGCCATACCACTTCTAGGGTTATATCCCAAAGAGATCATAGAAGTGGGAGGAAGACCCATATGTACAAAAATATTTTTAGCAGCCCTTTTTGTGGTTGCAAAGAATTGGAAACTAAAGGGGTGCCCATCAATTGGGGAATGGCTAAACAAGTTGTGGTATATGAATGTAATGGAATATTATTGTGCTATAAGAAACGAAGAGGTGATGGATTTCATAATTACCTGGAGAGACTTATACAAACTGATGCTGAGCGAGAAGAGTAGAATCAGAAGAAATTTGTATACAATCACAGACATACCATATCTGTGATGACCAACTATGACAAACTGGACTCTTTTCAGCAATGCAGTGATATAAGTTAATCCCGAAAGACTCAAGAAAGTGAGAAATGTGCCATCCAGAGATATAACTAGAAAGAACTGAGCCTGAATCCTGACAGAAGCAAACTAAATGATCTTGTTCTTTTCATTGTTTGGTTTTATTTCTTCCTTACCATCTTTCATCCCACCTAATACAATACGCCTTTGTAATTGGAATAATGTCTAATATGAATGCATTTGCAGATCCTACACTGGACTATATGCTGTTGTGTGGGGAGGGGAGAGGGAAGTAAACAAAATTTGAAAATCAAGGAACTATGGAATTGAATCTTGTTGACTGAAACTAAACTAATAAATTAATTTTTTAAAAATGTAAAAAAAAAAATTCTGATTTCCTGAAGAACCCATCACTCTTCCACTCTTTCTACTACATTATTCTAATTTTCAGATCTCTTAACAATTAGGTCAGAAACAACGCCCTACTCTCCAACAAATTTCAAATTAAAGGGTCAGGGAACAGAGTAGTTCAGAGAAAGTAGTCCTAGGTTTTTGAGCTACTGAAATCAGCAGGACAGAGAATAGTTAATAGATTCAATTCCTTTAAAAATTACCTCAACTCACAAATTTCATTAATAATAGCTAGCATTTACATAGCATCTGAAGTTTTGCAAAGTGCTTTACAAATATCTCATTTTATCTTCACGATAATCCTGGAAAACTGAGGATAAGCGGCTTCCCTAGGGTTATACAACTACTAAGTGTGTGGGGTCGTATCTCAACTCAGATCCTCCAGACTCCAGGATCAGCACTTTATCACTGCATCATCTAAATGCCAAAGGATGAGGCAGCTTGCCCAACATGGCACAGTCAAATAGTGTGTGCACGGGGATGTGAGGAGATGTCAAGAGGGAAGATAATTAAAAATAAATGAGAAATTACAGGGCAGTGTTTAGTAGCAGTTGCCAAATGTGATTTTTGTTCTGTGACTGAAAGGCAATGCAGCGAATTGAAGCAATGGATTCGGATCAGAGGACCTCAGTTCAAATCCTGACTGACACATACTATCTGTGTGACTTTAGGCAAATCTCTAAACCTCTCTGTAACTAAGTTTTCTCACCTGTAAAATGAAGAAGTCAGACTGGATCCAAGTTTCCTTCCTATTCTAGATCTATGAACCTTTGGTCACTGGATTATATTGCGATAAGTGATTTGGATGGATGGGTGGGAGAACAGGTAAGTCTCTGGCAAACCCTTGAGAATCCATCCTGAGAGATGAAGGGTCACAAACATAGCAAAAGTTGATGCTCATTTTTTGAATAACCCAAAATGGACTACAGGAATATTTTTTAAAGCACCAAAAATAAGAAGCAATGGAGAAAAATGCAGATTTTAAATCAGGGAATTTCATTTCTGGTCCCAGTTTTGCTCTGTGGTCTTCAGCAAGTCATTTAATGTCTCTCAAGCCTAGTTTCCTCACCTGATAAGTGATGTTGTTGAATTAGATGTTCCCTGGGGTCCCTTTGAATTCTAAACCTAATAACCATGAGGCTCTATCCATGGTGCTGAACATGTACTCTGCTGTATGCTGGGTGGAGGAGTGGTGGGGAGAAGAGGAGGGTGGAGGTTTGCTCTGAGGGACACTATGGAACATTTTGCCCTGGAAGGCAGTATGTATCCTTTAGACCACGGGGAAAATAGAAAGCATACCTCGTCATCATCCCTTTAATCAATCATCCTGAAAAAATATTCACCTTCCAAGGGGTTCTATTTCTAATAGTTTATAATGTAATTCTTGTCATTACACTCAGAAAAGCTTAGAAACCTCATAAAGCTCATACTTCCCATGTACTCACTAAGTATATCCCGCATGGCATGTGGCAAGTGGAGAATATACAAATTTATAGTTCACTACAGATTTCCCCCTAACTGAACCTAATATTCTCTACTTGAGTATTATTTATAGAGCTGTTGCCAAGTACTTAAAATCAAGAAAAAATTGGGGAAGGAAATGAAACATGAAAAAGAGCCTAGGGTGCTGTTAAAATGTAAATTATATAAGAGGAGTAATCATCATTAATCCCTCACAAATTATTTTCACAGAGTCATTGAAATCATAGATAGCGTGAATGGAGCAATGGAGAGGCACAAGACTTGGAGTCAGGAAAATTTGGATTCAAATCCTATTTCAGAAACTTACTAGCTGTATGACCCTGGTCATAACTTCTAAGTACCCTAGGTAACTCTTTAAGATTCTAAGTTGCAGAGAAGGTGATATCCTGCTTCAGTAAAGGGAGTTTTCTCTCTGGGGAGGCCCTTATACCAAGGCAATCACAGGTTCAATCCATATCCCTCTGAGCCTATAAACATCAGAGAACAATTTATTCCAACACCACCTCCCACTTAAAACAGAAATCCTGTCTAAAATATCCCAGACAAATGGTCATCTAGCCTCCATTAAGTACCTCCATGTCAGCCACTTCTTTAGACAGGGAAATTAATTATCATGCCCACAAGTCTTTTCCATTTTTAAATGTATGTGAGTATGTGTACACATTCATGTGTGTATATCTGTGCATATACAGATTATATATGTGTATATGCATCTATATGTGTATGGATGTGTTTATTTCAGCTGTGTCCTTTATAGTCTTTGTCCTAATACACTTTTGTCCTAATACATCTTTGTCCTAATACACCTCTGCATACACAGATTATATATGTGTATATGCATCTATATGTGTATGTATATGTTTATTTCAGCTGTGACCTTTATAGTCTTTGTCCTAATACACCTTGGCAAATTCAAAGGGCCTCAAGGTCTCTTTCACTTCTGGTATTCCCCTCTCAATCACTCCAATGTAACTTTTTAACCCCTTTGCATTCCTACTTTCATCAGCCCAGATTTAGCTATACTTTTTGTCTTTCTCCTTGGATTCAATGCCCTGGTTTCCCCCTGCTCCTTCCACCAAACTTAGATGAACCTCCAAATATTCTCTCCACTTTCAGACTAACAAACCCCAGCCTACCTCTCCTTCTTGAGTCCAAAGCATTCCCTCTATTAAAGCCAACATGACTACCAGGAGTCTGCTACTCTTCACTAATTTCTATGGTGGACTTAAGTCCAGTTCACTCCTTGATTCCTGATTTCTGCTCAGTGCTGGCAACTTAGCTATAGATAGCCTGGTATATAAGTTATATAAATTAATAATAATAATACATTTATGTAGTGCTTTAAGGTTTACAAAGCACTCTCCTTATGCCAGTCCTGTGAAGCAAACCACTTGCATTATAAGCATATGCTTGGCACATAGTAGGTACTTAATACCAACCACAATGTCTGATTCTTTTTTTTTTTTTTTACGATTTTTGGAGGGCAGTTGGGGTTAAGTAACTTGCCCAAGGTCACACGGCTAGGTTTTTTTGTTTTGGGTGTGCGTTAAGTGTCTGAGGCCGGATCCGAACTCAGGTCCTTCTGACTCCAGGGCCGACGCTCTACTCACTGCGCCACCCAGCCGCCCCAACAATGTCTGATTCTTAATAAGTGTTTGTTGACTATTATTTTTTAATCTCTAATTTGGCTTTTAGTTCTATAATTTATTATTTTTTTCAAGCTGCTTCCTATGAGAATGTGGGAGATATCTCTATCTATGTATATCTCTCTATCTCCATTTATCCATCCATTCATCCATCTATCTATCTTGCCTGTCTACCTGTCTATCTGCTGAATCTCAGATCTGAAAGAAACTTTAGAAGCCTCCTGGTCTAACTTATACCTATGCAGGAGTCTCTATAATCTACTCAACAAGTAGCAATCGAGTTTTTGCTTAAAGACCTCCACTGAGTGAGGACCCACTACCTCCTAAGGCAGTCTATCCTATTTTGGACAATTCTAATTCTTAGGAAGCTTTTCCTCAAATGAAATACATATGAAATGAATGCAATTGGGAGAAAATTAAACTGAGAGCAAAGAAAAATTGGTCCCCAAATCCTTTATTACCAACCTAAAGCAAATTAATTTTCTGGTGACCTAAGGTATATTATTCAAAATGGATAATTTCAAAAGAAAGCTGGGTCTTCAGTACAGAATCTGTGCATGGGCCAAAGACTGAAGTGGTGTCTAAAGAAGCCCTGCTGCAGTGCCCCATATGGAGGAATATTATAAACAAGGAAATGTACAGAGTCTTTCACTGCAGCTATCAACACCCAGCATATCCATCACGCCTGAAATAACTGCATCATTACATCTCTGCAAAGATTCAAGTGTGTTTTCATTTACCATAAGAAAAGACAGGAGAGGGAATCAGACCCATAAATAGGTATTGACTTCAACTCAATAAAATAAATGTTTACTGCATACCCCTCTATGGAGGGAGGAAGTAAAATGAAGGAACTGATTGAAATAATCTCTAAGGCTTCTTCCAACACTAAAAAATATGATGAGTCATCATACAGAAGAAAGATTAGAGTTATCCCGTTGGGCCTCAGAGGGCAGAAATAGGACCTAAAACACTAGATTTTAAGTCCAGAAGACCTTCAGATACTCAATAGCTGTGTAACCATGACCAAATCACTTCTCCAGTCTTCAGTCTCTCCATTTGCAAAAAATGAGTATTAAAATGGCACCTATTTCATAGAATTGTGAGGATCAAATGAGATTTCACACACACACACACACACACACACACACACACACACACACATTTACAAGCCCTGAAGTGTTATATCAATGCTAGCTGGCTAGCTAGTAGTAGTAGTTGTAGTTGTCCTTCGTTCTTGAAGAGGACCAAAATAACATCACTTTATTAGAGTCAAGTTACAGTGTGTTCAGCTATGGCTGATCAGACCAATATGAGCTGGTAAGGCTCTGCCACAGAATGGTCACAAATAAGCTCCACGAACATTTCTCTAAAATTCTCTAAATTTGCAAGTCTCATATTTCTTTTGAGCTACTTCAGTTTTGCTTTGCTCATAGAACCCAGCATCTGAGGGCATGCTGCAGTGGGCAGTCCTAGGCCAGTCCCTTCTATGTAATGCAACCAATTACAGAGTTCTTCAGAGAGATCTTGATAGTGTCCTTGTATCATTACTTCTGACCACCATGTGAGCGCTTGCCTTGGGTGAGTTCTCCATAAAATAGTCTTTTAGGCAAGTGTATGGAGGAGGAAAAGGAGGGGGAGGAGAAGGTGAAGGAGGAAGAAGAGGAGAGAGCAGAAGCAGCAATGGTAGTAGTAGTAGCAGCAGCAGCAGCAGCAGCAGTAGTAGTGGTGGTGGTGGTAGTATTTTAGTTCAATATAAAGACCAGCCTAATGATCAGAGCTATTGATAAACGCTCTTAGGCAGAGGCTGAGGAGCCACAAAATAAGGATGTTACAGATAATATTCAGGCTTCCTTTGGAGATTAGAGTAAATGATATCTAAAGACCCAACTCTTAGATTCTATAATTTTAAGTCTGTGATTCTATAAGTCCATAGATGATTTCAAATGAAAACTTAGCAAACTTTTTTTCAAAAGCCTATCACGGGCAGAACACTGTGCTAGGTGAGATGGTCACACATAGCTTCTGCCTTTATGAAGTATGTAACCTAACACGTTACACAGGTAACTAGAAAGTTCACAAGTACAAAAAGGAGGCACAAACTAAATAATAGTAATAATTAGCATTTACATAACATTTCAAGGTTTGCAAACCACTTTGCAAATATTATCTCATTTTATCCTTACAACAACTCTGGGAAGTAGCGGCTCTTATTATTCCCATTTTACAGATGAAAAAACTGAGGCAGAATTTAAATGATTTGCCCAAGGTCACTCAGCTAGCAAATAACTGAGGGAAGATTTTATCTCAGGTCTTCTTGATTCCAGGTTCATTGTTCTATCCACTACACCAGCTAGCTTCAACATACTATATGAGGTCATATAAGACAGTGATATCATGGAACAAGAGGCTTGGTCACAATTATTTTTTTTAAGTTAGAAGAATTATGGCTGCTGTTATCTTGCTTAGACATTTCATACTTTGATACATTAGAATGTAAGTTCCTTGAGGGCAGAGATTTTCTCAACTTTGGAATTTGTATCCCCTAGTACTTAGCTTTTTTATTCATTCATCTGTGATCTCTTCAAAGTCAGTACTCCCTCCAATGAGGTGAATTGCAACCTATCCAATCCAGCCCATGCTGTGCAACTCCTATCCATGCCCTCTCCCCAAATTCTCCTCAGAGTGTTCACCCAATATGCTGGCAGCCTTACTCTAGATCTCTTGACGTCATGCAGATACAAACGGAATATGTGGTTTGTCTCTCATTTTCCTTCAACCCCCTAACATATTTTTCAATCATTTATCTCTTTAATGACATCATACACACCATTTGTCATTCATAATTCTTTGTAATGCCATCGATTGTTGATGTCTACTACACACTTGTCTTGTGGGTGCCAAAGGCTATTAAGGCAATAACTTTTAACTTAGCTCTGAGGTCAAGGATTAGATCTGAGTGCTATCTAAAGAGCTCTTAAGCAGACCTTTTGGCCTCTTCCTTTTATCAAGTAACCAGTGGCAAGAATACATTGTATACCCCAGCTTTGGCCCAGTCCTCTCCTAGTGCCTGGCTATAGTGCAAATATAATCGTATTATTACCCCCTATTCATTCAATAAACTCTAATTGTTCCTTGTTGCCTCTTGGATCAAATTATGTCCCTTACATCCTAGCCCCAACTGACTTTTCCATCCTTATTCCTCTTTTTCCTACTTTACAATCTAACTAATATAGCCTTCCTACTGTTCCTAAAACACAGCATTTTCTGAGTATGCTAACTTCCCATTCCTGAAATGGATTCCCTTGTTGTTTAATCATTTTCAATCATGTCCAACTTTTCATGAACCCTTTTGGGGGTTTTCTTGGCAAAGACACTGAAGTGGTTTGCCATTTCTTTCTTCAGCTCATTTTACAGATGGAGAAACTGAGGCAAACAAGGCTAAGTCCAACATTCTATGTAAATCCCCTCCTTAATTTACCCCCAAAACATCTAAAATTTATCTCTTTTGCATTTTGATGGAAAAGGAATTGATTTTTCTATTTTGCAAATTAGACTCATAGGAATTAGAACTGGACAGATCCTTAAAGATAATTTAGTACAAAGGTCCCAGGCTTTATTTTTGTATCATATATTCCTTGGGAAGACTGGTGAAGCTTATGGACCCCTCTTCAGAAAAATATATTTAAAAGCACAAAATGAAATACCCAGGACTACAAAGAAAACCAGTATGTCAAAATATAGTTACCAAAGTATTTTTTAAAAGATCTCAAATCAGGCTAAAAACCTTTGATTTAGTCCAGTCCCCTCATTTTACAAAAAAGGAAAACAAGGTCCAGAGAAATTAATTCACTTGCCCAAGGTCACACAACTAGACTTCATTAAGGTCATCTGGCTTCAAATCCAGTCCTCTTCTAACACTTTCTATTACAAGATAGCTCTGTATGTATGCAGTATCTTTATACTAAGTGGAAAGTCATAGAGAAACATCCCTCTTTGTAATCACTGTTTTGCTAGGCTTTTTATCTTTGTCTCCTCAATTAGATCCTCTTGAAGTCTCAAATCAGACAAGCAACCAGTGATTTCTAGCTTGGCCCTGCCATCCGATGGCTATGTATAATTTTGCAAAAACTAATTATTCTTTTCATTTCAAGATAACTGATTAAAAAAGAAAAACTAATTAATCTGTGAAAATTAAAGTTAAAAAAGTTGCCTGATAAATCATTTATTTCTCTGGCAACAGTCTTTCCAATCATAGGTAGTTCCCACTTTGTGGACATGATTGATTGGCCTCTGGGCAAAAGTAGGAGCAATTCTGAGAGGAAGGAGAGGAAGAAGGGGAAAGGTTTATATCCAAAACAAGTTCCAATCTAGATAAAAATAAATCTTAATATTATATTTGTAGATAGAAACTAATAATTATTAGTGAGGGGATGATATTTTAGTATTGCCCTATAAAGAATAACTGACATGTTATGAGGGAAGTATCTAGGATATGACATCAGGTTAATACTAAAACGTTTCCCCTGCAGTAAGGAAAAATAAATGCCAAGGCTCCAGTAAGTCATCCACTGTGACCTTGAAAGCTTATCCAAAGGGACTGGAAAATGGGTAATAGTTCCAGTTAACAAGGTTGAATGCCCTCCACAAGGAGACTCAACAAATTTCCATAGGCAGTGTGAGCAAGGCATATCTTGAGTACCTTCCCATTACTCGATACTGCTCTTCTCTCTCCCAGATTCTCAAGGTAAGACTCTGGGACTAATCGTGGTCATTGCTCTATGCTGGTATTTCCAGTAACTCATTTGGGATCCTCTCTGGAGACCACAGCCCTTTGTATATGTGAAGTGGATCAAGGGGGTTATTACAATTGAGGATCAGAGGTTTGGAACTAGAAGGAACCTCAATCCACCTTTATGTTAAGGGTGAGGAAATAGAACTTCAAAGAATTTAAGTGACTTGTCTAAGGTCACACAGGAAATAAACATCATATGCAGCTCCTCTGACTCTAAATCTATTGCTTTTTCTACTGTCCCATGCTGCCTCTAAGTAAAAAGTTGGGAGGAAAGCAGACTTCCCCTTACCCCTTTTAGTACTAGACTAGACGATCTCTATTTTTACTTTCTATTTCTTTGATGTCATTTCTATGACTTCACAATCTCTGAGTAATATTTCTCCCATTCATCCTTTCCTCTCTATTTCCACTGCCACCACCCTAGGGGCCTTTCTTTGTATCCTTAGAACCTAACATGATGACTGGCACATAGTTATCACTAAATAAATAAAAGCTTCTTGACTAACTGTCATATCCTGGTGCAAACTCTCATTACCACTCACACCTAAATTGTTTATGATAGCTTCTTAATAAGTCTTCCTTGTAGAGCTCAGGCTAGCCACCTCTTAATTTCTCATCAGAATTCGATGAATATGCCCTCCCTCCTTCTATCTTTATTTGCCACTGCCCCACCCCCTTCAGCTTCCTTTTAGTCATTGTCTTATAGTGATGGTCATTTGGTCATCTTTCAGAACAAAGGACAGCAACCAGAAGGTAACCTTCTTGAAAGCAGAATCTTTCTTTTCTGTTTGTATTTGCATCCCAATCACTTAGCACAGTGCCCCACATAAAATTTTAATGAATGCTTGTTGACAGACTGAGTGGCAACTTTCTCAATTCTCCAATCCATCCTCTGTACCAATGACAAGATAATCTGTCTTTTAAATAGATTTGATCATATCACTCCTCTGCTAGCTTATCTTCATTCCCCTCCTGGTCCTGTTGCTGACTTTCTGAATTTCAAAACCATGGTTGATTCATCCTTGAATGTCCCTCAGCTCATAGAGCCTCCTTACCGAAGAACAGACTACTCATCCTGGTATACCCTTCGACAACATCAGCTCTCCTACCATTGGTAAGGACTTCCTGGAGCCTCCATTTTGTGGAGTGTTGGACGGACTCCATTTCCATTTTGGCTTTGTTCCTTCCTTTCTGGACTTTTTTCTTTGTACTGAGTATCTCTCACCTGCCTCCTTATGCCCCCTACCCCTCCCTGCTTTTCAGTTCCCTTTTATATATCATCTTCTTCATTAAAATGGAAGAGAGAAGGGGCTGTCTTTCTTTTTTAATTATATTTGTATCCCTACCTCTAAGCACCATGCCACAATAAGAGCTTAAAAATGCTTTTTCCCCTTGGTCCTGTGCTCAAAGTACTGTGGGGTCTTCCAGTTGAAATTAAACTTCCTTGGCTTAGCTTTCCAATCCCTCCACTGTAAGAGAATATCAAACTGTTCTGGTATTATCTTATTTTTCTGTATTTCTGGCAAATTAGACTACTTGCTTTCTGCTATATACAGCCACCATTTTCCCTCTTCTGCACCTTTGTCTAGGCTATTCACAATTCGAATGTCTTTCTCTCTATTTTTCATCTTACTCTTGCCTGTGACAAACCTAAGTTGTCCTATAAAACCCATTTCAAATGTGCCTTCCTCCTGGTTTACTGTGGTCTTCTCTGCAGAATTCACTGAGCACTTAGCACTTAACATGTTCTCCTTTAACTCTTCTATAGCAAGGATCCCATTGTTCTGAATGCTCCCTTTACTAGGGCAGTTCCTACCCCATTTGTGCTTTCTAATGCTGTGTGATTCTTCAACATATACCTCCACAGGGAATCTACCCAATGGAGGCTTTCTTCTAGTTCTTTTAGTATTTCATGGACAGCAGTACACAGAATCATAACTAGGAATTTTGACGCCAGAAGAAGCAGCCCAAATACATCATCAAATCAAACTTTTGAGACAAATTTAATTAGTTAGGTGGAAAGAGGGAAAGGTGCAGGGTAGTACAAGGGGAGGAGGGTCAGGATAAATTCACTTGGGGTGTGGTCACTAGATAAGGAAGGCCTTTGCACAGTCCATCCCCCAAGCCCAGAATGTTCTCTCTCATTTCCTTTGAAGTACAGTTTCATTTCCACCTCCTAGAGACTTTTCCTTATCTAGTTCTTAGTTCTGAGCTGTTTGTCAGGCAGGATGGTTCTGTGGAAAGAACAGAAGAACACTTACCTTGCCAGGAAACCTAAGTTTATAAGTTTAACATGTTTTCTCTCTCTCTCATTCTCTCTCTCTCTCTCTCTCTCTGTCTCTCTCTCTCTGTCTCTATCTCTCTCTCTGTCTCTCTTTGTCTCTCTGTCTCTGTCTCTCTGTCCCTCTCTCTGTCTCTCTGTCTCTCTCTCTCTTTTTCTCTCTCTCCCTCCCTTATACACACACTCACAGAGTCTTTGTATTAACTAGCTGTTAGTGCCCCATTTGTACCAAAATTACTTTTATTTACTCTGCATGTATTTTCTAGATGCTTATCTGTTCATTTTTTTTACTTCATTCCTATCCACATGCACCCCTGGTAGAATGTAGTCTCCTTGAGGGCAAGGAATTCTTTGCTTTTATCTTTGAATACCCAGGAGGGTGGGTTCCTTAATGGTCACTGGTGTATCCCTAAAATAAGACCCCTGGTAAAGCTCAGTCTTCTGTTGACATCAGGAGCCTCATTGGCACACCATGGACATGTTGGTCTTCCCTGATCCAAACTTGGGAAATTCTTTAGGTATCCCAAGATGCTTAGGAACTCATTCCAAGGTTGTAGTTTATCTTTATAGCCATGTGTGACTTTGACATATAAATTGGCCTACTTCTTTCTGGAATCAATTTACATTTTCATCTTTAAAATTCTACTACTCTGAGTTAGATAATAGGATAATAAAACCACTTATTGTTAAAATGGGGTGACCTTTAGGTGGCAGCTCTCTAAAGGGTCTAACCGTTATGAGAGAAGAGCCCAGGACATGGATATTAGAGCTTTATAACATGTTCTGTTTCATCATTTGGAAATTACCCTGGGCTCTTGAGGACAATGCCAGCAAAGTTTAAGTTCAGGCAGGCCCCACACCAAACTGTCAAAGCTTCAAAGTGCATATCAGGGAGGGACTATGTCTGCTATTCAAGTCCCAGCTTACCTGAATTCAGAGGCTCATTACCAGAAAGTTGACTTCCCAGGATTATTTAAGCAGAGAGACTTGTGAAGACCATCTGTAAGAAATGGAGAGTCATTGGGATATATATCAGATCAAGGAGTCCCCAAGTAACCATAAATAATGAAGTTATGTTTCCTACCAACGCTTTTTCTTTGGGGTAATGATTCTGCCACAGATTTGTTCTATATAGCGCATTGTGGCGCAGTTCAAAGAGCATTGACCTTCATATCAAAACACCATTTACTTCTCATTACTGGTGTAATTACAGATAGTCCCTTGATGTCTCAGCCTCAATTTCTCTATCTATAAAATAGGAATCATATTAGTACGACCTAACTCAGCATATCATTATGAGAAGAAGGCCTTAAAAAGGTTTTTTTTTTCAAGTAGAGCTTTAATAAAGCCCTATAAAAATGTGAGTTGTGATTCCTATTTGTATAGTAGGTGTACCAAGGCATTATGCAGAGTTCTCACTGGCCCTACTTACAAGTACTTTAGTCTAGCATTTATGATGTCTCCCTGTACAAAGTATAAAAGTCCTTGTTGTCTGTTAAGGAGGCCTTTGTTCCAAAGCTGATAATGCCACCATAAGAGAGTATGAAATTCTCTTGGCAGGGTGAAGAGAAGAAGGGAGAAAGCAAGGAAGAGCCTACTCTGTGGCAGGCACCATGATAAGTACTTTAAAAACGTCTTGTTTTATCTTCACAACAACCATGGGAGGGAGGTATATTTCGATGTTCATTTTACAGCTGAAGAAACTGAGGCAGAGAGAGGTTAAGTGAGGCAGCTACTGAATGTCTGAGGACAGATTTGAACTAAGGTCTTCCTGACTACAGACCCAGCATTCCATATGCTGTGCCACCTGCTTATTCATGGATTGGACTGGTCCAGTTCAAAATGCTGGACTGGTAGTCTGAGTTACAAGGCCTATATTAATCCAAAGGAGCTCTCTGTCTGTCTTTCTGTCTGTCTCTTTCTCTCTGTCTCTATCTCTGTCTCTCTCTCTCTCTCTCTCTCTCTCTCTCTCTCTCTCTCTCTCTCTCTCAATTTCTGTCGGTCTCTCTCCTCTCTCTCTCTCTCTCTCTCTCTCTCTCTCTCTCTCTTTCTCTCTCTCTCTCTCTGGTTCAGAGCCATGTGCTATACCTATATTAGATTTACTTGTTACAGTTTTTTTTAAATTATGGGATCATAAATTTAGCTGCTGGAGGGACCTCAGTGACCATGAACTTCATTCTACTGATGAGAAAATTAAGACTCAGCAGCAGCTGGGTAGTACAGTGGCTAGAGTTCTAGGCATGTCTGGAAGACCTGAATTCAAATCTAACCTCAGATACTTACTAGCTGTGTGACCCTGGGCAAGTCACTTAACCTCTGTCTGATTCAGTTTCCTCATCTGTCAAACTGGGATAATAAGAGTACCTAGCTCACAAGGTGTTTTCGAGGATAAAATGAAACAATAATTGCATAGTGCTTAGCACAATGGCTGCCATATAGTAAGCACTATATAAATGTTAACTATAATTACTATTACTACTACGATCTAGTCTAAACTCTTCATTTTACTGATGGAAAATTTAAGGCTCAAAGAGGTAGTTAGGTGGCAGAGTGGGTAGAGCCCTGGTCCTCGAGTCAGAAAGACCTGAATGCAAATCTAACATCCAATACAGTGTGATCCTTGCTAAGTCACTTAACCTCTGTCTGCCTCAGCTTCCTCATCTGTAAAATGGGGTTTATAACAGCACCCACCTCCTAGAATTGTTGTAAGGATCAAATGAGATATTTGTAAAGCCTTTTGCAAACTCTAAAGTACTATACAAATGCTTACCCTTGTTATTGCTGCTCTTATCATTGCCCAAGGCCACACAGCTGGTAACAGGCAGAGCCAGGATCAACCCAGATCCTCTGGGTGTCAGGAGCTTCCTCCCTCCATTCTGTCATTTGACTTGAATGGAACAGATTTGGCAGCTTTCAGAATAAGTCTACAGCCTCAGTCATCAGCTCGTCTTCAGCTTGGCCTGGCCAGGAGCAGCAGAAACATCCTAAGTAGGTTACCCTGAATGTGTGCTTCTAATAAGAGGGCTTCCTCTCCCCCTCTAGGCTGATATTTGGACTAGCAGATTGCCTAATGACAGCACTGAGGAATGGTTCTGAGACCCACTCTGGACACCTGATGCCCAGCCCTGGCAATTCCATTTTCCTTGGAGGTATATTTCAATTGGCATCTGGAGAAACAGCAATCATATATTGAGAGCTGAAGAGGAACATGGAGTCAGAGAAGATTAAAGTCAAAGAATGTTAGGAGTAGAAGGTACTTCACACAGTTGAGTGGTGCAGTAGGTAGAGCCTGGAGCCTGGAGTCAGAAGGACCTGAGTTCAAATGCAGTCTTAGATGCTTACTAATCACTTCACCCTATTTGCCTCAATTTCCTCACCTGTACAATGAGTTGGAGAAGGAAATGGCAAAACACTCCAGTATCTGCCAAGAAAACCCCGAATGGGGCCATGAACAGTCTGAAATAAACAAACATGTCTAAAGGTTCTGAGTCTTGTTTTTGTCAGGGGAGCTCCTGGGGAGTCTACTGAAGACTATGGACCTCTTCTCAGAATAATGTTTTCAAATGCATAAAATAAATTCCATTGGATAACAAAGAAAAGCAATTACATTGAAATACAATTATCAATTTTTTTAATTCATTGATCCCTAGGTTAAGAATATCTTATTATACAATTTAAGGAAACTGAGGCCAGCAGAGGTGAAGTAACTCATTCTAGGTCAAACAGCTAATTAGTGCCTTATCCTGGATTGTCAGCCAATCAACAGGCATTTATTAAGTGACTATTGTGTACCAAGCACTTATTTGACTCTGAAGATAAAAACTCAGTATAAAGCAGCCCCTGCCCTTGGGGAAACCTTGAGTCTAGCTGGAGAAAACCACATCATATATATATATCACTATGTGCTAAACAGACACAAGGTAATTTGGTGTTTGGGGAGGGGGATGGCCATAAGCACCAGCACCTGGTTGGCTAAGGAGAGGTTTCAAGCAGAAGATGACGCTCAAGCTAAGCCTGGAAGGAAAACGGAGTTTACATATAGTGAAGAGAAAAGAGAGGACATTCCAATAGGAGAGAAAGCCAGTGCTCTCTCCAAAGAGACAAACAGTCTCCTAATGGCCAAATCTGATGGCCTTTTCTCAGTCTTCATCCTTCTTGACTTCTCTGTAGCCTTTGATACTATCAATTACCTCTCCTCCTAGATCAGGGGCTCTTTTTTTTTTTTTTTTTTGCTTTTTGGAGGGGGGAAGGCAGGGCAGTTGGGGTTAAGTGACTTGCCCAAGGTCACACAGCTAGTTTTTTTTTTTTTTTTAGTGTCTGAGGCTGGATTTGAACTCAGGTCCTCCTGATTCCAGGGCCAGTGCTCTATTCACTGCACCACCTAGCTGCTCCCTAGATCAGGGGTTCTTATCTTTTTTTTTTTTTTTTTTTGGTATCATGGACCTGTCCTGGTAAAGCCAAAGGACTCCATCTCCGAATAATCCTATAAATGCATAAAATACATAGGGTTACAAAAGCAACCCAATTATATTGAAATATGCCAATCAAAATATTGTTTTAAAAAACCAAGATTACAGACTCCAGGTTAAGATCCTCGCCCTAGAACCTCTCTTTTCTCTAGGTTTTCATGTTTCCTTCTGGTTCTCCTCCTACTGCCTGTCTGATCACTCCTCAGTCTCTTTTACTGAATCTTCATCCAGGTCATGCCCTCTTACTATGGATGTCCCTTAATGGTCTGCCCTAGGCCCTCTTCTTTTCTCCCTCAATATTATTTCACTTGGTATCTCATCAGCTCCAATGGATTCAAATATGATCTCGATGCAAATGACTCTCAGATCCATTTATTCAGTCCTAATCTCTTTCATGACCTCTAGTTTCATATCCCCAATGCTTATTGGACACTTCTAGTAGACATCTTAAACTTGACAAGTCCAAAACATCATCCATTATCTTTCCACCCATACCATCCCCTCTTCCTCGATTCCTTATTACTTGTTGAGGGCACCACAATCCTCCCAGCCATTCAGGCTCTCAGTCATCTTCAGCTCCTCATTCTTTCCCACCCTTCTATATCCAATCTCTTGCTGTGTTCTGTCACTCCTAACTTGTACCATCCTTTGTGAAGCCCCCTTCTGTTATGACACTATCCTGGTACAGGACCTTATCACCTCATACCTGGACTATTACAAGAGCCTTCTGCTCATTCTCCCTGCCCCAAATCTCTCCCCCCTACAATCCATCTTTAGTTATCAAAGTACTCTGACCATGTCACCTCCCTACTACATAAACTCAGCACTCCCTGTTTCTCCAGGATCAAACATAAAATCTTCTATTGGCATTCAAAGTCCTCCATAACCAGGTCTTTTCCTGTTTTCCCAGGAACTTCTTACCTTACTTACCCTGCCCCCATATTCTCTGTAATCTAGTTACAACAGCCTCCTTGAGCAAAATATTCCATCTGTACCTTTCCCCCTGACTGTCCTTCATGCCAGGAATGTTCTCCCTCATTTCTGCTTACTAGACTTCTCTCACTTCCTTCAAGTCTCAGCTAAAATTCTACCTTCAGGGGCAGCTAGGTGGTGCAGTGAATAGAGCATTGGCCCTGGAGTCAGGAGGACCTGAATTCAAATGCAGCCTCAGACACTTAACACTAACTAGCCGTGTAACCATGGGCAAGTCACTTAACCCCAATTGCCTTGCCTTCCCCCCTCCAAAAAAAAATAAATCTCACCTACTGCAAGAAGTCTTTTCTGATCCTTCTTAATGCCAGTGTTTTCCTCTGTTGGTAGTCATTGATTTATTATCCTACCTATATCTTGCATGTACATAGATATAGATAGCTCTTTGTACATCGTCTTCCCCACTAGAGCTCCTTGAAGGCAGGGACTGTTTTTGTCTTTCCTTATCTCATCAGCACTTAGTTCCTGCCACATAGTGAGCAATTGATAAATTTTTGTTGATTTAACTTGAAGATCAGAAGAAATTCCAGAGAAGCAGATTTTAGCTCATTGTAAGGAGCAATTTTCTAATAATTAAATCTCTCTAAAAGTGGATTGTGTTCCCTCTCCCTAGAGGTCTTCAAGAAAAGTCTGATTTAAGCTGAGTCAAACAGAACCTTGATGCTATAGACTGATGGCTGCTGCTCCCATGTAGATTAGACTAAGGGATTCTTGACTGAGGTTTCTTCCATTAGTGCAAAGACAAGAATGAATACTGTGGGCCACAATCATCAGGCAAGACATTATACAGAAGGTGGGACATTAGCCAGACCTTGAAGGTAGAAGTTCTTTTTGGATACTTCAAGGATCTGTGATTTCATCTGCATGGACACTGTCTCCACTCACAGATATCAAGACCCATCTATAATGTACTGGCTTGGCTTCAAGAGTTGCAGGCACCTAAAAAATTTAGCATACTGTAGCCTCTCGATACATAGTGAGCCTATCATGCAGCCCTTATTCAAGGGCTTTTCAGTGTGACAGGAGCCATCATAGCCTGTATACTGCTGATCTAGGCACTGTTCATATAAAGTCACCTTCACACCAGGATGTAACATCCCAGTAGGATTTTAGTGGAGGTGCCATGAAACTATCAGTCAACAAGCACTTAAGAGAAAATTGAAAAGAACTCTGAAGAGGGTGTGCAAGAGGATTTAAATATTAGTCAATAAAATAGTTGGAATTTATATAGTTTTGAGATATACAAAGTAATCCTCCTTGTTTTTGCATTAGCGATGCTCCATGCCTGCAATCCACTTTTCCTCATCCCCACCTGTTAGAATCCTTAATTTCCTACAAAGTCAGCTCTAAAGCTATCATCTATGAGAGGCTTTTCTTAATTCTTAATGTGCCCTTTCCTGCTTCCCATTACCTTGCATTTATTTTGTGTTTTTATATATGCTGTTGTTTTTCAGTCATTTTCAGTTGTATCTGACTCTTCTTGACTCCTTTTAAGGTTTTCTTGGCATAGATACTAAAAATGGTTGCCATTTCCTTCTCCAGCTCATTTTCCAGAAGAGGAAACTGAGGCAAATTGGGTGAAGTGACTTGCCCAGGATCACACATCCAGTAAGTGTCTGAGGCTGGATTTGAACTCAGGAAGATGTTTTCCTGACTCCAGACCCAGCATTCTATCCACTGTCCCACTAGCTATTGTGTGTGTGTATGTGTGTGTCTGTGTGTGTGTATCTGTGTGTGTGTCTGTGTATTATCTCTAACAATAGAATCTAAGTTCCCTGAGGCCAGGAATGATTTCATCTTTATCCTTGGATCCTCAGGACCTGGCATAATGCCTAGCACATAACAGGAGTTTAATAAATGTTAGTTGATTGATCCAGGATTTCACTTGACCCTCACAACACCTCTCTAAGGTAGAAATTATAAGTATTATTGTTCCCATTTCACAGATGGGGAGATCAATGCTCAGAAAGATGAAGTATCTTTCTCAATGTTACCCCAACACTAATGATTTGAAGCTAAGTCTTCTAATTCTAAATCAGTTTTTCTTTCCACTATACCACACTCCCTCACCAAAACATTAGGTAGTGATACTCTACAAATATATTCATTAATGTATCTGCCTACTATTAATATATGTAGAGTAGGGTTATTAGTATCATCAATACTACCCCAAGTGTCATTCTCACACCCCAGTCCCATAGGTAATTTGTTGTTCAGTCATTTCAGTCATGTCTGACTCTGTGACCCCATTTGGGGTTTTCTTGGCAAAGATCCTGGAGAGGTTTGCCATTTCCTTCTCCAACTCATTTTACAGGTGAGGAAACTGAGGCAAACAAGGTTAAGTGACTTGCCCAAAGTTACATTAGCAAGTATTAGTCAATAAGTATCTGAGGGAACATATTAACTCAGAGTTTTCTTGATTCCAGGCTCAGCCCTCTATCCACCATGCCACCTACATGCCCCCTCATAGGGAAATAAATAGCCAACAGTGTTTCCTTCTCAGCTGACTTAGCCCCATTAAAGTTTCTTGAAAGATCCAAACTCCCTTCTCGCTAGCTGCCAGTCTCCAAAAATTTATCAAACTTGGAACTAATTGTCTGCAAAGGTTCTGAAATCCTTTAGTTAAAGGTGATGAAGCAATTTCCATAGATTTTTTTTTGTTTTGCTTATCAACTCTGAAGGAAGGAAAGTGGAAGACAAAGAAATACCCATAAGTATCCTGACCCAAAAACAGAAGGGAACCAGGAAGGCTCCTGCTGCAGAATAGTGACCAGCAGCCAGAAGCACCAGGCTTTGCCCAGTTTGGGTGTGAGGTTGCCTATTGTGACTTTATTGCAGCACTGCTGAGCCAAGGCAGGGTGAGTGGCCAAGAAAATGGACTCAAATGAGGGATGCATTACTCCACAGAGATGAGGCTCTGCTGATCCAAATAGATTGCAGGAACTATTACCTAGACAACTGTGACAAAGGACGAGATTCATGGAATTGTAGTTTTAGTTTCTTGTTCTTTCTCTAACATGTGTGGGTGTCCTTGCACCAGGGACCTGCTCTTTCCTCTTCTGTAGGATGTGAATAAGAATGCCCATCTTGGCACTTAGAGAGTTGCTGTGAAAATAATTGATGTGAAAACTTTGGAGGAAGTGAAAGATTCTTGACAAATATAAGTCAATCAAACACCAAGCATTTAATTAAGTTCCTACAATGTCCCTAGGTTGGAGAAGGAAATGATAAATGACTACAGTATTTTTCCAAAAAAAAAACCCAAATGGCATCACAAAGAGTTGGATATAACTGAAACGACTGAATGACAAAAACACATCCCTGGCACAGTAATAGGTGCTAGAAAAACAAAGACAAAAAAAAGAAATAGGCCCTGCCCTCAAGGGGCTTACATTCTATGATGGGAAACAACATATACCCACATAATATACATATATACATACAAAAATACTTGTGTGTATATATAAGTGTATACATATACACATACACATACATATACATACACACACACACACACACACACACACACACATATATATATAGTAACTAAAGTTTCTTAAGGACAGAAACTGTGCCTATCTTTCCTCCTATCCTAGAATTGGAAGGGATATCAGAGGCCATTTATTCCAACCCATACCTTAAAAGCAAGGGTGGGGAATCTGCTCAAAAGTATCACAACTACAACGTACCCAACACTTGAGCATTCAGGCTCTGTGACTGAGGCACCAAAGCCCATCCTGTACCTGATCAGAAACCCCTTTCTACCAGATTTCCCCACAGTGTGGTCATCAGCCTTGGAACTGAGGATCTCCAGTGAACAAAAACCTGCCATGTCCTAACACACTCCATTCCCCCTTTTAGCTCTGATTTTTAGAGCTGAAAACTGTATGCCTCTAACTACCTCCTATGGCTTCTTTCTCTGCCCTCCAGAGCCAAGAAGTGCATGTCTATTACCAGGCCTGCCATTCAAATTCCTGAAGACAAGTACATGCCTTAAGTCTTCTCTCCAGATCCTTACAAAGTCTCATATGGCATGATCTGAAGGCCCTTCGCCATTCTGATCATCTCCTCTGGACACTTTTCAGCTTACCAATGTCCTTCCTAAACTGGAGCAGCAAGAAATAAACACAATACTTTGATATGCTCTGATGAGGTCATTGTACAGAAAGTATATCTCTGATCCTGGATACTTAATAGAGATGAAAATCACATTAGCCTTTTTTGGCCACCATTATCATACAGTTATTAGCAATAATAGCTTTGCTTTTTTTTTTTGAATGCTTTAAGGTTTGCAAAGTACTTTACATACATTATCTTAAAATCTCCTTGAGATGAATGTGTTCTTACTGTCCCTGTTTTACAGGTAAGGAAGCTAAGTCTCAGAGAGATGAGGTTACTTGCCCATGGCCACATAGCTAGTAGGTGATGGAGGCTGAATCTGAACCAATGTCTTCCTCACTCCCAAATCCAGTACTCTCTCCATTGTATTATGTAGCCAGATGAATTACATCAAGATTACAGTCTTTATTAAAACTTAAAACACCCTTTTCAGATAGGGTGCTGCCTAGCCAAGTCATCCACAATCTTGTACTTGATTTTTTGAATCTGAGGCTAGGCTTTTACAATTGACTGTATTTTTTCATCTGCTATGATTCAGCTCATGTTCCAGTCTGTTACCACCTTTTTGGATCCTGATTCTGTCGTCCATAAAGTTAACTGTGCCTTCCAGATTTGTCTTGTAAACACATTTTAGTATACCATTTATGCCTTAATTGTAGTCACTGATGAGAATATGAAGTGGCACAAATCCAAGCGCAGAGGTCTGGGACACCAGTAGTGCCCTTCCACATTAACCTTAACAACAGGTCTTGGTGTCTAATGAAGAAACCAGTAATGAATGGTGTCTGCCTGTTCTATCACCTATCTACCACTCTCTCCTCAGCCAGAACGATAGCATAAGACTTTGTTGAGTGCTTTGCCAAAATCTAGGTAAGGGTGAGTGTGTGTGTGTGTGTGTGTGTGTGTGTGTGTATGTGCATGTGTGTGTATAGTGCATATGTAAGTGTATAATGTGTGCAATCTACAATTCATATATATAATACACATATAATAAATGTAACATATAATATATAAATAATCATAAAATAATATAATAATACACATATAAACATATATAGAGAGAAATATATAATAAAACAAGGGAATTACATATAATTATTTACTAAATCATGGAGTAAAATAATATATTACACTAATAATATGTTCATATTATTAATATGATAGTTTGGTATTATAACACAATTATATAATATTGTACTGTGATATATATGATTTCATATCCCCTGTTTAGCAAGGCTGTCAAAAAAGAAAATAAGATTAGTCTGGCACTATTTGTTCTTGATAAAGCCAGCCTAACTCTCTATGATCCATGCTCCCTTTTTAATCAATCAACAAACATTTACTCAAAACCTATTTGAAATTCAAGAACCATCCCCTTAATAATATGTACTACAATTTTTCTTAGAATCAGAATCAAACTTGCTAGCCTAAAGTTTGCTTATTCTACTTTTTTTTTGAAAACTGAGACAAAATTTGCCTTTTTTCTAGGCCTGGGGTTCCTTTCTTGCTCTCTAAAAGAACCCTTCAATCTTCATTTATAATACCTTGGCACAAACATTTACAAGAAGGTGGTACCATCTGAACCAAGTGACAAACTCATTAAGTTCTCTGTCTCTGTGTCTGTGTCTCTATGTATGCCAGTCTGTTTGTCTGTCTGTTTCTCTCTCTCTCTCCCTCCTTATCTTTGGTTTCAGTACCCTAACAGCCACATTTGTTCTATCATCTTTATTATATTATTTTATTTTTTAATACATAACATTTATTACTTCATTATATCATCTTTCTCTTCCAGGTGACTCCACTTTCCATGAGCTTGGTTTGGCCTCCAGGGAACATACCTCTGACCCAGCTACTCAGTGGTACTGACGGGGTACAGCCTCTGGGAAACCCCTTGAACTCTAATTGAATCTTCCCACTTGATTTTCTGAGGCCATAAATCTTTCATTATAGCTGGGCCCAAATCTGTTACTCTTAACCTAGCCTAACCCTCCACTGTCCAGCTATTTCCCACCCTTGATCCTATCAAAACATCTGTACCCTTAAACTATAGCCCTCCATTGTCATCTCCAGGTAGCCTTCAGCTATTTCCCACCTTTAATCCCATTCCTAGAGTCTGGACCTCAGTCCCCTGTCAAGAATTTCCTTAGACTCCTCCTCAAGTCCTTCCCCAACCCCTCCTCTAGACCACCTCTAGATCCCATCCACAATCTTTCTGTGTATAAAATTCATCTTGTCTCCATGAAGGGCTTGAGAGTAATCTAGTGCAGAATCAGTCTATGTCCAATGCAAACATCACAAATACTTAGGTTCCTACCCATTACAGCAAATCTTTAAAAAACTTTGTTATACTTTGACTGAGAGAAGGCTTGAGTGGAATTCATTCAGTAGATCCGGCATGTTGGTATTTTGGGGTCTCAAGCACCCTTAAAACCCCAAATCTCAACAGCATCATCCTTCCCCACCCACCCTTTCAGCTTCCCTTTGTGTGTTGTCTTCCCCCATTAGAGGACAGGGACTGTCTTTCTTTTTTTTTTTTTATGTGGACTCCAGTATTTAGTACAATGCCTGGCACACAGTAGGCTATTAATAAATGTTCATAAATTGAATTTGAAAGCAAAATAAGATTTGAGTGGTTTATGCTAGCCTCTTCTCTTTTCCTTTCCCTCTGTGGCTAACTGGACTTCAATGACTCTGGAGGAAAAAGTGAGGCTGATAATTTGTGAAACTGCCTCATTTAAGTCCAATTCATGCACAAGTCAAGACATCACTCATTCAACAATAACAACAATCTTCCTATAGAATTGTCCATGGCATCCTTCCTATGTCTTCAGTAAACTCTGAAACTTTGAAGAACTGTGCCCGTGTTTTCTCTCCTCCATCACAAATTATAAGATGATATAGATGATATATCACATATATATATGAGTCACTAGACTCCCCCCTCCCCCACCACCCACTTCCTGCCAAATTTCCATTATTTCTACCCTGCAACATAAACACAGACAAGCAGGGAAGGCCATTCATGAACACCAGCACCCTGTAGTAACAGTGAACATTTACATAATGCTTTCAGTTTGTGCATTCTTTAAATAGTTTCTCTTTCTTGACCTGTGAAAGAGGTACTGTTATTATCTCAATTTTACAGATGAGGAACTAATGGGGATGATAGACCCCTGAAAAGAAAAGATCATGTCACTGGAATTTGGACCCCAAAGCCTCTGAACCCAGGGAACTTGGCCTATCCCAGTCAATTATCCTTTCAACTGTCCTTTCATTGTCACCTTCACCCAGCCCAGCCCTTCATCCTCTGTTACCTCCAACCCAGTCCCAGAATTTTCCCACACTTTTCAGCAAACCAGATCACTAGTCCCTCCACCCAAGGTATCTGGCCCACTCCAGTCCACCTAGATTACTTAATTAGCTTATTTCCCACTCCTTAATCCCATCCAGACCCCCATTCTTAGTTACCTTCAGATCACTCCAGGAGACTTGCCACTCCTAAATCCCATCCAAATCATTTCACAAACTTTTTCCCTATAAAAATGTCAATCTTGTCCTATCAAATGCGCAGATTTACTAAGCATCTGGTCCACTTGTACTGGTTTCACAAATAAACTTGCTACTTTGGCTGGAAGACCTGAGTGGTCAGATTCTTTCAAGGCAGACCCACATCCTGTGGCCTTGCATGCCAGGGTTCCCAGCACCACTAGACCTCAACAGAACCTGAGACTATGGGAGACCGAGTGACCTGTCCAGTCCCACATTAGGCCATACTCTACTTCCACTATTCATCTAAAAACAATTCATACCTGGCTCTTTTTTCCCCTTCATTCAAGGACCTTCATTATAGTGGGCCAACCTAGAAGACAAGTCCAAAAACCCAATGTCTTCTTGCTTTTCTGATGCCTACAGGCATTCCTGGAGTAGGTCCCACAGCTCAATTGCCCTGTTTTCCTGTTGTGATTACAATATCTTCTCTGATCATTCCAATAGCTCCTTATGACTTTCCTATATGGGCAATTAAGTGGAACAGTGAAAAGAGTGCTGAGCCTGAAATCAGGAAGACTCATCTTTGTGAGTTCTAATCTGGCTCTAGATTTACTAGCTGTGAGACCCTGGGCAAGTCTCTTAACCCTGTCTGCCTCAGTTTCTGCATCTTGAGAAGGAAATAGCAAACCACTCCAGTATCTTTGCCAAGAAAATCCCAAATGTGATCATGAAGAGTTGGGCACAACTGAAACAACTAGACAACCACAACAACTCTTCTATACTCCCGTAGTGTTCCTTGGGGAAAATCAAGATTTGGTAGATTAGTGGAAATATTACTGATTGAGAAAGAGAAGTAGAGGATAAATACATACAAGAAGACTACCTGTGCCCTTAGGTAAGATAAATCAGAAAGGCAAAAAATAAACTGACCTATTCATTCCCCCTCACCGCTTTTTGCTATCGATACACAGGATCAACTTGAGTCCAGTCTCCATTAGTAACAGGTTCTGAGGAGGGCCATGGGCACTCTGAACCTCTGATTCACATTCAAGGCTATTTGAATACCTGAACAGGTATCTGAACACCTTTAGAGGAACTACCCCCAATCAAAGTACTTTTGGTAGACAACAATAGCAATAATAAGAGTTGTTATCATTATTACTTTTTTTTTTTTAGACTGGCCTCCTTATTTCACCCTGGTTGAAAGCCCAATGGCCACTCAATCAGTTTATACCTCCTTAGGCAACCTAGTGGCCTCCCTTCTCCTGGGGTATCCACATGGGGGACTTAATGCAAATACTCAATCCACATAGGCCTACTTCAGCCCGAACTTCTCAGTTCAAGTGATCCACCAGCCTCATTCTCCTCAATAGCAGGGATTTTGTACCACCACACCTGACTATAATGTGCTTTAAGATATGCAAAGTATTTTGTTTGTTATCTAATTGGATCTTCACAAAGTATTATTATCACCATTTTTAGATGAGAAAATGTATTTTAAAATAAGTCTTATGAACTCATCCATGGTCACCCAGCTGATAAATATAAGCAACAAGATTCAAACCCAGGGTTGTCTTGACTTCAAGGTACCATTCCTTCCATTCTACACTGCCTCTTCACTGTCTGTACCACTAATCTTTTGGTTTGAAAAAAATTGTATGAGTGTGAGTGTGAGTGTGTGTTCGTACATCTCATCTCCTAAACTAGACTCAAAGCAGGGCAAGGGCCAAGGCTTTTTACACATTTGCCCCCAAGGCACCAAGTGAAACGCCTTGAATCAATCAATAAGCATTTATTAAATTTCTACTACATGCCAAGTACTGTACTAAGCACTGAAGATCTAAAAAAAGGCAAAAGACAGTCCCTGCCCTCAAGGAGTTCACAGTCAAAAGAGGGGAACAGGGGCGGCTAGGTGGCGCAGTGAGTAGAGCATCAGCCCTGGAGTCAGAAGGACCTGAGTTCGGATCCAGCCTCAGACACTTAACGCACACCCAGACGAAAAAACCTAGCCGTGTGACCTTGGGAAAGTTACTTAACCCCAATTGCCCTCCAAAAATGGCAAAAAAAAAAAAAAGAGGGGAACAACAAACAAATTTTTAGAATAAGTAACTAATAAGTATAAGTTGGGAAAGAAAACTCTTAAGTTTAAATTGTGTCAAAGCATCCTGCACCCAAATATTGTTTGGGTGGAGAAAGCCTGAGGGGAGGCCAAGGAGGGAGTTAATGGGGGTCACACTGTTCATATTTACAAGGAATGATCCCTCCATAAAAAACTAGAATGGGAGAACAGAGTCAGAGTATGCACATCAGCTGGTTCCAAAGAGAGAATATCTGAGAATATCTCAATAAACACTTGCATCTGTAAGATGAATCTGAAAAAAAAAAATGTATTCTTTCAATGGCACATAATTAAAGAAAAAAAAAGAAAAGCTGTTTCTAAGCCTCTTTGCCTTCTTTCTGGGACCTGCTGATTACAAAGGCTGCCCTAGATTCAAAGCAAGATTGCACAATGCTAGTAAAAATAAGGTCACATGAAACAGCAGTTATATGCAATGATTAGTTCAGGAAAGAGTCTAACATGGTGAATTTCAAGTGCACTGAAATGCAAAGTAGAAAGGGGGGTGTGGTGGGAGAGAAATTAATTTTCCATAAAATTAATCTAGTTCTGCTCAGACTCTTCCCTCATTCTGCCCAGCTTGAGACAAAACAGTCTTGTGCTGTCTGCTGCTGGGACTTAGTGAAGTGAGGAAATACAGCATCGATTGTTATTGTCCCTTCCTACTAATTCCTCTCTGGACAATGAGATGATAATGTGATATGCTGCAGTGCCTTGCAGTCCCTCAGTAGGAGGGACTCACAGAGACAGGTTATGAGGCTAGGAGGAGGGAGGAGGGAGGAGGGAGGAAAACTCTCCACTGAAGTGTTTCAGAGGCTTGCTATACCAAGAGTTAGTAATACTAGAACTTCTCTGTCCTCAAGGTTTGTGGTTCTAGGACTGCCTTGTATAATAGGGGCTTGCTAGTACTGACAGTCTACACTTCAGAATACTACAAAATAAAGGTAAAAATCCTAGGTGAACCTCTACAAAAATGTCAAAATGTCTCTCCACCCTGGGGCTCCTCAGCTACTGCTCTGATTCAGTGTGGGAAAAGAGAAAGATATATATATATATATATAGATATATATATATAGATATATATATATATATATATATATATATATTCCTTTTTTAAAGCAATTGGGGTTAAGTAACTTGCTCAAGGTTACACAGCTAGTCATTATTTATGTGTGGGTGCTCATTTTCTGACGCTGGATTCGATCCCGGGTCATCCCAACTCTGAGGCCGGCGCTCTTACTCACTGCACCACCTAGCCACCCCTGAGAAATATATTTTTGGTGTAAGCCCCCATTGAGTGTGGACTCTGTTCAAAATCCAAGCAAAGCACCAAAAATCAAATGTGCCATAGTATTTAATTATATAAAATAAAAAATGCATAGCATAAACAAATAGGCAATAACATACAAAAACCTTATTCTTTAACTTTCATAAATGAATTGGAATACAATTATGCCCCAGAGGTTCCTAGGTCAATGGAGAAAGGGGAATAGAACTCTTATGAGAAGGAAAGAGAAACTCATACTCTAAAGACACTCAAAAGAGGTTGGTTTGAGTTGATGCTGGCATAGCTCTCCAGGTAGCTCCCTGCCTCATAATCCATAACTTTAGGGGAGAATGAAGAGAAAGCAGCCTTGAATTGCTACTGGAGCAGCTTTTTAGACAGTGGCTCAACTATCACTGAATGAGGCTATACCACCATTGAGTCACTGCTAGCTCTACCCTCATTCTAACCTCTCAGTCCCAAAGACTGCACCTCAGGTTTCTTTACTGACATCCAGAGAAACTTTATTCTACTTATTTAAAAATAGTTTTATTGATATCTTTTATTTTTTACATTCATCATTAATGGATATACTCATCATTCCAATAATTGAATCGTCACTTATAACAAGAAAGAAAAATAGTTAAGCAAAAAAAAAATGCCAAACTAGGGCCCACATCTGACAATAAATCTAGCATCATGTCTTCATACTTTCCCACTTCTCTGGTGAGAGGAGGGAACCTATTCTTCATGCTCAATCGGTTCCTTGGCACAACCATGAATGCTAAATATCTTCCTGATTGTCTTCCTTTATTTTTATAAAAAGTGTTTTGTAGTTTGATTTTGGGTTAGACAAGCTGATACCACTGATGGTTCGTCTAACTCAGAAATTCTGTGATTCTTTACTAGCCATGATTATACAGGTTCAGAATATGTCTTGCTGGGTTAACTTGAAGATATTTTAACTGTTTAAGGCTATTTTAGATGAAAATTATCTTTTCAATTTCTCCTGGGTTTTGTTAGGATTACATAAAAATGCTGATGATTTTTACATATTTTTCTTATATCTGCTATTAGGTATCAGCTAGGAAGTACTGCAGATAAAGCAGCTGACCCTGAGCCTGTAATCAAGAAAACCTGAATTCAAATTTTATTGTAGACACTTACTAGTTGTGTAACCTTGGGCAAGTCACATAAACTCTGTTTGCCTCAGTTTCCTTATCTGTAAAATGGGGATAATTACAGCACCTGCCTTCTGGGGTAGTTGTGAAGATCAAATTATATAATAATTGTAAAGTACTTTGTGACATGTGACATAATTGTAAAATGCTTAATACAATGCCTGGACCATAGTAAGTGCCATATAAAATGTTAGCTATTACTTTAATTATTTTAATTTGTTTCTTTGCCAACTCTCTAGGGTTTTACAGCATACATCATGTCATCTGCAAATAGGTATAATTCTGTCTGCTTTTTTCTAATATTTATATATTTTCTTTTACTTTCTTAAATCATTGCTGTAGCTGCCTCCTCTAGAAGTATTTCAAATAATCCTGGAGTAAGAGAACATCCTTGCTTTGCCTCTTTTTGTACTTGGAAAGTTTCTAGTTTTTCTCCATTGCAAATAATGAAAGCTTTTGGTTTTACATATAGACTCTGGAATTTATTTCAAAAAAAAGAGAGAGAGAGGGACTTCCCGTTTTTAGCTTTTAAGGAATTTTAACATAAAAAGCACTGCATCTCATCTAGGAGTGTTTCTGTATCTATTGGTAGACTTTCTATTGATATGGTGTGGGGGGAGGGGAAGGGAGAAAATGGTTTCTGTGTAAATGAATAATGAAGATAATGCTTTTCCTGATGTTGAACCAAGTTTTTATCCCTGTGATTGAGAGGGGGATGCAATTTGGTCATAGCGAATTATTTTCTGGACATATTTCTATTGTCTCCTTCCCAGGATATTATCGAAAATTTGTACATGATCATTCAGTAGTGAATTGGTTTATATCACAGTTCTCTTGCTCTGTTTTGTTCCTCCCTTGTTTGGGTATCAAGACTATACTTGTTTCATAAAAAGAATTTAGTAGAGTGTCCATATCTATTTTCAAGAAAAATTTTTATAGCATAAGTATTAATTGCTCTTTACACTTTTGCTAGAATTAGTTTCTTTTTAATACTTCTTCAGATAAGTGTTCTTTTAGCATTAGGTCACATGTTTGGGAGCTGTTCATCAAGTTCTTTGGTCTATCTTTTTCATCTGCTTCATAGTTTCATCCAGCAAAAGGTCCCACAGCAGCTGCTATAGGCACTTTCTCATTTCTCATTTCTGTAGTCTTTATTCTCCTCTGGGATAGGATGAATAACTTTCTTTTATCTCTTCCTTTTCTTAGGAGCAAATGAGGTGCTGCTCCATAAAATCCATACCTTACACTATGCTTTTTAGAAGCTAGGGATAAACATTCACACAGAAACATATATATAACCTGAAGAGGCTACCCATAAAGAGGGTTAAGGTTGCTCTGGAGACCCCAAAATACCAACAAGCCAGGTCCTTCAGAATGAATTCGACTCAAGTCTTCTCTCAGCCAAAGAAAAGTAAAGTTTATTAAAAGTTCATTTGTATTGGACACAGAGTAAGCTTGTGCTAGGTCCTTCTATGTCACTCTCACGCACATGGAGGGAAGATGGGTTCTTATATACAGAAAGGTTGGGGGAGGAATCTAGGTGGTCTAAAGGAGGAGTTTGGGGAGGGTCTTCAGGAGAAGTCAGATGAGGTCAATGAGTGATTAAGGGTGGGAAGTTGCTGGAGGCTGCCTGGAGACTACAGACAATGGTGGGGGTAGGCCAGTTCAAGGGTGGATTGATATTTTGATAGGCTCAAGGATGGGAAGTCTCTTAACTGAGGTTTGGGCCCAGACACAATGTAGGGCTTATGGCCTCACGCAAATGCCTCATACGATTTAATCAGAGTTCAAGGGAGGTTCCCAGAGCCTATACCTCAAAGATTCAAGGAGAGCTCAAGGGGATTCCCAGAGCCTACACCTCCTCATACCCTCTTCATTAGTCCTTCCACATTCCCTTCAAGTCCTGAATTGCAAATTGTCTTGAAACTTTGATAATCCTCGGTTGAGTACCAAAGAACTTGGGATGGGAAGAGATATAAGCTATGAGCTCTCTGCTGTCCATCCTGTTACCACAGCACATCCCATGTCACTCTTGTACAAATAACTAAATCCTAGTAGATGAAATCTAACACAAACCCATAACTTTATGCTGAATCTGCAGAGAAGGTGTGATCCCCTGGAAAGCACAAAACCTGGGTGTCATAAAAGCCTATCATTTAGAGGTGGAAGGGAATTTAAGGATCATCAAGTCTAACCTTCTCATCCTATAGAAGAACGGGATGGGGGAGGGAGTGAAGTAAGTTGCTTAAGGTCACATGGATAGTAACCAGAAGAGAAGAGATTAATATTCAAGTCCTGTAACATCAAATCCAGAGTTCTTTCTACATCACTACTCTGATAATTAAACCCTTTGACATTTGAACAGCTGAATCTCTTTCAGTAGGATCTGCCATTGACCTGTTTTATGTTGAATAAAATGAGAAAGTATTATCAGTGAAAAATACATGGGCTAGGAATCAGGAGACCTGAGTTCTAGTTTAGGTTCTGCTCTTAATGAGCTGTGTGAGCTTGGGCAAACAACTAGGATTAGATAGAATAGGATGGGATGTGATCAGATGGGATAAAGAAGAGTGGGGTAGTGTGGTGGGATAGAATAAGGTCAGGTGGGTTGGGATTGGATGGGACAGGGTGGAATGGGATGGGGTGAGATGGGATAGGGTGCAGTGGGGTAGGGTGGGGTAGTATAGGGCGAATAGCAAAAGAAAGGAAAAAATAAAAGTTTAGAAATGGAAGGGTCCTTTAGAGGTCATCTAGTCCAACTCCCTCATTTTGCTAATAAGGAAACTGAGACCCAGAGAGGTTCAGTGGTTTGTCCAAGGTCACACAGGTAGTAAAAGAAAAAGTCAGTATTATATTGTACTGAGGTCTTCTGATTGCAGATCCAGTGTTCTCTCCATTACCCAAACTGCCTCCTGTGTCACAGCTCTCAAATAAGAACAAAAATACTAGCCTCAGAGTGACAGAGCAAGAATAAATGTGAAAAAAATATATAATTCCTAGCAGCAATGAGCACAAAAAAACCTCATTTCTGCTTAGCATCCCGAAGACCAGAAACAAATGTGCAGTTTGACAATGTTCCCATTACAAATGACAAACTCAATGCTAAATGCACTCTAATAAAGAGAGTTATTTTGTCAACTCATTGCTAAGATTTCTAAGAGTGTGAACGTAAAATCTCTCCCACTCATTCTGATTCCCCTTCTCCCAAAGCAATCTGTGATCCCCTCTCCCAGGCAACTGAGGGAAATATAACTGCCTTTTCCCCTAGTGCTCATAAGTCAGAAAACTATAGGTTCCCACACATCACATTCATATTCCTTTTTGTAACTACTTGACCCAAGCAATGCCCATTACCTTCCAAACCACCAAACTTGCTTCTTTTCCAAACTGCCTGATTCCCGACACTCCTCTAGTGGCTCAGCTTCCCAACCTCAGAGTCGTTCTTGACTCCTTCCCCTCTCTCACCCCACACATCCATGCCAAGTCTTGTCAATTGTGCCTCAACGGTTTCTCTCGCATCCATCTCCTTCTCTCCGCTCTCACCTGGCCCATTGCAACATCTTCCTTATTTTCTTTTCTTCCTCCAATCTATCCTCCATATAACCACTGAAATAATCTTTCTCAATCCCAGGCTTAAACATTTCATTCCTTTGCTCAAGGATGTCCAGTAGATGGATAGAATACACATTCTTAAAGCATCTGCTATGTTCCAGGTACTGTGTTAAGCCCTTTACAAATATTATTTCATTTGACCCTCACACAGTCCTGTAAGCTAGGTACTATTATGATCCTCGTTTTACAGTTGAGGAAACTGAGGCAAACAAAACAGCTAGTAAATATCTGAGGGATGATTTAAAGTCACATCTTCCCAACTCCAGGCCCAGCACTCTATCCACTATACCACCTAGATTCTTCAAGGATAAAATCAAGGAGTAGCTAGGTGGTGCAGTCAATAGAGTACCAGCCCTGGAGTCAGGAGGACCTGAGTTCAAATCTGGCCTCAGACACTTAACACTTACTAGCCATGTGACCTTGGGCAAGTCACTTAACCCTAATCGCCCTACCTTCCCCCCTCCAAAAAGAAAAAAATAAAATAAAATAAAAACTCAGTTTGACATTTAAAGTCCTTCACCATTCAAGCCTACCTCTATCACTATTTCAAATTACTCTCCTCATGTACTCAATGCATCTGCCAAGTAAGTCTACTGGCTGTTCCTTGAACTTAACATTCCATCTTGCACCCTCATGTCTTTACACAGGCTGTACCCACACATAGAATGCATTCTCTTTTTGCTTCAGTTGTTTAGAATCCTTACCTTCCTTCAAACCTTTCCTAATCATCTAAGTAATTAGCATTTCCCCTGCCTCCTCAAATTACACTTTATATTGTATCTCTCCATTTAAATGTTATATATCTCTCTCCACCCCACCCTCCCTCTAGGAGAATATAAACTGCTTGTGTTCAGAAACTATTTCATATTTGTCTCTGTTTCCCCAGCACTCAGCACAGCATTTGGCATTGAGTAGGCACTTAATAAATTCACATGAGATAAAACTGAATTGACCTTTCTTTCCCTAAGTCTCACCTCCTCTGTAAAGGTTGCCATGACTACTGCCTCCCTCATTGATGACATCCTTTTAGAAGGGTGATGGTAGCTCTCACTGTCACTATCACACCTTCATTCTAGACTGGTATTGTCCCCTATGAGGCTCACAGGTGTCAGCCTAATCTAAATCTCACATGGCTCTTCCTAGCAGTGACCATGGCAGTTGTAGCTGATGCACCACATAGTGCCCATTGTTGCCTAGTACTGAACACAGAGGATGCCCTTAATAAATATTTGTGGATTCATTTAGGATCTTTTTTTTAATATTTTAAACAAATGCTTTATTAACTTCTGTTTTACATCATTCATTTCCGCCAGATTTTGAGTTATAATCATTTTCCCCCCATTATTCCCCTACTCAACCTCCCAGAATAGCAGTCCCACAAGATATCGCTTCCTCCAATCTGCTCTCTCCCATACCTTCTCCCATACCCCCATCGACTTTTCCATTAGAGGAAGATGAATCTTTGTGTCCCAATGCCTGCACATCTTATCTCCCAATTATAGGCAAAAGAGTATTAATAATAGTATTTTTATATATATTTGAAACATTTAATGTTACGACCTCGAATTTCAGATCCATTTCCTTCCTCCCTTGTCACCCATTCCTTCTTGGGAGATAAGTAATTCAGTATTTGTTGTACATGTCTAGCTATGCAAAACATTATCATGGTAGATATATTGTACAAGGCTGCTTATAATTCCCTCCCACTCATCCCACCCCCCACCTGGTCCATTCCCTACATGATCCTGTCCCTCTTCTATAGTGGGTACTTCCAACCTCCCCTCCCCCCAAGGATGCCCTCCTCTCATCCCCCTTCCCCCTATCCTGCTGCAGGTTGAGATATCCCATTTAGTATGTATGTCATTTTCTCCCTGAACCAAATTCAATGTGAATGTGGTTTTGCCTTTTTAGCCTTCCTTATTCTCCCCCTCCTTTGCAACCACTTCCCCTTGCTTCTTCTACATGGGATAGTTTACCCTACCCTGTCTCTCCCCATCTCCTCTTGCCACTTTCCTCTCTCACCTCATAATTTCATCCCTTGAGTATTCTCCCTTCCCAACAAATTCAACCTATGCCCTCTATCCATATATAACTGTAACCATATACACACACATTCACATATGTATTCATATGACCACACACCCTTCTTCCATTATTTTCATAGTGAGAAAGATATCATCAGTCACAGTTATTGCTTTTCCATATAGGAATGTAAATAGTTCAACTTTGATAAGTTCCTTTTGATTTCTTTTCCCTGATTACCTTCTCAGGCATCTCTTGCTTCTTGTGTCTGGATGTCAAATTTTCTATTCAATTCTGGTTTTTCCTCAAGAATGCTTGAAAGTCCTCTATTCCACTGAATGACCATATTTTCCCCTGAAACCAAATACTCAGTTTTGCTGGGTAGGTGACCCTTGGGTTCATTCCCAGTTCTTTTGCCCTCTGGAATATCATATTCCATGCCCTTCAATCCCTCAGTGTAGAAGCTGCCAGGTCCTGGGCTATTCTGATTGTGTTTCCACAATATTGAAATTGTTTCTTCCTGGCTGCTTGTAGTATTTTCTCCTTGATCTGGGGATTCTGGAACCTGGCTATAATATTCCTGGGAGTTTTCTTTTTGGGATCTTTTTCAGGAGGTGATCTGTGGATTCTTTCAACCTCTATTTTGCCCTCTGGATCTAAAACATCAGGGCAGTTTTCCTTGAGAATTTCTTGAAGGGTGATTTCTAGGTTCTTTCTTTGATCATGGCTTTCAGGTAGTCCAATAATTTTTAAATTGTCTCTCCTGGATCTATTTTCAGGTCAGTGGTTTTTCCCATGAGATATTTCACATTGCCTTCTAATCTTTCATTTGTTTGGATCTGCTTAACAGCATCTTGATTTCTCATAAAGTCATTAGCTTCCATTTGCTCCAGTCTAACTCTGAAGGAATGAATCTCCTCAGTGAACTTTTGAGATTCTTTTTCCATCTGGCAAATTCGACTTTTTAAGGCATTCTTCTCCTCATTGGCCTTTTGGGCCTCCTTTGCCATTTGAGTTAGTCTATTTTTTAAGGTGTTGTTTTCCTCAGTCAGGCTGTTGACCCTCATTTCATACTTTTCCTGCATCCTTCTCATTTCTCTTTCCAATTTTTCCTCCACTTCTCTTATTTGATTTTTAAAGTCCTTCTTAAGGTCCTCTATGGCCTGCAACCCGCTCATGTTTTCCCCTGGGGCTTTTGGAGCAGGACTTCTGACCTCACAGTCCTTTTCCTGCTCTATGCCCCCAAAATAGGAGTCTAGGGTTGCATTTTTCTGTTTCCTTTGCCTTGGCATGTTGCCACTTAATTGCTTGACTTTTGGGCTTGTTGCCACACTATGGCTTTAAGGCCAGATAGAGGAATTTTCGTCCCGAACGTGTGGGGGGCAACTTCCGTTTCTGGCAAGCTGTAAACCCACCCACAACTTCCACCCTAGATCACAATCCAGATCCAGGGAGGTTAAAGCAAGAGCGATTACCCCCCAAGACTGATCGCTGGATCTCCCTACAATTTGCAGGCCGGGAGCTGGAGCTGCCTCTGAAAACTACAAAATGGCGTGTCTCCTCAGAGGCTTCTAGCCCCCAGGGGAGGGAGCTGACGCATTCCCCAAATACAGGTCCCAAAGTCCATAGGACACTAACCTCTTACTTTGTCCTAGGCATGTCTATGTTGATAATTCTGGAGTCGCCACAGCTCCTGGTGTTCTGGGGTTCTTCCAGCCGGCTGCTGGCCCTGCCGCCCTGGGGCTAAAACCTCGGCTCACGTGGACCTGGGCTCGGCTCGGCTCCTGTGCTCTGCGCGTTGCGCGCTGCCAGGTCCCAGACCACTGCGCTGGTCCTTCCTGCAGGACTGCTGGGCTGTCCTCAGCGGGAGGTTAGCTTCTCTGTGTTGTTCTGTGGGTGCTGGGGCTCCAGAAGTTGTTCAGAGTCCCCTTTTACATAGTTTGGGGGAAATCTGGGGGCAGAGTGGCTTGGATGAGCTGTTTCTACTCCACCATCTTGGCTCCACCCCCTCATTGAGGATCTTTAAGAATTGATGCCTTCTGAAAATGTGCAGCAGTGTCTTTAAGGCATTGTTGGAGGCAGATTTAAAACTCCTGTTTTAAAAACTAGTTGTGTCATGGATCAAATAAACCACTTAGCCTCTCTAGCCCTCAGTTTCTGGACTGGTAAAATGAGAAAGCTACTAGAAGTTTGAATGAATACATGAACAAAATGATCATTGATTTGCAGGGGGGAAGTTTTTTTCCAGGATGCTTTCCCAATTTATTTTCTGTCTTGTTCCTGGATTTCAGTGAAATATTTTACAATTCCCTGCAATATCCTTCTACACAAGATGAAGAGACATAGGCTGGTAAGGTTAGATGGAGTCAGAAAGGGACAAGCAACTATATCCAAAGAGTACTAGTTGATGTCACCTTGCAGAGAAGTCGTTAATTAAAGTGCCCAAGAGATCTAACATTAAGCATGTATTGTTCAACATTTTAATCACTAAAGGCAAATATGGCCTGTTTAACAAATGCTTGTCTAAGTCTTGTGTAAGCTATGCATTTGATAATAGATGATAAAACTGGATTATTAAAAATCTCTTAATTGTCCAGAACAGAAGCATCAGACATGTGGTCCACAATACTCCCAAGCAAAGACTTGAACCACAATAAAATGTAATTGGGAATTATTTAATAACTAATAAAAATACAATAAAATGCAGGCAATGTTGATATTGGGTTTTCTAAATAACTATGTATCCACAGGGATCCTCATCTATGGTTTAGTGGCCCCCGTTCTTATTTGAGTTTGACACTACTGATCTAGAACACTGAGTGGAATGTAATAAGGTGAAATGTAATAGCAACAAATGTAAAATCCTACTCAGGCACAAAACATCAGCTGTCCATGTACAAGATGGGAGAGGCATGGCCTTTACTAGTAAGGTCTTAGTAGGCCGATACAAGTTCAATAAGAATCCATAGTATAGAATTACAGTCACAAATCTGAAATGATAGGAAGAAAGCGAAGGATGCAATAGTTGGGGGTGGCTAGGTGGTGCAGTTACTAGGGCACCAGCCCTGGAGTCTGGAGGACCTGAGTTAAAATCTGGCCTCAGACACTTGACACACTTACTAGCCATATGACCTTGGGCAAGTCACTTAACCCCAATTTCCCTGCCTTCCCTCTTCCAAAAAGCCCCCCCCCACCAAAGGTGTTAATAGTGTCCTTGTACTTTGCTCTAGTCAGATCATAGCTAGAATTCCATTCAAGATACATTTTGTAAGTGACATTGGCAAGCACATAATTATCTAGGAGAGTTAGGATGGTCTAGAGTTATAAGAGACCTTAGTGGTTATCAAAACCAACTCCCTCATCATACAGATAAGGAAATTAAGACTCAGAGAGACTCAGTCATTTGCTAAGTCACACAGCTTTTAGTGGCAGAGTCAATAGTTAAGCCTAGGCTTCTGACTCCAAATATAATGCCACCTTACACCTTTCCATGATGCTATGCTAGTTAGAACACTCCAAACCTTACCACACATGGATTAGTTAAAGGAATTAAAAATGTTTAACCTGACAAGAGATGACTTAGTGAAGGGAAGAAAACAGCTGCTTTTAAATATTTGATGGCTAACTACTTGAAAAAAGGGGATAATATCCATTCTTGTTCTAGAGGACAGAGTTAGAATAAGTGGGTTGAGATTATATGGAAGTAGAATTCAGTTGGATATGAAAAAGAACTTCCCATAATAAAATTTGTCCAGTAATGAAGTACTGAGCTCCCAGCAATATAAAGTGTTTAAGCAAAAGCTGTTCAACCATCTCTCGTATCTATTATAGAATGTTCCTACACAAAAGATAGGGTATGAAAAGAGAGGGGAAGGGGATTGAATTAGATGACTTCTCAGATTCCTTCTACCTGTAAGATTCCATGACTCTACTGTGCCTAGGGAAACCAGCTCACATTTGTGATATTATAGTAGACAGTCACACCCAATGATAACATCCTTGATAACAAATGAAGGGGATTGTTGTTGCTTTCTTAAGGTATAGACCTATAAACCTGGGAATTTGACACTCACAAGCCCTTCCTATCCAGAAAACCCAGATCTGGTACCCTTCTTGACCTGAGAGTAAATGAAACAATTAAGACAGGAGATAGGCCAAACCTTCTTCTCCCTATTTTGGTCTTTAGTCTTTCTGCAGCTGATACAAGTATATAGCAGGCACTTAATAAATGCTCATTGAAAGCATAGCTCCAAAGAAAAGATAGAAGTCACTCCCATCCCACCCCTTTGTACAGGTAGGAGGTCTATGAGAGTGGGTACACTGATGTATTTTCAGATCTTTGCCAAACACTGATCAGTTTTGCAGATTTTTTCCTCTCTTTCAAAACTATTTGTTATACAAAGTGGTTGTCTCAGAGAGAAAGATTAAAGGACTCTGTCCAAAAATAAGACATCAGTAAAATGTTTAAATAAATGTTTTTGATTGACTTTCAGCCATAGTGAATTTTGATATATCTCCATTAATCAAATAAACTTAAGACAAAATACATAGAAAAATAGAAAGATAAATGCCTCACAGCTAATCAGGCTCCCAAGCTCAGTTCCTTACTTGCACTTGACCCCACCTATCCCATCCACTGCCAAGCCTTGTCTCTACCTTCACAACATCTCTATACATCAAACAGCAATACCCTGGTACAAGACTTGATCACCTCTTGCCCAAATTATTGCAGTAGCCTTCTGGTTGATCTCCTGACATCAACTCTTTCCCTACTCCAATCCATCTTCCACTCAGTTGCCAAAGTGACTTTCCTAAAGCACAGATATAACTATGACTCTCTGCATCCCAACTCAATAAACTCCAATGACTCCCTATTACTTCCATCATCAAATGTAAAATCTTCTGTTTGACATTTAAAGTCTATCACAATCTGGCCCCTTTCTACCTTTTCAGTCTCCTTGCCCTTTACTCCCCTTCATATGCCTTCCAATCCAGACATTCTTCTTGCTAGGCCTTCTTTGCAACACTTAATACCTTACTCTATGTTTTTGTTATTGTTGTTGGCTGTCCTCGCTGCCTGGAATTCTTTTCTTCCTCCTCTCTGCTTCCTGGTTCTCTGGATTCCCTTGAGAGGTTAAGCTCAAATATCACGTCCTATAGGCCTTTCTAGGATTTTTCCTTGAGCTCTTCTCACCCCCACAGTTTATGCCTTTCCTCTGAGATTAACTTCCATTTGCATTGTAAATATCTTGTATATATAGTTCTTCACATATTCTCTCCTTACTTATATAATATGAGCTCCTTGAGGATAGAGAGACAATAAGCATTTATTAATCACTTACTTGGTGCTAGGCACTGAACTAAGTTTGATGATATTAAGAAAAATCCAAAACAGTCTTTGCCTTGAAGGAGATTATATTCTAATGTTATTGACAAGATGAATATAAATTGACACAAACTAGGTAAATACCAAGTAGATGGAAGATAGCCTTATAGGCAAAGTCACTACCTGCTGGAGACTGGGAATGAAACTTAATTCAACAAACATTTATTAAGCACCTACTATGTGCAAGGAATTACACAAGGCTTCATGAACATTCTATTGTCTTCCTCCCATCCACAGGGAGGGTGATCATTTACTGCCTCATATTTTGTTAGACCACCTCATCTGAATTCCTCCTTTGTTCTTTTCACAAACTTACTGGTATCATAAATATTTGGCTATATATCATATTCCTTTATCAAATTGTAAAAGTCTTAAAGGTGTGGAGTGTGCTGATGCGGATTTTTTTTCCTTTATTACACCAGCACCTAGGACAGTGTCATGAATATAGGAATAGGAACTGGACCTGTGATTTTTTTAATATAGAGAACTCCCTGGTGAGAAAATTCCCTCTACCAAAACAGGGAACTACTTCTGTGCAACTTAAAAGTCTTAGAGAGTTGCTAAAGTATTGAGAGGTTAAATAATTTGCCCAGCATCACATAAGTTAGGTGTCAAACCTAGCTTTTCCTGAGTTCAAGTCTAGTTTTCTATCCAGTACCCCAAAGACCTGCTTGAACACAGTGGGTTTCAAATAAATAATAGCTCGAATTTATGGTGTATTGAAGTTTCTCAAGTATTTTCTTCATAATAATCCCATGAGATATATATCTCCTGCATCCTTACAAATGAGGAAAATAATGCTGTGACTGACTTGCCCAATATCCCACACTTGATAAATGCCTGACAACAATGAAGCAGTATTTGAACCCAGGTTACTGACTACAAGTTAAGTGTTTTATCCATTATATCACATTATCTCTCAAATTTTGCCTAACTGAACTGTTTTAACTTGAGTCATATACTTCTGGCACTAATGAACTCTGGCCTGACTCTAGAAGGACATTCTGGTGGCTCTCTCAGATCAAGGATTAGACCACAAACTTTCACTCATCAGGAAGAACCAATACAAACCTCTTAGGAGGTGGAGATGGGACATAGACCCTTATCTCAAAGGGCTTAAAACCTAACAAGTGTACTGGAAATGGAAAGGAATTTGAGATCAGTAGACCTCATGTTAAAGTCCCAACTCTTCCACTGTGAGACCTTGAGTAAGTTACTTAAATTCATTGAGCCTCAGTTTTGACATTGGTTAAAACAGGGGGTGGGGGTGGTTCATAGGACCTGGCCTGACAGCTTCACAATATTATTGTGAGGATCAAATAAAATATTACATGTAAAACACTTTGTAGTCCAAATGTTGCATGCAAATATCATTGGACATTTGTTTCATCATGATCCTTCCATCACAACTGCAACAAACATATAAGAGTAGGCTGTATGTGTACCTAAATATAAAACTTAGATAAGATGAAGCCATTCTTGCCCTCAAGGAGTTTACATCTAATTTGTTGGTTCTTTTTTCTTTTCTTTGTCTAATAGGCCCCTTTTAGAGTCTAGCAAAGCCTATGAATCATGTCTCAGAATAATGTGAGTTGCCTTCATTGAAAGAAATGCTAAATTTTGATTAGAGTTTAATAAAAATAAAGATGTGATTTTTTTCCCCTTCCAAGTTTGTGGATCCACTGAGACCTGTCAATGGCTATGGCCCCCCAGGTTAAGCAATGCTGGTGTTACAGGATCATAACATGCCAACACAGAATTCTACTATAAACAATATTGTATAATATCATCAGAGTCACAAAACAAAGCCATCCTCTCTTTTAATAGCCCAGATCCTATCAGGCAGAGGCAATATGGCATAGCGCATAGGGAATTAGCCTGGAGGCATACAAAACCAGGCTACATGTCCTATCTATGATACATACTAGCTGTATCACAATCTCTTGGTGCCCTTATCAGCTCTCAAAAAGTACAGTTTCAAAGAGGGTTCCAACCTACTTTGGTAGAGAGAATTTCCTCAAAAGAAGGGAAGAAAAGAAGGTTAAAAAAAACCACTTATTAAAAATATAAGACACCCACTGTGTGCCAGGCACTATAATAGGTGTTCACAAATATTATTTTTTTGATCCTTACAATGACCCTTGGAGGAAGGTGCCATTATTGTCTTAATTTTACAGTTGAGGAAACTGAGGAAGGCAGAGGTTATGTGACTTTCCCAGGGTCACAAGCTAGTGTCTGAGGCAAGATTTGAACTGAGATCTTCCTGACTCGAGATCCAGTACTCTAACCCCTGCACCAGTGAAATCACAGATTCTACTGCTGTTCTATCAATTATAGCCAGATTTTATTCAAATGTTTTCTAGTCTAGAAATTTCCCTTTTTTGAAGACTGAGCACAATAAAAGGATTGTTCTATGGTTTCTCCATTGTGGCTACTTTGAATTTCCCAGGTCATAGGTCAGATGTTCCTCCAAATAGAATTTGGAACATCCTCTAACCCAGGGTGGGGAACCTGCAATCTCAAGGCCACACGTGGCTTTCTAGGTCCTTGAGTGTGGCCCTTTGACTGAATCCAAACTTCACAGAACAAGGATTCGGTCAAAGGACCACACTTGAGGACCTAGAGGGCCACATGTGGCTTTGAGGCCTCAGTTTCCCCACCTCTGCCTCTAGCCAATGCCCAAGGCATAGCTTCTTATGCTTTCCTGAGGAATCTAAATACAACATGCTATAGGCCTTGGGACTGCCTTATCTTCAGCCTTGCTTAGATATCAGTCTATTTGGGGAAGGGAAGGAAAGTGGGTAAGACTAAAGGTAAGCTGTTCCCTGCCACAACCTGGGAACCCCAAAGAAATCTTCAGGAATGCTGGCAGAATAGAAAAGATGCTGTTACCACCAGAACCCTGAACAAATGGATGATTCCTATTTCATTTCAAAGGAAATGTTCCCTAATAAGAATGTAATGGATCTTTACTAGATTAATGAAAAAAAATGTTCTACATCAGCTAAACAATTCTATTCGATTCAATAAATTCATTTTATTATTATATCTATTTATAGACATGCCTGGCTAAAGTAATCATCTGTCTGTTAGCAGGCTTATGCTTCTACCAAGGGCATATGAGGCATTTCCCAAGGCCATTTGCACTTTTAGGTACTTGGGAGGTAAAAGGAACCCCACACTTCAAACAATGTCTCTGGTAATCATTTTTCCCTTCCTTCCTTCTACCAGGCTTCCTGTTACTGTGATGTTTGCCACTTCTCTATAATGTTAAACTTAGAAGTTTGACTTCTAAGGGCTATGTTTTGCACTTAAAAGAACTGAACTTCAATACCACTATTAGGTCTATTTCCCAAGGTAATAAGGTAAAAAGGAAAAGAATCTATATGTTTTAAATATTTGTAGGAGCTTTCTTTGTGGTGGCAAAGAACTGGAAATCAAAGAGATGTCCATAAAATGGGGAATGGCTGGATAAATTGTGATATATGATTATGATGGCATATTATCGTGTTTTAAGAAATGATGAACAAGTAAATTTTAGGGAAAGATTTGCATGAAATAATGCAGAGTGAAAGGGGGAGAACCAAAAAAATGTTGTACGCAGTAACAGTAATATTGATCGAAGAGTAATTATGAACGATTGCACTATTCTGAGTAATATACACATTCAAATCAATCATTAAGTACTTGTGAAGGAAAATGCTATCCGTTTTCAGAGAAAGTATTGATATAAGAAAGTATGTATTGTATGGTTCCACATTTATATCTATGGGAAATGCTGGCATCCTCTAATGCAGAGTAGGTACAGAAGGAAGGCAACAACTTGGAACTCAAAATGTAACAAAAATAAATATTTATTTAAAAAATAAGAAATGAACTTTCACCACTTTTAATTGGAGAATCCAGACCAGCAGGTTTAAACCATAGTTAAGTTTACTAAAGGTACTAGATTAAAACCATTATTTTTCAGCCACTTGTTTTTCTTTTAAAAAATATATTTTATTCATTTTATTAAATATTTCCAAATTGCATATAAAAATTTTAACACTCATTTAAAAATGTTTTTGAATTCTGAATTCTCTTTCTCCCTTTCACCATTCTCCTCACCTTGAGAAGGCAAGCCATTTGCTATCTATTATACTTGTGAAATTATGCAAAACATATTTCTGTATTAGTTATGTTGCAAAAGAAAACAAAACAAAAATAAAGAAAGTAAACAAAAGCATCTGCACTCAGAGTTCATCAATGCTCATTCTGGAAATGGATAGCATTTTTCATGAAGGGGCCTTTGGAATTGTCTTGGATCATTGTCTTGGTCAGAGTAACTAAATCTTTCACAATTATTCATCGTTACAATATTGCTGTTACTAAGTACAATGTTCTCCTGTATCTACTCAATTCACTTTGCACGAGAGTCTTCCCAGGTTTTTCTGAAACAAACCTGCTCATCATTTTTCTTAGCACAATCATATGCTACAATTTGTTCAGTCACTCTCCAATTAATGGGCATCCTCTTGATTTCCATTTCTTTGCCTCCACCAAAATAGCTGCTATAAATAGATTTGTGCAAATAGGTCCTTTTATCTTTTTGCTGATTGTCTTGGCAGACCCAGTGCTGATATTTCTGGGTCAAAGTGTATGCCATGTTTTATAACCCCTTGGGCATAGCTCCAAATCGTTCTCCAGAATGGTCAGATTAGTTTACAACTCCACCAACAGTGCATTAGTGTATCAATTTTTCCACATACCCTCTAACATTAGCCATTTTCCTTTTCAGTTATATGAATCGATCTGATAGATATGATGTGGTATCTTAATTTTAATTTGCATTTCTCTAATCAGTAGTGGAGAGGCAACTAGATGTTTCAGGGGATAGAGAACTGGGCCGAGAGTTGGGAAGACCTGAATTAAAATCCAGCCTTGTAAACTTACTAGCTGTATGATCCTTGGAAGTTCTGTTTACTTTAATCCCCTGGAGAAGGAAATGGCAAACTACTCCAGTGGTTATGTTTGCCAAGAAAATCCCATGGACCATAAGTTCTACAGAGTTGGAGTTGGATCCCTTTTTGTTCTTCCAGATGAATTTTGTTACTATTTTTTCTAGTTCTATAAAATAATTCCTTGGTAGTTTGATTGGTATGGCACTAAATAAGTTAATTAATTCAGGCATAGTTGATATTTTATTATATTGGCTTGGCTTACTCATGAGGAATTAATATTTTTTCAGTTGTTTAGATCTGACTTTATTTGCATGAAAAGTGTTTTGTAACTGTGTTCTAAATCCTTAGACTTGTCTTGGCAGGTAGACTCTCAAGATTTTTATATTGTCTGCAACTATTTTAAATGGAATTTCTCTTTCTATTTCTTCCTGCTGGATTTTGTTGGTAATTTATAGAAATGCTGATGATCTGTGTGGGTTTATTTTATATCTTGCAATTCTACTAAAGTTGTTCGTTGTTTCAACTAGTTCTTTAGTTCATTCTCTAAGTATATCCTTATATCAACTGCAAAGAATGATAGTTTTATTTCTTCATTGCCTATTTTTATTTCTCCAATTTTTTCATCTTGTCTTGTTGCTGTAATTAGTATTTCTAATACAACATTAAATAACAAAGATGGTAATAGGCATCCTTGCTTCATGCTTGATTTTATTGGGAAGACCTCACATTTATCCCCTTTACAGATTATGCTTGCTCTTGGTTCTAGATAGATACTACTTATCATTTTAAGAAAGACTCCATTAATTCTATGATTAGAAATTTCTAAGATTAATTCTATGCTTTCTGGCCTCCTATGATGTCTTGGTCTGGAAAAAAATGTCTCACTCTGACCTTTTGTTGGCTCTGCCACTCCAGAATTTGAATTGAGGCTTTATTTTAAAGTTTTTTGAAGGGGAATGTTGGGAGAACTGAGCTGAGTGCTTTCTCTACTCTACCATCTTGGCTCCACCCCCAGAAGTGAGTCATTCCTTTTCTAATAAAAAATTAATTAAATTGACAAAATGTGGCCAAAAACTAAGCAGTGAAGTAAAGTAGCATCATAGGATCATAGATTTTTAGAGCTTGAAGAGACTGTAGTTCAACCCCACCATTTTATAGTTAAGGAAACTGAGGCCCAGAGAAATTAGTGCCTTACCCAAAGTCACTTAGCTAGCACATGGAAGGCCTGGAATTCAAACTGATGCTTTTTTTATTCCAAACTAAAGGAATTCAAATTTTTATCACATCAGGCTATTTCTCAAAGATTGCTTTATAAGTCATATTTCCAGAGAAATAAACATCTGATAAAATTAGGTACTTTTCCTGTAATCTTTTAGTTCTCACAATTGAACCTAAGCTAGAGTATTTTTTTTTCTAATTCTGGTGCCAGCTTCTCAAGTAAAGTCTTCTTTTCTCTAACCCTGCACACATTTCCCATAGTAAGGGAGCACTGCCTTCATACAGTCTTATAGTATATGTGATCTTATTTGCCTATTAGACTATAAACTCCTTGAAGGCAGGAAACTGTGTCCAATTTCTACATTTGTTATCACTAGCTAAATATACTTGTCGTCCAAGTCATTTCAATTATTACCAACTCTTTATGACCCCATCTGGGATTTTCTTGGCAAAGATACTGAAGTGGTTTGCCATTTCCTTCTCCAGGCTAAATACACAGCAAGTATTTAATTAGTTTGTTAAATTAAATTGGACTAAATTTATCTTGGAATCACACAGTATCACTGAATTTCAGAGCTAGAACTTTGACAGCCATCTAGTTCAAACCAAACCTGACAAAGAATCCTCCCTAATTAATGCCCAATAAGAAGTAATTCAGTTTTTGCTTGAAGACTTCCAGTGAAGGAGAATTCAGTGCTTCCTAAAGTAGGTCATCCCCTTTTGCATAGGTCTAATTGCCATGGAGTTTTTCATTATATGAAATCTAAATTTGCCTCTGCAACTTCCAAAAATCATTCCCAGTTTTCCTTTCTGGAGTCACCCAAACCCTCCAGGAAACAATCCTTCAACTACTTGAAAATAGCTATTACTTTCTCCCTAAGATTCCTCTTCTTTAAGCTAAACATCACAAGTTGCTTCAAACAAATTGCATATGGCCTGAACTCAAGGTCTGTAGTTCCTGGTTGACCATCTTTGGACACTGTCTAGCTCACCAAGTGTATTGTGGTGTATAGAGTATAGAGGAGGACTAGCACCTCTGGTCTCAGGGCTTGCCAAGCCCTTATCAGGACTGCTTATCCACCTTTAATGTCTACCTGACAATCAACTCTTACCTGTGGCTACAAGAAGCTGTAGCATGAGTGGTGGCCACACACCCCTGTCAAACCATTTCAGCAAACAGGCTAAACCAGTTTGAGGGTAACCAACAGGCCTCCAACCCATTGGCCCAGGTGAGGGGAAGGGGGTGTCTACCTTAAGCATATGAAGACTTCCACCAACTGTATGGGAGGATGAGAACAATTTGTTCCAACAGCCATGAAGGTGTCTGAAAGAGGCACTGTGGAGTGATTAGAGCTTGGTTGGGCATCAGAAACACCAAGGTGTCTGCATCCCAGACAATCTTTCGTCATCTTGACTTTTGTCAGCCACTGGATTCTAATAACTCAGGAGTAAGAGTGAGGCTGATAACATTATGAAACTGCCTCATTTAAATCCAATTCATGCACAAGTCAAGACATCACCAATGATGCTATTATTCCTCTTTGAAAATAAAGGACAAACACCAACAGCTAACCAAGTTCCAGCTTCAGAGTAGCTCATTTTTATACTTGTCTCCATGTCACAGCCCCTCTTCTAAAATAATGAGCTCCCTGATGCCAGCCTTTCTCAGTGTTTTTATACATAGGAAACAGTAAAAAAAAAAAAAACCCAACCAGATGCTGCTGTAAATATATATATAAAATAATTCTGAGTAGACATTCTTTTTTATTTTAAAGACTGCCTCCCCATCTCCCTCAAGATTGAAATATAAGGGCTACTCACCAGTCCAGTCCTACTACTAGAGCTTTGACCTGCTTCTTTTCTGATGTGGGCCAATTATCCCCTCCTTAGACAAAATAGTGCCCCATCTCTAGGGATTCACCATACTGATGCCAGACTTTGTGAGGATCCCCAATCAGTGTAATTAACTGCAGCTTAAAACTCCAGGTATCAAGGGATACACAAGCTTTAGTTTCCCTGGTAGCTGGTATTATAGTCATATACCACAATGACCAGACCCGAGTAGAAACTCTAAAGTCATTTTTCTTGATGGACACTGGACCAAATGCATGATGCTTCCCAACTATTGAAGTTGCTGCCTTCTTTATTCTACTATAAAAGGCATTAAAAATTTCCTTGTCAAAGTTAATTGTTTCCTGTGTTTAGTTTATTACTAGACTTCCCTCTGAGATGGGACAGTTATTTTCTCCCATTTGAAATGTCTGCTTCATTTGTCTACTCCATTTTTGTCACAGTGGTTTATTTTTCCTTAGGATGATTCATTCTACAAAGCTTTAAGCAGTGGCCATACCCATAGAAAGAGTTTTCTATCTCTGAATCACAGAATTATTCATTTGCTCTGGCATAACAAAAAGAACTGCATTTCAAAGCCCAAAGGAAACATAAATCCTGATACCAAAGACAATTCCTAAGAGTCCTCAAGAAACTTGAGGTAAGAGGTAGATGTTGAGAAAAGAAGCATATATAGAGACATAATTACCAAGTTAATTTCAAACCCATGGCCTTCTAGATTCTCCCTGACAAAGAAATGAGATACAGAGAGTATATATAGTACAACACAAACACATCTATTATATTTACCAATGGGCAAGTCACCAATCATTGTTTAAGTGACACTCCACTGAATTTCAGTAATGTTAGAGAATGAAGCAACAGTTCTAGGTACCAGGAACCATTTGACTATAGTGTTTTCCTTCTGGGTAGAATCATTTTCCAGGCCCCTGTGAGCACAAGAAGGTGGGATTTTTGGTTGTTTTTTTTTTTTTTGCTTCTTGTTGGACTTCAGTTTCCTAGGCTCAGCCTAAATTATAAACATCTGAAGGACTGATCTCCTTTGGACCCTTATAATTCACAGCTGTGCTGAGTCAAGTAGGTTTTGTGCCAACTGACTCTGAGCCAATGAAGTCCTGAGTCTTTGTTATATATTCTGGGGAGTTGGCATTTTGCTTTGGGGGTTCACTCATGAGAAGGATCATTTGATTTCTCTGAGCAGCCATATGTTCAGAGCCCCACAACTGCTCAGATTTTTGTGCTCCCGTGATCCAGTCATGTATGTAAAGTATATAGAAATATTGTTATGTTCAGACAATTGGAACCCTGTTTGTTGATCTTTCTTGGTCTCATTTCTCTGCTTGTATTTTCTGATACTCACTTCTTTCTCTGTAATTAAAGTAGGATTGTTAACCCCTTTAAAGCTGTCTTTCCTTTAAAATCAGATCAAAGAACATGTGCTAGTAGATCATCCTGGGTGCGCTAAGGTGGCTGCTAATACAGCTCTCCTCCCTTTTCCCATGCCAGAGAAAGCAGAAACTTTCAATAGATGTAGGTTTACACTCTGAAGTGGCCCCTTAATCAATATTGCTTTACCTTTAATATGCTGAAGTAATTGACCTCCATATTAGGTCATAAACAGAATCTGAGATTGATATTAGCCAACAACCTTGTAATACATTTTCTATTGTAGATCATTACAGACCAAGCAAGGTCATGTAATTCACAAGCTGAATATTCCAGACTATCAGATTCAAGTCATACATAAGAATACTTAAGATCTTAATTAGAATAATTAATTTTTCAGATCTTTCTTTTCTAATCAAAAATGTATGATGTTTAAAATAACTAGACATAGCAAAAATTGACCAATAAAGTCATATCATAGGATCATACATTTGGAACTTAAAAGGACCCTAAAGATCACTTGGTCCAACTCTGTCATTTTATAGGAGAAAAAAGAAGCCCAGTGACTTGCCCAATGTCACATAGCTAGTATGTGAAAGAACTGGGATTTGACCCTAGTTCCTATGACTCCAAAGCAGAATAACCAGATTTTCCCACAAAACAAGGTTATTTGGGCCCCATTCCTGTTTCAGATAGTGGAATAGAAACTATTGGTAGGGCCGGGTCTATACTTTGGAGTGACCCACTCAGCCAAGATGGCTTCTCTTTTCATGAAGTAACCAACCACCATATAAGATCATATCATAGATTCTGGAAATCTCCATTAGCTAGTCACCTTACAGTGCATATGACCTGGATCTACCTTATAATATAAATGCTATCCTAGATCATTCTAGAACAAGTAAGGTCACATAATCCACAAGATGTCCTGACCATCCTTCCCATAATATTATAAGAAATAATTATATGCATGAGTTTTAACCAAAACATATATATATATACACACATACATTTATATTTATGAGACAGGTAGCAAGAGATAGGTGCAGGAACATTGGACTGATTTATATTTCCTGCAGATTCTCTAGTCAGTACATTCTTAATCTGGTATTCATAAAATATTTGTTGCTATTGTCATTGTTGTTACTGTTGTTTTTTCTATATATCAGTATAATTGTTTTCCTTTGTATTCCTATGTATTTTATTTTGTGCTTCTGTAACCAGAGCTCATAGCTCGTTTGTATGAGGCTCTCCTTATTGGTGTAGATTGATTACTCAGTATTCCAGCACTGTGTAAGGGGTGAAGTTGGTGAGAACTGGAAAGGAGAGAGAGATTGGTCTTCTGGCTTCCAGTTTCAAAAGAAAAGGCATGTCATTTCAGATTTTCTTTCAAGGAGAAAAATCCCAGGGAAAAAAACAACATGTAAATGAGCCAGCACTTTGATCATATCCCTATTCCCACTTTGCTATACTAGTGACTTAGAGGAATTTCCCCTAGAGATCTGAGACATTCTCTCTCTCTCTCTCTCTCTCTCTCTCTCTCTCTCTCTCTCTCTCTCTCTCTCTCTCTGTCTCTCTCTGTCTCTCTCTCTCTGTCTCTCTCCCTCTCTCTCTCTCTCTCTCCCTCCCTCCCTCCCTCCCTCCCTCCCTCCTCTGTCTCTCATGCTTAAAAGCATTATTATGAGAAAGGGTCCATTAACTTCACCAAACTGCCAAACTGTGCCATGATACAAAAATGACTAAGAACCATCACGTAGCTTAAAGGAACCAGATATAAAGATAAGTTGAGCTCGGAAATTCAAGTACACAAATCCAATGGGTGATGGTGCCCTCTCCTACCAAAGCTCCCACCTCCTTTAGACATTATCCAAACTATAAAAAAGGTCATGAGTAATATTCAGTAGCATCTAATTTATTTTCTACCTGAGGGTGTGGTGCATTACATATGTTAATGTTCCAGATAATTGAAGCTTAGTCATTTAGGCAGCAAAACTTAATTTAACCATGTTACATGGAAATCTTTACAAACTACATTATGTCACACACTAATCATTACTGACCTTATTAATTTATTCTGCTGTAATTTTTATCTTCAAGGTCAATACTTTTTTCTGAAGTTCATTTACAGCTCTTATAATTTGAATCAGTCTGGCTTTACAAGTCCTCATGGACAATGTTCTTCAACTCCCAACTACTAGCTGTCTATTTACCATGCTTAGCCAATAAGCACTATTTAAGGGAGTGGCCCTCAGGATTTATCTGCCTTTCTAAGACTGAATCAGTCTTGAACTTCTCTAAAACTTCTAGCATCTGTATTAGAATATTATATTGTATGAGACACTATAGGGTAAGTAGTAGTTATGCAGTTTTAAGTAGATGATAATTTCAAAATATGTGGCTCTGGAGCCATATAATTGAAAATATTATCGAAGTAAAAACAAGGCATTCATGTTAAGGATTACTCCCTCTGGTTCCTCTTCTCTTTCCCACAGAGCTAAAGAAGAAAGAGAAGAGAGTCATAACATCTTATTTCAATTCACTGCAACTACCATGCCTATTGTTTTTTTAAGAGCTCATGATAACTTGGTACACAAGTATATTCCCCACAGAGTTGCTCCAAAGAATACTATGTCATAATAAAGTCACAAATATATTATTACTAAGCACCTTCCTGTTGTACCGAAACTTTGTGCCCTCCTCTGTGCTTCTGGTGTAGCTTCTGGGAACCTTCCCAAGGCAGTCCACATCTCTAAATGCCATACATAGGTCTCCTCTCCTATGCTTTGGGGTGATCAATTAATGAGGGTCAGAAAAAGGAGAAGACGAGCTAAATGAGTCTTTAAATTTGCATATAGCAAAGTTCTAGGCCTAAATCATATGCTGTCTTATTGTACAGAGCTCTAGAGTTATAAAACTTTCAACTTATAACAGGCCACATAGTATTTTTAGGCAACAAAATTAAAGAGAAACAGCAACTACTTAAGACAGATTTAAGCTGGTTTGACTATCAAAACCAAAATTTTTGTTTCCATAAAGCCATCTATTTTTCTAAATTTTTTCTTTTCTGAATGCCTATTAATGCTTATTAAGCATCCAACACTTAGTTAACTAGCATATAATATAGGCCTAGGTTATGTATGTCTTAGTTTTATCTACCCAACAACACCATTAGCTCCCTAAGAGTAGATTTAGATTTCATTCTGACCCTGCGACACCTTCCAGTGTTGCATATAGTCTGTACTCAGAGAACAATAATAATAATTATTATAATTAAACTAGCAACAATAATCAATTATCCTTCTAGAATGCTTCCTATTTTACAAAACATTTTCATATCCATTATTTTAATAAATACTCATTGGATGATTGATGGCTGAAAATGGTGTCATCTTCATGGGAAGAATAATGTAGATTAGGTCTCCCTCTTGAGGATACTAGATAGCCAAATGATTTAAATCATAATTAGTAGTAACCATGAAGTTCATAGAATTTTTAAAGAGAACTTAGAAATTTAAAGAGAACTTAGAAATCACAGAATCATGGGATCACAAAATGTCAGAGTTGGAAGGGACATTGAAGGCACTGACTGCAACACTGACCTGAACAGGAATCCTTTCTATGATATCCCCAAGGAGGGGTTGTTTGGCCCCAGGCTAAAGAGTGGCAGTAAAGGGAACCTTCCCAAGGCAGTCCACTCTACTTTAGAACAGTATCAAGGATCAGAAAGGACTTTTTTTTTCCTTACGTGGAGCCAAAATGTGAAACAGAGAATTGGTGTAGTGGATAGATAGAGTGATGAACTTGGAGCCAGGAAGACGAGTTCAGATTCTGCCTCAGGCAATTGCTAGCTACATGACCTTGAGCAAATCTCTTAACCTTTCTGGGTCTCAGTTTCCTCATCTGTAAAATGCCTTAGCTCTAAATTGATGATCTTATGATTACACTTGCACCTCTGCCATCCCCTCTTGGTTCAGTTCTGGTTCTGCTCTGAGGACAAGAAGAACACATATACCCTCTTCCACCTGACAGCCTTTAAAGAACTTCTGGACAGCAATCATATTTCCGAGTTTTCTCTTTTCCAATCTAAGTGCCCCTAGTTTCTTCAACTGGTGCTCATATAGCAGAAGTCAAGGCTCAGTGTACATAGAGCTCTGGACCTGAAATTGAGAAAACCTAAGTTCAAATCCAGCCTCAGACATTTAGTAGCTGTGACTCTAGAAGCCACAGAACCTTGGTCTGCCTTAGGTTCTCAACTGTAGAATGAGGATAATAAGGCCACCTGCCTCCTAGGGTTGCTGTGAGGATCAAATAAGATAAAATCTGCAAAGTGCTTGGCACATAGTAGGTACTTAACAAATTATTATTCCATTCCTTTTTTCCTTCCCCCTCCCCAGATTATTCTTCCTGAAATGCAGTGGCAGGAACTGAACACAGTACTTCAGATCTAGTCTGACTACGGCAGTGTACAGTGAGACCATCATTACTTCCCTAGTTCTGGACGTCAGGCCTCCCTGAGTGCAGCCAAGGTTCACCTCAGCTTTTCTTGGCTTCCATATCACAGTGATGACTCTTGTTGAGCCCGTAGGCCACTGAAAGCTCATCATTGCCCACATCACTTTCACACAAACTTACCTAGCAATATTTTCCTATCCTGTCTTCATAGAGATGATTTATTTTTTAACCATTGTAGGACTTAGATAATCTTATGAAACTTCATCTTATTAGATTTAGCTCATCAACAGTCAAGGTCTTTTTCAATAGCTTCACTCCAGCCTGGAAATTCAATTTTAAAAGTATTTATTTAATGCTTATGTGTGAGGCCCTGGGAATACACAGACAAAAAGAAATATATTCCCACTCTGAAAGGCTGATTTTATGCATGACATAGACAAGAATAATATCTGTCTATCTCTGTCTCTCTTTGTCTCTGTTTCTGTCTCTTTGTCTCTCTGTCTCTCTCTTTCTGTCTCTGTCTCTCTCTGTCTCTCTGTCTCTCTCTCTGTCTCTGTCTCTGTCTCTCTCTGTCTCTGTCTCTCTGTCTCTCTCTCTCTGTCTCTCTCTGTCTCTCTCTCTCTCTCTGTCTCTCTCTCTCTCTTTCTCTCTCTCTCCCCCTGCAGCTTTGAGTCCAGGCACCAGGTGCTGTTGAGGTTCATATCCTTCCCCTTCCTCGACCTAACTCACTGAATGTATTCTGGAGAAGTTGTTGATGAAGCCTTTAACAGACCCACATGGCACTGAGAGTCACACAATCAATCAGAGAGGCAGGAAAATGAGCAGTCAAGCAAAATGCTAGATGGATGAGACCCAGAGAGGTGTCCCTTGAGTCAGTTAACATCTGTGCCTTCTCTTCAACAAGTGAAGGCCATGCCAGTCCTTGTTAAGCTCTCTGGCATCTCAAGTAGGAGCTGCATGTATTGGGAGCTGAGAGCTAACTGCTTTGCTTCTCTGAATTCTTGCTAACAAAAACGTTCTCAAAAGAAGAAAAATAATACCCACGTTAGAGCTCAAGAGCCCTAATGGGCAGGAAGAGTGCAGCAAAATCCAGGTAGACACTCATAGTAACAGCTACTGTCTCTTTTTCTCATCCATAGAGCCCCCATTACAGATTCAAATGTCCCTCCACCTGAGACCTCTTTGTTTGGGATTCTGTTTGCTGAGCTCTGGATATCAATGCAAAGAAGAGGGTGCATATGTATACATAGGGAACAGAAGGTCTAGGATTAGAAATAGGGAGTAGAACCTGTTGGATTCTTCTCTTTGCTTAATGAATGTCCTATGTGGAAATGTTACTATCACATCCTGGACCTCAAAAAGTTATGGGAGGAGTCTGGAATACTGAGGATTGTGAGGTAATTAAAAAGTGATAGAGAAGCAACATGGCCAGAAAAAGTGTTTCAAGTACAACCACATTCTGGTGGAAGGAAGAAAGGAAAGAAGGAAGGAAGAAAGGAAGGAAGGAAGGAAGGAAGGAAGGAAGGAAGGAAGGAAGGAAGGAAGGAAAGAAGGAAGGAGGAAGGAAGGAAGGAGGGAGGGAGGGAAGGAAGAAAGGAAGGAGAGAAAAAGAAAGAAAGAAGGAAAGAAACAAAAAAGAAAGGAAAGAGAGGGAGAGAAAAAGAGAGAGGGAAGGAAGGAAGGAAGGAGGGAGGGAGAGAGGAAGGGAGGGAAGGAAGGAGGGAAAAGAAGGAGGGAAAGAGGAAAGGAAGGAGGGAGGGAAGGAAGGAAGAAAACATTTTATCTAGAGCTTTTTTTTCTGCCAAGCACTATGCTAAGCACTTCGGATCTGGATTATTGTTGTTCATTCTTCTTTCTTAAAAAGGAGCAATGATATCATGAGGGTGATGTCTTGACTTGTGACTGAATGGGTTTAAGTGAGGCAGAGCTATGTAAAGTCATCAGCTTTACTCTCTCCTCCATGGTCATAGAAATCCAATGGAAAGACAAAAGTCAAGATGATTAGAGATGGTTGGGGATGTAGTGGGTGGCCTTGGCCTTTGTAAATTAAGGTCTTTCCCAGATCTATTTGTCTAAAGCAACACCCGTTCAATAACAAAGGGCTAGATAAGAATTGAGACAAATGATAGCCCAATTTACCATAGGAAAAATATCAATGTGGGAGAGGGAGACCCTCAGAGTTTCTGGCCAGAACAGAAAACAATCAGGGATACAAATAGAAAATCTAGACAGACTCTGCCCTCAAAAAGCTCACATGTTAATGGGGGCGGTAACACACATGGATGGTTTCAATTTCAAGTCAGGTGGAAAAGTCTCCTCCTTGGACTTATAAGTGAAATCTTCCATATATATTGTCTCCTCCATTAAAACATGAGCTCCATATTGTCTTAGGAGGCTTAGTCAAAGGTCGTCCCAGGATTCTGTCCTAGCAGGGATGGAAACTAGCTATGAACAAGGAGTAGTGAGACTAGTTTCTAGTAATAGATGAGACTGGCTATTGTGAAGCATTCCTAAGTGATCAGGATGGAATCTCTGCAAGATCCAGAAAAGCAAACAAGACTAGTTGGGAGTAGGAGTAATAATCACTAATCAGGAAGCAAAGGTGATTGATTGATCATAATGTATTTGGGAATAGCAATTGTCTGTATGACTATTTGACACAAGTGAAAGCATCTTTGCCACCTTCTGACGGTCCCCATTCTATCTGGGCCTTAAGAGGCTAGGGTTTTCTAAGGCAGCTAGAATATGGAAGAAGACTCTAGACTTCAAAATTATTATCTCTGGAGAGAGTCACATTTTCTGGCCAGCAGGCAGTGTGGAAAGTACATTAAACTTGAGGTTAAAGATCTGGGTCCAAATCTAGCTGGGATACTTACCTCTCTCTAAGTTGCCATTTCCTTACTATTTATTTCCATCCAAAGTCTCCTTCATTTTTATCCTATCTTATAAATGGAAACCTTAGCAAGGGCACAGAGGCTTCTTGCTCTGGCTAGAGGATAATCTGCTCCTACAAAGGACAAGTCTGGTTGTTTCAGGCCCATTCTTTCTTGTTCCCTTCACTTTAGTCTTCTGGATTCTAATTCCTATTTCATGAGTTGGAACAGGTATATGGGATCACACAGTCCTGATAAGTTCTGGTAATTCCAGATAGGAATCAATATGCTGTCATAAAAATTGATTTAAAAAAAGTTTGATTCTCAACTTAAATTTTATGCCTTTGGCCAATCAGCAACAGTTTCCATAAGCTGAAAAGCTGCTAATTGCTGTAGCATAGGAGGATAATTACCAAATTCATGACTCTGTATTCTATTTATATCTCTATGTCTAATAATACTTTTAAATTTACATAAAATTTACATAATTTGCAAAAAATTCCATGTCAATTATTAGTAGCTGTATGTGAAATATTTGACTGATCTTGAGGCCCTGCTATGACATTCAAAAATCTTTATGGTAGCTGAAAAACACTTTCATTTATCCATGGACACCAATGACATCATTGGAACCATAGCGTCTTACTTAGGAAAAATACGGAACATTTGTACTGGTGTATAAACATAACTCTAACTAGTAGTTTTGCTAATTATTCTTGTATTTCTTTCTTAGTATAAATGATTCGCTAGTTCAGGCAATCATGTGATTAATTTCCAGTGTTGTGTATCAGTCATGTGATTCTGATGAACTACATCCTGATCTGACATACTAGTAGCCCTTTCCCCCAATGGTCTATACCAGCTAGATAAATCAAAAGTATCTGCACTTCATGCCAGGTTTCATGAAATCATGAAGTAGAGCAGCACTATTTCTGTCATGCAATAAAATGTACTGATATAATAATTGAAGGGTTATTGTTAATATTCCAGAATCAGTCAAGTAGTCCTTGCTGTCATGGGGCTTACTGTCAGATGGAGGGCTCAACACACAAACAACAAGGTACAAATAATTGAACGTGCAGGGAGACTTAACGAAAACCATCATAGGGCAATGGAAAGGGCATTAGATTTGTGGACAGGGGGCCTGTATCCCACTGGCTCTTCAGCAAGAGGACCTGGGCTCAAATCATACCTCTCATGCTTGAACCTGCAGGACCTTAGGCAAGAAACTCAACTTCCTTGGGCCCCAGTTTCTTCATCTACAAAATGAAGAGTTTGGACTCTATTACTTCAAAGGTGCCTTCAGGTCTAAATTTATGTTCCATGTTTCTATGCCCTCCACTCTGACATTGTCACTGTCCCATATGACCTTGGGCAAGTCACAGCATCTATGTTTATTTCCTCATCTGTAAAAAGAGGGAGTTGTACTCTTTCAATCAGTGAGATTCCCATTTTTTCAAGCATAAGAAATGTTTTTCAAAAGTTAGAAAATGGGGGCGGCTAGGTGGCACAGTGAGTAAGAGCACCGGCCTCGGAGTTGGGATGACCCGAGATTGAAAACCGGCCTCAGAAAATGAGCACCCACACATAAATAATGACTAGCCATGTAACCTTGAGCAAGTTACTTAACCCCAATTGCTTAAAAAAAAAGTCAGAAAATGTTAGAATCATTATAGTATTAGTAATTATTGATTGAAAAAATACATAATGAAAAATACCTACCATGCATTCAGAAACTTTAAAAATGACTATATTTTATTAACTGTCTGAAACATTAATTTTGAAAAATTTGAGTATACATACATTCAATATGTACAAAACATGTTTGCTTATATATGAATTTACAAATGGATTAATGGACCAAACTCTACAGTTATATACATACACACATACCCCTAAGGGGCAATGGCTAATAGTTTGCAACCTTAGATAAGGTTATTTTTTATTAATATTTTATTTTTCCCAATTGCATATAAAAACAATTAACATTTGATGTTTTTTATTTTTAATTTCCATATTCTCTCCCTCCCTTCCTATCTCTCCTCCCCTCCCCTACTTTGAGAAAGCAAGCAATTTGAGATAGGTTATACATGTATATGTGTATATAATATAGACACATATACATATATATGCCATCATGTAAAACATATTTCTATATTAGTCATGTTATAAAAAAACACCCAAGAAAAATCCCAAGAAAAAGGAAGAAAGAAAGAGAGAGAGAAAGAAAGAAAAAATATGCTTTCATCTGTATTCAGACTCCATCACTTCTTTCTCTGGAGATGGATAGCATTTTTCATCATAAGTCTTTCAGAATTGTCAGTGATTTCTAATACACCTTTTACCTCTATGATCCTAGGATACCCAAGCAACTGTTGTGTACTTTCCAAAGGGCAAAACTAGGAGCAATGAATAAAAGTTGCAGAGAAGGAGATTTTGGTCCAACATAAAGGAAAGCATTCTAACAATTAGAGCTGTCCAAAAATATAATGGACTGCCCAAAGAAGTAGTTAAGTTCTCCATAGCTGGAGGATTCACCCAGCCCTCTGCTGAATGACCACCCAGGGATATTGAAGAGGAGATTTCTGTTAAGTAGCATTGAACCATCACTTCTGGGGTCCTTTCCAACTCTCAAATTCTAAGTTTGGAGAAGTATGGAAGGGAAGGGGAAAGAAATGTAATTTCCAAAAACATGGGAAACAGAAGCAGCAGAGAGGTGGGACCTAGCCTCTGCTGTCTTCAGATAAAGATCTTTCAGCAGATTACAAAGCTAAGAGGAGTGAGGAGAGCATTGCAGGCTTTAAATACAGTGCTTTAATGCATCTGCCAACTCACTTACGTGAATATTCCCTCCAATGGTGCACCCTTCCACACCCTCTCATCCTTTATGACTCTCTTCCAAGTCTTTCTCTAAATTCTCCATAATCGTGCCAGGAACTAAATTCCCCTAGCTCTCTTGACATTGGATGTGTACCACCCATGTCCACTGATTATCCCTTCTTCCTCTCAGCCCATAATCCAGTCCACTTTCTTTTCTGACTGTACATTTCCCTGATGATATCCATGATACTACTGCTCTTGCACGACTCTAGGTTGGTAATATATTCTAATGAGCACATGTCTACCATGATTTTCTCTATTAGACTTTGAAAAAGTCACAGCTTTAATTTTTTAGACTCTACAGTACTAAACTACTTAAATCCAAGACAAAATACATGGTGAAAAGAGATGGAAGAAAAATGGCCATGCTTTAAGGCACCTGGCAGTTTATTTCCACCCTTCAATCAATCTTCAATTTCTGACACAGTTGGAAACCACTCTTGGAGAAAACTGAACTCCAAGATGTAGTTTATTTATGCCACTTGTCCAAAATACAGGTTGGATAGTTCTTTTTATTTTTCACTTTCTCAAGGAAAGAATCTTTTTTATTCTTTTGGGTGTCACAGGGTGGGCATTCAAAAAGTACATTCAGAAGGATGAAAGATATGAACAAACATATTCAAAGAATTGACTTAAAAAATTATTGTCTCCAAGGTCAACATCAAAGACATTGTATGGAGTCATGTACTCCTTGCCAGACTTGACGCCCTCTCATCTATTCAGAAAATAAAGATCAGTCTCTGGGGATGTCAGCCCAACCACCAATCCAATATTCTTTTTCCTTTTACTGAAAAACCACTGACTAAAACAGCTTTCAAACTCTCTAACCATCACACCACCCTTAAATCCACATCTTCACTAGATTTAATAAATAGTTCAGTCATACTCTGAGACCCTTGACTATGTGAAAAATGAGGTCACAATCTGACAAATATTCTGAAGTCCTTGTTTCATGATGTGGAAAAAGCTAATCAATTCACATTACCTTTCTTTGGATTTGCTAGAGATAAGTCAGGAGAGACCCCCATCAATCAGCATCCCAGACAATGCCATGTTGTCTCCTGACTGTTGAATCAGAGGTTTGGAGTAATCTAGTCAAAGAATGTTCTTTTCATAGTTATAATCTAAATCTTCAGCATTCCAGTAAGAGAGTTCATATTCTGAGTAAATCTCTGTTCCCCAGACTACAGTTCTTTTCACATATAACATCCTTTACCCAACATGTATGCTAGATTATTTGTTAAAACAATATAATAATGTTTGGAACATTTTTAAGAAGTCTGGCATAGTGGAAAGAGCAGGGGACTGAGTCAGGTGAGAACTGAGTTCAAATCCTGTCTCTGGAACTTCCTAGATATACAACCAATTGGAGCAGAGATTCTTATTCGAAAAGAGATTTCAGGGGGTCCATGCACTTGGATGGGGAAATATAATAGCTTTATTTCAATACAACTGATTTCTTTTGTGTATTATTGAATGCATTTAAAAACATTATTTGAGAAGGGGTCCATAGACTTTACTAGATTGTCAAAGGAGTCCATGACAGAAAAAAGGTTAAGAACTCCTATCTTAGAGTCTCAGCTTATCATCTGTAAAATGGGGATAATTCCCAAAGAGATCATAGAAATGGGAGGAAGACCCATATGTACAAAAATATTTTATAACAGCTCTTTTCGTGGTTGCAAAGAATTGGAAACTAAAGGGGTGCCCATCAATTGGGGAATGGCTAAACAAGTTGTGGTATATGAATGTAATGGAATATTATTGTGCTGTAAGAAACGAGGAGGTGATGGATTTCATATTTACCTGGAGAGACTTATACAAACTGATGCTGAGCGAGAAGAGTAGAATCAGAAGAAATTTATATACAATCACAGACACTTCATATGTGTGATGGCCATCTATGACAGACTGGTCTCTTTTCAGCAATGCAGTGATATGTCTATCCCGAAAGACTCATGAAGGAGAGAAATGAGACATCCAGAGATATAACTAGAAAGAACTGAGCCTGAATCCTGATGGAAGCAAACTAATTGATCTTTTTCTTCTCATTGTTTGGTTTTATTTCTTCTTTATCATTTTCCATCCCACCTAGTACAATATGCCTTTGTAATTGGACTAATGTCTAATATGAATGTATTTGCAGATCCTATACTGGACTATATGCTGTCATGGGGGGTGGGGGAGGGAAGTAAAGGAAATTTGAAAATCAAGGAACTGTGGAATTGAATCTTGTTAACTGAAACTAAATAATAAATTAGTTTTTAAAATTGGGATAATTGTAATCCTACTACCTACTTCATAAGGTTGTTGTATATAAAATATTTTTATTAGTCTTAAATTACTATATAAATGTGATGATCTCTTATTGTTTTTGTGGGAAATACAATCAAGGGATGACGTGAGAGAAAATCTGGAAACACTAAGCCACATCAACCTACAGAAAACTCATTAGTTTACAACAATTTCCTCATACAAAAGGTAGTGTGATGTAGGGAAAACATCAACCTGACCATGTGACTCTCCAGCACAAATATTTTCCATGACTCCCTACTGTATCTAAGATAAAATACAATATCTTCAATCTAATATTATATGGCTCCATCTTTCCCAGTCTCATTTCCTATTACTCCCTTTCATGAACTCTCATCCAATCAAACTCTCTCTATCTGTCTCAAACCCATCTTTGCTGAAGGTCCTCTATATTTGGACTGCCTCTCTACTGTATAAAATCCCTGTCTTTCTTCAAAGCACAGCACAGGCACCACCTCCTAATCCCTTTTCAGTTATTAATAATCCCTCTCTTCTGAAATGACTTTGCACATACATTTTGTTTTCTTATCAATAAAAGTGTTATATTCCCTTGAGGACAAGGATTGTTTCATTTTTGCCTTTGTAATCCCAGTGCCTAGCAACAGTATCTAACACTTGGGCTATGTGATTTCTTATAGGTGCCTAATAAATATTTGTTGAATTGGATTGGATTGGATGGAATTGGAAATATTAAATGTTCATTCTTTTCCACTAACTAGCTGTGTGACCATGAACCACATTTTTCTTGTTTGTGAAATGGGAATAAAAATATTTTTACAACAACCTACTTCTTAAGTTTGTTGTCAGAAAGGCATTTTGTAACCAGCAAATAGTATTAGACATGTTCCTGGGGGCGGCTAGGTGGCGCAGTGAGTAGAGCGCCAGCCCTGGAGTCAGAAGGACCTGAGTATGGATCCAGCCTCAGACACAACACACACACAAACAAAAACCTAGCCGTGTGACCTTGGGCAAGTTACTTAACCCCAATAGCCCTCCAAAAAAAGCAAAAAAAAATGTTCCTTATTATTTTTGCTATCACTAATATGTAAATTGTCCACAGTGATAGGTCTATAATTTATAATCTTAGAGAGTTACCTTGGGGCCCTGAGAAACTGCACGACTTGCCTATGGTCACATAATAAATAAATGCCAGGAGCAGGAGTCAAACCCAGATCTTTCTGAATCTAAGATCAGTCTGATATGTTCTAGGCCAAGTTATCCCTTGTGGTGTTTGCAAAAATTTTATAAGTTTATTAAAGTTATACTTGCCCTAGATCCTTACCCTTCTTATTTGGTTATGTTTGACTTGCCTGAAGCGAATCGCAGCTTCTTCCCCTATAAGCATCATCCCTAGAGCTCATTTATATTACATGAGCTCCCTCTAAGATGTAACCTAAGACTGATGTCTCTTCTTGCTTCAAAATTTTGTTACCCCTTTGTTGTCTTTTCCACCAAGTTCTCCTATCTCTGATCTGAGATGCTTTAATTTTCAGCTTATTTGGGAAACAAAGTTGACTAGTGAGGTCCAGAGGTCAATAAACTCAAATAATGTTCAGATAATAATTACTCTGCACCCCTCTTTTCCCCATCTACCCAGATTCTCTTTAATGACACCTCTCAGATCTCTACCAAACCCTGTTCCCTCACCCCATCTCAGCCCCAATCACCACCACTATCCATTCCACAGAATCTGCCCATCAAAATTCTATTATTAAAGGTCCACAGTAGAGAATAGACCTATAGAGGTAACCATGGAACATTTTCTCCCAAGTCAGAAGACAATCATTACCTAACATTGAATATTGCTATTAATTAAAATGCTATTCTTTCATTTAATTTTATTTTCATTAAATGAGAATTTTATTTTATTTAGGAGTTTTATTTTAGGAGATTTTTATTTATTTCACTAAGTGAAAATAAAATTCAATTAAAGAGTGCCATCTTAATAGATTTTCTATTTCTAGGTCATAATATAGACTTTAAAGATTAGCTTGTTCACAGACATTCTTTTATTCTGTCCGCTTATTAAGTAACCAGTTTGTAAGAGTCACCCAGGTACCAATTTCATGTTTCATCATTTCCCTCTCTCCTCCTTAGCTACAAGTAAAACGTCCCTTGATACAAAGAAGAGTGAAAAGAAAGCTCTATATTGTTGATTATATCACCTGTGAGCTTTGTGTCAGTAAACTATGACTGTGGTTTCTGACTAAAGAGTCAAACCCACTTCCCCACCACCAAGACATATATCCACCAAGACAAGCTATTATTAGAGAGTCAAGACACTCTATTGGTCAGTATTCATTAAAATAAATAAAATAAAAAATAGAGCTAGTCAGCCCCCACCAATGGGTTTACTTTTTACTAGACAACCAGAGAATATAATTGGGTTCATGACAAAGATATTTAATGAAACAACACAATAGGAAAAGTAGCAATAGAACATTTCCCAAAAAAATCTGGGACCCACTTTCCCCTTACATCTATGACCATTGGAAATATTAGTCATAACTAAGGAATATGCACAAGGAGGGCAATTCACAACTCTGACAGCAGGGCTGCTGATATCTTTCCATGATGTCTTAGAACCTTGACCAATTAATAAGCATTTTTAAGTGCCTACTGCATGCTAGATATCAAGCTAGGTCCTAGGGATACAAGTACAAAGAATAAAATAATTTCTATTTTCAAGGATCTTACATTCTGATGTGGGAAACAAAATGAATGTACACACAAAGATATATAAGTGCATGTGTATGTGTGCGTATATATATGCATACATACATACACACATGCATATATGTATACATACATATATGCATACATGTGTGTATACACATTAAGGAGAATAATACTAAGTAGTTAAATACCAGGTAGTTTTAGAAGAAGATAATTAGTAGTTGAGGGGATTCAGAAAGGCTTTTTGAGAAGTTGGTGCTTGAACTGTGCTAAAGGAAGAGAGGGATTCTATGAGGCTGAGATAAGGAAAGAGTACATAAGGGACAGTCAGTGTAAAGGTGCAGAAATAGACATGAATTGTCCTATGTATGGAACAGAGAGAAGGTCAGTTTGACTGGGTCACAGAGTAGATGAGGGGAAATAATGCACAATGAGGAGGTAAAGGTAGGTTGGTACATGATCAAGAAAGGCTTTAAAACGTCAACAGTGAAGTTTATATTTAATTTTAGAAACAGTAGGAAGCCATTTGAATTTATTGAGTAGGGGAGATATATGGTCAGATCTACTCTTAAGGAAAATCACGTTGAGAGCCATGTGGAGGAGGGGCTGAAATGGGTTGAGACTTGAGGCTGGGATACAAATAGGAAGCTATTACAATTATGCAAGTGAGAAGTGATAAGGACCTGAAGTAAGGTGGTAGTTAAATGAACAGAGAAGGGGTTGGCAGAAAGAGATGATGTAAAGGTAGAAATGGCAAGATTTAACTTTGTGTTTCCTTTCAGAGTCTTAATTGTGCAGCTTTTCACTCCAGAAAGAAAAAATTAGATTAAAGGGGCCCAACTCCTTTGGAGCATAAAACAATTAGCCAGCAAAGCAAAACCTTCAGGCATTCAGTTTGTCCTTGAGAACCTGCTTCCTCTTGCTCACCAGGAACCCAACCAAGCATGTACGTGATTTAGGGTTAGAAAGTACTTTAGAAAAAAACTTTATTCTCCTTAGATTCTTGATTGACAACATGCACCCCTTCAAAAAGCACAGAATTTGGAGGTTTGGAAGGGACTTCAGTGGCTAATCTAATCTTACCCATACTCTGGAGGAATCCTCACCACAACATACCTGACAAGTTACAATACAGTGTCTATTTAAAGGCTTCCAAAGAGGGGAAACCCCCTATTTCTTGAGGCAGACCATTTCTCCTTTGAATAACTCTATTTTTTTAAGTTTTGGGGGCTTTGGAGGGGTGTCAGAGGGAGAGTACTTTGGGCTTTTTTTCCCTGACAATAGGCCTAGGCTTGCTTCTTAGCTACTTCTGCCCATTTTTTTCTGGTTCTGTCCTCTGGAATCAAACAGAACAAGTACAATCTTCTTTCCACATAATAACCCTTCAAATACTTGAAGACAATTACCTTGACTCCCTTGTGAATCTTTCACTGCTGCCATAACAGGCCACCCAGACCTGTGTTGGTCTGAGGCCTTGCCATTATTCTTATTCCACCCCCATCCAAGATTCTTTCCATTTCTATTTAAATTCAAGGTAACAGGTAAGACAAGGAATAAAATAAGCCAAGTGAGGATATGGTAAAGCCTTTCCATAATTCTTTGTTTCATATTGTTCTAAATTCCTGCTTTTATAATCTTGTGGGTGAGAGAGAAACAACATGGCATAGTGAAGAGTGTGCTAGACTTGGAGTCAGAAAGATATGAGTTCAACTTCTGCTTCTGAAACTTAGTTGTGTGATCCTGGGCATACAAATCATTTAAACCGATCTGGGGCCCAGGAAATTATTTAAGATTATAAGTTATAGACTGTTATGCTATGTTATGAAAACTATAGAAAACAACAAAACAGATTTTTTCTTTTGTTTTGTAAGAATCAATGAGATAATGTATGTAAAGCTTTGTGAACCATAAGGCACTAAATAAAATGTCAACTTTTTTAGTAATGGGTGCTGCTCCTTCCTTTCACACTCAAGTAACTAGAAGGGAAGAGGAAGGGAACAAGCATTTTTCAAGCATCTACTATTATGCTAAGGGATTTATAAACATGATCTCAGTTGATTCTCATAACAGCCCTGGGAGGTAGATGCTATTATCCCTGTTTACATTTGAGGCAGACAGATGTTAAGTGACTTCCCCAGAGTCACATAGCTAGTAAGTGTCTGAGATCAGATTTGAACTCAGGTCTTCATGACTCCAGGGTCCAGTGCTATATCCACTACATGCAAAGTGATGGAAAGAGACTTAAGAAGAAGAAACACAGGAGACCTGGAGAATAGGGAGTGATGTCAGTTGGAGAGAAGAGAACACAGGAAGCTTTTACCTTTTTTATATAGAAAAGGTGCCACAAAAAATTGGAAAGTTTTAGAGACCTTCTGACTTTGCCTGAGATTAGGTGGACCAAGTGCCCATAGCAGAGCTAGGCATCATGAGAAATGACTAATTGTTGAAGAGGGAAAGAAGAAAGACCACTTCAACCCACCTTTGACTAGCACAGAATGATGGACTAAGACAGAACTGTTAGGGGTCAGAAGAAATCATTACCAAAACATCTCTTCTTTGTTTCAGAGACTTAGTTGTGTAGCTTTTCACTCTAGAAAGAAAAAAAATATATTAAAGGGGCCCAGTTCCTTTGGAGCATAAAACATTTAGTCAGCAAAGCAAAACCTGTAGGCCTTCAGTCCGTCCTTGAGAGTCTGCTTCCTCTTGGTCACCAGGAACCCAAGCATGTATATGATTTAGGGTTAGAAATTACTTTAGAAAAAAACCTTTATTCTCCTTAGATTCTTAGTTGACAACCCGTACCCCTTCAACAAGTCCCTACTCAAGGACTATAAGTGATGCTCACATTTAAATATCCCTTTTGGAATAATTGATCTTCATTCAAAAGTCAATGTTTTGTCCCCCTCTCCCTTTTTTCTAATGAGTATAATGAGAGACTATCCAATGGCACCCAGTCCCTAATGCATGGACCATATTGTCTGCCTATTACAATCCACTACATGGAGGTTTGGTGAGCATTTTTCTGAGTATATTCAACAGAGTGGTCCCCCATTTCCCTCATCCCACCTTCATTTCAGTGCATGCCCAGATATTCTCCATTTCCTGTTGGGTTATTTCGTAGTTACAAAAAGTCTTTTAATTGACTGATGAGACAAAACTAAGTGTTTAAGTAAAAGGCTCCTGGAACATTACTTTACCTGACAGCCAATGAGGCAAAACATGTTATGAGCCACTGGGTGGGGAGATATAGCAGCCAATGATGTGCCTCCTGCTTTTGCTTGCATGCCAAGTTCCAGCTCAGCAGCCAAATAAAAGGCTTTTTGTCACCACACAGTGTACCAACAAGGAATTTTTAAGTATCAATTACTGCAGTCTGAGGGAGATTTGAGATACTTGTCCATTCCCTCTTCCACTAAAGGGCCCCACCTTTCCTCTGGACTCATAATCATAGACCAAGTACAATGCTGCAACTTCTCTGGTTCCCTAAAACAACAAAAGGTACCCATAATTTCTTTAAGTATCTCAAAAACTCATAGGGAATCCAACTAGAAAGCCAAATAAAATCTCTAGGCGTCCCTTTCTACATAAGGCACATCAAAATTCCTCCAGGATACAAGTGTCCACAATCCTAACGGAATTCCAAACTTACCAAATTATAAGACAATTAGTATAAATTCAAGAGGAAAGAAAGCAGAATCAAGTAAACCTCAAACAAGTGTGAGACTATCAAGAGAAATTATACTTCAGGTTGATTACTTAGGGGCTTTAGGTCAATAGGTAAGCCTTACAGACCATAATTTCATAAGGATTCCACAGCAAGGAAAGCAGTTTATATCTGTATAAAAGGGGGGAAATGAGTATTTATGAGCTAGGCACCAGGATTTTAGGGGTAAAAATTCAATACTTCATAACACAACACAGTATATAAGCATTCAACCAAGCAAACATCTCAAAGAAACTGGTCTTACATACCAGAAATCTGGCTGTATGGACAATTATAGCCTAAAACAAAATGAAGAAAGAAAATGAAAATTTTTTCTCCAGAAAATCCAGAAAAGTAGGCATGTCAATAAAGATAGACTCTACAAATCCAAAGGGCCCAATATTTATTCCAGATGAGGCCTCATTTATAGCATATGTACACTGGGCTCGCTCTTCACTCTTAACCAGAGCTCCATTACTTCTCAGAATTCTGGGGGTAGCCGCAAGATGGTTTATAGTTTTTTTTACTATTACTATTGAGGTGACATTGGCTATCTTCTCAATATTAATCGCCAAGTCAATATATTCCAATATCATTTAACCAGTTCATCTTTTCTAAATATCAATGAATTAATTAGCTTTAACAAAGGGACATTTACTGAGAAAGTATAGAACCATGTCTGAAACCAATGGTGAATTCTCTCTTCTACACACACCCTCAATCCCTGCAGAGAACAGACTTAGCCTTAAAGTGGTTACTAGAAAACAATTCCACCATCACCATCTGTGCTGAAGGGTAAGGACAAGGAGTGCATTCTGTCTCTGTGATCCTTTTCTCTTTGCAGAATTCCCACCAAGTTCACTTCTGGATATTGCATAGCTTAAGGATCTCCAGTCACTCTCTAGTTTTCAGGTGTCTCTGCTAAAACAATTGACTGATGGGCTGTCATGGTGATACTCATTAGGGCTGACTTGACCAGCCTTGGCTACTGTAGCTACCAGCATACCCTCCTATGGATTCCAGTTCCTGGTCATGAGGTTGTAATTTGTTCCACGACCTAAATACCCATTCACCTAAAATTAAGAAAGAATACAAACAGCAAACACCAAAACAGAGGTAATGCTATGCATTCAGAGCCACATGGTGGTCAGGTGTAGCAATAAGGCAACTGGTGGTAGGGAGAAGGTAGCAGGCCATTCTCTCTCCACCCAGAGCCTCACAGTAATTTTTACCTCACTCATCATCAGGAAAAGAAAGTTCTTCCATTCACTCACGCCCATTGCTTGCACACTCAGTTTGGCTCAGCAGTCAATTAAAAGGCTTTTCCTCACTACATAGTAAGCTGACAGGAAATAAAGAACACCAGAGTATGCTCTTAAGAGAGGGGAAGGAGTCCTCATGCCTGGAAGCAGAATCACTAAGCCTCCATGTAGTGAATTGAAGCAGATAGAAAACATTGCCCGTGGTCTAAAGTCTGGGTTCCCACTGGCAGTGCCCCCATTACAAAACTTCTTTTTCTCTAAGATTGGGAAGTGTGTCTCACATATGGTAAGTCATTCTGAGGTTACTAAGGAAACAACATGTGTAAATTTCCCCTATTTTCCTGGATAGGCCAAGAAAGTGAGAAAATCCTCAACAGGACACCTACCCAGGTGGTTAGAGATTTTTTTTTTTATTAACTGTGAACACTGGTCCCCTTTCTGCCTGGGGCAATTTCTTTCTAGGGTCCCTTTCCAATATTCCCTCAGAGGTATCACTGACTAAGGCTTCAGAGGAGTATCTTAAACTCTTTTCAGGAGACAGATTGATGGTGAGAAGTTAAATTGCATTTGGGGGCTTTCTGAAATATCTCCTGTGTGAACTAGCTGAAGACCACATTATGGAATTGTCTAAAAATGCATTGTCTAAAAATTGCATTGTCTAAAAATTGCATTGTCTAAAAATGACAATGCAATTAATAGCTTATTTGGTTATAGCTTTCAAAGCAAGACTGAAATATAGCTGCTGTGCCTGGTGATGGCTAGAAATGGCCCCATTTATTCAGGATTTCAGAGTAATCTGCCCAGGAAGCAGGGACTTAACCAGAAAGGTGTGTCAATCAACTAACACTTATTAAGTTACTTACCATGGCCCAGCAGGTAGTGTCCTATGCCACCAGGCTAAAACCCAGCACCTTTTCATAAGCATAAGAAGGAAGAAGAGGGGAAGGAAGACAAATTCTTGCTGTCAAAACAGGAAGTAAGAAAGTGGGACTCATACAGTCAAATCATTCAAATGTTCATATTCATACCTATAGCTTTAAAAAATCTTTCTAAATTCATAATCATGACCTAGATATCCAGCTTTATGGATTCATAGGTACATAGCATGTATTATATGCTCTTGAGTGTACTAAAAAGACAGTGCGTCAGTGGAACATGAATTACATTCTCTGTCTTAGAATGTTTTCTTAATTTATCTATTTTTTTAATTTATGGAACAAAACAAGCATTTCTATAACATACTATAATAAAAAGATGATTGCACATGAAACTGTCAATCTATTATATACAACTTGTCATTCCTTTCAAATATACAATAAAATTATCGTGTAAATTTCTTTTTTTTTCCTTTTCCCCCCACCCTAGAGATTCTATCTTAGAATTTTAGAGCCGCAAAGAACCTTAGTGATCATCCAGCCCATTCCCCTCATTTTAGAGAAGTTTCCAATGAGCTGACCTCAACTCTCCCTCAATGAAAATCACTAGTATCTCTGTACCCCTTGTTCCTTCCTTTGCAATGCCAAAGTCGACCAAAGAGTCAGTTGACTAACTGACTACACTTATATTACTGGGTTTCAAATCCCCTTTGGGTTTCAGTCAGATCCTTGAGATGCACATAGGCTCCTGGGCTTCCATAGTTGCTGGGCCAGAAGGAAGATGCTTTTCTTCTAAGATTCAAACTTGAAATTTTCCCCTACTTGCTCAAGATAGTCTTTTGCTTTTTGACTGAAGAGAACAGGAAATGAAACTACTTGTCATAACCCAGATCATCGCAGGCTCAAGTCCATTTCACTATAAGCCACAAAAACCTTCAACCTCAGCCTTTATTCTCAGGACAGATGTTTAAAAGGAATCTAATGTGTTGCAATCTGCTCTAGCCTAATGTGCTCCTCTGTTATTTTTAGTAGTAGTATATAATTTTATTTATGCCTGTATAGGGTAGACATCCCTCATGTGTGGAGTTGCTGTCATTTGTCTAATGGGTCTTGGTTTGGGGTGTATGTAACCCTATATCCATTAGGAATGAAGCAACTATCAGCTATCGTATCCCCAAACTGATCAGCATTGAACCTGGTGAAACCCCATTTCTTGGAGTATGGCCTTTTAGTCCATAATCAATTTCAGTTCTTCCAACATTCCTAGTGTGCCATCATTCACAGTCACATAATATCACCAGAAGAATTTGGCACTTAAAATGGTGGACCTTTATTTTGGGGGAGAAGTTTGAGGGTCATTAAAAGAATGTTGCAGTTTCCAAAAGATGAACCAGTCAATTCCTGTGTAATTCTAGGCCAAGTTCACTGCCCCTTTGCTAGTCTTGCCAAGATATCAGTACTGATGAATGAGTTCAATATGTTAACCATTCACTTGTACATATGCATAGCCTGAGCAATGAGCATTCTTTATCCATTTGGTTTTCCTCCCTATTATGAACTGCTTATTGGTTTTTCTTCTTCTCTATTATGAATTTAATCAGATCTCTACTTGTATACAAAGAATATTTGTCTCTGCTCAACTAATCCATGTTCATGAGAAAGCGACTTAATTACTGGTATAGGGAAGCTAAGTGGTACAGTGCATAGAGCACCGGGCCTGGAATCAGAACAGTCAAGTTCAAATCCAGCCTCAGATACTTACTACTGTATGCCTTGGTTTTCTCATCTATAAAATGGGATAATAATAGCACCTGCCTAAAAGGTTGTTATAAGAATCAAATGATATTTGGGCGGCTAGGTAGCACAGTGAATAGAGCACTGGCCCTGGAGTCAGGAGGGCCTGAGTTCAAATTCAGCCTCAGATACTTAACACAAAACTAGCTGTGGGACCTTGGGCAAGTCACTTAACTCCATTTGTCACTTAACCATAGTTGCCCTACCTTCCTCCCTCCAAAAAAAAAAAAAAGACTCAAATGAGATAATATTTGTAAAGTGCTTAGCACACTCACAGTCCAGCCCACAATAAGCACTACATAAATGTTAGCTATCTTATTATATACTTTAGGGTTTGAAAAGTACCTTTTCTATATTATTTCATTTGATCCTTACAATAGCTTCTTGGAAAAAGCAGTACAAGTATTATTCTTCTGATTTTACAGATAAGAAATTGAGGCTCAGAGGTAATGCTTTGCCTAAGATTACACAGATAATAAGGAACAGAAATGGAATCTGAGTTCAGATCAATCTTTACTTGAACTCCAGTGTTCATTCTATGAATATACCATGCTAACCCTCTCCCTTTCAGGTAAGACTGGGCCTTAACTAAAGCTGAAATGCACATATTTCTAGAAAGCCCTTCAGGAATGAAGCTAATGGTGAAAGTTAATATATCCATGGCAGAATACTGGAAGAGATGTTGGGGAGGGGAAAGAGATATATTTTACCTTTGATTACTTTCTTTAAGTAACTAATCCACCTGTGCTCAAGTCCAGCTCTCCCTGAGCTGTCTTTCCAGTTATAGGGCACTTAACAATCTTTTTTGCAGTCCCACTAGCATTGTGGCCCATTTTGCCAAATGCAGAGCCAAGGCAAAATGTGACTTGATCTAATACCCAGAAAACAAAGTGAGAAAGCTAGGATTTGTATTCTAAGCCATTGAACACTCCCCCGCCCCCACCCCTGCCAATCATCCTGGGACCTTAGTCTCCTCTAACCACTTTACATCGAGATTTCATCATCCTTGTTTGATTGGTCTGTAATTAATTGTCAGAGATCCTGGAACACATTTTTCAAAAGCTCAGCCTGGGCAACACTTGGAGATACATATAGTTATTGAACAGAAAACTGTTAATGGTTAAGATGGTTAAAATGGTTAAAATCAGCCCAGAAGCCACAGTCACCTCCTCCTGTCTTGGTTGGTAGCTCTCCAACTAAGGGAGAGTTAGCATTTAGAAAAGTGTCCACATCAGGTTAATATTGGGAACAGAAGGAGACTTCCAGGGTCACTCCTCTGTAACCGGTGTGGGGAATTTCTTTTCCTGCAAGACTGGTAAAGATCATCAAATTACCTAACAAGGTATGTCTATTCAAAGAGGACACTTTCCAGATCTCATCCTTTCTCAAGGGAGGCAGTGTAGCATAAGGGAAAGAGTTCAAAGCAGAGTCACAAGTCCTGAATACACATTTCATCTCTGTTACTTGCTATTTCTGAGACCTTGGACAAATTGTTCAAGTTTTCTTGGTATCAGTGTCCTCTGCAAAAAAAGAGTTTTGACTAGATACTTCCAAGGTTTCTTTTAGCTCTAGGTCTAGGATACTATAGGGCTTCAAATGACCTGCTCCTTTGGAGGCTAAACAAGGAGAATAGTTCACATTTATTTTATTTTTAATTAAATTTTATGTTTATTTTTAGTTTACATCATTCATTCCCACAAGATTTTGAGTTACAAATTTTCTCCCCATATTTCCCCTACCCACCACCCCAAAACAGTGATCCCACTGTACCCCCCCCAGTCTGCTCTCTCCTATATCCTACCCCATCCCCCCTCCGAATTTCCAGTAGGACAAGATGGATCTCCATACCCCCGTGTCTGCATATCTTATTTCCCAGTTACATGTAAAAAAAATTATATACATGTATATATATATACATATATATATATATATTAAACATTTGATTTTAAAACTTTGAATTCCAGATTCTTTCCCTTCCTCCCTTGTCACCCACCCTTATTGGGAAGATAGGCAATTCAATATAGGTTATACATGTATAGCTACACAAAACATTTCCATAATGGATATATTTTGAAAGACTGACTATATTTCCCTCCATCCTATCCCACCCCTCACTTGTTCTATTCTCTACTTTGATCCTGTTCCTCTTCAAAAGTGTGTGCTTCTAACTTCCCCCCCATAACCTGCATTCCCCTCCATCATCCCGCCTCTCATCCTCTTTCCTCCTACTCTCCTGTAGGGTGGGATACCATGTTTAGTGTGTATGTCATTCCCTCCCTAAGCCAAATTCAATGAGAATAAGATTGACCCATTCCCTTTTGCCTTCCTGTTCTTTCCCTCCATTGTAACAGTTTTCCCTTGCCTCCTTCTATATGAGATAATTTACCACATTTTGCCTCTCCCCATCTTCTCTCATTATATTCCTCTCTTACCTCTTAATTTCATCTTTTAAGTATTAAATTAGTCCTGTGCCCTCTATCTATGTATACCTGTACACATATATACACACACTCACATATTTATTCATATACCCATATATCCTCCTATATAAACACATATATGTACACATACATTTCTATTCCCTCCAACTATTCTCATACTGAGAAAAGTTTCATAAGTTATAATTATTATTTTTCCATGTAGGAATATAAATAGTTCAACTTTGATAAGTTCCTTATGATTTCTTTTCCCTGTTTACTTTCTCATGCTTCTCTTGCTTCTTGTATCTGAATGTCAAATTTTCTATTCAACTCTGTTTTTTTCATCAAGAATGCTTTAAAGTTCTCTATTTCATTGGATGACCATATTTTCCCCTGAAACATGATACTCAGTTTTGCTGGGTAGGTTATTCTTAGTTTTAATCCCAGCTCCTTTGAGCTCCGGAATATCATATTCCAAGCCCTCAGTTTAGAAGCTGCCAGATCCTGTGTTATCCTGATTGTGTCTCCACAATATTCAAATTGCTTTTTCTTGGCTGCTTGTAATATTCTCTCCTTGATCTGGGAACTCTGGAACCTGCCTATAATATTCCTAGGAGTTTTCTTTTGGGGATCTTTGTCAGGCAGTGATCAGTAGATTCTTTCAACCTCTATTTTGCCCTATGGTCCTAAAACATCAGGGCAATTTTCCTTGAGAATCTCTTGGAGGATGATTTCTAGGTTCTGTTTTTGATCATGGCTTTCAGGTAGTCCAATAATTTTTAAATTATCTTTCCTGGATCTGTTTTCCAGGTCAGTGGTTTTCCCAATGAGATCTTTCACATTGCCTTCTATTTTTTCATTTGTTTGGATCTGTTTAATAGTATCTTGATTTCTCACAAAGTCACTAGCTTCCATTTGCTCCAATTAATTCTGAAGGAATGATTCTCTTTATTGAGCTTTTGAGATTCCTTTTCCCTCAGGCAAATTCAGCTTTTTAAGGCATTCTTCTCCTTGTTGGCTTTTTGAGCCTCTTTTGCCATTTGAGTTAGTCTATTTTTTAAGGTGTTATTTTCTTCAGTCAGGTTGTTGACTCTCTTTTCATGATTTTCTTGCATAAGAAAATTTCTCATTTCTCTTCCCAATTTTTCCTCCACTTCTCTTATTTGGTTTGCAAAATCTTTCTTAAACTCCTCTATGGCCTGTAAACCATTCATATTTTTCTTAGAAGCTTTTGGAGCAGGAGTTCTGACTTTGTTGTCTTCCTTCTGTTCCATGCTTTGATCCTTTTTGTCCCCAGAATAGAAATCTAAAGTCAGATTGCTTTGCTTACTTTGCTTCCTTTGCTTGCTCATGTTGCCACTCAATTACTTGACTTGCAAGCTTTTTGCCACAGTAGAACTCTGCTCCTTCAAGAGCGGAGAACTTTGTCCCAAATTGCTGGGGTTTTTGCAGCTTCCAGAGCTATTATTTGGGTGCCCTCTCTGAAGCCTCCACCTGCTCTGGCACCTGGTCACACACCCCAGGACTTCCACCCTAGACAGTAATCCAGATCCAAGCAGGCTAAAGCAAGAGTGATTACCCCTCAGAATGGTTGATTGGTCCCCCTACAATCTGCAGGCCAGGAGCTCTGAAGCAACCACATGGCAGCAGCTGCATGGCCACGGCGCCTCAGCCGTTTCTCCCTCTGGGGGCAGAGGCCAGACCACACTCCTAGATTCCCTGTTCCCAAATCCACTGACCTCTCACTTTGTCAATAGGTATTCATTAAGCGCTTACTATATGCCAGGCACAATTCTAAACCATAGGATTATGAAGAAAGGCAAGAACATGACCCTTTCCCTCAAGAAACTCACATTCTACTTGAGGTGACAACATAAATGGGAGGTAATCTCAATGGGAGAGAGAGGGAAACACCCTGCAAAAAAAGGTGTCTTGTAGAAGGTGAAATTTGAGCTAAATTTTGAAGGAAACCGGAGTGTGAAGGTAAGGAGGGAGAACATTCTAAGAGTGAGGAATAGTAATAAAAAATGCAGTCAATAGATGGAATGTCTTCTCCCAGGAATAGGTATAAATAACATTGTAGAATCAAACTGGTTTGCCAAAGGGTCCAGGTATAGAAAGAAGGAGAGTATAAGGGTGATAATATGGGAAAGAACTGAAGAGTAGGGGGATTGGAGGTCATTATGATAATGAAGAAGAGGGAATGATGGAATAATAAGAGATTATGATCTGATAAAGGAATTTTAAGGTTCATGATTATGGACATTCCAATGGGGAATAACAGTAAGTGAGGGGAAAATCAAGGGTATAATCATTAACTGAGGTACAATACAGGAGAGGGCCTTGGGAAATGGGTAGATTGAGGAACTGGGAAGTTAAGTTGTTTTTGTATGTATGTTGAAGTGCCCCAGTATGAGGATAGATGGTGTGGTAGAAAGACTGTGAACCAGGTATTAAACACATTGAGGAAGAAAGGAAAATATTCTTGGGGTTACTGGATAACAGTTACTAGAGTCTTTATTGGGTGATAAATTTGGATTTAATTAATACCAAAAGAGTAGTTGCTGAGTGATAATTCTGAAAGAGAATCTAGAAGTGTCAGTGATGAGAAAAGAGTATTCTGACTGACCCATTGCGACCAGTGAGTTGGGGCTGAAGGGTGAAAGAATATGAAGGAAAGAGCAACCAGTACTGGAAAGGGTGGTCATGGATGCCATGTCCTCAGAAAAGGAACTCAGTAAGAGCGAGAAGATGACAAAGTTGAAGATGAAAGTAAGTTTGTTAATTATGGAGCAGGCATTACAGAGAGCAGAGTGAAAGAGTTGGGTAGATCTGAAGTAGGACATTTGGAGAGTAGGATTAAAGGGGATGGGAGTAAGAGAATGAGTCCCTGGGAATGTGAAATGGGGTTTGTATAGAGACAAAGGTTCAGAATCACTGAGACAGGGAGAATATGAAGTAAAGGAATATGTTAAATGAGTTCAGATAGAACATCATTTGGTTAGAAAGAAGTCGACTGAGGAAGGCATGGGATTAGTCTGTTCACACCAATACTATGTGGCCCAGGAGGCCCAACTCACAGCAGGAAGGAACAAGAGAAGGTCTGGGGGTGGGGGAAGTGGAGCCAAGATGGTGGAGTAGAAACAGCACTTACCCAGTGCTCCAGCCCACATGACTTCAAAATCATGTAAAAGGGGGACTCTGAACAACTTCTGACAGAGACACAGAATGACACAGAGAAGCTAACCTCCCACTGAGGACAGCCCAACAGCCCAGCAGGGAATGGCCAGCACTGAATGCTGGGAGCTGACAGCACAGCACTCTGGGAGCCAAGCCCAGGACCTCTTGAGTCAGAGGTTTTAGCCCCAGGCCAGCCAGTCCAGCAGCCAGCTGGAGGGACCCCAGAACACCAGCAGCTGTGGCTTTTCCAGAATTTCCAACACAAAGTGAGAGGTTAGTGCCCTATGGACTTTGGAACCAGTATTTGGGAGCACATCAGGCTTCTTCCCCTGGGGGCTAGAAGCCGCTGAGGAGACACAACACAGACACCATTTTTCAGCTTCAGTTGCAGCTTCAGCTCCCGGCCTGCGAATTGTAGGGGGATCCAGTGATCAGTCTTGGGGGGGTAATCACTCTTGCTTTAACCTCCCTGGATCTGGATTGCAGTATGGGGTGGAGGTCTTGAGGTGTGTGTCCAGCTTGCCAGAGTGTATGGGGGCTTCAGGGAGGGCACCCAACTAATACCTCTGGCAGTTGAGAAAACCCCAATGTTTGGGACAGAAGCTCCCCTGTCTGGTGGCAGAGTCCTACTGTGGCAACAAGCCCAAAAGTCAAGTAATTAAGTGGCAACATGCCTAGGCAAAGGAAACAAAATAAACAGAAAAATTCAACATTAGACTCCTATTTGGGGGGCAAAGAGAATGAAAGCATGGAAGAGGAGGAGGACTGTGAGGTCAGAACTCCTGCACCAAAAGCCCCAATTGAAAATACGAGGAGGTTACAGGCCATAGAGGACCTTAAGAAGGATTTTAGAAACCAAATAAGAGAAATGGAGGAAAAATTGGGAAGAGAAATGAGAAGAATGCAGGAAAAGTATGAAATGAGAGTCAACAGCCTGACTGAGGAAAATAACATCTTAAAAAATAGACTAAATCAAGTGGCAAAAGAGGCTCATAAAGGCAATGAGAAGAATGCTTTAAAAAGCTGACTTTGCCAGATGGAAAAATAATCTCAAAAGCTCACTGAGGAGATTCATTCCTTCAAAATTAGACTGGAGCAAATGGAAGCTAGTGGCTTTATGAGAAATCAAGATGCTGTTAAACAGATCCAAGCAATATTAAAGAATAGAAGGCAATGTAAAATATCTTATGGGAAAAACCACTGACCTGGAAAATAGATCCAGGAGAGATAATTTAAAAATTATTGGACTACCTGAAAGTCATGATCAAAGAAAGAACCTAGAAATCATCCTTCAAGAAATTCTGAAGGAAAATCACCCTGATGTTTTAGACCCAGAGGGCAAAATAGAGATTGAAAGACTCCATCGATCACCTCCTAAAAAAGATCCCAAAAAGAAAACTCCTAGGAATATTATAGCCAGGTTCCAGAATTCCCAGATCAAGGAAAAAATACTACAAGCAGCCAGGAAGAAACAATTTCAATATTGGGGAAATGCAATCAGAATAGCACAGGACCTGGCAGCTGCTACATTGAGGGATTGAAGGGCATGGAATATGATATTCTGCAGGGCAAAGGACCTGGGATTAAAACCAAGAATTACGTACCCAGCAAAACTGAGTACTTTGTTTCAGGGGAAAATATGGTCATTCTGTGGAATAGAGGACTTTCAAACATTCTTGAGGAAAAAAACCAGAATTGAATAGAAAATTTGACATTCAGACACAAGAAGCAAGGATACTTGAGAAGGTAAGCAGGGAAAAGAAATCACTATGAACTTATCAAAGTTGAACTATTTACATTCCTACATGGAAAAACAATAACTGTGACTGATGAAACCTTTCTCATGATGAAAATAATTGAAGAAGGGTATATGGGCACATGAATACATATGTGAATGTGTGCATATATGTTTACAGGTATACATGGATAAAGGGCATAGGTTGAATTTGGGGGGAAGGGATGATACTTAAGGGGTGAAGTTAAGAGGTGAGAGAGGGATGTGGCAAGAAGAGATGGGGAGAGATGGGGGTAAACTATCTCATATAGAAGAGGCAAGGGGAAGTAGTCACAGGGGAGGAGAAGAACAGGAAAGCAAAAAGGCAAAACCATATTCTCATTGAGTTTGGCTCAGGGAGAGAATGACATACATACTAAATGGGATATCTCGCCCTACAGGAGAGTAGGGGGAAGGGGAATGAGAGGGGGGATGATGGAGGGGAAGGTATTCTGGGAGGAGGGGAGGTTGGAAGTACCCACTTTTGAAGAGGGACAGGATCAAAGTAAGAAATGGACCAGGTGGGGGTGGGATGGGTGGGAGGGAAATATAAGCAACCTTTTACAATATATCTACCGTGGTAGTGTTTTGCATAGCTATACATGTACAACACATACTGAATTGCTTATCTTCCCAGCAGGAGTGGGTGACAAGGGATGAAGGGAATGGGTCTGGGATTAGAAGTTTTAAAATTAAATGTTTCAAATATATATAAATACTATTATTAATACTATTTTGTATGTAACTGGGAGATAAAATGTGCAGGCATTGGGGCACAGAAATTTACCTTACCCTAATGGAAAAGTCGAAGGAGGTATGGGAGAAGATATGGGAGAGAGCAGATTGGATGAGGGGATACCCTGTGGGACTGCTATTCTGGGGTGGTGTGTAGGGGAAAAACGGGAAAAAATTGTAACTCAAAATCTGGCGGAAATGAATGATGTAAACCAGAAGTTAATAATGCATTTGGAAAAAAAATAAAATAAAATGATGGTGTCTTACCACCCCCCCCCAAAAAAAAAGAAAGAGAGAAGGTCTGACCTGGGAAAGTCCATACTGGGGGCAAGAGCAGGAAATTCAAGATAAGTTTGATTTGAGAAAAGCCTCTGGAGCACTGGAGAAAGTCATGGGGAAATTACAGGGGCCACAAGTAGTATGGCCTAGATCTGAAGTTGCCTGATATATGGAATAATGAGGAGATGTTGCAGAGTGGCAAATTTAGTCTTTATGTGGGAAAATCTTTCAAATAATTAGAGTTATCCAAGAATAGAATAGGCTGAATTGGAAGGTGGCAGGTTCCCATAACTGGAAGTGGCCAAACAAAGGCTAGATGACTGACCCCATTGGTTATGTTGTAAAGGAAATTCTCATTCAGGCAGCTAATGGATTACATGGGTTCTGAGGTCTCTTCCTATGCTTAAATTCTGTGATTAGTGATTGAGATTCCTGACTCCCAACCAAGTGCTCTTTCCATGATACCAAGATGAATTAGCAGATTCTGAATTAATAAGATTTCATTATTCTTCCAGAAAGTTTGTGAATGAATCTGGTCTTTTCCTTTAAATAAATGGAGATGTGAAAAGAGATAGGAAATCTAGGACAAGTCAAAGTAAGCATCCACACAAGCCACCCACATATGCTTAGAGTACAAAACAGATTTAAACTCTTTACCTGACCCCAGGCAGGCACTCTGGGTCCTTCCTGGCTCCCAGGAAACCATTGCTTTTTGAGACCATTAACAAAAACAATGCATTGTCTGACCTCAGGAAGCCCTTTTCTCTGATAGATGCACTGTTTGCTCAGTTTCCTAGCAACCTAAGCACTGAGGACCTGAAGTAAAATCTGAAGATGCTCAGAAAGTCCATCATCCTTGCCTGCCTCTCACTGATTGCATTGGGAAGGGGGGCTCTGCTGAGGTGGTCTCCACCCATGCAGCATGGATGAGAACAAACAAAATTTGCCATAGTACTATATCACCTTTAGAAATACACAGCGGCTCATTTTAAATGAAACCTCACAGCTGGAAAGGGCTAGTAGTCAGGCACGGGCAGTAAACAATGGTCTAATGGGGCAGGTCTCCTTTTTTCCAGCAAAGGCTGTAAGAAAAACGTACAGAGGTTGACTTTATTTTTTATTTAAATGACACCATGAGAGGGATTGATCCCCACACATGACAACATGAAATGTATTAGAATAGAAAGTGCTATCCAACTGAGGTTTCCAATCCAGATCTACAGCTGGCTCTTTTAATATTTTGTGGACACAGTTTAGCACCTTTTGTTCATAATCCTTCACTCTTACTACATTCCTGACTCCCTCCTGCCTTTTCCACTATGCAGCCTTAAGGATTTTTATTTCACTTTTTCATGGAAGTCATTATTGCGGGGGGGGGGGTGTTATGGCTCTCTATAGACACCATATACCTTATCACTTACCTATGAGTAACTTACCTATGAGTAACTTTTTTTGGCCTTTCTGGAGGGAGAAGGCAGGGTAATTGGGGTTAAGTGACTTGCCCAAGGTCACACAGCTAGTAAGTGTGATCAAGTGTCAGGACGGATTTGAACTCAGGTCCTCCTGACTCCAGGGCTGGTGCTCCATTCACTGTGCCACCTAGTTGTGTCCTATAAGTAACCTTCCATCATGATTCTTCAGAGGTTAGGATGCTCATGATTTCCAACCATAAAGTATCCAGAGAACAATTTTTAAATGGACTTTTGTAGCAGGAAGTTGACTGAAATAATCAAAAAGACTGTAATTTCTCCTCCTATCTCCTTCTATCTACCTAATTCTGGACTCTGCTCATTGTCCATCCATGACTGTCTAGTTCTATGTACATCCACACTGATTTCATAATATAGGCAATATGTGAGTGGACAGAATGGAATATATGAGAGATATAGTGAAGGTAGAAATGATAAGACTTAGTAATAGATTAAATGTATAGAATGAGAGTGAGAGAGGCGTTGAGAAGAACACTGACATTGTAAGCCTGACTGACTAGGAGAGTGGTAGATCTTTAAATAAAATAAAGAACTTCAGAAGAGGTGGGGGATTTGGAAGAAAAAGATAATGAGTTCTGCGTTGGACATGTTATTTTGAGATGTCTATGGAGAGTCCATTTTGAGATGTCCAAAAGGCAGTTGGTGATATAAGGATAGAGCTTAGAAGAAAGGTTAGGTCTGGATGTCCAGATCTTGGAATCATCTGAATAGAGATGATAATTGAACCAATATGAGCTGATGAGATCAAAAAGTGAGATGGTCTAGAATAAGTGTTCTTAACTTTTCCTGTATCATGGATTCCTTTGGCAGTCTAGTGAAGCCTATTGACCCTTTTCATAATGTTTTTAAAATGTATCAAGCCAAGATGGTGGGGTAAAGGCAGGGACTCACCTGAGCTCTCCCAAATTGCCCTCCAAACAAAATTAAAATAATTCCTCAAAATGAATTCTGAGACAACAAAACCAACGAAAGGATGGGGTGAAACAACTTCCCAGCCCAAGACAACTTAGAATGGCAGCAGGAAAGGTCTGTCTCACTGGAGTGAGAGTGGAGCACAATCCAGCACAGGCCTCATGGGTGAATAAATCATGGTGGCAACAGAAGGGGAATACAAAGGACCCTTTGCTGGCCCTGGGAGGAGGACTCTGTTGCATTGCCCATATATGGTTCTGGGTCACAGTCCCAAGATAAGGAGGAGCACTGGCAAGAGAAAGGTACCTGATCAGAGTTCTAGGGCTGAAAAAGTACTTGTGGTCATTCACAGGCCAGAGCACAGGCCAGGAGAGTAGAGACCATATCTCTGTTTAGATCATACCACCTTGTAAGAACTGAAAACTTATAAACCCCCAGAAGTGGCTTGGAAAACCACAACATGAAAAACCTGAAACTTGGGACAGTGTCTCCTCCACCTCAGGAGCAGACTTCAACTTTAACATGAAGTTAAAAGTAAATAAATATGCTGGAAAAATGAGCAACCAAACAAAAAAAATAACCATAGAAAGTTACCATAGCGAAAGGGATGATCAAAACATCAACTTAGAAGAAGATGATGAAATTAAAGCAGCTACATGCAAAGCCTTAAAGAAAAATGTGAATTTGTCTCAGGCCCTGGAAGTGCTCAAAAAGGATTTTGAAAATCAAATATGAGAGGTAGAGGGGGAAAATGGGAAAATATGGGAGTGGTGCAAAAAAAATCACCAAAATGAGTCAATAGCTTGGTAAAGGAGGCACAAAAAATACCAACGAAAATAACACCTTAAGAAATAGAACAGATTAAATGGTAAAAGAGGCACAAAATCCACTAAAGAGTAGAACTCCTTAAAAAGCAGAATTAGCCACATGGAAAAAATATACAAAAATTCATTGAAGAAAATAATTCCTAAAAATTAGAACTGGAAGTGGAAGCTAATGACTCCATGAGACAACAAGAAACAAAATCAAATGAATAAAAAAATAGAAGAAAATATGAAATATTTCACTGGAACAACAAATGGTCTGAAACATAGATTGAGAAGAGAGATTTTAAGAATTATTGGACTGCCTAAAAGTCATGATCAAAAAAAGAGCCTAGATATCATATTTGCTTTCCATAGTACTGCTGTTGTTCAGTTCTTTCAGTTGTACCTGATTCTTTCTTGTCCCCATTTGGGGTTTTCTTGGGAAAGATTAGAGTGGTTTACCATTTTCTTATGCAGCTCATTTTACAGATGAGGAAAGTGAGGCAAACAGAGTTAAATTAGTTACCTAGTTACCACATAGCTATTCTGAAACTAGATTTGAACTCAGAAAGATGAGTCTTCCTAACAACAGGTCTGACACACTATTTGCTGCACCACCTAGCTACCTTGCTCTCCATAAATAGTCTACAATTTCAAGCTCAGTCCTCTTGTCTCCCATTCCTTAATACCCCTCTCCAACTCATCTCTGGGGAAGATAGTGCTAAAAGGCTGAAGGGAATTTTAAGGACTGGGGAAGCATTTCTCCATCTGTGGGGTAACCCTGTCCCTACAGGAGTCCAAGAGCCCTGGTCATCCTCCCTAACCCCCCAGGTTCCAGGCCTCAGAAAGATTAAAATGCAAATAAAAATTCAAGGATAAATAAGGTCCATGGGATGAAAGAAACTAAAGTGTCTCCAGGAAGGTATAGCTCTCTAGTAGAGATGGAGACAGTGTTTTCCACCCCTGTAAGTCCCTGATCCAGGGCCTCTAACCGATCGTTGTGGGTGAAAGCAGGTATTTCTTAATCTGTTCCCTAGTCTTTGGGCTGTTACTTCTTTCTAGGTGGCTGTTGTGTTATAGCTTTGGGCACTTAGAGGATAGTATCAGGCTTTCTGGGCTAGGACCCAGGGATTCCTCTCCACCCTTAGGCCAAGATGGATATTGGGTACCTAGAAGATAATCAATCTGCCACACACCCCTCCCATCACAAGTACCCCTTTCTATTCTCACTACCCTATTTAGAGCTCTTCCTGGCCCCAGGTCTGGCCACTCTTTATCCACTCATAATACCAGGTTCTACCCCTGTCTTCTTCCTTAATAAAAAGGGTTTAGTTGGAATGGTTCAATCTTTAGGGGTGGCTAGGTGGCACAGTGAATAGAGCACCAGCCCAGGAGTCAGGAGGACCTGAATTCAAATCCGGTCTCAGACCCTTAACACTTACTAGCTGTGTGATCTTGGGCAAGTCACTTAACTCCAATTGCCCTCCCCAAAAAGGCAAAAAAATAAAAATAAAAAAAGAGTTTGTCAGAAACCCTATAATCTCTGGGAACCAATTTCCCAACCTTGGGCAATTAGCTGCCCTGGGACAAAGCTTTTGTCACTCTACCCTAGTTAGAACTCTGAACAACAACCATAATAATGACAATAAACATTTATATAGTACTTACTATGTGCTAGGCACTATACTAAGCAATTTACAAGTATTATCTAATTTGACAATATTGATATACTCATCTGAGTACAGGAAATGTAATAAGCTGCTAGCTTGTGTGCTAAGGACCATATAATAGTAAATAGGGGCAGAAAGAGGAAAGAAATGAGGAGTAAAATTAAGCCAGAGGAAACAGAGTTGTCCTCCTGTTGGCTACCTTGAGTACATAAACACCCCTAAAGGGCTTGATGCAGAGAGGATTAATGATCAGTTATATTTTAGACCACGTCTCTGAGGTCCCTTTCTATTCTGAGCTTTTGTGATTCTATGATTCTTTTGGGAAAATGAATAAGGGGACTCTACAGAATGATCCAAAACAAGGTTGTTAAATCAACCCACATAAAAGCAAATTGCGTCTTACTCTGGATGCCAGGATGGTTTAGAAAAATTCTTAATTAAACATAATGGCACAATATGAAAGACAGTGTAATATACCAGAGAAAAGTCCTAGAATAGAATCAGAAAGACATGGGTCTGGATCTCACCTTGATAACATGTTACTTATATAAAACTGGGAAGGTTATAGCCTCTCTAAGACTCAGTTTCCTCAGTTATAAATTGACAATAATAATAATACTTCACAGAGTTCTTGTGAAGTCCAAATCCTAAAAGCACTTTATAAATGTGAACAATTGTTCAGAAACAAAAGTCTGAATGTCTTTTGGTGAAAATTCACATGTTTTGACCAAAGAACAAGAGTAGAGAGAAATGACTCCTCTATTGTGTGCCCCACCCCACACACCATTTTTGGTTGGGCTGCTACTCCCCTTTCCCATATGGCTTCATTCTCTCCAGCTGACGACAGCATAAGACTCCTAGTTAGAAGTAAATTGTAAACTTCTTTCCTTCCTTTATTGAAGAGGAAGGGGATTTCCACACCCCATCAGAGAGAACTAGGTCCTAAAATAATTTCTCTTGAAAGCTGTGACTGAAAAGGAGAACTTGGTCATGAAAGAGGAATTTTTAATAAGAATTTGGCTTCTCTCCAGTCCCCACTCCATCCAGAAGTTGCTATTTAGCAAAATGCACAATTAACTCTACATTTCCTTCCCTCTCCCACTGGTAATTGATGCTTCTTGCCTTGAAAAATAAGAAAACTCACTAGCCTGCTACTGGGCGCTTGTCCCTTATATTGTCCTACAGGACACACAACTCAATAAATGGGCTGTGAGGATTTAGCCCCTCCCCCTTTTCCAGAATGGGCAGGATGTCCACAGTTTGGTCCTACTTTTTAAACATTTTTCATCTAACTTCTAAGTAGACTGAACATCCTATTACGATTCAAATGTTTTGCCAGCTGGTAAACTTTTCACCACTGCCTAGATCATAGTAAAGGAAGCTTAAATGGCTGTGATCTTTAAGACCCTGCTGGGCAATAGCTAAGTAATGGGTGTTTTACATTTGCCTAAAGTTTCCATGTATACTTTGGTGGGTTCTTTTTAAACTCTGAGCTTCCATCCATTGAAACAATGTCTGAGCAAGAACTTTATGTACTAGGTCTTGTGGATATAAAGACAAATATTACAATATATAAATATATATTTAATAATAATAATAAAGATAAATCTTTGCTCTCAAGGAGCTTACTTTCTCTTGAGGGAGATAACATGTGCTGATATAAGTAAATGCAACATGCAAAAACAACATGTACAGAATAAACAGAAAATAAACAAAAGATGGGTTAGTGAGGGAACACACCAGCAGTTGGGGAAAACAGGAAAGAACGGTAAAAATCTATGCTTGTCTCGTCCCATGGCAATTTTACTATTCACCCCTATCTCATCAGTAAACATTTGTTAAGCATTAAATGCCTGCTATATGCCAGGTACTAGGGCTACAAAGAAAGACAAAAGTACTCCCTGCCCTCAAGTAGCTTAGAGTTTAATATCCCTCCACATCTCTGCACTCAGGAAAGTCCACTGTACTTTTTGGATATAGCTCTAATTATCAGGCAATTACTTCCTTCTCTTAAGCCCAAATTTGCTTCTCCATAATTTTCCCTGAATTGGCTGGCTGAGATTTTTTTTCTCATTTCTTTTCGCACATGTATTGTGTTTCAAGGAAATCACCCAAAGTATGTCAAGAGAATTGCTCAAAGGTTGACTGCTAAAGTTTATTCTCATTTCAGGAATAAATGGAGGACTTACTTATGGAGTTTAAGTGATTAGTCTATAGTAACCCAGCAGCAGGAGGCAGAACTGAGAACAAAACACAAATTTCCCAGACTTCTCATGAAGAACTATAAATCTTCATGGGCTATACAAATGACTATGATAAATGGCCCTTCTAAAATGTGTTTTCCAGAATTAGACAAATCCCTGGAAATCTTGAAGTGGAGGTTGAGTTAGGGAATGGGTGGGGATGGATGATTTCTGAAGTACTTTCCAATTATAAGATTCTGTGATTTTGAGGAATGTTGTCATCCTAGATTACATATGCCCTATGACTGAGAGTTGAATGTGGGCATTTATTCTTCCATTCCACCATAAGCTCCGGGTTGTCATGGACCAAGGGCAGTCTCAGAGGGCTACCTTCATGAAATCTATATCTTTTTTTTTGCTCTGCCTCCATCCAGGGTTTCCTCTAGGAAACTTCAGAATACAGCTTTTGTCTTAGTTTCTCCAGTTTCACTTAAACCCTAAAGGTAACAATGCATTCAGCTAAAGGACACCCTTTGCTTAACATCTTAAAAAAATACAAAATATAAATGACTACAAGACACCCTAAATAGTCAATATACTCTTATATAATGACTCCCTTCTCCAGTAAATCCAACTTTCCTTGCAAGGACCTATATAGTTTTCAAAACTGATAACTGGGGCGGCTAGGTGGCGCAGCGAACAGAGCGCTGGCCCTGGAGTCAGAAGGACCTGAGTTCAGAGCCGGACTCAGACACTTAACACATACAAACAAAAACCTAGCCGTGTGACCTTGGGCAAGTTACTTAACCCCAATTGCCTTAAAGGGGCGGCTAGGTGGCGCAGTAAGAGCGCCAGCCTCGGAGTTGGGATGACCCGAGATCAGATCCGGCCTCAGGAAATGAGCACCCACGCATAAATAATGACTAGCCGTGTAACCTTGAGCAAGTTACTTAACCCCAATTGCTTTAAAAAAAAAAAAACAAACTGATAACTACACTTTGGATTGGATTTTCCTCAGAAGAGGAATAACTTTGGATTTGCTAAAGAGACAACTCTCTTCCCATCAAATCACTACCATCCAAAGAAATTATACCAATCAAAAGTCATTCAAAAGCTACTTGGCTTCCCCACAAATGCTAAAATCATATCAGTTCCTCTTTACCTGAACATACTGTGACTCGCCCACAGTAACTTCCTTATTCACCTACATTCATTTCCTTAGTCACCAAACCAGCTTCCTCACTCACCCACATTACATTGTTCATTCACCACTGTTATCTATCTTCTTATTCATCCTTCATTTTTGAAGAGGACCAATGCCATCCCAGGATGATGTCTTGACTTGTAAGTGAACTGGATTTAAGTGTGGCCAAGATGCACAACGTCAGCCTCACTCTCTTCCAGAGTCATCTGAGTCCAGTGGCAAGACAAAAGTCAAGATGACCAGTGAAGGACACATATGCAGTGCATGACCTTGGCATCTCTGATGGCTAAACAAGCTCTAAGCACTTCACAGCCCATGCTTAAGCAATCTTCATGGTCATTGGAAAAAAATGTTCTCATCGACCTATTCCATTCATGTGCTTGGGGTAGACATCCCCTTTACTTACCAATGCACTCTACTTGCCACTCAGCTAGAAATGACCTATGGTCAAATATTGCACCATATCACTATCAATACCTAAGTAGCCTGGAGGATCATTTATAATTTCATATTCTTTGCTCATATGGCTTTTTGTTTTGGACTTTCCTAGAGTCTAAAAGCAATATAGAGACTACAGCAACACCTGACAATAGGACAAACACATAAAGTTTTTGAGGCAGTTTCCTGAGTAGGTTATTAAATTTAAGGAATCTAGGTGGCATAATGTATTGTGCACTATGCCTGGAGTCAGAAGGACCTAAGTTCACATCTGGCCTCAGACCCTTACTAGCTGTATGACCCTGTCCCAATCATTTAACATCTGTCTGCCAATTTCTTCAACTGTTAAGAGAGAATAATAATAGTATCTATCTCACACAGTTATTGTGAGGATAAAATGAGATAATATTTATAAAGCACTTAACGCAATGCTTGGCACATGGGGTTCTTTAGATGAATAGGAAACTCCTCACCAGGAATCCAACACCATTCTCTAGTCTTTAGTTTCTGATCTCTATCCACTTTCAGATCTCTTGGGCTTGAGGATCTATCCATTCCCTTTTACAGAAATATGACACGAAAGCCAGAAAAGCCAGTAAAATCTTGGGCTGAATTAATGAAGATATAATAAATTAACTAAGGAGTTAGTCATATTACATTGGCCAGACCATAGTATTGTGCGCTGGGTTCCATATTTTAGGAAGAACTTTAACAAACTTTAAAGGGTCCATAAGAGAGGGCAGCTAGGTGGCTCAGTGAATAGAGCACAGACCCTGGAGTCAGGAGAACCTGAGTTCAAATCCAGCTTCAGACACTTAACACTTACTAGTTAGTAAGTGTGTTAGTAAGTGTGACCTTGGGGAAGTCACGTAACCCCAATTGCCCTGCCTTCCCCCTTCCAAAATAAAGCCAAAAAAAAAATAAAAGAATTCATAAGAACCTGAGTATGCGTAGCTGTATAAATAGCTGGTTTTAGAGTCAAGTAGATCTAGACTAAAATCCCATCCAAGAAACTAGAGTCTAGTTTGGGTGGAGTAGAGAGGATGTGAAAGGGCATAATAAGAAACACACTTGGAAATGTATGTAGATGATAGCCAGATTGTGGGTGGCCTTGAATGCCAGGGAGCAGAATCTGAACTATACATACAATAGAAGGGTACTAGGAACTTTGGAGCAGAGTAAGATGATCTGTTCTAAAGTAACATTCAGGCAGTGATGTGAAAGATGAGTTAAGAACTAACTAGCTTAACCAACAAAGGTGCTAAAGTACTGAAGATTTTGGACAGCTCCCTCCTGGGAGGATAACCAAAGTGCTTTTGTTCTAGATTTCAGAGTATATATGTAGTGTGAGCCCAGTTGCCCTGTAGATCAACATCTTCTATCACATATAATTATGTTGTCTCTCTTTTCTGTGTCTTGCCGATGCATCTAAATCTCCAGGTGATTAGAGCATCACTCAGTCTGCACAGATCAATCGATATTCAGTCTCTTGGCAGAGATTTCAGCCACATAGAGGCCAGAGTGGAAGAATGGGGATGGGGGAAGGGGAAGACCAAGTTCCACTTGTGATCAAACTAAGGGTTAGTTTGGAGATGTGAACATCTGTCCAATGGTAAGCAGGATTGGAGCTCATTTCCCTTCAGCAATCTGTCACTGTCAACAAGAAAAGAATTTAATCAGTTGCTGAGGATTGAAAAAATCCCTGCATTCTATCATTCAACTCTTTTAACCTCATTATCAGCCTTCTCATTACCAGTCTCTTAAATCATCCAAGGAAACTGAACATAGAACTAGAAGCTGGGCTATCAATTAGGTTATCATGTCCTCAATAATGCCCCCTTTGTAGATGTCTCTAGGGAATGTTGTGTGACCTTCCTCAGTAAGTCATCTCTGCCATGCAATTCTTATAATCAAGTAATGCTCGTAAATTATAGACTACTATTATTTTATCAGGAATGCAAGCAAACCCCCACAAACAACCTCCTCTTATGCCCCATCATTACTGAGAGGTAATCTTAAGTTCTCAGATGCTATTCCAGGGTAACATAAGCTCCCGTGTATCCTACCAAGGTAGAAAGGTTTTGAGGAAGAGCTGGCTAATGGAACATTTGTGTTGACCTTGGAACAGCATATCTACATTCAGAGAGGCTCACCAATAGAGTACTAGGCACCAAGTGATTTTTTTTACCACAAAAAGTCATGATATTTAAGATATGTTGAGGTTGCATTAATGGAGAAGTAGACACAACAAAATCATAAGGCTTAGAAGTATTAAATTAATGCAAAGACAAATGATCATAGCATTTTTATTTTAGTTTCAATGCCATTTTACAGGACTTATTTCATTTTATTCTCATAGGAAAACTTTCCTGAGTGATTATTCTGTGTGTCAGTCAAGTGTGGTGTTGAGTCACTTCAGTCATACACATCTCTCTGTGACCCCATTTGGAGTTTTCTTGGCAAAGATACTGGAGTGGTTTGCCATTTCCTTCTCCAACTTATTTTACACATGTGGAACTGAGGCAAACAAGGTGAAGTGACTCACCCAGGATCACACAGTAAGTGTTTGAGGCCAGATTTTAACAGATCTTTGTAACTCCAGAGTCAGAGTTCTTTCTATCCACTGTGACACCTAGCTGCCTTAAATGTGATACAGACATGCCTAATAAAAGAGTTGAAATGTGGCTGATTGATTCATTCAAAAGTGTATGTCCTAGAATTATCTAATTCTGAAAGATAAATAACATTCCCCTAAGGAAAAAGAAGCTATTCATGATCTCAAAATCTTCTTTATTTTAAAGAGAACACTCAGAACTCAGACAACTGTGTCTTCAGTTTTCTCCAGACTGCATTCCTTACTCTTCTGGACTTTCTCTACAATGTCAGGGTATCAAGTACCTTCTTCTCTTCTCCTTTTCATCTCCCTTTTATGTGTTGTCTTCCCCCATTACAATGTAACATCCTTGAGGACAGGTCTGGTCTGTCTTTCTGCTTATATTTGATTTCTAGTACTTAGGTTCCACAAGTCAGAGATCGTTAATAGCTTTAAAGAAAGCAGTTTTGGTGGAATAATGAGGTTGAAAGCCAGACTACAAAGAGAGTGGAGGAAGTAACATATAGGTGGCCTTCTTTTTTTTTTTTTTTAAAGCAATTGGGATTAAGTAACTTGCTCAAGGTTACACGGCTAGTCATTATTTATGTGTGGGTGCTCATTTTCTGAGGCCGGATCTGATCTCGGGTCATCCCAACTCCGAGGCCGGCGCTCATACTCACTGCGCCACCTAGCCGCCCCTTATAGGTGGCCTTCTTAAGGAATTTCACCATGAAAGGAAGGAGAGATAGGGGATGATAACTAATGTTGATGGACAGGTGAGTTTTTTGAGGATTGAGGACACAGGATCAGCTCTAATTTTAATTTTTCCATGATCTCATGATGACTCATCCATGACCCATAGCCATATAGCATAACTGGAACAATATTGGTATGGGGCAAAAGTGTACTTTTCTAATAGGTAGCAGGTTTGGCATCAGGAAAGAGCTGGGTGGTGGGCATGGGGGGTGAAGCCTGTGAACGATGCCAGGCCGAGCTCCCGAGCTGAGGGAGTCTGCGCATAGATGCTGCTGCCAGGCCTGAGGAGCCGACGCAATGGCGTGTCCCACGGAGATCCCCAGGGTATCTTGGCTGCTGGGGGCCTTCAGTAACCCAAAACAGGTGACCTGAGGTTTTGTTGGTGCTGTACAGACAGTTACTTTAATTCCAGAAGATGGTATTGCACCAGAAATCTCAGCTTCTGTTATGAAGATTTTTGTTGCTACCAAAGCACCCATTCAGTGGGAAGAGAGGAATGTCTCTGCCATTAAAGGACTTGGAGGAAAGTGGATGATTCCTTCCTAAGAATCCACGAACAAAAACAAGATGGGGCTGAAAGGCCCCTTAAAGACACCAGTGGCAGCTGGGCATTCATTCTTCTACTGCTCTGTAAAACTTTCGACCCTTATGCAAACGTGCATATGTGTGTTTCCATCAAAGGCTACAAAATGCTTTACACAGAAGTAAATATTGTCTCGATTCGAGAGGACACCGAAGGTGAATACAGTGGCACTGAGTACAGGATAGTTGATAATGTCGTACAGTGTATCAAACATCACGGAAGAAATGAGCAAACATATTGCCAAATGTGCCTTTGAGTATGCCAGGAACAATCACCATAGCAAGTGACTGCTGTGCACAATGTGATTGTCAGATGGACTTTTTCTCCAAAAGTGCAGGGAAGTTGCAGAAAACTGTAAAAACATTAAATTTAATGAGATGTCCCTTGATGCATTATGATTGAATATGGTACAGGATCGGTCCCAGTTTGATGTTCTTGTGATGCCAAACTTGTATGGGGACATCCTTAGTGATTTATGTGCTGGCCTGATCGGAGGTCTTGGAGTCACTCCAAGTGGAAACATTGGCACTAATGGAAGCACGATCTTTGAATTGGTTCACAGAACAGCCCCAGACATTGCAGGGAAGGACATGGCCAATCCAACTGCCCTGCTTTTGCGTGCTGTGATGATGCTTCAGCACATGGGGATGCATGACTACACAGCAAAGATCTAGATGACCTGCTTTTAGACAATTAAAGGTGGAAAGAGCTCGACAAAAGATTTGGGAGGAAACGCCAAGTGCTCAGACCTCATAGTTAAATCTGCAGCCAAGTAAAAGATATAGATTGAAGAAGGCTTCTCCCATTGGGCATTTTGCAGCAGTCATTCCTAAAGTAGAGAAAAATTTATTGTAGATTATCTACCATCCATATACATTGGGTTTGCATATTTCTTGATGGAGCAAACATTCTAAATTGGATCTTTTCTTAATACACTCTGTCCAGAGATGCAAGTGACTGCTTCCAATGGACTTTTTTCGATGCATTGTTTTATTTATTAAACGTTTCTCTCTGGTGAAAATGTTTTATATATTCTAAGGATGGATTCCTGTCCTGTAGTTTTCCATTGTTAACTATTCTACACTTAAGTTAGAATAGCGTTTTTCCCCAACTGAAAGACTTGCTGTAAATATCAAGATGCTGAATTAACAGGAGAAACTTTTTAAAGAAAACCCCTATTTCCCTTGGAGCATGTAAAGTATATTGGGAAGAAAAACAGGATACTAACATATCACAAGATGACATTCTTATAAAAACAAAAGGGTATAAGAGGAATTTCCTTGGAGAGTCACATCAAAGAAGGTACAGATGATACATGTTTAAATTGTGTAGTAAGCTAAGAAATAAAGAAATTTGAGCTCCAAAAGATTTATTGTAATGCATGAATAAAGATTGCAAACCCAAGATATATTTAATCAAAGATGTATTGTCTATAAAAACTAGATAAATCATCAGAAGGACCTGAGTTCGGAGCCGCCTACACTTAATCCGAACAAACAAAAACCTAGCCGTGTAACCTGGGCAAGTTACTTAACCCCAATTGCCCTAAAGGGGCGGCTAGGTGGAGCAGTGAGAAGAGTGTCGGCCTCGGAGTTTGGATGACCCGAGATCAGATCCGGCCTCAGAAATGAGCACCCACGCATAAATAATGACTAGCCGTGTAACCTTGAGCAAGTACTTAACCCCAATTGCTTTAAAAAAACTAGATAAATCTATGGAGGATGGATAGCATTCTAATTCAACACATTGTGGGTGGAGTTATTTTTGTTAAGATAGTATAATATTTCTTTGCTTATGGTACTGCTTTCAGTGAAGAAAAAAGGATGACAGTTCCCTGAATCAAACCTTTATTATACATTTTGAGTGAGTGAAGCTTTCTGCATAGTTGTACAAAAAAAAAAGTGCTGTCCAATTCCCCAAATTGCCACACCTAACTGACCTTTTCTCACTTATCATTCGTTTTGTCCTCTCTGCGCTTTTTCCTGCTAAAATAAAAAAGGCAAGGGCAGCAATCATGACCTCAGACAATGGAAATACAAAAATAGACCTAATTAAAAGAGATAATCAGGGAAACTACATTTTGCTAAAAGGTACCACAGACAATGAAGAAAGATTTTTTTAAAAGTATTCAGTAAGTTTTTTTTATAATGGCCTCATTTTTCAAATACAGAGAGAACTGAGTCAAATTTATAAAAATAAGAGCCATTCCCCAGTTGATAAATGATCAAAGGATATAAACAGGCAATTTTCAGAAGAAAATATCAAAGCTATCTATAGTCATATGGAAAAAATGCTCTAAATTTCCATTGATTAGAGAAATACAAATTAAAACAGCTCTGAGGTATTACTTCACACCTATCAGAAATTACAAATGCTGAAGGAGATGAAGAAAAATAGATACACTAATGAATTGTTGATGGAGTAGTAAACTGGTCCAGCCATTCTGGAAAACAATTTGGAACTATGTCTAAAGGGATATAAAACTGTGCATACTTTTTGACCCAGCAATATCACTACTAGGTTTATATCTCAAAGAGATCAAAGAAAAAGGGGGGGAAAACCTATATGTACAAAAATATGTAGTGGCAAAGAATTGGAAATCAAGGGAATGTTCATCAGTTGGGGACTGGATCAACAAGTTGTGGCATATGATTGTGACAGAGTAATATTGTGCTATAAGAAATGACAAAGGGAGTAGTTTCAGAAAAACATGACAAGATATATATGAACTGATGCAAAGTGAAAAGAAGAACTGGAAGATCACTGTGCACAGTAACAGTAATGTTGTAATCATGATCAACTGTGAAAGATTTGGCTACTCTACTAAATACAATGATCCAAGACAATTTCAAAGGATTCATGATAAAAAAAAAAAGTGCTATACACCTCCAGAGAGAAAACTGATGAACTCTGAGTGCAAATTGAAATATAACTTTCTCACTTTATTTTTTCAATATGGCTGATATGGAAATATATTTTGCATGATTTCAAATGTATAATTGATATCATGTTGGTTGACTTCTCAGTGGTTGGGATAGGGGTGAAAGGATTGGAGAGAATTTGGAACTCAAAATTTAAAAAGAAAAGAATGTTTAAAAAGTAAATAATACATTTTTAAAAGTAAAAAAAAAAACAACTAATTAGAGGAAAAAAAGACTTAATGAGTATCCTGGGGCACTAAGAGATTAGATTACTTCATCTAGGGTCATACAGTCAGAAAGAGTCAGAAGTTAGACTTGATCCCAAGTCAACCTGACTTTTTATCTTGCCTTGACACCAACCTGCCTCTCCACCATATGCATCTCCGGTGCCCTCTCAATATCCCACAATTTTTATTCTTTGGAGACTATGGTATTTTGTGACTCACAGCCCTAATGCATTACTGGGAAAATATTGGTATTCAACAGATGGGTTTTTGTTTCAACGGGAAGCTTAGGGTCCTTAAAAGCTCTGCACATGAAATCTTTATGAGTGTAAACTATACTTGATGAAGGTATAAGCAGGGAACAGGCTTTCAAAAATGATATTCCACAACAAACCACATCTTTACAGCCACATAATTTTCCTGAAAGGTACAAGAACACAAAACTTCTTTATGCTTATTATTTACTAAGAAAAAAAAGGCATTTGATTTGCTGGATCAATATGTCACCTGGAAGGGAAAAGAGGTATTGTTCTTTCCACTATACCACTAACTAAATACTTAAATGGATTTTTTTTTTCAGTGAAGTAGCACAATTTAATGAAGCTCTGGACCTGAAATTAGGAGAACTGGATTTGCACTCTGGTTCTGACACTTAGCACTTCTATGACCCCAGGCAAATCATTTTATCTCTCTGATTCTCAGTTTCTTCAACTGTTAAATAAGGATGATAATACTTATTCTACCTATCTCACAACAGTGTTGTTATAACTCACATACTTTGCCAATAAATTTGAAATGAGTTGCTTTTATTTTTTTTAACAAATGCTTTATTAACTTCTGGTTTACATCATTCATTTCCGCCAGATTTTGAGTTACAATTTTTTCCCCATTTTTCCCCTACCCACCATCCCAGAATAGCAGTCCCACAAGATATCCCCTCATCCAATCTGCTCTCTCCCATATCTTCTCCCATACCCTCTTCGACTTTACCATTAGGCCAAGGTGAATCTCTATGCCCCAACGCCTGCACATCTTATCTCCCAATTACATGCAAAATAGTATTAATAATAGTATTTATATATATTTGAAACATTTAATTTTAAAACTTCTAATCCCAGATCCATTCCCTTCCTCCCTTGTCACCCACTCCTGCTGGGAAGATAAGCAATTCAGTATGTGTTGTACATGTATAGCTATGCAAAACATTACCATAGTAGATATATTGTAAAAGACTGCTTATATTTCCCTCCCACCTGTCTCACCTCCCACCTGGTCCATTTCCTACTTTGATCCTGTCCCTCTTTGATAGTGGGTACTTCCAACCTCCCCTCTCCCCAGAATGCCCTCCCCTCCATCATCCCCCCTCTCATCCCCTTTCACCTACTCAGGAGAGTGAGTGAGGGTAAGATATTCCATTTAGTATGTATGTGATTCTCTCCTTGAGCCAAATTCAATGAGAATATGCTTTTGCCTTTTTGCCTTCCTGTTCTTCCCCTCCCCTGCAACTACTTCCCCTTGCCTCTTCTACATGAGATAGTTTACCCCACCCTGTCTCTCCCCATCTCCTCTTGCCACATTCCTCTCTCACCTCTTAACTTCACCCCTTAAGTATCATCCCTTCCCACCAAATTCGACCTGTGCCCTCTATCCATGTATACCTGTAAACATATATACACACATTCACATATGTATTCATATGCCCATACACCCTTCTTCCATTATTTTCATACTGAGAAATGTTTCATCAGTCACAGTTATTGTTTTTCCATATAGGAATGTAAATAGTTCAACTTTGATAAGTTCCTTTTGATTTCTTTTCCCTGATTACCTTCTCAGGCATCTCTTGCTTCTTGTGTCTGAAAGTCAAATTTTCTATTCAACTCTGGTTTTTTCCTCAAGAATGCTTGAAAGTCCTCTATTCCACTGAATGACCATATTTTCCCCTGAAACAAAATACTCGGTTTTGCTGGGTATGTGATTCTTGGTTTTAATCTCAGGTCCTTTGCCCTGCAGAATATCATATTCCATGCCTTTCAATCCCTCAGTGTAGAAGCTGTCAGGTCCTGTGCTATTCTGATTGTGTTTCCACAATATTGAAATTGTTTCTTCCTGGCTGCTTGTAGTATTTTCTCCTTGATCTGGGGATTCTGGAACCTGGCTATAATATTCCTGGGAGTTTTCTTTTTGGGATCTTTTTCAGGAGGTGATCTGTGGATTCTTTCAACCTCTATTTCCCCCTCTGAGTCTAAAACATCAGGGCAATTTTCCTTGAGAATTTCTTGAAGGATGATTTCTAGGTTCTTTCTTTGATCATAGCTTTCAGGTAGTCCAATAATTTTTAAATTATCTCTCCTGGATCTATTTTCCAGGTCAGTGGTTTTTCCCATGAGATATTTCACAATGAGTTGCTTTTATTAATGGTCATGGTGGTGATGGTGGGGGTGATAGTGGTGGTGGTAGTAGTAGTAATGCTGGTGGTGGTAGTGGTAATAGCAGTGGTGGCAGTGGTGGTAATAGTGGTGGTGGTAGTAGTAGCAATAGTGGTGGTAGTAGTGGTAGTAGTAGTAGTGGTGGTGATGGAAGTATCAGTGGTGATGGTGGCAATAATGGTAGTACTAATAGTAGTAGTAATACTAGCCATACTAACAGTAGCAGTAATAGTAATAGCAGAAATAGTATTAGTAAATTGTGTAGTGTATAAGCAGCTAGCCTTAGAACTATTAAGACCAGGAATCAAATACCACCTCTGACACATAACATCTGTGTGACCCTGGACAATTAATTCACTTGAGCTCAGTGCTCTAGGCAGCTCTGTAAGATAGGCAGTTCAGGTGCTGAAATGAAGATGGTGTTTCCTCATCAAGGAATTCCCTCTATTGATGAAAGATTAATTCTCAGTGATATTTTCTGGCATCAAAATATACTTGTAATAGTTGCATGGTTGGAGTGCCCACATCAATAAGCTTACAGATTCGTAAGTGTATAGAATATTAATGATGGATTATTCCTTGTTGTGCCTCGTTTCTCCTTCCCCCATTCACTGCCCCAATGTGTTACATTTTAATGGCTGTTTGGAACTTTGCTTTCCTTCAGTCTCTGTTCTATGTAGGTAGTGGAGTGAAAGGTAGGCAGATTTTATTTCAGTACAAAGAAGAATTTTCTAACAATTAGAGCTACCCCAAAATGTATTGAACTGCCTTGGGAGGTTGTGGTTTCACTGTCACTGAAAGGGTTCTAGCAAAGGCTAGATAATGTTGGGCATGCTATAAGATAGGACGTATGCAGTGAATGAGAGGTTGAAATTGTTGACATTTAAGATTCATTCTAACTGTATGATTCTAGGCTTCTAATTCTTCACTTTCCTCCCTTATCATAAATCATAGAATTAGAGTTGAAAGGAGGCTCAGAGAACAACTCATCTAACCCTCTCATTTTATAGGTTAGGGAACTGAGGCCTAGGAAAGTGTAATGGAAATGCAAATTTAATGATCTTCCCTGCCCCTAGGCCCTTTGATTGGCTTAAGAGACTCTGAGAACCTTCCTTGACTTGAAAATATTCTCTGCCCCCTAATAGGCTGAATGTGGTCACATGGAGTCTGTGGCAGGAGGCTTGGTTTTCAGGAATGCCTACACCTTGATGCTGTGTGATTGGGCAGTGGGTCAAGAGGGTGGTTACATTCTCTGACCCAGGAGAAGGCTATATAATCCCTGATGGTGAGGCTTTGCTTTGGGGCTTACTTTGAGAAGTGTTGTGTGATTTGACCAGATGAGACTCTGGGCAGGTTGAGAGGCCCCCAGCTTTGAAAACCCAGATGTTGATGCTTCCCTCTCTGGTAACTGTGATTGGGTATTGATGTAATGGTTGGGCAGTTTGGAAGCCTGTCTGCTTGATCTGTTTATTTCTCTGTCTGTATACTCTGAAGTTCAGGGTGCTGACCTATTTCCCCTGAACTAGGTAAATGATATATGTTTGATTGATTAATGTAAGCTTGTTAACCCATTTTGAGTTGCTTTCCTTTAGAAAAGCAGATCTAAGAACCTGTGTTGGCAGCCACCCTGGGGATGTTGGGGTGCTTGCTGCTATAGGAAGTTACATGAATTACCCAATGTCCCACTCAAGTGGCAAAAGTGGGATTTAAACTCATGTTCTCTGATGGCAGAACAAGACTGTACTTGCCTTGAACAATGTTCATTCATACAACTGTTCTCCGGAAAGTGTAAGTGACTTCACTGCTTAGGGAACAAAAGAAACCATGTTTAACTCTATTGTGTATCAGGTCCATATATTTCAAAATAACTACCACCTTAATGGTTCAGACAAATATATATGAGAATTGATGGTAGGGGAGACTATCTAAAGCAACAGAAAATTAGATTACAGCCCTAGTAACAGATTAATTTGTAAACAAATATTTATTCTATTTACTATCAGACAGGGTAGGTAGGAATTGTCCTTTTTCTCTTTTTTGCTAATTTTTGTATTTTCAGCACTTAGCACTACTCCCAACACGTAGTAAGCACCTATTAAGTTTTCTCTCTCTCTCTCTCTCTCTCTCTCTCTCTCTCTCTCTCTCTCTCTCTCTCTCTCTGTCTCTCTCTCTCTGTCTCTGTCTCTGTCTCTCTCTCTCTGTCTCTCTCTGTCTCTGTCTCTCTCTGTCTCTGTCTCTGTCTCTCTCTCTCTCTCTCTCTCTCTCTCTCTCTCTCTCTCTCTCTCTCCCCCTCTCTCTCTGTCTCTGTCTCTCTCTGTCTCTCTCTCCAGAGCCTACCCCCATCCTAACCTTCCAGTGTTCTTACACCTTACTCCCTGACATCTATTCTTCTATCCAGTGACAGTGGCTCCCTATCATACTCTTGAAGAACACAAGGTCATCAGGGCAACTAGGTGGCATAGTGAATAGAGCACCGGCCCTGGAGTCAGGAGGACCTGAGTTCAAATCCGACTTCAGACACTTAACACTTACTAGCTGTGTGACTTTGGGCAAGTCACTTAACCCCAATTGCCCCTCCAAAAAGAAAAAAGAAAGAACACAAAGTCATCTTTACAGTATGATGAGGTATCAGAAGAAGACTTTCATAGGTCACAAAATTTGAAATCATTGGACCTGGGTAAAAATTCTGGCTCAGTCACTTACTATCTGTGTGACCTCAGACAAATCACTTTATCTGTCTGGGCTTCAATTTCCTCACATATAAAAATCCCTCTAGCATTTAATCTATAATCTTAAGAACAATTAGAAAAAAACCTATGATACTAGTGTAGTATGACCTGTTAGTAATGAGAACAAAAAAAAAAATCTGAGTTTTAGAAAGAAATGTATTTGTTTGTTCAGTAGAAAGAGAGCTAGAATGTGTGACTCCCCCCAAGAATCTCTGTGAAGTTACATTATATAAAGTTTAGAAAAGATGTAAGGATATTTGCCTGATTAACATCATTTGGGCAGTAAGTAGTCTCAAAGAGAAAGGCAATTTGAGGTGTATATTATCAGTTAAGACAATGTTATTTGGGAAACCCAGAACACAAGCTTGGGTGGACCCAAAACAAGACCTGCATGGGATCTGGACATTCCTTACAACCATTCAGTTTCCCTGGAGCATCTCTGAGGTCAGCTTGACCTCTACAGTAGTCTTTTGGGTCAGATAATTTTCTAGTCATGTAAAGATATATTGATATTAATAAAGGATAAATAATAAATATTTTCTCCACAGGCCCCAAATGTTACAAGTGCCATCTCCTCACATGTGGCATAGGGGTGTCATTGTGTAGCTCAAAGGGAGGCCAAATGGACATCTCTAGCTTCTTCTTCCCCTCCCTCTTCTTCAAGGCAGACTGTATTTCCTGATAGAAGGGAAAACAAGAAGTGGAAGGCAGAAGCTTGGCACTCTATCCTCCTAACAGCAAGAGGCAATTGGGATAGAATTATATCTGTCTGCTCTCTTAAATATGATTAGTCTAGGAAATGTAATTTTCAGGTTCAATCTAACTTTTAAGCCCTGTTCCATTATTGAGGGAAGCAGGACTCCAAGCTTTATATCTAAGTCTTGACTTCTTTCTCACAAAATACCAGTTCCATAATGAACATACATAGAACTAGCCAAGAAACCCATTTATCCAAACCAATAACAAAATAGAAATCATAGAAAGTCTACATAGGAGAATATCTACTAGACAATACAGAGTGAAGGGACACTCCCATTGGGAGTGAGATAACTCAACTAAGAGAAAGTATCTTTGATCTCATCCAAGGGGAAATTTCCCAAAGGCACTAGTGTGGCAATTTGGAAATAGGGATATGATAGAGAATGTCCACACTTTTCATGTCTTCCTGGAATCCATTTCTTTAGAAATCTAAAGTAGTAAGTTTGATCTCCTTCATATTCCCTCTAAATGCTGGAAGGGAGAAGCTTCTGGAATGACTGCAGGACCCAAGAAGAAAGCTCTCACCAACTCCAACCCTGCCCTCACACAGGACAAAGTATTCATTTCTACCAATGAGAAGAGAGTTCCATGCCAATGGGCTTTGGGACTGGGGTTGCAGTAGGAAAACTTCCACACTTCTCTCAGGTCCAGGGGTGTGCTGGAGCTGCCTTTTACCAACTGATTGTTAAATATTCAGTTTTAGTGTTTATACCTTGGAAACGAGCAAATGCTACAAATCAGGATTTGATTTATTGTGACATTGATTGAATAGACTTAAGAAATTGGTGGGGAAAAGGTTAATAATGTAGATTGAACTTAAAAGTGTATTAGGGTGGGGCAGAGTGAAGGAAGAAAAAAAGAAATTTACATGATAATTTTATCATATATTTGAAAGGAATAACAAGTTGTGCATAGTAGGTTTGCAGTTTCATGTGCAATCATCTTTTTTATTGTACTATGTTATGGAAATGCTTGTTTTATTTCATAAATTAAAAATATTTTTTTCAAAAAGAAAAAAGTTTGTTGTATATAATTTTTTTTCAAAGAGTCATGTATTAAAATATTTATCAGCACAGCATTGCCTCTACTCTTGTTTGGGTCATCACCACCTCTCTCTGGGACTATGGCAATAGCCCCCTAATTGGTCTCCCTGCTTCTAATCTCTTCCCGTCCTTCACATAGTTGATAGATCAATATTCCTAAATTACTGCTATGATCATGCCAGTTCCCCTCCTCAAAACTCTTCAGTGGCTCATTATTGCCTCTAGAATTAAAATATAGACTTCTCAGCCTAACAATTTAAAACCTACCTAATTTTGGCTCCCACTTACTTTTCTAGTCTAATGACATTCTACATTATTGGTTCCAGCAACATTGGCCTAGCTAGCTACTCTTAATACATGGAATTTTATCTTCTCTTTGTCTTTGCATAATTGTTGCCCTACACGTGGAATACCCTCCTTCTTCACCTCAGCCTCATAGAATCCCTAGCTTCTTTCAAAGCACACCTCTGACCTACATGAGACCTTTGCCACCTAGTTATTAACTCTCTCTTTCTCATTCTTTATATGTCTATATCTCTTTCTCTCTCTAATGTGTGTATGTGTGTGTAAAGATATATATACATATAAAACACATGCATATATAAATAGAGGCATATTTTATTTTGCAAATACTTTATATTTAATTGTCTTCATATTCTTTCTATCCCCACCAAAAAAATAAAAAACTTCTTGGATACAAGGACTATCTAATTTTTTTTTCCTTTTTGGAGTGGGGACATTAAGGGAAGATATAGGGAAATCTTCATGGAGAAAGTGGCATCAGAGAGTTGGATGTTAAAAGAAGGGATAGATTTCAACATACAAAGAAGGTAGTACTTCATTCTTACAGGCAGGAAGGGACAGAATGGGAATGGATTCAGAAAACAGTCTAGCTTAGAGTATGTGGAACGGAGTCATGTGAAATAAGCCTGGAAAGGTAAATCGAGAAGATATTAAGTAGTCCTTGAATGTCAGAATACAGTGTTTATATTTCATTCGGTAGACAATAGGGAAGCCCTGATGTTTTTCCTCTGTTTAGTATAGAAATAATGTGCTAAGATTACCAGGGCAGTAATGCGTAGGTTAAATTGGAGAGGGATAGAATGGAATCAGGGGGGGACTTCCTAGGAGCCTGCAACAGTAGCACAGGCAAAAGGAAATGTGAGACTAAATTAGGATGATTATAGTGAGAGTGGAAAGGAGGCGACAGTTGCCACTGAAGTAAAATTGACATCTGGCTCTGTGTCAACACTCAGATCTCACTTTGCAGGGCTCAGTGTGGTTTACCTTTGAGTTTCACTGATAGAAAGTCCTTTTGATTCACATTAAGCCACCCTATTTTTGAGATCAGCACATCTCTAGGTTGTCAGTGGCAGAGACTTTCCCAGCTTTAAACTAAAGGAGCATGACATGTCTTTGGTCTCCCTGTTAAAGTTCTGTATGAAAATCTTGATCTGAACATTTTGCGCGCATCTATAATTCAAAATATTTTTTTTTAAGTTTGATTTAGTTAATCCATTGTCATCTGTCTTCCTGTAGTAAACTGACTAGGGGAAATGTCTTTAAGAAACCCTTTAGCAAACTGCTTTAGAAAACCACATCCCTTCTCCTGGGAGCTGCCTGTGTTATCAATGACAAGTAGGCAATAAAAATGGTAGCTGATTTAGAATTCAGTCATTGTTAAGATGCTTTTCACAAATGTATCATTTTAAGGGAGGCAGAGATAGAAACTGGGAGACTCTAGACCTGCATAACAGTATGGACTAGACAGTAAATTGAAAAGCTTTTGCACAAACAAAATTAATGCATCTAGGATAAGGAGGAAAATGATATCGTGGAAACAAATATTTGCATCAAATTTCTCAGATAAAGGATTGGTATCTAAGATACATAAACATATTAGGAAGAATGAATTGCACTATGAATTATCTATGTGGCCTTGGGAAAACCTCAGCAGTTCCTTTTACAAATTTAGGGGAATGGAATAGATGGAGTATAAAAATGCTTCAGCTTTAAAATTCTCTGATTCTTAAAAACAATCTTCTCGTGATTTTTCAGGTATTTATTATGCAGTTCATGAATTATCCACATCCGTGATTCTATTTTTCTCCCTTCTGCTGCTTTCTTAATCATGCTAATGCATACTTCAATTAGTCAAAACCTTTAGTGGTTCACTGCATAAAGGACTTAGCCTTGATATTCAAGGCCTCTCCAATCTGGTTCCAAATTCTGCTGAGACTTATCACATTCCCACACTATGTTCCTCAAATTGTACTTTCAATATTACTCAAATTCAGCCCAACGTTTCTAGTGTCTCTGTGTTTGCTCACACTTTCTCCTGTTCCTGGATCTAATTTTCCTGTTGTTTTCCTATTCCTACTGTTGAAATTCTTCCTATCCTTCAAAGCTCAGCTCAGATGCTATCTTTGCCATGATACTTTTTCCAGTTCTCCTAGGATCTTTCCCCTAGCACCTATGTGCTCTTTGGAATATTTGCCTACCTATCTAATCTCTATTTAGCTAATAAGTGCTAAGATTACCAGGATAAGCTCCTTGGTAGTAAGCTCATAAAGAATAGAGACTCAGTCTTATATTATTATCTTCCCCAGCATCTCATGTGGCCCATTTATTTCAATGGGTCTGTGATCTCATTAGTATGGACATTTCCTCCACAAATTCAGATATTGCGACCTTTCTGCAATCTTTCATCCTTTGCAATTCTTGTCCATATCTTTCCACAGATCATCCATAAAATACTTTCCCAACATATTAGAGGCTTTCCTCTGACTCTTTTACTATCCCACTGGCACCAATGCAGCACACAGGCTGTTTATCTCACCACACAACTGGCTTACAATCTTTCTAGTCTTTGTTTTATACCACTTACCACACAAAAGTAACCATTGGTAATCATCCATTCAATTCAACAAGCATATATTAGATATCTATTATAAGCTTTTTCTCTACCCATTATGAATCTTTTCATTCCCTACAGTGACACAGTACACAGTAGATATTTAATAAATTAAATTTTTATTGAATTTCCCATGGGCCATTTCACTGCTCATTAACAACAAATTAGAGAAAGGAAGAGGAAGGGAATAAGAATTTATTAAGCATCTATTATATATCAAGCACTGTGCTAAGTGCTCTACAAATATTATGTAGGAAAGGAAAGCAAGGAAAGTTGATACAAATTAAATTTGGCAGCAGCATCTAAAAATAATTTATAAAAGAACTTGGTGGAAAACAAGGTTAAACTATGAACTCATTTCTTCCATTACCATGAACAACTGAAAGTTCATAAGGATCACCAAACATTTGATACCTATTATGTTTTTAGAATATAAAATACTCAACAAACATGAATGGCAGATTAAACCTCAAGTTCATGCATTTATTGAACAAAAATTCATTAAGTGTGTAATGTGTACAAATCGCTCTAATAGCTAGCTAGCATTTATATTGCTTTTTAAGGTTTGCAAAGTTCCTTACATAGGTAATCTTATTTGATTCTCACAATCCCTAAGAAGTAGATGCTATTATTATCCCAACTTTACGGCCAAGGAAACTGAGGGAGGCAGAGATTAAGTGACTTGCCCAGGGTCACAGAGCTATTGGTATATGAGGCTGGATTTGAATTTAGGTCTTCCTAACTCTAAGCCCAGCACTCAATGTACTGTGCCACCTAGCTGCCTCCAGACTTGGTCAGCCTCAAAGGCATCACTAACTGTTTCCACCTCCACCACCTCTCTTGGACTGATACCCTTCTCTCCACTCTCACACACAGCCACTACCCTAGTTGACATCCTCATCATATTACTCCAAATAACTAAAAACAACTAGAAACTTCTAAATAACTAGAAATTCAGGTCAAAACAACTCTGAGGTTTCATCTTTTACCCATAGAGTTGGCAAAGATGTACACTATGTAAATAGTCAAGGTTGGAGGTGTTATGGAAAAATAGAAAAATATAATTAGTGGGGTTATGAATTGGTCCAACAATTCAGAAAAGCAATTTTAATTTGTTTTTATTCTGAACTTAAACATAAAAAGCCTTTCTGTATATACAAAAGAATACAAAAGGAGTATTATTTATGATATCATGATTCTACATTTGACATCATGCTTTAAAAATATAAGTATAAAATTAATTCCACATACTACTTTCAAAATAGTCCTACTTTAGCACTTCCCTCCCAGGGTTATTGTGAGGACTAAATAAAATAATATTTGTAAACTACTTAGCATAGTTCCTGACAGATAGTAGGTACTTAATAAATGTATATTTCCTTTTTTCCTTCCTTCTATGAAGGTCTAAAAATGTTTCAATGCCTCTCTTTTTTTGTGCATTATCATTGCTAAACACTCCCCTTCCCCCTTCCCCAACCCCAGTTTAAAACTGAGAGAAAAACAACCATTAGAACAAATAGGCATAGCCAAGACAAATGAATCCACACAGTAACCATGTCCAAAAATATATATTTTCCTTATGCATCTTGAGTCCAATTTCTCTCTATCAGGCAGTAGGTATTGTGCTTTATCATAGGAATGCTAGAGATACAGCTGATCAATACATTAATTAGAGTTCTTAAGTCTTTCAAATTTCTTTTTCTTGTCATTATATAAATTGTTCATCTGGTTCTGCTCATTTCACTCTGCATCAATTAATACTACTCAGGATTCATTTCTTTTTTAAAAAATCTTCTAGAACTTATTTATTTATTTTTAGTTTTCAACATTAATTTCCACAAGATTTTGAGTTCCAAAATTTCTCCCCATCTCTCCCCTACTCACTACCCCAAGATAGCATGCATACTGGTTACCCATTCCCCTAGCCTGCCCTCCCTTCTATCCCCCATTCCACCCCTTACTCCCTTACCCCTTACTTTCTTGTAGGGCAAGATAGATTTCTATACACCATTGCCTATATATTTTATTTCCCAGTTGCATGTAAAAGCAATTTTTAACATTTGCTTTTAAAACTTTGAGTTCCAGATTCTCTCCCTTCTTCCCTCCTCACCCACCCACATTGAGAAGACAAGCAATTCAATGTAGGTTATAGATGTGTAGTTATGCAAAACATTTCCATAGCAGTCATATTGTGAAAGACTAACTATATTTCCCTCCATCCTGTCCTGCCCCCCCATTTATTCTATTTTCCCCTTTGACCCTGTCACTTTTCAAAGGTGTTTGCTTCTGACTCTCCCCTCCCCCAGTCTGTCTTCCTTTCTATCATTCCCCCCCTTATCCCCTTTCCCCCTACTTTACTGTAGGGTAAGATACCCAATTGAGTGTGTATGCTATTCCCTCCTTACACCAAATACAATGAGCATAAGATTGACTCATTCCCTTTCACCTCCCTGCTCTTCCCCTCCATTGTAACTTTTCTCTTGCCTCTTTTATGTGAGATAATTTACCCTATTCTATGTCTCCCTTTCTCCTTCTCCCAATATGTTACTTTCTCACCCCTTAATTTCATTTTTTAGATATCATCTCAGGACTCATTCCTTGAAGTACAATAATATTCTATTACATTTATATCCATACTTTGGTCTGTCACTTTCCATTTGGCACCTTATTCTCTTTTTTATTTTACTTCCCACCTAATCTCTCCCTTCAGGATGAGGAAGTCTGTTTTGCTTGAGACTACTTCCTCCTTGAGATTGTCTTTCCTCAAAACCCACCCCCCGTCCCTACTTGTTTCCCCATTTAATTTGATGTATTTCTACACCAAACTCTGTGTTCAACCTTTCTTTATAAATTTCAGATAAGAAAGAGGTTCATGAAATGCTCATTTCCTCCACACCTTCCTCTATGTTTGTATACTCTTTTCACACACCCTAATTATAAGAAATAGCAAGTTCCACCTACTTCTTTCTCCTTCCTATACTAATGTATTCTGTTTATCCTCTTCTCTTTTTCCTCTTAAAACCACCAGAAAAGAACCAATCCATTCACAGGTGATCTGTCTTTCTTGGGTTCCTCTGTACCTGAACTAATTCTTTCTGAATGGTTATAGTATTTCTCTTTGATATGAAAGATCTGGAATTTGGCTATGACATTACTGGGAATTTACCTTTTGGATTTTCTTTCAGGAGGTGATTGGTGGATCCTTTCTTATCTTTGCTTTGCCTGCTAATTTTAGTTTTCATTTATGATTTCTTGAAATATAGTATCTGTGCTTTTTAAAAATGCTTTATGATTTTCATGGTGTGCAGTAATTCTTAAATTGTCTGTCCTTAAATTGAAAAAAAAACATACTTTCCAAGTCAGTCAATTTTTTATATCAAATATCACACATTTTCTTCTTTTTTCAGTCTTTTGATTTTGTTCTACTATTTCTTGATGTCTCATCATTGATTTCTGCTTGGTCTATTCTAGTTTTCAGGTTGTCTGTTACTTGGGTGAGATTTACTATTTTTTCTTCTAAATTATTCTTCCAATTTTTTATCTCTTGCTTAATGTCATCTAGAAATTCATGTAGTCCTTATGGAAAACCCATTGTTTTAAAAAGTAATTTGGAATCATACAAAGAAAGTGACTAAAATGCCCATACCCTTTGACCCAGAAATTCTACTACTAGATACACAGGTATACCCCCAAGGAGGTCAAAATAATGGGGGAGGAGGGAAGCGTCACATACACCCAAATATTTGTCAGCATTTTTTGTAGTAGCAAAAACTACAAATTTTTGTAGTAGCAAAAGTATGTAAACAAAATATATGCCTATGAAATGGAGAATGGACAATTATAGCACAAGAATATAAAGATGTGATATATTATTTTAAACATTATTGCACAGTAAGAAAAAATTAATATGATGAAAACAGAGAAGCATGGGAAGACTTATGTGATCTGATACAAAGTGAAGCAAGTTGAACCAGGAAAACAATATAAACAATGACCACCCCAAGGTAGATGGAAAAATAAAAAACAATGCTAAAAATAGAAAGTGGATGCCATGGGACCAAGGTTGAGCCAAATTATATATATATCTCAGACTTTTTAATGTGTGAGAATTCTATTGAAATTTTTTGCATTCTCATTTTTATTCTTGGTTATGGCTCCTTGGGAAAGAAAAAGAAGGATATACTGTGAAATGTAGGTGATTTAAATAAAAATCTATTTTTAAAAATTAAACATAACCAGTGCTCTCATGGAACTCACAGCCTGGTAAGGGGGCAAGATACAAACACAGGTCAGTTAAATACACACTACATCATTAATCTGTCAGAGAAATGTTAGCAAAATTCTATGTAAAGCCTAAAGGAGGTCATTCATTACCAAGAGGGAGATTAGGAAAGGCTTCTCAAAGAACTTGATATCTATTATCTCATTTGATCCCCATAATAACCCTTATCGGCTATACAATTTTTATAGATGCAGATCACAAAACGAATCAATGGTAGGGCCTAGCCTCAAAACTCAGGTCACCTAACCCTGAAGTCCATTTTGCAGATACATTCACTCATTTTCCCAGATGTCCACTGACAACATATGCCAACTTCTGCCTTAATTTTAGCATCTTTTTTAAAAATTTATTTCAGCATCAATTGGCTGCAAAGTCAACATAGGGTTGAAAAGCACTGGTCCAGGGCTGAGTCCAGAAGTTTCACCAGCTTCCATAAGGATCCCTACAGAAAATGACTAAGTGACTTGAGGTAAGGGCAGCAGATGGATCTTCATGGACAGGCACTTGATCCCAGAGAAGCTCTGCAATGGTCATTATCACTAGTTTTATTTAGTCATTGCCAGGCAACCACAGCACAGATGGTCAAAATCATAATTATCTCAGTGCTTTGAGCCTTTGCCTGAATGGCCCACAAACATGAAAGAAAAGCAGAAACAAAAGAAAAAGAATAAAAGTCTAATCAAGAATAGTGCTAATACTGTCTCTGCTATACTAATGAGCTCTGTGACCACCAATAGGACTCTTCACCTCTCTAGTCTTGTTTCTCCATAGTAGAATTTGACTAGGTAACAATAATTACAGTAAGCACTTACATAGCAGCTGAAGATTCTAAAGCAATTTCCCTACAACCGTCTTTCAAAGCAGGTAATGCAAATGTTATTATCCCATTTTATATATAAAGAAATGGCCTTAGGTTGTTTTCCACTTTTACATCTACTTTTCTATTTTTTTTAATTAAAAAACAACTTGGGCTTGCTAATCATCACACTATTAAGGTCTATTTCACTTACAAGGTGCAATATATTTCGCCCCTAGATTAGAAAATCTATAATCAGTACATAAGTAATATAGTTATTTGCATCACCATTAATATCCTACTCTTCAAGGCCAGACTCAAAGGCTATCTCTCAGAACAACTTCCCTAATCCTTCAGTGAATTATTTCTGCTCACATTTCTCTTAACACTCTGTACTGTGCCTACGATATTTTTATTAGGACTGGAGAGTATTACATTTCCTCCTAGATGTTGATGCTCTCTCAAACATCTTAATTTCCCAGTTCCTCAGTCTCCTCAAATCCCATGACCTCTATGGCAGCCTTGCACAGAGATAGTCATGTCTTAGATTTCTCTATTAACTCAGAGTTACAGTGGATAGAGTGGTAGGCATAGAATGAAGAAGACATTAGTTCAAACCCATCCTCAGACAATTATTAGCTATGTAAACCTGGGCAAATTACGTAATCTCAAACTCTCTCTCTCTCTCTCTCTCTCTCTCTCTCTCTCTCTCTCTCTCTCTCTCTCTTCAAAAGCCTTTGGACCCTTTCTCAGAATAATGCTTTAAATAATTGGAATACATTCTAAATTTCTGCTAGAAGTTAGTGAAAATAAAGATGTAATTCTTTTTCATTGAAGTTCACAGAACCCATGGAATTTCTAAGAGGTCTATGGATCCCAGGTTAAGAACCCCTCCATATGATTGTAGTCTCCTCTCACTCCATTTCTCACTAAACTTAGCCTTTGCCTTCACCATGACTCCATTTCCCCACCCCCCCTCTCAGGACTCTCACTCCACCACTCCTACTTTCACTTCACTTTCCTCTTTTCTCCGTCCCAATCACTTGAACTCTACACTATCTTCCATTCTCAAATCCCTCACCCCCTTGTCCTATCATCACACATCTCTTGTCAAACCTCAGTCCTAGATCACTCCTAACATCTAACTCCTCTACTTCTACACACATCCTGCTGAAAAATGTTGGTCAAAGTCATTTAACCAAGGGACTGGATATAGTACAAATCTATATAGTAGCTAATCTCAACTGAGCCCTCACTGCTGCAAGGTAACAGTTCTACATTTGCCAGGAGCTCCCTCTTGTCCCCCTTTCTTCATCTCAAAACACCTTCATCTCATCCTTCCCTACTTTCTTCTCCTTTACTCCAGATCTCCAGAACATCTCTCTCATCCACTCACGCAGCTTTCATTTTAGTTCAGGTTCTCATCACGTCTTTCATGGACTTGCAATAGCCTTCTAATTAGTTTCTCTGCATCAAAACAGTGAAAGGGAAGTAAATCATTGACCCTCGAGGTCACCCATTTGGGTTTTGTGCTGAATCAAAACCTATTTCCCTTTAATTTCTACCTTAGTTCACTTTGGGGCCAAGCAGGAGTCTAGTCATTTTTCTACATAATAGTCTTGAAAACAGCTTTTATGTGCCATCTAAGACTTTCGTTTTCTAGCCTAATCATCCCCAATTTCTTCAAATGATCCTACTGCTTCATTTTCAGTCCCTTCATTATGCTGGCTTACTTTCTCTGAAATTATTCCAGCTTGTTACTAGCCTCTAGCATGAAGAATAAGTCTTCTCCCTTCTTAAAATCAGGACAGTCCTTGACTATCTCCAGTCCCATAGTACCTCTTCAATTTGCCAAATTCCTCAAAAAAAAAAAAAACCTGACAGCACGGTTAGTCTATCTAGGCCAGATGTCTTGAATTCATTGTGAGAAATGAGGTACTCTCTTGCTTATTTAAATTCCAACTCTCTATTCACTATTTTTGTTCTTTCCTTCCCATTATGAAAATCATTCTTCTTGGGGGAAAAAAAACAAGCAAAACACCAGTTGGGTAGTTCTGCATTCTCTCCTTCATGTATTATCATCTTCCCATCCACAATAAGCAAGGTTTCTATTCCTTCCTTGATCTTTTTGTTCTTAATATGGCTTTTTAAAAGTTCTTTTTTGGGGGGGTGGCTAGGTGGTGCAGTGAGTAGAGCGTCGGCCCTGGAGTCAGAAGGACCTGAGTTCGGATCCAGCCTCAGACACTTACCACACATACAAACAAAAAGCCTAGCCATGTGACCTTGGGCACGTTACTTAACCCCAACTGCCCTGCAAAAAAAAAAAAAGTTCTTTTTTCTAAATTTTCTTGAGTATTTGCCACCAATTCATGCTGAACATTAAATTCTTGACACCATTCTTTTTTCTTTCTTTTTATTTTTGCTTTATTTTGGAGGAGGGAAGGCAGAGCAATTGGGGTTAAGTGACTTGCCCAAGGTTACACAGCTAGTAAGTATTGTATGAGGTCGGATTTGAAATCAGGTCCTCCTAACTCCAGAGCTGGTACTCCATTCACTGTGTCTCCTAGCCACCCCTCTTAACACCATTCTTAGAGAATCTCTGCAATGTTTTTTTGTTTTGTCATTGGTTACCTTCCCTATTTTTCATCTTCTGTGCACATCCTTTCATATTCTGAAGTCATTAATGACTTCCCTGTGGAGTCAGCCACATTGATCTTTTTAGATACTTCCCCTTTTCTTCCTTTTGGAAATCAATTGTGGTCCTATAATTAGAATTACATTTTTAAGAATTCTCTGTCTTATTGAGACAACTTAGGGTCTCACTCAGGCCATGGGATCCAACCTATCTTTATCTATGAACTCTTTGAAATTCACACTTCAAGCCTGGGTACCACATGTGGCTTCAGGCAAGTCACTTAAATTCCCAGGACCTCAGTTCACACATCTATAAAATGAGGGTTTGGATCAGATGGGCTCTGATGCCCTTTCCTTCTCTCAAACTATGATCTTATATAAGATTATGTCAGGTATTCCCCTTCTTATTTATCCCAAACTCTATGAATGCAAGTTTATTGTCTTCCAAGGTTCAACTCTGCACCACCAAATCTTTCTTTGTGATTAATTAGAATCAGACCCAGAAAAAAGTTTTCCTTGTTATTCCTGACAATTAGTTAAAATCAAAATCAAAACTATCAGCAAGGCAAACTAAGGATTTATCTGCTGGTTTGCCTTTAAGCAGCCTAGCTTTCAACACAGTCATGTATATTGTTGTTCAGTTGTGTCTAAATCTTTGTGACTCCATTTGGGGTTTTCTTGGAAAAGATACAAGAGTGGTTTCCTTCTCCAGCTCATTCTATAGACAAGGAAACTTAGGCAAACAAAGTGATTTTCCCAGGGTCATGCAGCTAATAAGTGTCTGAGGCCAGATTTGAACTCAGGGAGATGAGTCTTCCTGTCTACAGATCTGGCACTCTATACACTGTGCCACATCACTGCCCTTTAAAGCAGATAAGGTGCTTTAAAAGTTACCTATTCTAATCATACAAAGGCTGCCTCTCTGCCTGCTTTATGATCTGTGTCACAGATAGATCATCAAACTCATCAAGATGGTCGACTTGGTCACACATACCATAGCATCACTTGTTTTCCTTCTTTGGAAATTGTTTTCCCACCAAGTTTCCCTTTCACATTTGTGGATTCCTACTCAGGGGAACATCTCTTTGATGTACAAGTAATACTACATCCATAGCTCTTCTACCTCAGATGTGCCTTTTAGATATGATGAACAGAGCTTACTGCCATACTGAAGAAATGTCACATCCCACCAATCTATGCTGATGCCTTATGGGAGGTCATATTTAGCACTCTGGGCTAAGAGTTCTAACTCATTCTAGCCCTTTACATTTATCTAACACTGAAGAAATCCAGTGCTGGGTTTGAAATCGGTGTGAATATGAATGGCCCCATACTGATCAGTTATTGTTTCCATAATTCTTTGACTGAATACAAACACTTGGGGGGAGTGGGACACCTTTACTCCACAAACTTTGCTGGTTTCAATGACTTTACAGGCTTATGGCAGCTAAGTGGCACACTGGATAGAGTGCCAGGGCTAGAGTCAAGAAGACCTGAGTTCAAATCTAACTTCAGATACTTACTAATTGTATGACACAGGGCAAGTCACTTGACCTCTGTTTGCCTTAGTTTCCTCATCTGTAAAATGGGGATAATAATAGCACCTATCTCCCAGGGCTATTACAAGGATCAAAGGAGATAATAATTTCAAAGTGCTTTGTACAATGGCTAGCACTATGCCAATGTTAGCTCTTGTGATCATTATCACCAGGTTCTCCATACCCATCATCAACAGCATCTTTCAGCCAGAAGTTCCTTTACCCTCCCTTTCTTCTGTGGCGGATAATAACTGAGTAAACAATCTAAGACATGATTTCTTAGAAAAATGGGAATAACAAATGCGCCAATGGACTCCCAATCAGTCCAAAGGCCCTGAATACAAAATTAGACAGATTTTTATGTATTAAAAACAATTAAATATGCCCAAATAGTTAAAAGAAAATATTTAACCAGGATACAAAACTAGGTGATTTGATTCCTAATTGGAGGAAAGATTAGGGACTTTTCAAGGAAACAAAGGGAGAGAAAACAGGTGAAATTTCATGAAATCAGAAAAAAGAGGTGTCCCACTCCCCACAAGTGTCTGTATTCAATCAAAGAATTGTGGAAACAATAACTGATCATTATGGGACCAGTTTTCAGATAAGGCATATGGTTTGCCTGTATAATTGTGAGAAAACTCCTTGTATTAACCTTCAGATCTGACGGGGCTTCTAGTGAGCATATCCTAGGTCTCTAAGCATTAAGTAGAGGTGGTCCAGATTCCCAGTCATGTAGGGCTAGGTTCCAATGATGCAATAAAGTTTTATCACAAGACAGAGCTAGATCCAGAATTGAGTCACAAGATGGAGTTAGTTCACTCAATTTCCATACTTCCCTGGCTAAACAGAAGTCTGTCTTGTACCTCTCTTTTGTCCCCTACATTACTGCAAACTCAGGACAGTCAGTCAATCAACAAACACTTATTAAGTGCCTGCTATTTTCCAGGAACAATTTGAGAGTCTGAGGATACAAGTACAAAGAATGAAACAATCCCTTCTCTAATACAGCACCATAAATGTATGCCCAAGCAAATGTGAATTAAATTAAGAATTGCTATTTTATTATCTGATAATGGTATTATATAGAAGCCAAGGAAAATGCTAATGTCATTTTAGGATGCTCTGTGGTAGCCTCACTGAAGCCCTCCTTGGTTAGAAAACCTCTGGAGTACTGTCTTCAGTTCTGAGTGTCATATTTTAAGAAGGACATTGAGAAGATGTATGAGACCCAAGGTCATACCTCAGGAGAGGAGGTAAACAGGACTCATTCCACCCTGCCTTGACTGAGATCACAGGGCAAGTCCTGCCTTCCACCTCTCCCAGGAGGTCAGTCATGCTCCCTCTTGCTCCCCCCTCCCCACTCCCATCCCCTGCCATGGATATAGCCTGTCATCCATTGGCTAAGGCTATATTCTGCTAGACTTCTCCACCATATTCCCATAACCTTTTCATCATGGAAGATCACTTTCAGTCCTGGAATTCACACTCCCAAAGTAACCTTCCTTCTCTCCCTCCCAGGTGGCTAGTGAATAAAACTCTAGCTCTGGAGTTAGGAAGACCTGAGTTCAAGTTTGACCTCAGATACTTAATAGCTGTGTGACTCCAGGCAAGGTGCTTAACCTCTGCCTCAGTTTTCTCAGCCATAAAATTAAGAAAATAGTACCTCCTTTGCAGGGTTATTGTGAGGGTCAGATGAGATAATAATGGCAAAGTGCTTAGAACTATGCCTTGGTACATAGTAGGTTCTTAATAAGTTCTTATTCCTGCTCTGATTGGGTGGCTCTTCCCAGAACATCCATTTAAAGAGGGCAACTCCTCCACCATGCCCCACATGGGCTACCTTCTCCCTACTCCCTTTCAGCTTCCAGTGATGTGCTGTCTTCCTTGCTAGAAGGTAAATTCCTTAAGGGCAGAGACTTTCTTTTTTTTATTTGCTTGTATTTATATTCCCACATCCACTCTTTAAAAAATTTTGTCAACAGAATGATTGTTTGGAGAGTGAAAGGAGAGTGAAATCATGACACATGAGAATCAGCTGAAAAAAACAGGAATTTTTAAGCCTGAAAAAAAACTTAGTGGAAGGGGATTGAGGGAAAGGGAGAAGGTTAGTCTTTGAGCAGAGACTGTAGGACCAATTATGTTGTAAAAATTCCTGTTCAGATTGTTCTTGAAGGCTAACAAGGTCGTTTCTGGGTCTATGATTCTGACAGTCAATCAGTTGACAAACATTTATTAAACACTTAGTATGTGTGTCAGGTAGTGGTAAGCACTAACTCCCCACTGAACTCCCCACATCATGGGGATTTTTTAAAGCTAAAAAATTGATTAAAGTAAAACTTATTAATGAAATCTTCTGGTTTGATGATAATTCACCTGATTGATGTCTTGTAGTTCACATTATAATAGCACTTACCAAATGTCTCATGTACATCATCTCATTTTAACAGTCCTATGAGCATTATTATCACTTTACAAATGAGGAGACTGAAACTCAGAGGAGTTAAGTGACTTTACTAAGGTCACAAGGCTAGTTAGTACTCTTTCCATGATACCATGCTGCTTCAAGAATGCACCTGTGCTCTGAGAATGCATTTTAAGTTTCCTAATTGCTGTTTTATTGGGATAGAGTCTAGCCTCACATGTTTGTCTCCACAACATTTCTTGGAAAACATTCCCTCCTCCTATTCACATTGCCATCATCCAACTCCACATTCTTATTACCGTTATTTGGGGTCCTCTCTTTTTCCTGTGTATTTAGCTGTAATTGTTCTACATCTACATAATTTCTCTTTTTTTAAGTTAATGGGAAATGGGAAAGTATCTATGCTATTATTGGTTATATGACTCTCAAGTCTTCCTCATCACTTCTTGACTGGACTATTATTACAGTCTCTTAATTGGTTACCCTGGACCAAGTTTCTGATTCCAATCCATTCAAGATATAGCTTCCAATGTGATTTTTCCTATAGCAAAAAGCTGCTAAAGTGATATATCTTGGGGTGGTTAGGTGGCGCAGTGAATAGAGCACCAGCCCTGGAGTCATCAGGACCTGAGTTCAAATCCAGCCTCAGATGCTTGACACATTTCCTAGCCCTGTGACTTTGGGCAAGTCACTTAACCCCAATTGCCCTCCAGAAAAAAAAAGTAAAGTGATACATCTTTGTTCCCCCAAAAGCTATGCAAAATAGCATAGTAAAAACCACAAAGCTTCAATTGTGTTGGAACAAATTCAAGTCTGGAAGCACAAATTATAGCAGATCTAACTGTACCTCTACTCAATAAACTCCACAGGCTCTCCATTGTTGTTATTGTTGTTCATCCTTTGTTTTGGAAGAGGACCGATGACCTTACCAGTTGATGTTCTGACTCTTGCATGAATTTAATTTAAGTGAAGTCATTGCACAAAGTTGTCAGCCAAAAGACTCTGTCTTCCAGAGCCATCAAAGTCCAGTGGAAAGACAAAAATCAAGTCAACTGGAGATGGTCCAAGATGTAGTGGATGACCTTGGCATCTTTGAAATCTGACCAAGCTTTAAGCATTCTATAGAACCTGCTTTAGCTACCTTCAGCTTAAACAAATTGTTCTGACCCATTCCCACCCAGGGGAAGTCTTTACCTGCTTAAAACATACATCCCCCTAACTCACTGAGGGCTTTGAGGCCTACTGGTTACCCTCAACCTCATTTCAGGCTGTGGCTGCTGCACATGCTATGGCTTCTTGGAGTCATTAAATGGTTTCCATTACCTTTAGGAACAAACATAAACTTTTATTTGCCATTTAAATCTCTTTACAATCTGGCCTTTTCCTATATTTCCAGGCTCTATTGAATTGGTAATCCATCAAAATTGGTCTTTTTTACTGTTTCTCCTAAATATTATTACATTTCCCATCATTCTGCCTTTACACTAACTGTACTTATGCCTGGAATGTACTCCTTCCTAATCACTATCAAGAGGTAGTGATTTCCCTCAAAACACAGCTTATGAAGGTTTCCCTTATCCCCCAATGGCTAGTGCCCTACCTCTGCAAACTACCACGTATCTGTTCCGAATATATTCTCTCTGACTCTCTTCGTCTCTCTCCTCTCTATTTCTCTCTCTCTCTGCTCACTGAATCTCTGTCTCTCTGTGTCTCTGTCAATGTCTCTTTCTACACACACACACACACACACACACACACACACACACACACACATTTCAGCAGGGATGTTGTGGCTTTCAGCTTTCTATCCCTGATGCTTAGCACAGTTCCTGACACATAGGAGGTACTCAATAAGTGTGGATTTGTTAAATGACTGATTTAAGATTCAGACTTTAAAATATTTGATCACTTTCAAAAGAACTTTGTAGAAAGTGTTCCATTGAGTTGTTTATGTGGTCTTCTTCTTTAAATTCAGACCTTTCTTCATTTCTGTGTTTAACACCAACACCTACTCTACTCCTCAAAATATGATATCTCTTATTGATCCATGTAGAATCTACCCTAAATATAGACCAGACTCACAAAAAAGGAATCACTTTAAATATATATACACATATATATTGTGTTGTATGTACACATATGTGTATATATCTTATATATGCATACATAGCCATACACTAAAATATTTATATAAAATTCTCATGCTTAACATGTACTCTAATGGGTCTGCTAGAGTTTTTTCCTATAAAATAAATGTTTTATGGGAAGATATATATTAACTGATGCAAAGTGAAATGAGAACAAGGAGATCAATGCAGGAATAACAATGTTGAAAGATGATCAATGTGAAAGACTTGGCTACTCTAATCAATGACCCAGACAAATCCAAAGGACTCATGATGGAAGAATGCTATCTACCTCTAGACAGAGAAATTATGAACTCCAAGTACAAACTGAAGTATAATTTTTTTACTTTCTTTTTTTGTTTGGGTTTTTTTTTATTTGATTAATATTGAAATCTGTTTTGCATGATTTCAAATGTATAATTGATATCATGTTGGTTCCCTTCTCAATGGGTGAGGGAAGGACTGGAGGAAGGGAGAGAATTTGGAAAAAGAAAAGAGCACTAAAATAAATAAATAATATAGTTTTTAAAAGTAATGTCATATTCATTTTTTATTATCAAGATTCTTTTCATTGTCCTGCTTGCGTCATTGTCTTCCTAAGAGCATATCAATAGGCTTGGGCTCAGATTATTTCCAGACCAATATGGTATATGTATCAGCCACATCTGCCCATTTACTTTGCCAGCTCCATCACTTTAATTATAATTTATACCTGTGATAGAGTCATGTTATTTAATTATAGTCAACCTATTTTGTTTTCCTTAATAATATCCATTCCTTTCACTGTACTGAGGAATGAAGATAAAAATTCAAATTTGTTCATGAAGGATGAATGACTTAAGTTTTCAAACTGGAACAAAATTTTGATGCAATGAAGGACTTTTTTTCTTATTTAGAGGTAGAGATGTTTTACTATTGCTGTTTTTATACAAGGAATTTTTAACTTTTAAAGCAAAGCAAGAAATCTCTGGCATAATGCACTACCACAGGGAATGCAACCCACTATTTCTTTTTCTCAAGTGGTAAGGAGTCTCCTGACTAGTGCATTTCAAGTATGGGAGAGAATTTATGCAAAAGTATGGAGATGGGAGATAAAAGAAAGAGCAAGTGAGGCTAGTGAGTTGGAATGCGAAATGTATAAAGGGAAATAAAGTGTGGTATCCAGATAGTTAGTCCAGAATCAGATTATAAAAGACTTTAAATAACAAACACACAGAGGAATTTGCATTTTATTCTATAGATAATTGAGAAACATCTCCAAGACTGTAAACCTCAGTGACAGAAAAGATGGTGTTATCGATAAATAATAGAAATAAAATCATTAGGAAGCAGGATGAGTTTTAGGAGAGATATGATGAGTACTGTTTTGGATATACTGAGGCATATAGCTGCCTACAGGGCATCCAGTCAGAAATGCCTAATAGGCTGCTAGCAATGCAGGATCAAAACTCAGTATAAGGGGCGGCTAGGTGGCGCAGTGAATAGAGCGCCAGCCCTGGAATCAGAAGGACCTGAGTTCAGAGCCGGCCTCCAACACTTAATCCACACAAACAAAAACCTAGCCGTGTAACCTTGGGCAAGTTACTTAACCCCAATTGCCCTAAAGGGGCGGCTAGGTGGCGCAGTGAGTAAGAGTGCCGGCCTCGGAGTCGGGATGACCCGAGATCAGATCCGGCCTCAGAAAATGAGCACCCACGCATAAATAATGACTAGCCGTGTAACCTTGAGCAAGTTACTTAACCCCAATTGCTTTAAAAAAAAAAAATTAAAAAAAAAAGATGACTCTGCACAAGCTTTGGAGCTATAAAACCCATAAAATGACAGAGAGATGCTAACCTCCCACTGAAGACAGCCCAGCAGGCCGGCAGGAAGTGGCCAGAGCAGTGCTCTGGGAGTTGAGCCTAGTCCCAGAGGTTTTAGCCTCAGGGTGGCCTGACCAGCCATCGCTGGAGGGACTTCAGATCACCAGCAGCTGTGGCAGTTTCCAGAATTATCAACCCATGGATGCCAAAGACAAAGTGAGAGGTCAGTGTAGACTTTGTGGGAACAGGAAATTTGGGAGTACAATGCAGCCTTTGCCCCCAGAGCAAGAAGCAGTTGAGGCTCCACAGGCATGTAGCCTTGGCCAAGTGGATGCTTCAGAGCCCCAGGCCTGCAGATTGTAGGGGGACAAAGCAACCATTCTGAGGGGTAATCACTCTTGCTTTAACCTGCTTGGATCTGGATCTCTGTCTTGGATGGATGTCCTGGGATGTGTGATCAGTGAGCCAGAGCATGTGGAGGCTTCAGAGAGGGAACCCAACTAATAGCTCCAGCAGCTGCGAAAACCCCAGTGATTGGGACAAAGCTCTCCCTCCTGGTAGCAGAGTTCTACTGTGGCAAAAGGCTCAAAAGTCAAATAATTGAGTGGCAACATGAGCAAGCAAAGGAAGCAAAGCAAACATAGCAATTCAACATTAGACTCCTATTTTGGGGACAAAAAGGATCAAAGCATGGAACAGGAGAAAGATAATGAAGTCAGAACTCCTTCACCAAAAGCTTCCAAGAAAAATATGAGCTGGTTAAGGGCCATCGAGGACCTTAAGAAGGAATTTGAAAACCAAATAAGAGAAGTGGAGGAAAACTTGGGAAGAGAAATGAGAACAATGCAAGAAAATTATGAAATGAGAGTCAACAACCTGACTAAAGAAAATAACACCTAGGGGTGGCTAGGTGGCGCAGTGAGTAAGAGCGCCAGCCTCGGAGTTGGGATGACCCGAGATCAAATCTGGCCTCAGAAAATGAGCACCCACACATAAATAATGACTAGCCATGTAACCTTGAGCAAGTTACTTAACCCCAATTGCTTTTAAAAAAAAAAAAAGAAAGAAAATAACACCTGAAAAAATAGACTAACTCAAATGGCAAAAGAGGCTCAAAAAGCCAATGAGGAGAAGAATGCCTTAAAAAGCCAAATTTGCCAGATGGGAAAATAATGTCAAAAGCTCAATGAAGAGAATCATTCCTTCAGAATTAGATTAGAGCAAATGGAAGCTAGTGAGTTTATGAGAAACCAAGATACTATTAAACAGATCCAAACAAATGAAAAAATAGAAGGCAATGTGAAATATCTCAATGGGAAAACCACTAACCAATAGATCCAGGAGAGATAATTTTAAAATTATTGGACTACCTGAAAGCCATGATCAAAAAAAGAAACTAGAAATCATGTTTAAAACATATATATACATATATAATTATTATTATTTTACATGTAATTGGGAAATGAGATATACAGGCACTGGAGCATAGAAATCCATCGTGCCTACTGGAAAGTTGGAGGGGGGATGGGGGAAGATACAGGGGAGAGCAGATTGGTGGAGGGAATATTCAGTGTGATCACTGTTTTTGGGGTGGTGGATAGGGGAAAAATAGTGAGAAAATGCATAACTCAAAATCTTGTGGAAATGAATGATGTAAACTAAAAAATAAAAAAGAGGAAAAAAAAAGAAATGGAGTCCTGGAAATTGCTCCCAAAGTCTCAAAGCCTAGGAATTCTGGGAAATATAATGCTTCTCACCTCATGCAAACTGGTGATATCATGTTTTCTTTTCTTTTTTTCTTTTCCTTTTTGTTTTCTCTTTTTGGAGAGGGGAAGGTAGCGCAATTAGGGTTGACTTGCCCAAGATCACACAGCTAGTTTTGTGTTAAGTGTCTGAGGCTGGATTTGAACTCAGGTCCTCCTGACTCCAGGGCTGGTGCTCTATTCACTGCAACACCTAGCCGCCCCCAATATCATATTTTCAAGTGCTTTCTTTTATACTCTGCTACCATATCCCTCTCTGTTCTACAGTTCTGCCCTTAACACTCAAAGTATAGAAGTCACCTACTTTTCCAAAGCCATCTTATATCAGAATTTTTCTTCCTTTTCATTGATATGCCCTTCCTATAGTACTCAAATGGCCTCAATTTCAATATCCATCTATTATTTTTTCAGCAGTAACAAAATCATGTTTCAATGCTTACTTCTACTCCCTGGGAAGCAGATGGGAATAATCTCTAGCTACTTTTTTAAGGAGCAAAATCAATTCCAAACACTGATGCATAGGACCAGGAAGAAAATATTTTAGCAAGAATTTAAAAAGAATTTAGCAAGAAGAATTCACTTTGCCCCTCAGTAACTAAAGGAATCTTTGTTAAGTGATTGCAGGGAGAGCTGGAGCCAACACTAAGAACCATTAACAGCAGAAGCACTGAAGAGGAGTCTATAAACTCAGGGATTTAAAGTGAATAATTTCACTTCTTTCTTTGACACAAGTACATAATATTTTTCAAAATTTGAGGGTGGCTGTTCAGATGTGCCATTTAAAGAGGAGCTAAAAGATACAATAAGAGTAACATTTTGTTTTTTAGGCAATCAAAGTTAAGTGACTTGCATAGGGTCACACAGCTAGGAAGTGTCTGAGGCCACATTTGAACTCACGTCCTCCTGACTTTAGGGCCAGTGCTCTATCTCCTGTACCACCTAACTGCCCCCAATAAAAGTAACCTTTTGATTATTCTCTGATAATATTCCAGAAAACCTAAAAAATCATTAGTATTTAACTTTAGAATGTGCTGTGGTTAATGACTCTTTCAGATTTCATGAATTCCTTGAGCATCTAACTCAGCTGAAAGGGATTTAAGGGATCATCTTGGTAGGGAACCTGCGGTCTCAAGGCTACATGTGGCCCTCTAGGTCCTCAAGTGCAGCCCTTTGACTCAATCCAAACTTCACAGAACAAATCCTTTTATTAGGGGGATCTAGCCTAGATAGTGTCAAAATTTTCTTTCAGTTCTGACATTGTGACAGCATAATTACCCACATTGTAAGCTCTTCGGGTCATTTTTTTCTCTTGACCTTCCCAGAGATGGAAAATTTCTGGAGGGCAGGGCCTCCTACTTCTTTTGTATCCCCACCCACACAACATCTAGTCCATTGCTGGGCCCACTGGAAACCACTGAGTAAATATTTCTGATGGGGATTTTAATGGAAGGAAAACTCACATTAGCTACATTTGCTATTTGTTAGCTGCTCCCAGTGGGAAGAGCCTTTTCAGAAACTAGAATGCAATTATCAGATGTGCACTTAGCTAGGATCCAATCCCAAGCACATGGTCTAACTGGAAAATAAGCCAGACATTAAAAGGCAGCTAGGCGGCACAGTATGTAGAATATCAGTCCTAGAGTTGGGAATTCAACCTTTGTGAGTTCAAATCCAGCCTCAGTAACTTACTAGCTGTGTGACCCTGGGTCAGTCACTTAACCCTGTTTACTTCAGTTTCCTCATCTGTTAAATGAGTTAGAGAAGGAAATGGCAAGCTACTTCATTATCTTTGCCAAGAAAACCTCAAATGGGGGCATGAAGAGTTGGACATGATTGAAAAATGACTGAATGACATTCTTCTGGTGGAGAAACTAAGGAATTTGTAAAATGCTTTTGGTTGAGATATTACTGAAATAACTTGCATCCTTTTAAGAAAGTCTTCAGAAATCTCCACTAAAGTCCTATTCTGATGCCTCTGCTGTAGAGTGAAAGTAATGCTCAGTTTTTAGAGACTATGCCAGCAGAACAGCAGCTCTGATACATGCTCCCAAGCTAGGAAGACTTTGAGAATGATCCAAGTGACTGGACATATGTGTGTCAATGGAGGATCAACCTAGAGAAACTTGTCACCAAAAGAGTACCCACCATGTAATGGATTTTTTTTTTAGTCTCAACAACATTATATACTAAGGCATGGAAGGAGTACCCCCTTGAGAGAGTCTTGGATCATTGAAGCATTGAATTAGCTAGTGTTGATTTCAATCTGGGGAGAGATATCATCTTGATGAACACAAAAGGAAGCACTTTTAAAATCTGTTTTCTTTTCAGATATACAGGAAAGTAAATGCTACTGTGTATAGACTACTCTTATGTCTTCTATCACTTTCTCATTATGTTTCCTTCCAAGCTGTTGTGAAGGCCAGAAATATATATTTAAGTGGGAAAGTGCTGTACTTGGATATTAAGAGACATGGGTTCAGTTTTGGTTTTGCCATACACACGCTAGTCATGTGATCACAGACAAGTAACTTTGAGAATCAGTTTCCTCATCTGTAAAATTGTAAAACTAATACTTGCATTATCTACATTATAAGATTCTTATGGAACACTTTGCAAACTACAAAATGCTACATTAAAGGTGAATTATTTAGGAGTATTATTACTGGTAGTGCATTGAATAGTGGCTGGACTTGGAATATGAAAGATCTGAGTTCAAATTTGGCATTAGGTACTCACTAGCTATGTGACCCTGGGTAAGTCACTTAAGGTCTGTCTGCTTTAGTTTACTCATATGTAAAATCAGGATAATCATAGGACCTGTCTCCTAGGGTTGTTGTGAGGATCAAGCTGTGAACTTTAAAGTGTTACATATAAACACTTGCTACCATTGTCATTATTTTTATTAAATGTAGGACATATTATAATTATTATCTTTGTCATCATAGTTCACCAATAGTCGCAAGCTGCTATTCTTAGAATTATAGACTCTCAGAGCAAGACAAAACCTTAGAGGTTCAATAATAGTTTGGGAGCTTGATTTTAATTGCTGGAAAAATCCTCAAACTGATTAGACTATGGTTTGTGAATATTTTGAAAGGGAAGCAGTAGTCTCAAACAGCCAGCAAGGTTTCATCAAGAATGTGACCTGACAGACTAATTACTGGTTTCTGTTTAGTTGGAATCCTAAATTGATGAGTTAGGGGACTAACACACTCATAACATATTTAGATTTCAGCAAGACATTTAACAAAGTTTCTCATGCTACCCTTTTGGAAAAAAATGGAAAGATGTTTAATCTAGTGATTAGGGTTGCCTTAGATAGACACAGAATTAGTTGGAAGGCCAGAATGAAAGGATAATGATGAGTGGATTAATGCTAACTTGGAAAGAAATAAGGAGCTGGCCTTGGTCCTATTCTGTTCAATAAAGGCATAGCTGTTATACTCATCAAACTAGCATATGACTTAACTGGGAGGATTGGATAACATGATGGAAAACAGGACTCTCCTCCTAAAAGAGCTCAAATAGACTAAAATTTGTCAAACAGTTTATTTTTTTGTTCAGATTTGTGATTTCATAAGTAAAGATTTCATCACAAATGCAAATCAACAACTTACTCACTTAGAGACTTGGTGGCAATGACAGATTAAGTGACTTGTCCAGGGTTATTTAGTCAATATATGTCAGAAGTGGGACTTGAATCCAGGTCTGACTCCTAGGTATTTACTAAGCTATTGCTGACTAAGGAAAAAAGTCAATAGGAACAAATATGGAATATGGTAAACATGGTTCAGTAATTTCATTTAAAAAATGGGGGGAATACACCCCAAGGTGTTCAGTGACCATAAAAGACCTTCTACATGTCAAAAACTTGAGAGCGAGGTGGTGTAGTGGATAGAGCCCTGGCTGGAGTCAGGAGGACCTGAGTTCAAATCCAGCCTCAGACACTCACTAGCTGTGTGACCCTATTGCTTCAGTTTCCCCATCTGCAAAATGAGGTGGAGAAGGAAATGGGAAGCCACTCCAGTATCTTTGGCAAGAAAAACCTAAATGGAGTCATGATGAATTGTACATAACTAACAGCAACAACAACAATTTTATAGTAACGTTTTCTTGTAGAAAGAAAAACTGAAAAAATATATGGACATTATTTGGAAAATAGTTAAGTAAGTTATGGTGTATAAATGTAATGGAATATTCCTGTGCTGTAAGAAATAATGAATATGATTAATACAGAAAAGCATAGGAATACTGACAGAAAATGAAATACAACCAGGGAAACAATCGACCTAATGACTCTAACAATGTAAATGGAAAAAGCAACAACAAAATAATCAAAACGAACGCTGCAGAACTGTAATAACCAAGCATGGCCCCAAAGGAGAGATATAAGAAGGCATCCCCTGCTTCTCTGCAAAAGGGGAGAAGGGGAGGGAGCCCGTGGATACGGAGTATTGCATATAATTTCCTATTCTGAAAACATGTTGATTAGTTTTTCTGAACTCTCTCTCTCTCTCTCTCATTCTTGTTATAAAAGATTGCTCTCTGGGAGTAGAATGGGGCTGGGAATGGGAAGGATATCTCTAGAAATGTAAATGATTTAAAAATGAAAGGTATCAATAAAAGTTATTTTTAAAATATCTGGGAGCTTCAGTGTACTGGAAGTCAACTGTGTGATATGGCAGTCAGAAATGCTAATGCAACCTTTGGTCTGAATTAATAAAGCCTTGATGCCCAGAACAGTGGTGGTGCCATTTTCACTGTTCTCTGCCCGAATCATATCATATCTGGACTTTTAAGTTCAGTTCTGGGTGATATATTTTAGGAAGCACATTGACAAGCTACAGTAAGTCCAGAAGAGAGTGACAAGGAAGGTGAGAAAACAGGAGACCATGACATATAATGTTCTGCTGAGGAAACAAGTGATATATAATCTGAAGAATGGAAGGCCTGGGGGAGATGTTGACAATCTTTTAAACACTTGAAGATAACTATAGAAAGAAGGGCTAAATTTGTTCTGTTTGGGCACAGAAGACAGAATTAGGAACAATAGATGGAAAGTCACTCAAAATAAGGAGAAACTTCCTGACAATTAGAGCTGTCCAAAAGTATATAATGGGCTGCCTCAGGAAGTTATAGACTTTCCTATCTCTGGGGTTGCTGAAATGAAGAATGAATGATCTCTTGCCAATTAAGTTGTAGTGTGAGAAATGAATATTTTCTCTCATATTTAATATTGGTGTTGTTCAGTCATGTCCAACTTTTTGTGACCCCATTTGGGGTTTTCTTGGCAAAGATAATGGAGTGGTTTGCCATTTCCTTCTCCAGCTCATTTTACAGATGAGGAAATTGAGGCAAACAGGGTGAAGTGACTTGTCCAGGGTCACACAGCTAGTAACTGTTTAAGGAAGGGTTTTAACTCAGAAAGATGATTCTTCCTGATTCTAGGCCCTGCACTCTATCCACTGCACCACCAACTGCTCTTATATTTAATAACTGATTATTTTATTAGGATCAAGGTTTTTCCCCTTTTCTACTTCCTCATCCAGAAACCAACCATTGTCGGAAATCTCTCTTAGAAATTTATCCAGGTCAAGACCTAACCAGATAAGTAAAAGAAAGTCTAAGTTTAGGCTAATGGGTACATTCCTGCTCAATATATATATATATATTGCTCAGATAGCTCTTGGGAAAATGTTAATTCTCCCTATTATCAAAACAGGTAATATAGAAACTAATATCTCTTTGACCAAGATCTGAGCAGACTAAGATAGCCCACCTCCTATTTCATTAACCAATCAGAGATGACTAGGCATCCCTCAGGAACACTTCCTCTTTGAAGGGCATATAAACTCTGATCTCACCACCATTAGGGGTCTTTTGGTCTAAGAAAGATAACCAAATGATTATCCTTTTATTAATAACCTTCTGGTCTTATTAGTAAAATGATTAATTTACCCAGAAACTATGTCTCTAACAACTTTTTAATCATCACAGTAGCATATATATGTATGTATGTATGCATGTATGATGTATGTATGTATATATAATGTCAGACTCAGGTCTAGGGAGACAGGTTCAGATATGACCTGAATTCAAATGAATTATAGTTAACAATCGCTAACAATAATAGTTCTATCATTTTATAGCACTTAAAAGTTTGCAAAGAACTTTATAAATATCATGTCATTTTATCTGCACAACAACCCTGGGAGTTAGATGATATTGTTACCCCCATTTTACAAATGAGGAAATTGAGGCAAACAGAAATTAAGTGACTTTCCCAAGATCACATAGCTAGTAAGTGTCTGAGGCTAAATTTACACTCAGGTCATCCTACCACTAGACCCAGAACTCTATCCACTGCATCCTGACTTAACCTCTTTGCCTTGGTTTCCTCATCTGTAAAATGAGATTTAAAATAGTACTCATAATAAATTATAATAATAATGATAATGATAGCCTTTATCTAGTGCATTAAAGTTCACAACATTTGAAATTTTAATGTACCTCACAATAACCTAAGGAGGTTCTTGCTATTATTACACCCATTCTACAGATGAGGAAATTGAGGCAGTCAGAAGTTAACCAGAGTCACAGCAACAAATAAGTGTCTAAGGCCAGATTTGAACTTAGGTCTTCCTGACACCAAGTCCTGCAATCATTGTGAGGGTGAAATGAGATAAGAAGATTTTGCAAATTTAAAGCACCTCACAAATGTCAACTAGTTTTATCATCAAAGGAGAGACCTATTCAAGCAAGAGTTGGACTGGGTGGCCCTTAACAGGTTGCTTCCAAGTCTGATGCTGTGGTTTATATAGTCCAGTCCCTCCCTGAAATATGCATCCCTTCCACCAAAATCTTTAACAAGTCTACAATAATCAACCTTTACTTGAAGATCTCCACGGAAAGAGAGCTCACTATCTCCTGAGGCAGCCCAGTCTACTTTTGCCTCCTTTGATCAATATAAGTTTAAGTGCTTGAGTATATTATATGTCCTCCTGTTCCAATGGAGGAACTCCAACCTCATTCAGTTTTCTCTTTCTCTCTCTCTTCTCTTCTCTCTCTCTCTCTCTCTCTCTCTCTCTCTCTCTCTCTCTCTCTCTCTCTCTCTCTCCCTCCCTCCCTCCCTTCCTCCCTCCCTCCTTCTCTCTCTCTCTCCTTCTCTGTCTCAATAATATCTAGAAAAATGAAGGTTAAAAAAAAAAGCCAAAGGTTCTTCAGAACTGCAAAAAGGTAAGGTCTTAGTAGTTGAAAAGGAGTTAACTAAAATTGTTTGACAGAGATCTGTCTTCACTTTGTTTCCAAAAATACTTAGAGAAATAAGAATAACTCAGATGCAATGTAGAGATTTATTTTTATCTAACTGTCACATTATTTGGAAGTATACATCAAACCTACAATTTTAATTTAAGGAAGAAAATTTCTCAAAAGCACGATATTCCTAGGTACTTATCGTTGATCTGGCATCCTCTTCCTGTGTGACTTTACTTCTTCTGTGCTTGGTTTCTTATCTGTAAAATTAAATTAGGGATTAGGGATTCTTAACCCTCTTTGTGTCATGGACCCCTTGGATAATCCAGCTCATGGATTCCTCAAAATAATTTATTTAAATGAATAAAATAAAATACTTTGTAGAATTACAAAGGAAATGAATTATTTTAAGAGACAATAATGCCAGATTCAGGGCTAGGGTGACTTGGGTTCAAGTAAAGGTTGATTGTTGTAGACTTGTTAAGGGTTTTGGTGGAAGGGACGCATATTTCAGGGAGGTACTAGCCTATATGAACCACAGCATCAGAGTTGGAAGCAACCTGTTAAGGGCCACCCAGTCCAACTCTTGCTTGAACAGGTCTCTCCTTTGATGATAAAACTAGTTGGTTTGTGAGGTGCTTTAAGTTTACAAAATCTTATCTCATTTCACCCTCATAATGATTGCAAGACTTGGTGTCAGGAAGAAATGAGTTCAAATCTGGCCTTGGACACTAATTTAATTATTTAATAATAATTCATAACAATAGTAGTTAAAATAAATATAGGGAATTGAACCAAATTTATAAAAATGAGAGCCATTCCTCAAGTGATAAATGGTCAGTGGATATAAACACATAGTTTACAGAAGAAATCAAAGCTATCAATAGTCATAGGGGATAAATTATCTAAATTACTAATAATTAGATAAATTCAAGTTAAAACAACTCTGAGGTACCACCTCATACCTATTAGACTGACTAGTCAACATGACAGAAAAGGAAAATGGCAAATGGTGGAGGGGATGTGGAAAAATAGGTATATTGATGTAGTACTGGTGGAGTTGTGAACTGGTTCAACCATTCTGGGTAACCATTAGGAACTATGCCCAAAGGACTGTAAAACTATCGTGTATACTCTTTGACCCAGTAATACAGCAGTTATGTCTGTATCCCAAAGAGAACAAAGAAAAAAGAAAAGGGGCCATATGTACAAAAATTTATTGCAGTTCTTTTTGTGGTGGCAAAGAATTGGAAACTTCGGGGGAGGAGATGTTCATCATCTGAAGAATGGTTGAACAAATGATTGTGAAAGAATGTTATTGGGGTGGCTAAGTGGCATAGTGAATAGAGCATCAGCCCTGGAATCAGGAGGACGTGAGTTCAAATTTGGCCTCAGACACTTAACATTTACTAGCCGTGTGACCTTGGGTAAGTCACTTAACTCTAATTTCCCTGCCTTCCCCCCTCCAAAAAGAAAGAAAAAGAATATTATTGTGCTATGAAAAAAAGTTATGAGTAGGTTAGTTTCAGAACTACCTGGGAAGACAACGAACTGATACAAATTAAAGTGAGGAGAACTAGGAGAACATTTTGTAAACAGTAATGGCAATATTGTAACAAGAATCAATTATGAAAAGTCTTAATTATTCTGATCGATACAATGATGCATGACAGCTATAAAGGATTCATGATGAAAAATGCTATCCACAACCAGAGAGAAAACTGTTGCACTCTGGGTGGAAGCTGAAGCATATATTTTTTTCTTGCTTTCCTCCCTACAACATGGCTAATGTGAAAATGCTTTGTATGACTTAATATATATATATATATATATATATAATGGGAATCATATTTCTTGCCTTCTAACAGATGGGGGACAGATATAGTGAAAGAATTTGGAACTGAAATATATTTTTAAAGAGAGCTTTAAAATATTTTTAATAAGTTCATTGACCCCAAGTCAAAATCCCCTAGACTTGGTGATTTTTTTATTTTTCAGCTTGTACACAGATGTTATATTTTGGATGTTAACATAAATAAGCATATTACATAATGGAAAAGTTTCCAGTGCAACAAAATACTCAACATGAAGGATATAATTATTGTACATTAATGTCAAAACCCAAAGGCAAGATGGGATATTTTATATGCATAGCCCATTTCCATGCAAGTTTGGCTGCTACATGCATATCTGGCCTTTTTCCAACATCTTGAAAAATTATAATACATACAGAACAGTAAAAATGTGATTTAAAATGTCTGACAAGTTAAAAATTGACACATTCCTGCAAAAGCAACAAAGCAGTTAGCTAAAGGGCTCAGTCAATACCAATCCTAATATATACTATGCACAGTAAATCTAGATTTATAAAATCTGGAATACATTAACATTTAGGATTAATGTTCAAGAAAAAAATGCAGATCTTTCTGTATAATAGACATTGGTGATTTGAGACTATGTGTACCCATATTAGCTATGCGCTTCAAAGAGAAAAATCAATCCATTTTCCATTATGTGCCACTAGTTCATTGTAAATGAAATGATACTTTATAATTATGATATATCAATTTGTTTTTCATAGTGTAACTTCTGCAAGAAGTCAATTGGTTAGCAAGCAATTAATACCCCCAATAGATATTATTAGCAACCCCCATTGCTAAGGAAGACCAAACTGTTACCTCTATTTAGTATCAGCAAGGCATAATTTTAATGCACTATATTTTCTGTGCTTCTTACTACAGTATGCAAAAACTGGGGAGGGTCAGATTTAAATAGTTTGAGATCCTTTTAGGTCTACTTGGTGATTTCTAACACTTTTTTCCATTCTAAAATAACACTTTTCACCCTCTAGGTTTTGCATTGATCATGTCACATAAAACAGAGGACCATGAGCCCTTATATAACATGAGGGAAGGGGCAGCTAGGTGGTGCAGTCAATAGAGCACCAGCCTTGGAGTCAGGAGGACCTGAATTCAAATTCAGCCTCAGACACTTGACACACTTACTAGTTATGTGACCTTGGGTAAGTCACTTAACTCCAATTACTTTGCCTTCCCCCCTCCAAAAAAAAAAGGAGAACATGAGGGGAGAGTCCATAGAGTTGAGATGCCATTTATTCACTCATTCAATAAGCATTTATTATTGAAGCAGGTAAGTAACATAGGAGATAGAGCACAGGACTCAGGAAGAAGTGAGTTTGAATTCTGCCTTAAATACTTACTGTGTGATCTTAGGCCTCTCTCATCCTCAGTTTTCTAATCTATCTAACAGGGATTAACAGCACCTCCCTCATAAGGCTGTTGTGAGAATGTTATGGGAATGGGAATCTGAAAATAGACTCTGCCCCCTAATAGGCTGAATGTGGTCACATGGAGCCTGTGGTGGGAGGCTTGTTTTTCAGGAATGCCCACACCTTGTTACTTTGTGATTGGACAGTGGGTCAAGGGGGTTGTGACATTCTCTGATCCAGGAGAAGGGTATATACACCCTGATGTGAGGCTTTGCTTTGGGGTTCACTTTGGGAAGAGTTGTGTGATTTGACCAGTTGAGACTCTGGGCAGCCATTGAGCCCCCCAGCTTTGAAAACACAGATGTTGGTGCTTCCCTCTCTAGTAACTAACTAGGTATGGATGTAATGGTCAGACTGGTGGAAGCCTGTCTGCTGATGTTTCTCTGTATTTTTTTTGTCTGCTTGTAACTTCTGTTTGTATTGTGTGAAGTTCATGGTCCTGACTTTTTCCCCTGAACTAGGTAAATGATATATGTTTGATTAAAGTAAGTTTGTTAACCGATTTTGAGTTGCTTTCCTTTAGAAAAGCAGATCTAAGAACCTGTGCTAGCAGCCATCCTGGATATGCTAGGGTACTTGCTGCTACAGAGGATCAAGTGAGAACATATACAAGGTACTTTGTAAGCATTAGAGTCCTATATAAATGCTAGTGATGAGATGGTGACCCAGACACTGGGATGGGCACTGAGGATACAAAGACAAAAAATGGAATAGTCCCTGCCCTTGAGGAGTTTCCATGCCATTAGGGGGGAAGGGATAACATGAACACAAGTAAATGCAAGCTATATGAAAAGCAAATACATAGGAATTTCTTGGTTAGGCCCCTAGCAATTGGAGAAATCAGGATAAACTTCAAGCAGGTGGCAACACTTAGGCTGAGCCTTGAAAGGAGCTAGAGTTTCTGCAAGATAGAAATGAGGGAGTGCCTTCCAGGCATGAAAAATGTAATGTACAAAGTCATAGAGGTGGGAGATGGCATAACACATACAGTGAACAGAAAGAAGGAAAATTTGGCTGTAAAGTACTGTGGGAAGGTGCGGAGTTACAACAAACTTGGAAAAACACCACAGCCAGATTGTGAAGGCTTTAAACTGCCAAAAAAAAAAAAAAAGGTGTTCTGTTCTATCCTAGAAACAGTTTATGGCCACTGAAATTTCTTGATCCAAGGTAGCCAGACAGTCAGATTTATGCTTTGAAAATAGCAATTTGGGGGCGGCTAGGTGGCGCAGTGAGTAGAGCATCGGCCCTGGAGTCAGAAGGACCTGAGTTCAGATCCGGCCTCAGACACTTAACGCACACACAAACAAAAACCTAGCCGTGTGACCTTGGGCAAGTCACTTAACCCCAATTGCCCTCCAAAAAAAAAAAAAAGGAAAATAGCAATTTGGCATCTTTGTGGAAGAAAGATTAGAGAAACTGGAGGCGAGGAGACCAATTAAGAGTTTGCTGTTATAGTCCAAGCAAGAAGTAATTAGGGGCCTGAATTAAAATGACTGGAGATAAATGAATGGAAGGGAGAGGGGATGTGGAGGTTGAACTGAAATGACTTGGATTAATTTGATATGGTGATGAACTGAGGGAGGGCAAAGGACTAAGAATTTGAGGTTGTATGTCTGAGTGGCTGGCAAGGTGGTGGTATCCCCAATCTATATTTCCAGACTTGTTACACATTATTTCCCTTCCCCTTGCTCTTTAAACCAGCCAAACTGGCTGCTTTGCTATTCCTCACATGCAACATTCTCCATCTATCTCTTTGCCTCTGGAAATGTTGCTCTCCATTCGAGGAAGATGATCCTTCCTTACCTTACGATCCCTAGTTTCATGTTCCAGCTTCTACATGAAGCATTTCCTGATTCATCATCTACTAGTGTCTACCCTCCACCCTCAAAATTACCATGTATGTATTTGGTAAATGTATATGTATCCTCAGTGAGTCAACAAGCATTTATTAAGCACCTACTATATGCCAGACATTCTGTTAAGTCTTAGGGATAAAAAAAAAAGGCAAAAAACAGTGCCTACTCTCAAGGAGTTCACAAGTTAATGGGAAAGAACACAAAAACACCTATAATAAGATATATACTTACTCCTCAACCTCACCTCAATCACATGCAAAAATGTCCATAACCTAACTTACCTACAAATGCACCACCACCTTCACCTTTGAAATTCCCTTATCTGATCATGACTTATTAGATTTTCACCTCTCCATACACCTTCCAACACCAAACCTTACTCTTCATCCACACTGATTTCCAACCCCTCAGTTGCTCAGTTCTTTCCCAGATCTCTCCTCTGCACTAGCCATACTCTCTTCCTTTCCCCATCTTGACCCCTTAGCAAACCAGTTGCATGCTATATTGTCATCTTCTCTTGAGACCCTTGCTCCCTTATCAGATCGATGATTGTGTTCCTCCAATATTAGACTTTAGATCACTCTCTGCTGCTTTTTTGCTCCTAATCACATGCTGCTGAATGAAGGTAGGAAAAAAAATCACATAACCACCTTGTCTGAGTGCACTACAAATTTATGCAACACAATCTTAACTGGACCCTCACTGCTACTAAGTAATCTTTCTAAGCCTCCATAATTAATTCACTATTGCACTCTCTATAGAGGTTTCCTAAACCTTTTCATCCCTCCTCACATGCGCCATGCCTTCCCCCCCCCACCCATTCTCTCAACTAAGGACCTTGCCTCATATTTTACTGAAAAAAATTGAGGCTATTCACTGAGAGCATTGACTAACTTTAGCCCTAATTCCAAGAAGAGTTCCCTTTCCTTCTCTCTTCATTATCTCACTTCACCCAGATATTTTCTGTTACTATCTTCTCCTTGCCCCTTTGGGTGATGGAGCAGCTGAGAATACATTGAGTAGAGTGCTGGGTCTGGAATCAGAGAGACCCGAGTTCAAATATGGCTTTGGACACTTACTAGCTTTGTGATCCTGGGCAAGTCACTTAACCTGTTTGCCTCAGTTTCCTCAACTGTAAAATGAAGATAATAATAGCACCTGCCTTCCAGAGTTGTTGTGAGGATCAAATGAGATAATATAATGAGGCGGCACTTCTTGTCAAAGCCAAACACTCTATGTGCACAAGTGACACCATTCCATCCCATTTCTTCCAGCAGAATGCACCCCCTATTGTTCCCATTTTCTCACTTTGCTCTCTTCCTGTCCACTGGCTGCTTCCCTATAGTCTACAAATTTGTCCATGTCTCTTCTATCCTCAAAAAAAAAAAAAAACCCAAACAGACAAAAAAACCTCACTTGATCCTTCCATCCCCATTAGCTATCATTCCACATCTTTCCTGCCTTTGGTGGTTAAGTCCCTGAGAAGGCCATCTACAGCAGGTGTGTCCATTTCCTCTCCTCTCACTCTTTCGCTTCTGATCTCATCATTCAGCTACAAAAGTTACCAGCCCTCTCTTAAATGCTAAATCCAATGCTCTTTTTCAATCCTTATCCTTCTTGACATCTCTGAAGCCTTGGATGTTGTCAATCACCCTCTCGTCCTTGATAGTCTCTCAACTCTCTAGGTTTTCAGGGCCTGGTTCTCCTCCTACCTGTTTAATCATGCTTTCTCAGTCTCCTTTGCTGGATCTTCATGCAGATCACTTACCCTATGGTGTCCCATAGGGCTCTGTCCTGGACCTTCTCTCTTTCTTTATACTATTTCACTTGGTGATCTCATCAGCTTTCATGGATTTAATCACTATCTCTATGATGATGATTCTCAAATTTACCTTTTCAGTCTTAACCTCTCTGATTATCTCCAGTCTTGAATCTCCAACTGATTAATAAACACCTTGAACTAGATATCCTGTAGACATCTTGAACTCAACAAGGCCAAAAATGAATTCATTATGTTTCTACCCAAACCTTCCCCCCTTCCAAAATTCTCCATTACTGTAGGGAACACCAGTCTCCTTAACCCACTATTTGCAACCAAGGTGCCATCTTTGATTTCGTTTCAATCTCACCTTACCCCCACCCCATGCCAAATCTGTTGCCAAAACCTGTCAATTTTGCCTTGAATACACCTGTATATCTCCTCTGATGCCACTATCACCCTGGCACAGGTCCTTCCTTATTTCCTCATCTTTGTCCCATTGCAATAGTGTGCATGTTCGTCTGCCTGCTCTAAGTCTCTTTCCACTTCAATCTATCCTCCATTCATTCTTCAAAACCATTTTTCTACAGTGAAGGTCCAGCAATGCCAAATTGCTACTCAGTAAACTCCACTGCCTACCTACCCCCTCCAGGATCACATTTTAAATCTTCTGTTTGGCATTCAAAGCCCTTCATAACCTAGCCCTGCCTACACCTTTCCATTTTTAGTCCTTACACCCTCCACATACTCTTTGATCTAATGATACTGGACTCCTTGTTTGTCATAAATACATTCCATCTCCCATCTCTGGACATTTTCTGGGCCATTAGATTTGGCTTTTAAGTGATTAGTAATGCTGGAGAGAGTTTTGGTTGAATGTAGTCAGAAGACTGACTGCAGTCAGAAGACTGTAGAAAGCTAAGAGAGAAAAGGAAGTGGAGGTACTTATTGTAGATGGCCCTTATGTAGGAATTTACAAAAAGGAGGACCATAGCTAGAAAAAAACAGGTGAATCCAGTGAGGATTTGTTTTTTGCCTTTACTTTTGTTTGGAGTTTTGTTTTGTTTTGTTTTGTTTTGTTTTTGAGGATAGGGGAGATATGGGCATATTTCCAAGCAGCAGTGAAGCAGCCAGTAAAGAAAGAGACTGAAGATAAGTGAGAAAGTGGAAATGATAGAGAGGAAAGTCTGCTAGAGAAGACTGGGATGGAATGGGATCATTTGTGTATGTAGAGGGGCTTGTCTTGTCAAGGAAAAGGGTTATCTCATCACATGAAAAAGGGGTGAAAATGGAGATAGTGACAGAAGTGATGTGATTTGAGGAGTTTAGAATTAGCTCAATATTTTTCAGTAAAACATGGGGCAAAGTTCTCAGCTGAGAGCTGTGGGAAAGGAAGCTATAGCAGGTTTGAGGAGGAATGAAAATGTTTGGAAAAGATATTGTGGTGAGTGATTAATGATTAATGATTCAATTAAGGAAGTGTAAAAGGATTGTCTTGCTATAGGGAAAGTACAGCTGAGATTATGTAACAAAAAAAATGCAGTTGATCTAGTCAGCATGATTTCTTGAACTTCCTTCAGCAATATTTAATTATGGTCAATAACAGCAGATGTTAGAAGTAGTCCAGGGCTGGGGTTTGGCAGGGCAAGATAAGAGATATAGTAAGGGGGCAAAATGTGAATGGTATAACTCACTCTTGGTCCATAAGTTGAATGAAAGCAATTTTTAAAAAGCCAGGAAATATGAGCAAAAATGGCAACTGTTTTTTAAAAAAAAATATATTATCATCAAGAAGGAAAGAGAATAGAAAGAAAAAATACCAGTGTATATCATTATTAACATCAATAATATTTGAGTGATGACAGAAAGTGGCAGGGGTACCACAAAACTGGAGAAGTGCAAATGTGGTCCCAATTTTGGGAAGGAAGGAAGGAAGGAAGGAAGGAAGGAAAGGAAGGAAAGGGAGGGAGGGAGAGAGGAAGGAAGGAAGGAAGGAAGGAAGGAGAGAAGGAGGAAGACAAAAATGTGTTCAGTGGGCTTGACTTCAATTCTAGGAAAAATCAACAAATGATCATCATTGTTGTTGTTGCTGCTGTTTGTCCTTTGTTCTTGAAGAGGACCATGACATCATGAGATCAGGAAGGTGATATCATGGCTTGCAAGTGAATTGGATTTAAGTAAGGCAGGGCTGTGCAAAGTCACCAGCCTCACTCTCTCCTCTAGAGCCATCTGGGTCCAGTGGCAAGACACAGATCAAGACAACTGGATGCCTAAGATGCAATGGGAGATCATGCCCTTTTTAAGCTAAGGTCTTTCCCAGGTCTCAGTTTGTCTGAGGCAATGCCCACTCAGTGACATCTAAAAAGGAAGCAGCGATTGCAAAAAGATAGACTGGCTTTGCTAAGAGTACATTCCATTTTTTGCACAAGATTACTAAAACCAGTAGAGAAGGGGAATACTGTGGAAATAGTTTACCTAGATGTTAGTAAAACTTTTGATTTAGTATCTAATACTATTCTTTCAGGAAAAGTGAAGAGATATGGATTAGACTATAATATACTCTGATGGATGGCAAACTGATTGAATGGCTAGACTCAATGTAGTTATTAATGGTTCATTATCAATATGTCAGGTGGTCTCCAGAGGAGTATCCGAGGAAATTGTGCTTGGCCTTGTGCTATTTAACATATTTATCAGTGACTTGAATAAAGGCACAGATGATATGCTCATCAAATTTTCAAATGATACAAAGCTAGGAAGGATAGCTAACACACTGGACATAAGACAGGCTCCAAAACAATTTCAATAGGTAGAGAAGGGCTAACTGTAATAAGATGAAATTCAATAGGGAAATGTAAATTCTTGCAATTGGAGCCAAACTTTCAACTTCAGAAGTATACTTTTTCCACAGTATTCCCCTTCTCTACTGGTTTTAGTAATCTTGTGCAAAAAATGGAATGTACTCTTGGCAAAGCCAGTCTATCTCTTTGCAATCACTGCTTACTTTTTAAATGGGTTGGAGGAACAGACAGCAGGTATTTTGAAAGTTCTGAGATAATTTAGTGCACTGAAAATTGAATATAAATCAACAATGTGATACGGCTGCCAAAAAGGCTTGTTGCAAACTTGGGTTGAATTAAGAAGGGCATGAAAATAGAAGGGTGGCAATGTCACTGGACTCTGACCTTTTCAAGCCTCTTCTGGAAGAGTATTTGGTTCTTGGCCCCAGAGTTTAAAAAGGTATTGACAAACTGGGGACTGTCCAGAGAATAACTAGATGGTGAAGCATCTCATGGGCACAGAAGAACCAGCTGAAGGAACTGGAATGTTTAGTCTGGAGAAGACTCAGGGCATCTCTTGGAATATTTGATAGACTATCAAGCAAAAAAGGGATTGGACAATCTCTTTGGCCTCACCAGGAGAGTAGAACCAGAAACAATGGTTAGAAGTTGCAAGGAGGCAAGTTTAGGCTTGATGTCAGAAAAAAAGTTTCTTACAATTAGAGCTGTAAGTGGAATGGGCTGCCTCAAGAGGTGATGGCTTTTTCTTGAAAGTCTTCAAGTCATATACCAAGAATGAGAAACAAGAGATGGACAGCCCCAATGCTTTATAAATGGAGTTCCATGAAAAGATAGTACAGTAGCCAAGCAGAGACTAGATGATCATTTATCTGAGAGGTTATGGTGGAGATCCCTTTCGTGTATGGATTGAACTAGATTAGCTGGAGTCCGTCCCTTCTCTTAACTTTGTGATTTGGTTGTAGTGTATTCTGAGGTGACTTCTCCAACTTCCAAGCGATTTGGTCCGCAGGACATGGCCACTACATCTCTCCTCAGTCTCAAGTAACCCTGAGGGCTGGGGAAGGGGAGTGGAAGGGTAAGGGAGTTCAAGGGAGGGCATGTCTTTTCTATTGCTAAAACTCACAAGCTTTCACTGGTTTGCTCTCCACTATGATTATCAGTTGATATCAATTAATCAGGCAGACTTAATTAGCCATGAGAAAGGGGTATTTACTATAGTAAGAAGTTGGTACCAAACATCTCCCCAAAGTCTATGACACAAGTAAGTTCCTTTAAGTCAAGGAGAAAGTGTACTCACACTTGGAAAGCTGTTTTGCATGATTTTAGTGGCAGAGGGGCTCAATAGAGTATAAGAATTTAGAATTCAAAAAATTTTTAAATGAACATGTAATTTCATACACACACACACACACACACACACACACACACACACACACACACACACGTATGTATGTTGTGACAAAGGAGTACCTCACATCCTCTGTACTTTCTTTTGCTGGAATCCTCAAGACAGTCCACTGAGGTATGGCATGGCTTTTCTGCTGGGGTCTTTGTAGAGCCCTGAATCTGTCTAGAATGTTCTTGGTTCCTAATGCTGAAACATTAATACCTGAATCACCCAGATGCTTCGAAGTTCACAAAGCTCCTCTGGCTAAGGAAGGTGCAGAAGGGAGGACATCAAGACTCTGAAGTTAGCCTAGGTTTCTGTTTCTGCCCTTGTCCCACAACCCTCCCCACTTTTCCAGCAGTTTAGCTGAACCATCCACTCCTCTCTGCTACCAGAAGTTTGAATCTCAGATTCCAACAAGCTTCCTATTTCTTTACAGGTCCCAGAGGGCATGACCAAGTGTCTCAACCAATCTGAACAGACTTCTAGTCACACTTAAGGAAATGTGTTCACACATTGTTCACAGAGTGAAAGATGTAAAGTGTTTTCACCTAATATATCAGGGCATGGCATCTTATCACTTGCTTTATAGGTAGAGGAAATTGTGTAGGGCTCTAGGCTGATAACTACCCTTACATGTGATTATTGTAGAAAGCAAGGCTGCAGAATTTCAGACTGCCCTGCTCTCCTGAAGAGTTTAGATTGGCACAGGAATTTTTATGCCTGTGGGGTCCACTGAGCAAGACACAGCCAAGCGCAAGGCCAAAGTGAACCTATCTGTGGGAGAATTTCCTTTTGCAAAATGTTTCATTCTTGGAGAGATGCTGTTACATTAAATTTTTATGTTTCCAGAGGAATCCTAGGTTGGAAGCACAAGCCAAAAGAGAATGATTATAGGAGAGATAATCTTAAGACTGGGAATGATACAAACACAAATTTTTAATGAGAAGTCCTAAGACTGAAGTCAGCCCGAATCAAAACATGCTTTAGTTTTAAGCTAAAAGTTATAGTGCTAAATAAAACATGTGACCAAACTTTGGATCAAAGTACTATAAAGAAATTAGCCCTCTTTTATAATTTGAAAAACTGGCTCTGAAAGCAGTTCCAAAAGAGAGATTCCCAAAGCATTTTAAACAATGAGATGAACAGGAGTAAGTACAAAACCTCCTAAGGTAGTTACTTTAAAGGACAACAGTCATTTGGATAAGTAAGTTCTGACATGTTTATTTAAAAACATTTATTTAAACAAACTTTTTTATAATAATAAATTATGACATGCTTAAATTGTAATACAAAGTGCCCCATTTAAAGTTCCCATTGTAAATAAACTTTTTCAAAACGGCTGCATTTTAGAAATGGTCACCAAGTGAGCATTTTAGAGTACCATAATACCATACTTACCATTCCCAACTCACAAGTTTATTTGACATCCATTAAGGAGGGCCAATTTTTATGGAAAATATTAGTTTTGAGACAAAGGAAACTTTTAAAAATAATTTTCAGTATTTATTTCATTCTTATAAATTTTTTTCCTGGAATTTATCTGCTTTATATGAATTCTGAAATGTTAGGCCTCTTTTTTTAAGCTTGTTTTAAAGATTTAATATGGGTTGGGTTTTTAGTTTGTTTCGACTCCCTTCTATGTAAATTTCTTGCCCAGTTAATCAGCTATGTAGTTAGAAGAATGTAAATTGCACAGGAGCAGGACTGTTTTGCCAAACTGCGTCAAAAGGCACAAAATGACAAGGTGCTTTTTTTGAACCATACTCTTGGCATTATTTGTCCATCCATGATACTTAGTTCTAAAATATTTGATTTTTCAATGAATCCCCAAGTTGGAAAGTACCTGAGGAGCCCTTTAGTTCAACTTCTACCTGAACAAGAATCCCCTCATCTCCTATCTGGTGAGAGAATACCCAGCCATTTCTTGAACATCACCTCCTCCTCAGGTAGCCCATTCCACTCTTGGATAGCTTTACTTGTTAGAAGTCTGTTACATCAGGCCAAAAACTCCATTTCTGTAACTTAGGAGCCTTTTTTGATCCTACTTCCCTCTGGTGGCAAGTAGAACAATTCTAATCTGCTTTCCAAGTGGCAAGTCTTCAGATAGATGAAAGTTCCTCTCACAGGTCCTTAAGTCTGTTCTTTAGGCTAATGATCCCCCATCACTTCACCTAATTCCCATATGGCGATCTCAAGGTACTTCCCCATTCTGGCTGCCATCCTCTGGATGTTTTCTAGTTTATCAATTAATGCCCTTCTTAAAGTGATGCCTACAAGAGAGAGGAAACACTTCCAATGTGGTCTGACCCAAGTAAAATTCAGCAGTGTAATAAGCTCCCTAGTCATACATACCATGCCTCTCTATGCAGCCTTAGATCTCATTAACTTAGACTTTTTTATTAATTTTTGGCTGCTTTACCATAGGCTTACTGAGCTTGAAATCCACTAAAAATTCTTTTTCCACACAAAATGCTAGATACCCACATGCTTCCAATCTGTACCTGTAAATATTTTTAAACTTTCACATGAAAGGCATTACAGTTATTCTAATAAATTTCACCTTACTGGTTACAGCCCAACAACTTAGCCTGCCAGGATCTTTTTGGATCCTGGCTCACTCATCCCTGTTAGTAATCCTTCCTAGTTTTGTATCATCAGCAAATTTGGTACATTTGGGCCATCCATGCCATCAAGTTCCTTAATCTGCCACAAATGAATGAAGCCAGATGAAAAGGGGCGGGGGGGGGGGGGGCAGGCAGGGAAGGGCACTAAAAATTATCATGATCATTTTTTTTTTTTACTTCAAGGTATATTTCTAAAGTATAGATTCAGTCATTTTATAATCTTGCTCAGACATCACCAATGGTAAAGACTAAAAAGACTTTTAAATATTATAAATAATTGTTCTTTTATGTTCTTTACAGTCTCTTCCTGTGATAAATTCTATGATCTAAGTCAAACCTTCATTTTACAAATGAGAAAACAAAATCAAAAAGAACCAAGTGATGTTTAATAAAGGGGAGGGGGGAGACTCTGAGTCATAACTTTTGGATGCTTAAGAGGGCATGCACTAAAACATTCACCTTCTCATACAAGAACCTTGAGGACTTTCAGTCAAAGCCCACTGAACACTTACAGACAATTAATTATAGTCTTGGTTATTTGGTTTCTAGGCCCACAGCTCATGGTGAAGAGCAAATTCTGAGGTGTGCATGAAAGGATGGGCCAGGAATTAATAGAGGTAGATACACAAAATTCTATGAACCATTAATAATGTTATAATGTCCCAAATGAGGGACATGATAATGCCATAGTACTCTTCCCTGGTCAGACCACATAGAGAATACTATATTCAGATCTGAAGGCTATAGATAGAGGAAGGACATTGACATACTAGGATATATCCATGATTATGACCAGGATATCAAGGGTGACTCAAAGTCAAGTTAGGAAGGGGATCAGTTTAAGGAATTAGAGATGCCTAACCTAGAAAGTAAGACTTGGGAAAGACATAATTACAGTCCCCAAATAATTGTCAAATTGCCATATGAAAGAATAATGCTTACTCTGTCTGGTTTTCTTAGAGTACTAGGTAGAAACTAAATTGATATATATTTTGTCTCAACATAACTTCATTCATAGCCTAAAAATAAAATGGGCTATCTTAAGAAATATTAAGTTCTCCGTCATTACAAATCTTTAAGAAGAAGCTAGATAGGCATTTGTCCAGGATGCTACATATCAGATTAATGTTAAGGGTGGGCCTATCAAGAGTAGGGAACCTATAGCCTCAAGGCCACATGTGTCCCTCTAGGTCCTCAAGTGCAGTAGCCCTTTGATAGACTTCAAACTTCACAGAATAAATCCCCTTCATAAAAGGATTTGTTCTGTAAAATTTGGACTCAGTCAAAAGGTCACACCCAAGGACCTAAAAGTACAAGCTGCCTCCAGGCCACAGGTTCCCCACCCCTGGATAATCCCTAAGGTCCCTTCCAACTTTTAGTTTCAATCATTCTATATAAGGAAAGGTAGCAAAGCACTGTCTCTATACAGTAAATAGAAAACTAACCTCAGGCAAGAAGACCAGGGCTCCAACAAATACCATCTGGGTGACCCTGGGCAATTCACTTAACCTTTTAGTGCTTGAGACAATTATCTTAAGACAACAAATTCCAGAACAGTTGTCAATGTACATAGGTAAAAGGAATTTTCTCACTGGCATTATCTAACAAATGAAATCACAGGTTGAAACACTTAAAAAATTTATATGGTAACTTACAGTTTAATTATTAGAGAAGAAACAGGAGAAATCATAAAAAGCAGACAAGAACTCAAAAAGCAGAGCTGTCTAGGGACATTTATTGTAGGGTCAAACAGCACTGCAAATCTCAATAAACCTTAAGAGCCTCACTTCTTTACAATACAATATAATGATGATAAGTGTTCTGAAAGGAAAAACAAGCATTTTTTTAAAGTCAAATTCTTTTCATTATACTCTTAGGAAGGTAAACTGAGTTCATTTTAGAGAGATTTGCATTAAAAATAGTGGTAGAGTGTTCTTTATTTAAGTGAATTTTTAAAAATCAGTTGGGATTCTGATCATTTTCAAATACTTTTATATCCTTGATTTTTTCCTGATAAAGACCAAGATAGCCAGTAGGATTATTTATCCCTTACCTATGCCATAACACAAAACACATATTCCACAGAGATGGTTACCTTTCTGCAAAAGCATGTATTACCTTACATTTCCCAATAAGTCTAAAGATTTTTACTACCTGGAGATAATTAATAGTGTCCACTTAAAATTTCAAAATCAAACTATTATTTTCAACTTCTTAAAATATTTTTAGTTCCATTTATCTTAGTTTAAAAAACATTGGTTGTAGTTAAGCATACAGTAGGAACAAAATACACTCAACTTACATGCATCCACAAGTTAAACAAAAACTAATACATGGACATGTTATGACTTAAATGAATGCTGCTATATCAGTTAATACTATTCTTGGCTCCATTATTGTTTCAGTGTTCAAACATTAATAAATTAGCATGAGAAATGAAGGCTCCATTTTTAAAGGTAAGAAAAATTATGACAGAAGATTCCAAGAATTAAGAAAGCTTATATGAAGACATCATCTTGGGAAACCAAAACAAGAAACTACTTTGTACAAAGCACCATACTTAGAATTATGATTTTGAGCAACAAAAACCTTTTGGTAAAGGTACAGGCATTTTGTTTACTTTAATAAGAGTTCATTATTTGAATTATCCAATTGTTAAAAGCCTCCAGTTGAGAATTTATTTACTTCACATTCTGAGATGATAAATTATGTCAAGAATGTTGCATTCAAACTCTTGTAGGAAAAAAAATTAATGGCAAGATTAGATTTTGTTAAGACTGCATTAGAGGAGGGAAAAAGTATCACAAAGCTTTCTCTAGACATTAGGCATTTTAAGATAATAAGTTTAAAAAAATGCAAGCACCACACTGAACTATTTGTATGAAAATAGATGGGATTAGTTATACACAACAGCGTCAAAAGTATTTAAAACATTTATTTAAATAAATCTTCATTTAAAATAACACACCACAATACTCATATATCAAACAGTCCAGCATAATTTTGCATTGGCCTGGTAATTCCTGAATGGGGAAACAATATAAACCACAATTTTTGGAAAGGTCTCAAGTCCTATAATTAGGGTAAATGAGAGTGTCTATTTCTGCATCAAAAAAATTATACTTTATATATTTTCTTATTTTTGAATTCTATACTTTTTAGGTTACTGTTTCTACTTCTTCTCTCTTCACCTATAATTGAAGAATGGCACTGAATACGTGGAAGTAGTTGAGAGAATTCATAACTAATTTTTTATGTGATAGTTTAGCTCTTCATTTTTAAAATGGGCTATTATAAGTAAATAAATGCCAGCTGCAGGTGTAACTTTAACATATTATGACTGTAAATATTACAGTCATTCTGTAAGTTTTAAAAGTCAAAGCAGCAGCATAATGACCATAAATAGCCAAAATAAAATTCCTATCTGATAATTCTCCCCATAACATTTTAAAAACACATTTGAGGTAAGAAATTGGCTTAACTAATACCAATTTATAATTATGTAACTAACAATCTTGAAAAGCTTTAAGATTGAGAAAATTAAATCTCATTCATAATTTCAATGAGATATAAAAGAATAAAAATGAGCAACTTCTATTTAGAACATATTTTGAATAACAGAAAAACAAGGCAAAAAAAATTCCTCATCAGTTTTGACTACACAGTAAAAAAACACACACACAAAGGCTAGTTTTGCTCAAAAAAAATTTTTTTTTCAGACACCAAGTCCATCGATAAAAAAGATACACATATTGAGATCTCAACTATTAGCATAATTTAGATATTTCAGCAATGGAAATCTTACTGATGAAAATGAAAGTTTTGAAAAACCCTCTTCCTCCACAGAGCACAGGAACCTGTCCAGTTCTGTTCAGCTTCACTATTTGTACCACAAGCCTTCTTAAGTTCTAAGTTCTTTTCCTAATTTCTTCTTGTCTATAGAATTCTGGTACCCTTAATTTTCAACTCTCACATACAATTTGCATTTTTCTCTCCCTCTCTATTCCCTTAACTATAAAATAGAATACCATGTTTAATTCTGTGATGATTTCCCTCATAAAACATACCAAAAAGTATTAGCTTTTCTTTTCTATGAGCCAAAACCAGAATATAATTACTTAAAATTGGGAGTTTTAAGGCAAAAAAAGTAGAAAAAAATTAAGTAGAAAGTACATTTTATGATGTGGGGCATTTTATGTAAGTGGGAAGATATACTCATTAACTTCTGGCTCTTTAGACTCAAAAAGATCAGAGCAAAGAAAATGAAAACAAAATATATCCAGCAACACTTAAAACAAACAATTCAACTCCACACTGAATGAAAGAGTCAACAAGAAAAGAGAAGAGCTGTGCATGAAAGGAAATTCATTATCTCAAATCAGGCCAAAACTGATGGGGGGGCGCAAGAACAATGATGGAATTAAAAACCTTTAACAAAGTAACCAATAGTTTCTGTATAGGGGAAAGTTCAAAGCTGATTTGAAACAGCCATGAATAAGAGAGGATGTTTTCATGCAAGTATATTCGGTTAATAACAAATAAGCAAATCCCAAATCTGTACAGTACATCAATGACTTAGAATAAAATAACAGCCTTGTTATAACATATGAAAAATAAAAATGGAAAATGAAAATGTTGATTGCCACTAGAGAAAAGGCATTTCAACCATTTTTATGAAATTAAGAAGCTATTTTTTTATAAAAAGATGTACTAAGAACACCAAGCCACAATAAGTTAGTGTTTTAATAAAACATGCTTAATTGCTTGTTCCCATATCTATACATAGTTACTGTCTTAATTTCTAAATATTGTGACAGCATACTTAATAAGTGAGGTACATTATTTTACATCTTTCTATAGAGATTCTAAAACAGTTAATTTTTTTCTTCCAGTTTTTTTTCTTCTTCTTCTCCTCTAAAGAACAACAAAGGAAACATTCCTAAAATGCAACCAATAGCCACTCCGACAGCTTTGCCCTAAGGAAACAAAGGAGAACAAAAAATAGAATATTTAATATAACCTTTTTTAAAAGTTACTTTATTCCTGAAAGAAATTTGTTTACTTCACTATCTATGTAATCAGAAAAGTGACAGAAAGATATCATTCAGGCTTGGTGTTTCTTCTGATAGAAGCTACCTTCTCTCTTCTGACAGTCCCATTTCCCCCTAAGTCCTCAGAGATGCTACCTATATCCAAAGATACTATTTCACCCCCCTTCTCTATCCTGCAAAATAAGAAATCCTGGTTAAGTAACATGGTATTTAATTTCTGTGACAAGACTCTAACAAACTGCTGAGTTTATTCCTAAATGCAAACATCAATGCATACTAGATAAGATTTTTCTCATTTTCATATTGGTTCACTTCCTATCAACATATAATTGAATTAAGCTTAATACTTTCTTCATTGAATTTCATTAAAATCTGTAATTTCTCAAACTTTGTGTATTACACTAACCAAACAAGGTAAATGGAAAGAACAATAAAAATGAAACTAAACAAGGAATAATTAGGATTACCAAGGCTGGTCCAGAAGAGGAAAGGAGAAAATGCACCTCCCTCCCTTCACAAAGGGGAATATGAGTATTGAACACTGCATACATTATCAAATTTGGCTTTATATACATGTGTACATACACACATACTTATATAATGTATTTTTCTGAGGTACCTTTTCTCCCCCTCTACTCTTTGTAATAAGGAATAGCTTTTGTTGGGTAAGGGAGAAGGAAAAACATTCTTAGGAATGAAAGTGATGTAAAAACAAAAGATATCAACAAAAACTAAAAATGATTTTAAAAATCAATATTTACTATTCTTTGAGAAAATCTCAAAGATGAAAGAAATTAAGAACATAAAATTATTAATTTTCTTATTAGTTGAGTCAATTAATGAGTTCTCCCCACAAAAAGGTTAAAATACTGCTAAAAATCAAATCTGTCTTTTGCTCAGAGGATTGAATCATGTTACAAATTACCTTACAATGTTATTACAATCTTGCTTACCAAGTGTGCACTGAGACGTGTTTGCCACATATCCACTTGCTTGGGTGTGAGATCAGGAATTGACAGGCCTAACCTGGAAGCTAAAGCTTCAACATAGCCTGCAAGACTTAAAAACAAATAAGGTAAGTAGACATAATGAGACTTTTTTGATACAAAGATTAATTTTCTGAGGCATGAAACCATTCAATTATTTTCCAACCAAAAATAATAAAACTGGACAAGCATTTATTCAGTACCTGCTATATACTAACCCCTTCTTTCCAGAAGCGTATTATAGTATATTGGGAGGAAACAGCACTTACTATACTATACTGAAAAAAATGCAAAATATTTACAAAAGAATTAGGGAGGAGAAGGAAAAACTATAAGCAAAAGGAATTTAGGCTTCCAGCACTTTAGTCGAGCTTTGAAGAAATATTATGATTCTATGAGATAGAGGTGAGGAGAGAGTGCTTACCAGATTTAGGTGGCCTGTGCAAAAGCAGTAAGACAAGAGACAGAATGTGGATACAAGGAACAGCAAAGAGGCCAGGTTAGTCATAATACAAAGTACATGGAGGAAAATAATAGCCAAAAGCCTTGCAAAGAAAGGCTACAGCCACACTGTAAAGTGTCAAGCAGAAGATTTTACATTTTTTATCTTGAGGTAAGAGGGCACCCCTGGAGCTTCTTGCAGAGAGGATGTATGTGGTCAGGCTTGTGCTTTAGAAATGTCCAAATATCCTTTTGTAGCTATGTGAAGAACAGGTTGAAGAGGACAAAGGCTGAAGAGAGGGAGACCAACTAGGTGGGCAATTGTACTAGAAGAGGAAAGAGATGATGAGGGCCTGAATGAGAGAGAAGGAAATATGTGGTACAGAAGACTCCACGTTGACTCCAAGGCTGTGAGCCTGAATGATTAAAGGGATGGTAGTATACTCAACAGACCTAGGTAAGTTAGAAAAAATTGAGAAGTGTGAAGTGGGGGTGGGGATGGGGGTGAAGGAAGAGACTGTTTCTGAGTTCTGTTTCAACATACTCCGTTTCAGATGCCTACAGGATAATTAACTGGAAATATCTAATAGACAGGTAGAAGTAAAGGCGTAATGGCTCAGGAAGGACTGAGGGTGGGTATGTGGATCTGCAAAGTCTACAAGCTAAGCCCAAAGGAGTTGATGAAATCCCCAAAAGGGAAATACAGAGAAAGAAGAGAAGACCCAGGATAGAGTCCTAAGGCACACCTATGTAGAGCGAATGAAACAACAATGATGGTTCTACAAAGAATACTGAGAAAGAATAACCAGACATGTGGGAAGAGATCCAGAGGAGAGCAATGTCATGGAACTCCAGGGAGGAAAGGGTGTCTGGAAGGAGATGAGCAATAAAGCCAAATCCTGCAGAGAGGTGGAGAATAAATGAGGACTAAAAAAAGTCATCTCTTCTAACAATTAATAGATCATTGGTAACCATGGGCAGAACAGTTTCATTTAAGTTTTCTCTTTACATAGAGAATACAAGTGCCTTAGAAGCAGGGAATGTAATTTCTCTTTTTGTATCCCTAATGTCTAGCTGACACATACCAAAAATTCAAAATCAATTTATGATCTCATAAATTTAGACATTGCCTCCAACCATAAAGAGCAAAATCTATCCATTACTGCCCATCTTGTATAACTCTTGCCCACATCCTTGCATAAGTTGGCCAAATGGGGCCAACCACTTAAGGTGCAAATCTTTCTTACTTTCTCTTGCCATTTTGACAGTAGAGTCAGTCCTTCAGTAAACATTTATAAAGTGAGGTTCATTCATTCATTCATTCATTCATTCTTTTAGCTGAGGTATCTTTCCTCCCCCTCTATTCTTTGTTATAAGGAATAGTTTGCTTGGTAAGGGATGGGAAGAAACATATTCAGGAATGATGTAAAAACCAAAGATATCAACAAAAACTAAAAATTAAGTACCTACTATGTACCAGTCACTTTACTAAGCACTGGGCATAAAGAAAGGTAAAAGATAGTCCTTGCCTTCTTCAAGGAGCTCACAATCCACTGGGGGAGACAACATGCAAATAACTATGTACAAACAAGCTAAATACAGTGGAGTCAATATTCTGGATGGCCATCTGTCTTCGCTTGACCTCACCACATAACCAACCCACCCATATGCTTGTAACATTCTTTAATGATGTTCATCAATGTGCCTCATTGATTATGTGTTGTGGCCTAATCATCTCCACCACATTACCCTCCAGTGCCCTCTCTGTGATAGCTTTTTGGAGGTTGTTGTATTCCATTAGAAGGTAAGCTCCTCAAGGGCAAGGACTTCATGGTTCACTTTTGTCATCATATCCTCAGCACTCACCATAGTGCCTTAGTTCATAACAGATGCTTAATAAATACTTGGTTGATACTTTGTTTTGCTGCCATACAGCAATGTCAAAAGAAGACTGACACTGAAAAGGGAGGCCTTTACTTTCAAGTGAAGCTTGAGGTCATTAAAAAGCTTTGCAATTTCACAAGGATATTTGTTTGTTGATTATGAAAAAGTACAAAATTAGGTAGAACACTATGATATATACTATTTTACAAGGCTTCTACCATCCACACATCAAACTTGTTCAAGATCCCTTAAAAGAAATAACCCTGATCAACCATCCTGAGTGTATGCTCCTTTCAAGTAAATACTGTTTCTTATCTTATGTCTGACACACAGTAGGTGCTTGATAAATGATTGTTGCTTAGTTCATTGATCAGGTAAGACATATGAACAGAGATGCATCCTTGCCAAAGGTGCCTGACAATGTAATGGAAGAGATACAGTGCAGAGTACAGAATGAAGAGGAATGCCCTGGGAAGGTCAGGATATTTCTGGATGGCATTGAAGTTTTTATGGCAAACTCCAGAGTGCTAAAGATCCCTTGGAAAAGTCTTGTCAGAATTCAAAGGAGGTAAGCCTACCCATCCACAAGAAAAGACCAACTAGATAAAAGATGTCTGCTTCCTGGTTTGATAACTGATTGAGTAATTAGGCCAAATTGCAAGAAACCAAGAATTGAGTGTGAAGTATTTTTTTAAATGAGTACAAACAGCTTTTTCTAAGAGTCTGGCTGTGAAAGAAAAGAGAAAGGGTGGTAGTTAGGGGAAGGTAGAATCAATGAAAAGTTTTTTTAGGGATACTGGAGATCCAGACACATTTTTAAACATTTGAGAAGTAGTCAGCTGACTAGGAAAAAACAGTGTTATGAAAGGGGAAGTTCCCCAAGAAAACAGGAGGAGATAATATGAAAGTAATTTTATAATTTTAAGGCATGCTTTTTAAAATGGCCTTAAAGTATTTGCTACAACTTTGAAATTATACCTTGAATTTTTTTTAAATCTTGCAAAATCAATAGAATTAATTTATATGAGCAACTTTCTACTACCTTCACAAAAATTCATTGATTCCAAAAGTATTTTAAACAGGTTTTTCAGTGCTTTATGTTTAAAATATATGTGACAGTTAGTGATGTAAAGCATCTTCACCACTTGGCACATGCAAGGCACTAAGAATACATAAAAGAACATTTAGAGAAAACTGAAGGACTCATGATTTGATAGTGCCTAAAGGAATCAGAAAAGAAAAACAAAGATTCTGAAATCTAATAGATATAAAATCCATGCCATGATGCATTCTAATTCAGAGATGATTTTGTAAATGTAAGGGAATTAAATATTACTAGATTATAAGATCCACACCAGGAGAGATCATTTCTTATATAAGTTTTGTTTCTCCCCCAGCACCTTACACAGTGGTTGGCACATAGTGGCATTTAATAAAAGATGAGTGAATTGAATTAATTCAAAAAATCTCTTGGTTTGGCTGACTTTATTCAACAAATCAGAAAGCATCAACAGTGGGGACAGAGTAAGTTAGATGGCAAACTTTAGAATCGCCTATCATATCATTACAGAATATGATAACTGAGATGAACCTTAGTCCAACCTAGCAGAGTACAGAGATTTGAACAAGAGGGATTGAGTTTAAACACTGGCTCTGCCACTCATTATTACCTGTAAGACCTTGCACAAGTCACTTATGATGGGTGATAGGCTCTAAGGTCAAGCTAGTCTGCAAATGCCTCTTTACCAAATGACTTTTCTAATTTGCCCTGATATCTATTAGCTATAAACTACAGGCAAGTCACTTTACTCCCTAAACATCAATGGCTTCAACTACAGTGCCTGTACCTCACATAGTGGTTTTGAGGATCAGAGGAGAATATATATACAGTATCTTGCAAATCTTAAAGCATTAAGTGAATAACAGTTACATTATTATACATATTATGTCATTTTAGATAATCATAAAGCTTTAGTTCTGAAAACCTCGCTAAAAAAATAAAACTTTTACATTCTTTCAAATGTTTCAAGTTTTAAAAACACAAAACTTACCCAAGTCCAGCTAAATCTGAAACAAGATTTCCCAAAGCAGCAGCTAAAAGATTGGAAAAAAATTATTCGAAAAATAAAATTAGAAAAATGCTTACCAAAAAAAACATAACTCAGAAACCCTAATGTTGATTTAATACATTTCCCAAACTATGTGAACTTATTGCCACAGAATACTTTACCAAGACAGAAACTGGCCCCTCAAATTAGAAAGCAAAAACAATTTTACACAGAATATATTGTTCTACCTCCAACAATTAGCATTTTTTTCTTTAGTTCTAGCAACTGATGTCAACTTGGAAGGAGGTTCTAGTGGAGATCATAAAGGATATTTCCTTGATCATGTGCTATAGAACATGTGTCTAAAACTCTAATAAAAACAAAGAAGATATATGTATCAAATCTGTAAATGACAAGAAACTGGGAGGCAGAGCTAACAGGATCTGAAAATATTACAGGCTAGTGAATGACTGGGTAAAACTAAGAAGAAATGGAATAGGGATAAATACAAGGTTCTATAATTGGGTTAAAAAACAAAACAACTTAAAGGACTTAGGAGAAACAGACAAGCAGCTGTTGGTCTAAAAGAGATAGCGAACTCAGGGATGGTACCAGAGTCCAAGTTTAAGGAGCCAACACTATATATGACACGGCAGCCAAAAAGCCCCTATCAGCTTTTCAAATGCCATGCAAGTGTGCCTTGACAAGCATAGTATATTTGTTTAAATCACTTAACATCTCTTGAGTTTCAATCTCATCTGAAAAAAAGGATAATGATAATTGCAGTACTTGCCTAATAAGTATATTATATTATCTCATTTGATCATCACATGTAAAACACTTTGTAAACCTTAATTCATTGCAGAAGCAACATGATGGAGTAAATTGAGTGCTTGACTTGGAATCAGTAAGATTTAAGTTCATATCCCCACTGAACTACTTAATAGTTTGTATGTTCCTGGGCAAGTTACTTGGTCTCCCTCAGTTCATCTGTTTAATAAGGAAGCTGAACTGATGACCCTAAGGTCCCTTCCAATTCTAAATCTATGATCCTATGATCCCAGAATGAGGGAGTTGATAATTCTTTCATACTCTTCCCTGTGAAGTATTGTTAATTTCTGGGTGCCATACTTTAGGAAGGATATTGTAAGCTGGAGCAAGGACTAGAGACCATGTCTTGCAATTGTCAGCTGAAGAAACTAGGGACATTGAGCTTGAAGAGAAAATTTGTATACACCATGATAGCTGTCTTCAGTCACATTTAAATGCAATTAGACTTGTTTTACCAGGCCCCAGAAAGTAAAAGTAGGAGCAATGAATAGAAGTTACAGAGAAGTGGGATGGGCCTTGGTGTTAGATTAAAAAAAAAAAAGTCACCTTCCCAAGCAAAGTCATACAAAAGTGGGATACATAAGCTCAAGAGGTGTCTCTTTCCCCATATTCCTTGTCTTTCTGCTTATGCAAGGTGAAGGAACAGGAAGAGTTGAAAATGACTCAGGTTTTGACCCTAAATTACTGAAAGAATGGTGGTATATAAAGGATCCTCGATCTAAAGCTGGAATGGACCTCAGAAACCATTTAATTCAACCTCCTCATTTTACAGATAAGCAAACTGAGGCCCAGGGAAGGTTAGTAACTCACCCAAGATCACAAAAAAAGCAAACATGAAAGGTAGGATCTGAACCCGGATCTTCAGACTCCAGAGGCAAAGCTTCTTTCTTTGTACTATAGTGCAAAGTTTAAGTCCTCCAGTGATTCCCTATTAATAATTGGTTAGATGCTTCTCATAGTACAATGTATGAACCTCTCCATTACACCAATCATATTCTCACACATGTCAGAATTATGTGTATATCCGTTTCTCCTCCAATTAGATTTTAAGTAACTCAAGAAAAGTAAATATGTTATATTTCTCGTTGTATCCCAGACTTAAGTTTTTGAGAGACTAGAGAGCCATGTGTCAACTATGTCAGAGAGCATTCTTGGAGAAGTACAGGTCTAGACTGCCTCTGAGGTAGATGCCTTCCCTATCTGAGATTGTACATTGTCCTTAGCCCTTTCTCCCCTCTCACTTCTCTTTCATTTGGTGACCTCATTTACCACCATGGTTTTAATATATCAGCTCTATAGAAATGACTCTCAAATTTAAATTCTCTACCCTCGATCTCTGTCTAGAGTTCTGGTGCTGTATTTCTAACTGCTTTCTAGATATTCTGTAACATGGCAAGTTAATAATGTCTAAAACTAATTCCATCTCTCCCCAAATACTTCAACCCACTCAACTTTTCAACTCCAGTCAGTATTATCATAATATAGTGAGAAAAGGACCAACTCTAAAATCTGATGATATTGAGTTCAAACATTGCCTCTGAGATATTATTATCTGGGTGACCTTTGTAAAGTCATTTAACCTCTTTGGGCCTCAATTTGCTCATGTGTAAATGAGGAAATTAGACAAGGTGGCCTGGGTCCCTTCCCATTCCAGATCTGATTCTCTATATACCACTACTCTTCCAATCATCTAAGATCAAAACTTCAGTCATTTTAAATTCTTCCTTCTCCTTTGCCCCATATGAATAGTCAATTGTCATGTCCTGTTAAAAAATTTTAATATCCTCCTCCTCCATCCCTTTCTTTCCATTATCACTGCAACCATATTCATTCAAGTCTTCACATTCCCTTACTGCCTACTCAGTAGACTACTAAATAATTTTCCTAGTTCCAGTCTACCCTTTCTCCAATTTACTTCTTCATATCACTTCCTAGTGGACCATTCTGGTCATTCCCCCTAATAAAAGTCCTTCAGTGGCTCTCTGTTATTTACTGAATAAAACCTTCTCATAATATACTGCCTGAACCTCTTCTCTACCCTTATCATATTCTCCATATCAAAAATTTATGTTTTTTCCCTACAATGGATTTTAATCACTTTAAGAAATAGTGTCGGTATTATATTTATTTTTGTATTCCAATCACCTAACAGAGTACCTTGTACCTTTTTTTTTTTTTTGGTTCAAACTTAGATAGAAAAGCTCTAGAAACTCCCCTAATGAAGACTTGCAATTAAATCATAACATATTCTTCAAGAGTTTTCTATGGCACTGAAAATTTAAATGACTTCCCCATGATCGCACAGTCAATATGTATCAGACATAAGATTTAAACCCAGTCTTCCAAGCTGTAAGGCTGGTCTCACACACAGTAGGAACTGATTTTTGTTGAGCTGAATTGAATTTGTTGAATTGAATTTTCATCATCTGCCTTCAAAGTAATAAACATAGCAATCATAAGTCTCACCATCAAAAATGGAAAGGCGTGGTAAGGAAAAAAATTATACTTTATGGCACTTTTTCCCTTTTGTCTCTAATTTTCAATTAATTGCAATATAGCAGAAAGACTATAGACATGTAGTCAGAAGACTTCCATTTAAATCATGGCTCTACCATGTAGCTATATTATTTTGAGCAAGTCAACTTAGGGGCCTCAGAATGGAAAAATACTCTTCTCACTATCTATTTCATAGGGCTATATGTGTAAGAATATACATAAAAGACTTTATAAACAAAAATGTTATAAAATATAAGCCTTTATTAAAGACAAATTGTGTTGCATAGAAAGTGAAGGAGAGGGGCGGCTAGGTGGCGCAGTGAATAGAGCGCCAGCCCTGGAATCAGAAGGACCTGAGTTCGGAGCCGGCCTCCACACTTAATCCGCACAAACAAAAACCTAGCCGTGTAACCTTGGGCAAGTTACTTAACCCCAATTGCCCTAAAGGGGCGGCTAAGTGGCGCTATGAGTAAGAGCGTCGGCCTCGGAGTTGGGATGACCCGAGATCAAATCCGGCCTCAGAAAATGAGCACCCACGCATAAATAATAATGACTAGCCGTGTAACCTTGAGCAAGTTACTTAACCCCAATTGCTTTAAAAAAAAAAAAAAAGAAAGTGAAGGAGAGATCATAAATAAAAGGGGATGCTCAATGGGAGTAAATATATCGCCCAGGAGTAAAATATACTCTTTGGAGCTCCTGAGAAAGGCACTACATAAATACAAAGTGGCAAAGAATAAATAAATTCGTATTCTAAGAGATACTTCAAAGGCAAAATCTATTAGAACAAATTATCTTCCTCAATAAGAATGAGGGAAAAAACTTTTAGTGCATAAACAATAAGATAAGGATCCTTTGTTTATATTACTTGCCTGCCATAGTTGAAATCCCTAAAATAATTCCAATAGACATCTCTATTTGGGTTCCCTAAAAATGAAAAATAGGAAAAAGACATTTTTAATATTTTAAAATGAAGTTTAAAAATAAAATGTAGAAAACCATAAAACTTTATATTGAAAAAAGATATACTGATTATCTTATTATTACAATATTACATGTTGTACAATAACATAAAAAATTGAGAGATTTCTAACATATAGTTTCATATTACATAAAGCATATAGCAGAGGTGACCTCAGAAAATATTTTAATTAAAGTTAGGTTTTATTCTTTTTGGTGGGGGGCGTTTACACTACTAAAGATATTAAACAAAGTCGGGCATATTTTACAAAGATATTTTAGAAAATACTTGAACTAAGGGAATACTTGCTCTTATAGAATTTTAATACTGAATGGTGACCCTTTTTGAATTTGCTTTCTACTAAAGGACTAAAAAAGAAGACATTCATTTCATAGGGACCCCTATAATTAGGGGGCCCAAAATTATTCTTTAATATTTATAATTTTAATAATTCATTAATAAAGTTGTTGACTATTTGAGGTTAAGTGACTCATTTACAAAGATAATTAGCAATATTTGGGCCAATAAATCTATAGCATAAGACAAAGTCCTCTTCTATTTCTATAACACATTTAATTCAAAGAATTCAAAGGTATTTTATAGAACTTTCATTATTCCTCTGAGGAAAAAAGGGTTTAGATATTACTACCTCCATTTTAGAGATGAGGGACTTGGGACAACAATATATTAAATTATTCAACCGGGGTTGATTATGTAGAACTGGAAAGTAAATTCTAGGTTCTCATTTTCCAATCCAATCACTCTGCTACACTTCAGTCAAGATTACTGACCTCATAGTCTTTCACATTCACTCTTGTCTGAGAAGACACAGAAAATTTAAAAACCTCTAATCCTGTTTCTGAAAAATATTACACTCTCTGGCATAATGGAATACTGAGCTACCTATCGGGAATGTTTCACACAATTGAAGGAACAAGATTTGAATCATTTTACCTCAGTTTGTTTTGTTTCGTTTTTCCCTGAAGGATGTCTTTGTTTTACCACTATAATATTTAATACTTGCTGTGCATGTGCCCAAACAAGCTGATGTGTAAAAAGCCTACCTGGCACTTTTAATTACAAACTGGTAACCGAAGTGCATTTTCTAAGAAATAAATTCAGAAAAGAAAAAAGGAAAATACAAGCAAAAAAAAAAAACCAACTATGCTAAGTATCTTAATCTGCTAGAGATGAAAAGTAACCTGGGTACTAATGTAAAAGGGAAATGACTAGCAGCTTCAGGAATATTAAAAAAAAAAAAAACATTTATTGCTTCTTTGCAAGCAGTGAAAGGGCAGGCATAACATTAGTGAAGTCTGAGGGGAAAATGTAAATAAAAATTATTTTCTAAAACTTTCTTTCTAAATAGCAATAAATAGAAGTGAAAAATCTCCAAAATAAAGCAAAAAGACAATTTGGGGGATGATTTAAATATAGCTGCTAGATAATTGTTTAAACCCGACAAATTATATTCAAGTATTTCAAAGTTTTGCTAATATCCACCATAATAAAACTGGATGAAATCCGATCCAATACTAAGTGTATATAAAAAAATGATGCAAGAAAGAGGCTGCTGGATAATATGGAGATGGAATAGGGAGTCATACGAGGAAATCTTTTTTATAAGCCAAAGCTTTACACCATACAGGTTATATTATAATACAGTGACATTAGCAGACTTCTGACCAGGAATTCTGCCATGAACACTGCTGGGTAAGCAAATAGTGAGGAATTTACCCCAGGGAGCTAAGGGATCTCAAAGTGACCAATGAAACAATGGAGGAGGAAATTGGGAATCTTGTAAATTCTTTTATTTCTATAACACATTTAATCTAAGGAATTAACATTTGATGCACAGCAGTACTACCAGGTAGCAGTAAGATAAAGCAAGACCACCTCCTTTTTTGTTTATCACTGCAAGAATCTCCCCATAATGGCTTTTCTTTTTAGGTTTGAGAAGAAATTACGCAGGATGTTCTGTATTAAGTTTTATCTGTTACTATTAGAAGAACTTTCTTTCAAGTTGGCTACCCTCCAATCATCCTCCTTGCACTATGCAAAATATAGAGTGTTTCTTTACTTCTTCGCTATGGTATTATGTAAATAAGAATTGGAGACAAACATCACAGTATTAAATGTGTAAACATAATTCAATGAAGTACTATTACTATAGGAAATCTGTCTGGGGCTTATAAATTCAACCAATTCTCACATTTATAGAACTAATGTAATGGATAATATGTAATATTAAATATTCCCCCAAAAAATTTATCTTTGGCTTTTGAGTATGTTTTTAATAAACATTTAAGTAGACAAATAAGATGTTCAGGGAATTTAATTAAAATAAAATAATGAAGTCACGATGTAATTTACCACAAAAAACACACACACACACACACACACACACACAAATCCATATGATCTGCGATATAAACATTTTAAATTAATTTTATAATCAACTATTCATCATGGGTATATTTTTATAATTACATATGATCTATTAACTATTTCAATGCTATAGGGCATTAACTACATAATATAACAAGTTATATTCAGATACATAGAAGCAATCAACACTACATAGTGAATTCTGTTCTAATACATAATATATATCTAATATATAAATGCATATAAATATCAAATATGCATTCTTTTCAAATGACTACACTTTTTTAAATTATGCTTTAGGGATCAAATACATTGTTACACCTCATGCATGTTACTCCAATCTTTTAGGGGTCTTCAGTTTGTCTAGATTTTTTCTGGTAAACCCTCAATTTCTTCTTTGGGTTACTATTAACACTGAGAAGTCACAATTATGAAACATATTAATCTCCTTAGAGTGGGAGGACTGAAAACACAAGATACTACAGCTAAACTATACTACTTAATGCTATACTAATTAATGCTATTAATATTATTTAATATGTTTCATTATGCCTTAGGAAACTGAAAGATCTAATTCATTCCTTTCTTTCCCTCTCAAAAGCATAAGGAATATGTTTTCTTTTCTTTTTAAATTTTTCTTTAATTTCTTTTAATTCCTTACTACCAAGTTCATTTCTGCTTATTTTTTAAAAAATGCTAATCAATTTCAAAACTACTTCTTCCTCCTATTAACTTTTAGAGATGGTATTTTATGGTGGAAAGAGTGCTAACCTCAAGCACTGGAGAGACCAGGGTTCAATACTACCTCTGATTTATTAGCCATATGACTATGGGTTAAGTCATTTGACTTCCTTAAATCTCCAGTTCCTCATCTATAAAATGGAGATAATATTTGTAGTACCTCAAGAGTTGTTATAAAAATCAAACTAGGTCAAGTAAGATCACATAAAATGCTTTAAGGGAAAATGCATAATTTTTTTAAAATATAAACCTGTTTGTAAACTGGGGATTATCTGTATATACCTCTAAAGAACATCAGAAAATATATTTGTATATTTATGCACATATATAACATATGTATAAATATATGTACATAGTATATACATACATCTGTAGAGTTGTTTCCTCTATTCAAAATAAGTCTGAATAATATAATAAGCAATTGAAAATATAAACCTAATTAATCCAAACTGATGTTATAATCAATGATGCACATTACATTGTAAAATGTTTGCTCTGAATAATTCTTTAAAACTTAACTAAGCTAACAGTTTCCAAGAAATAAACAAAACAATATATTTTCAATACATAAAATTAAAATTTCATATATGAATAAACAAGAAAATGTTTAAGATTATATCAATTCCTTTACTAAATAAGAAGTGGGGGGGAAAAAAAGGAACTTACTGCAACAATCATAATTGCATTATCCAAAAAGCCAAACCCTACGAAAGGTAATGCATTGTGGATGAATACTGAAAAACATCAAAAAAACAGAAAAGCAATAAATACCTTATATAGTTTAAGGCTGCCACAACTTTAGCACAAAAAAAAAAGGAAAAAAAAAGAAAAACATATGGTCAAGTCTTCCAAAAGTCCTTGAAACTCATGGAGCTTATGTTTAATACAATATTTCTGTCATTCCCAGAATGAAACAGTAGTTAATAAATATTTACAGTCACAGTGCCTAACAGGCACAAACAATACTAAAGCTCCAAACTCTTCTAAACATTACATATAATATGTAAAAAAGATTCACTATGATTATATGTTTTATACTCATAATAAACATAACAGGTACACACTTATAGAAGAAATAAAAATAACAAATAGATAAATAACTTTTTCATGTTTGACCTGCTCATGATACTACTAGAACTAATTTGTTTCTTTCTCATGCATAAAGATACAATTAAATCAATTTCAAAATTAGAAAAAAAATATAAGCTTCATTAATGAATGATAACCCATCAAATCGTAAACCCAGGTAAAATGATTCTAGTAAACAAAGAATAATATTCAAAATATCAAGAGAGACTGACAACTGCACATAGTTATGTCATAAACATTAACCTTCCAAATACGTAATTCTCTCAATTTATTATTAATTCTTAGAAACTTAGCTCATGTAACTATAGCAAGTACTATTCTATTTAAAGGGAAAGCAATACAATCCCTACCAAAGGTAGCAACAATACAGCTGTCACCTTAATCCAAAACTGGTTTTAAGGCTTACCCAATGTAAACAAATACCCACTTAGAGGGTGATCATAAAATCACTCATGAAGAAGGGGACTCAGAAGTCATCTATCCTAAACCCTTTCATTTTGCAAATCAGGAAACTGAGGTGCAGGGAAATGAGGTGATTTGTCCAAGATCACATAGCTAATAAGTATCAGGGACAGGATTTTAAACATCTGACAGTGTGTACTTTCCACTGTCCCATACCTATCTTTCTAATACTCTCTAGAATTTTGTATTATTCAACTTACAAAAATTATAACAGGAGTCATATTAGGCTCTCTGATCAATAAAAGAAAAAAACCCTCTAAATTCAGTGTCTTCATTTGTTGTTTTTCCTAAAGATTTAACATCAAGGGACAATTGTCAAGAGTACCTGACTCAAACAAATTTTACATGATAGCATATGTTAAGGAGCAGTTAGTATACGGGTTCAGCTAATGACATTACATAAAATTACTGTAAAAATCCTTAATTACAAAGCCAAAAGATAGCCAAAGAAGTTCTGTGGTGTTTAATGCTCTTAGGACTCTTGTTAACTCCTGTTCATTCAAGGTTAACAGGATCCTAATATGCCAGCTTTCACTGTGGTAAGCCTCGTACCAAAAAAGAAAACCTTTTTTGGCTAAATGCAAATGGTAAAGAGAACTTCTTACTCATGGCCACTACCAAGGATTTTAAGGACCAAAAAAAAAACAAACAACCCAGTGAATCGTAAATAACAATAATTTCTTTTCATTTTCTACTTTTCATGATATGATTATGGTAGAAATTACAGGAAAATATACTTTAGCTCAGCAACATGTTTAATTATACTAAAAGCTGACAGAGATGATAGAAATTTAATAAACAACATAGCAAACTTCCAAAGCAGTGGGAAAGACTCTTTCAATTACAGAAATATAAATTAAGTCAGCTTTGGTCCATAAATCATTCGTCTTCCTTAACTAGACTCAATACTTCAGTATTAACATTTTAAGGAATCCATAATGTTATAAACGGGAATACTCAAAATCGCTGAATTAAAAGCTAGAAGAAAACTCAAGAGTCCATCTACTCCAAACTATTATCCAAAAAAAGACAACATCCTACAACACACCAGAAAAGTGGTCAGCCAACCTCTGTCTGAAATCTCCAACAAGAAGAAAGCCATTCCCTGAGAAGGCAGCCGCTTCCACTTTGGGGGCAACTCTAATTCTTAGTTTTTATTTCAAATCTAAGTTTGCTACTTTGAAACTTAAAACCATTTTTCCTATTTCTACATTTTCATCAACTGAATCTTACTGGAGAGAGGAGGAAGGGTTGAGAGGAAGAAGTATACAAACTGGGCTAGAAATGAATAATAGGTTCAGGAAGGAGAACAGAAAAAGAGACTGACAGATGAACTTAAGACAGGACAATAAAGACAACCACAGTTCTTATAAAAAGAACAAAATAAATTAATTTAGTCACTGACAATTAAGCACCAATACATTGTACTAACTATATCAGCAGTACCAAAGTAAATACTAAAATCCCCAAACTTTTCATGAAAAATATCTCTTATAAGAGATGAGGTCTACATGAGGTAACAATGAAATTTATGGAGCCAGGTGAAACTGCCTTAGAGGATATTTTATAATTTGTGCTTTAACCTGAATCTCCAAGATAGAGTTATAATAGTTACAAATACATATCTTAACATTTAATGGATTTTTTTTTTTTGTATAAAGGATATCTCTCTGGGAGAGCAGAGAAGGGCAAACAGGAGAAAATCAAGGTATTATAAAAAATACCAATAAAAATCTATTTTAAATTTTTAAGAAAGGATCAGTAAGTCAAGATTTATTTTAAAATGGAATCAAAAGTACCCTCAAGCAAAATAGCAAAGAGTGGCTTTGAAATCTTAACTATACAATATCTTTATATTTACTAATCAAGCTGGTTATTCTTTAAAAGAAGTTTAAGTTTTATTAATGATAAGAAATAAGAAAAAGAACAAAAGTGGGAAAACTATTTCCTTATTACTTTCAAAAATAAGCGAGTTAGTCATTTTGGTAAAAATACTTTATGCAAGAATACAAAGGAGAGAGATAAGGAAAGAGGAAAAAAGAATTAGGGTTGCCATATCATATATTACTGAATTCAATTATCATTTATCAGGCATCTATTATGTGTTAGAATAGTATTAGACCCTGAAGACAAAAAAATAAATAAATAAACAAACTTGCCTTCAAGCTTACAGGGAAGGGGAGGGAAGGGGAGGGGAGGGGAGGGGGTGTGAAGACAACAACTTGTATACCAATAAGTATATACGAAAAACAGAAAAGAGTAAATACAAAGTAATGAGGGTGAGGAGCAGAGAGCACTAACACCTAGGGAAGGGGGTGGGGTGCAATCAAAAAAGGCCTCTGGTAGAAAGGAATCTCTCTCCTGGTTTTCCTGCTACCTATCTGACCACTCCTTCTCAGTTTACTTGGCTGGATCATCATCTAGACAACATTATCTCCCCATTAGGTGTCCCCTCCAGGTCTATCTTGAACCCTCTTCTCCCTCTATACTACTTCACTTGGTGATCTCATCAGCTCTCATAGGTTTAATTACCATCTCAATGCTGATGATTCTCAGATCTACCCACCCTGCCCCAAACTCTCTGCTGACCTCCAATCTCCTCTCTCCAGCTGCCTTTCAGACATCTTAAACTCAACATGTCCATTTGAACTCCTTATCTTTCCCCACCAAACCCTCTCTACTTTTAAACCTTCCTATTACTGTCAGAGGCACCACAATCCTCCCAGACTCCCAGGTTACAATGTAGGAGTCATTTTCGACTTCTCACTACTTCTCCCCCATCCAATATGTTGTCACGGCCTATTGATCTCACCTTTGTAACATCTCTCAATTACATCCCCTTCTCTCCTCTGATAATTACCACAACCCTGGTGCAGGCCCTCATCACCTCATACTTAAGAGTACAATACTGTAATAGCCTAGTGGTGTGTACACCTGCCACAAGTGTCTTCCCACTCCAACCCATCCTCCATTCAGCTGCCAAAGTAATTTTTCTAAAGTGCAGGTCTAACCATATCATCCTCCTAATAAACTCCAGTGGCTTTCAAATACAAAATCCTCTTTTGGGAGTTAAGAGCTCTTCATAACCTAGAGCCCCCCCCCCCACCCCCCCGCCATTTTTCCAGTTTTCTTATTCCTTTCTCTCCAACACATACTCTTTTATCCAGTGACACTGGCTTCATTTCTATTCCACAAACAAGATATTCCATCTCTTGGATCCAGGAACATTTTTCTGGCTGTCCTCCAATGCCTACCATGCTCTCCCTCATCTTGGATCCTAACTAAAAATCCCACCTTCTTTCTTTTTAATAGTATTTTATTTTTTCCCCAGTACATGTCAAGAAAATTTTTAGCATTCATTTTTCCAAAATTTTGATTTACAGATTTTCCTCTCCCTCCCCTCCCCTCTTCTGAAAATGGTAGGCAGTTTGATATAGTTTATACATGTGCTACCATGTTAAAGTATTTTCATATTAGTCAAAGCTGTGAAATAAGAAACAGATCAAAACGGGGAAAAAACCATGAGAAAGAATAAAGCAAGTGAAAAAATATGCTTCAATCTGCATTGTGTCCATCAGCTCTTTATCTGGATGTAGACATCATTTTCCTTAGTGCAGTCCTTTGCACTTGTCTTGGCTAATTGTGTTGCTTCAAAGAACTGTCATTCATAGTTGATCATCATACAATGTTGCTAATGAAATCCCACCTTCTTACAGGACCTTCCTAACCCCTTTTAATTCTAGTGCCCCCTCTCTTAACTATTTCTCATTTATCCTGCATATAGCTGGTTTGTACATATTTGTTTGCTTGTCTTCTCCATTAGAATGTAAGCTCCTGGAGGGCAGGGAGACTGCCTTTTGCCTCCCTTTGTATCCCTGGTGCTTAGCACTGTGCCTTGGAATGTCACAGGCACTTAATAAATGCTTATTTGTTGACAAACTGAATTAATACCTAAACTATTCTTTGAAGGAAACTTAAAATTCTACCAGGAAAAGATGACAAAAGGAGAGCATTCCAGGCAAAGGGGACCTATGCAAAAGCACAGAGTTGAGAGATGGAATGTCGATGTTACAAAGTATTGTACTCCATTAACCCCTTTCTTTCATTTAGTCTACTAATAAATGAATTTCATAAGTCATAAGGACTGCTTTAATATCCTTTGGGGAAAAAGCCATTCAATAATTCAGCTGTTTTATCAATTGCTGTTATATCAAACTGCAATATTTAACTCAAAATTTCAACCTTTCTGAGTTCATTATCAAATGCGAAGTAAGCATCTTTCCCAAGGCAACTATGAGACAAACGTCTAGATTTAAATCCCAGTTCCAACCTTTCTAAAACCAACTCATCAATATTTTCCATACAATAATATACTTTGAGTCACAAGCTTGTACAAGGAGGCTTTCCCTAGTGCTCCAAGCTCACTCAAACATTCTCTTTACTAGTGCTTGGGGGAAGGACTTCCCATCAAAGAACAGTCTGCCTATCATTATACCTCACATGCTCAAGTCCTATGATTCATTAAAAAATATGGACCTATTAACCTAAAGAGCAAGTAAATGCTTTTCCTATTGAACTAAAAAACTCTCTACCACCAAAGCAATTTTCCCCCTCTAAAAGATAGCTATACTTATTTTAAAGTCAAGCTTTATCAATAAAATGCTCCATAGTGTTGTGATATTTCTTAACAAGGATTACAGACCTTGTACATCAGTACAATAAGTATATATCCTGCTGTGATATACATAGTATATATTTAATTCACTAAAATCCCTTTTACTACTGAAGAATAAAGCCATTAAAATCTAAAAGATAAATATTCAACCTTTATAGAACCATTACCATATCTCAGCTGTGCCTGGGAAGGTGGTGGAGCCTCCAATTTTTCTATGGGGAAAAAGCATATGATGCAATTAGTTACTCTTTCATACATTTCTGATTTCAATGTTGTATGAAACATTTTCTTTTTAATAGCAGGAATTTACAAAAGAGGAAAAATCTGAATTTACTTTTATGCTACATTTCACTTAGTTAACCAGTTACATATATTATTATTATTATTACAATGTTTATTAACAGCATGACAATGATGATTCACAATGCTGGGAAAAAAGAATAATCCCAGATCTACCTCGTTCTATGACCTCTAGTTAATTATTGTGAGGTCACCTACAATATGAAGAAGCTGTGTTCAACAATTAGTGTTAGACACACCACAAACTATTCACAATTATATCAGATCTGAGGATATTGATGATTTACAAAATATATGTCTACCTTAAAAGCTATCTTGAAATTTTCAGACATTTCTAAAAAATACAGTATTATATTAGAAAAGAAAACACATATTTGAGGTAACCTTAATAACAGCCATAGAATACATTTAAAATAATTTATAACAACAGTAACATTCCTAGATCTGTGCCCTATCTCTTACTTTTTTTACCTTGATAAAATCAAAAGAATCAGTTTATGGACAAAAAGAAATAAAATAGTTTTATTCAAAGAGCTAAGAAATGTGCAAATGCTAATTAATATTTCTAGTAACAGCACGAATACACTAGTTTACAACAACATATTTGAAAATTAAACAAAACTCATCTGATAAAAGCTGGAACAAATGTTTAAAATATTCTCATCAAATATAAAAACTACATGATTACTCTATACGAGCAAAAGTAGCAAACTGTCTACTCTCAAAGAAGTAATGATCTCACCAGCTATAAGATCAAAACAACTGTCATACAATGGTAGAGAAAAACCATATTATTCATCTACCAACAACACAAAGAATGAGCTTAGAACAAACATGAGAGAACTGTGTTAAAATTACGGTTTTCTTTTAAAGATTTAACTCTGCTTTAAAGGAGATCTATTACACTGTGATGAAAAACATCATAAACAGAAAAACACTAACTGGGCTGATATTTTTCTAATATAGCAATTTAGTTTCATATAAGGGAAGATTTTAAAGAATTCAAGTAAAAATTAAATAGGATAGACCCATATTACAAGACAATAAGGAAGCAATATAACATTTATGGCTTCATACTTCACTAAGAATGATAAGAATATCACTATGGAAAAGAAGGTACAAAGAAGATTCACCAATAGTCAACTTGCTACCAAATCAGTTGGAAACCAAAACTAGAAATATAAATGTTAGAAGTACACTGGATATCACAGAATTTGGAATTAAACAAGGTTTTATTCCCTACAACCTCTCTTTTACCAGTATACCACAACCTACTTTCAAAACATGCAAACATTTCTTCTGAATTATATTTTTTCAAAATATAATTTACTCCAGCAGTCCCTATAGCTTTCTGTGAAATAAACATGCAAAATAAATGGTTACATACCAGCGCTATCTGTTAGTTGCATTACTCTCATCATCACCACAGTTCTGACACTGTGAGGAGAGGTCCTTGACAGTTGACTGGAACTTCTTGGAATACCTAAAATTCAATAAGCATGGCCTTTCCAATGGAATGAGAATATATAGAGCCCTTGGCTTCCATTTCTTCAAACTACCTGAATATTGAACAAATTAATGTGTTCTATATATATTGTGTGAAAAGAAAGAGTAAGGGACAGGTTTATGAACAAATGTGTAGTAGTAAAGATATTCCTCTAATAATTCTTCTTTCCCACTACACATAAGGATCTGAAAAATAAAGGTAATGGGAAAATCAAAGATGGGAGGGAGGAGAGGCACTGGTGGGGAGAAAATAAATACTGCAAGGAAGGTAGAGCAAAGGCAAACCGGCATATAGATGAAACAAAACCATGATTTAGAATAGATTCTATCTCTTGTCTAAAGGACTTCCTGAGAAATAGTAAGCAAAGTAGAATGATGATTTCTAATTAAGTGGAAGAAATTTAGTTAGAATAAATTCATAGATATTTCAAGGATTTGTGATTTCATTAGTGTGGGTCCTACTTCCAATTGCTAAACTGTTACAACTTGGCAAAGAGTCTTTGAGACTTGATAGAGAAAAAATTTAACACCCTGCAGTCAATCTGGTGCAAAGCCTCTACAAAATGTGTGGACCTGTCACTGACATGTTCCAGAAGCCTTTTTGTTTGATAGAATCTACCCAAGTTTGTGCTCTATAGACACAGCTTTCAAGAACTAAACTTATCTACGGGCCCAATGAGGCACTAAAAGTAAGATATTAGGGATGAATCCATAAATATGACTTTTTTTAAATAACAATTTACATTGTAAGTTTTGAAGATTTGAATGCTATATATAAACTAGCCTGTGCATATTGAATGTTTTGTCTTAACAGAAGAGAAAAAAAAAAACCTTCAGAATATCTGATTTAATTCCTAGTTGATAAATAACCCTGATTTTATCTTTCATTTCAAAAACTGGAAAACATGTAACTCATGACAGAAATAAGTGTTTAGAGATTAAACATGTACTAGAATTTTATACTATGCCTAAAGTTTTTAGAGATTAAACATATACTAGAATTCTATACTATGTCCTAAAGACAGACCAGTCATAAACGTGATCTACACTGAAACAGATCTGAGAAAAACTAGTGTGATTTTTTTAAAAATAGGAGTAAAGATAATAAACAAATACTAACTTTAGAGGGGCTCAATTCTAAAACACATTATACACTGAGAGTTTTCAAATCTAGCACTTCTTTATTTTTCCTGTCTGCAATTTTTCTATACTAATACTACTATACTTACATAATTTCTCCTTGGTATTTCCCCTATAAGGGGCGGGGGGAGGGGGCAGGGGGGACGGCAGATATAAGGAATAAGTTATATGTGAATTGGGATCCTGGTCCACCTCTACCCTGAAGAATATTCATTAACTCTCACGTGTGTTTTCTAAACAACAGACATACATAGTAATGAGTGGAGAACTTCAACAAAAAAAAAAAAAAAGAGAGAAAGAGAAATGGGGAATATGATATATAACTAAAAGGTAATGATTTCTTTTTTTTTTCAAAGTTTCTTCAAGAGGCTTTGGTCTCAGGGAAGAAGACTCAGGCAATTACATGAAAATAGTGTTTAAGTTTCTCTATTCAATCTAAGAAACATTGCTGAAGTGCCTACTATAGGCCAGGTAAGGTACTATACACTAGAGATACAAAGATGAAAACAAAACAGTCCCAGCTCTCAAGAAGCTTCCATTCACCTGTGGGATGAAGGTTAGGGGGAGGGGTGGAGGAGAAAGCATGGAACAGGAAAGAAATTAAGTATACTAAGGGGGAGGAAGGGTAAAAGTCCAAATAAGGTGATAAAAAGACAAAGATAAGGTGAGAAGCTGCCAGGTCAGGTTAGCGGAACAACTATTTATGATTCTCTATCCCAACTTCCTTCACAGGCATGTGGCTTCAATTTAACAAACTCCATGTCCCAGAAAAACAAAGTTTTTTCTGCTTAAATAAGCCTTTTTTGTTGGCATCTCAGTTGCTGTTTCAAAGCAGAAAAGGGGAAAGAAGAGAAAGGGGAGAAGGGGGAGAAAAGATTTATGAAAAAACATATTTCTTAATTTTCTTCTCCAAATAAGGAGGTGCAGAGGAAAATAATGCAAGTAATTCAGTAACAATGTCACACTAGAACTTTATTATATTCAAAACAAAATTTTGGGGGACCAGATTTGTGGTTTCATTAGTGTAGATAATACCATGTGTGGAAACTCCCTCTACTGATGCAGACTGGTATAAATTAACATTAGAAATTAGAGAGCTGATAATCTATTTAAAAGACACACTTTATTAAATAATGCTCTGTACTCAACAGAGAAGAGTACTGAGGAAAAGAAAAAGAACACTAGATTTGGAATCACAGAATCTTGGCTCTTGGCTGTTTACTACTAATAATAATTTAATATCAATTTGAACCCCAATAAGGGCCACAGCCTGAACTAATCAACCAAAAGAAGAGCCTGGATCTCACAGCTTCTTTGTTCTCTGAGTAAACTCAGAGAATACCTCTTCCTAGGTCAACAAGGCCAGATGGGGCTGACTTAAGAGAATTTTTTTCTGTTTATGTGCATTAAGGATGAGACCCTTAACCTGAGACACTACCTTAAATAACGGGACTTTTTCTTATTTTAATATTTTATGGACATATGCTATGTTATATCATGTTAATGGTAAAGAAAACACAGATATCTTGGGCCATACTTTCAATTAACACTTTATCAACTCTCTTATCTTACTGTATTTACCACCTATTCCATTAAGAAAATTCCTTTTCTCATAATATGGTTAAACATATATAGAGATCATCGATTTGAGTGACATAGAGACCCTAAGTTGGGACTGTTCTAAAACATATGTAAAGCTGGTCATTCTTTTATCACAGTCAGAATGTATGTTTTGGCTCTATGCAGCATATATCTGCTAGCTTTAAGGGAATAAACAATATGAATTATATATCACCTAGACTGTTTGCCTCCTTTAACCAAACTTTCAGGTCGACACTACCAACTTGTGTGACTTTGGTTATATCACTTGGGCTTCCATTTGATTATCTGTAAAATGAAGGCATTGGACTAAATGACCTCTAAATTCCTCTTCAACTTTTGGGATTGAAGGGAACTTCAGGGGTCAGCTTGCCTGAAGTCTCTTCCTATTCTATGTCTTCAGCAACATCCCTGACATGTATTCAGACACCCTTTGCTTAGGCCAATAGATGGAACCCTGCCTGGAGGGTTGGACTTGGAATCAAGAAAACCCAAATTGAAATCTTGCCTCAGACACTTACTAACAGTGATCCTGGGCACATCACTAACCTTTTTTTTGGAACTCAGTCTCCTCTTCCATAAAAATGATAATAATAATAATAATAATAATAGCACCCACCTCCCAAGGTTGTTATGAAGAGAAAATGGGATAACATTTAAAGTACTTTGCAAACCTTAATAGCTCTTTAATGCTGACTAGCTAGCAGTATTAGTAGTAGTAGTAGTAGTAGTAGTAGTAGTAGTAGTAAACAAGAATACCTAGATTTGATTGCTAGCTCTACAATTTTACCAGCTCAGAAGCTTGCTTAACAAGTGACTTTACTTGTCAAAGACTCAATCCCTGTCTCTTCAAAACAAGACTATTAACTATTACTTACCCTTTCACTGGGCTATTGTTAGCTAAAATACTTTCTAACTGGGTAGCACCACATAAAATATATGCAATTAATCCAATAATGTGAATTTCTTCATGAAGCAGACATTGCCAGATAGCCAGACAGGTAAATTATTTTTATGAAACCAAATCTGCCCCTTTCTAACTTCTCCCCATTTGTCCTAGTTTTACCCTTTGGAGATACATAAGATAATTTAATTACCATTTCTAGATTGCAAATCTTTAAATATTAGTATATATTCACATTTTTTAAAAAGAGTAGAAAGAGCAAAGGACTTGGAGACAAAAAACTTAGGGTCTACCACTTACCAGCTAAGTAACCTCAAAGTCACTAAACCTGAGTTTTAACCTGGGATTCTATAACTTCACCATCCTGATTATCCTCCAGTTCACTTAATAGTTCCTATACAGTCACCTTCCTTCCTTCCTTCATCATCTTTGTATGATGATGCCTCATCATCTAATTTTTTTCTTTTCAGTTCAATCACTTCTATACATTTCTATATCACTTCTAAATCAATATTTGTAGCTACATTTGAAAAGTAGTTATATACCAAATGGAACTATACAAGGAAGAAAAAAAGTCTTTTAAATCTACATATCCACTTTTATTCTCTCTCTCTGCACTTCAGTCCTACATTTCCAACTGTCTACTAGATATTTCTACCTGTGCATTCCTCTAGCAACTCAAATTCAACATGTCCAATCTGCATTCATCTTCTTTCCTAAACCTGCCCTTTTTACAATATCTCTATCTGGGCTGATGCCATAAGGCCATCATTATTGACTTTTCCTTTTCTCTCACCGCCCCCCCCCACATCCTATTGATGGTAAATCCTACAGTCTTTTCACAATCATTCTACATTCATTCCCTTCTACCTACTCATACCTCCCACGACCCCAGTTCCGGCCTTCATTATTACTGTTTAGACTACTATAGTGGCTTCCTATTTCCTGTCTCCAATCTGTCCCCACATCCAGATCATTTTTCATATATAGCCAAAATAATCTTCCTAAAAGACAGCCTGTTCAAAAGCCTTTATCAGCACACCGGGAAGTAGTTCCAAAAGGCAATCTCTTTATCCTGGCAATAGACAGAATGAGGGGATTGGACTAGACGTGCCAGCCTAACTTTCCAACTTTACTTCACATTATTCTTCTTTTTGTATTTTATATTCTTTCCAAATTGAAGTTGTAGGTGTTTCCAAAATTCACATCATCCCCTCCACACATTCCAACTGTCCCCCATGCCAAAAGAAGTACTCCTTCCTCATTTTTGCCTTTCAGATTAAAGGCTCAGCTAGTCTTAAAGGCTCAGCTTAAAAGGGATTGCCTTGAATAGGAAATCTATCCTGATCCTACAGTTAAATATGCTCTCTTCCTTCTTAAATTTAAAGCATTTTACAAAGATCTCTTCCTTTGCCTCCATCACATACTATCTGGTATCATGTTTATCCCATGTACCAAACAATCCCCTCCCAATTCCCCAAAGTAGGATATAAGCAACCTGAGGGCAGGGAACAAATTTTATTTTTGCATCCCTTAGGGCTTTGTATGATATCCTTGAATTGAATTTCCTCATCTAGAGGGAAGAAATCAATGAGAAGTTTGAGAAACAAAATAAACAAGCAGCGAAGCAAGAAAGGGTAGTGCTAGAGAACTTCAATTATCTAGAGATCTGATGGAATGTGTTTCTCTTTCTACTCAGGCAGCAAGATGGAATAGTAGAGTACTAGGACTCAAGTCCTTAGACACTTACCAGATACATGTAGTAGACTTTATTTGCATCAGTTTCCTCATCTGTAAAATGAGGATAATAATAGAAACTACCTCCCAGGGTTGTTGTGAGGACCTGTAATGGAAATGCAGATTTGAAGATCTTCCCTGCCCCTAGGCCCTTTGATTGGCTTAAGAGACTTTGATTGACTTAAGTGACTCTGAGAACCTTCCCTGATTTGAAAATATACTCTGCCTCCCATAGGCTGAATGTGGTCACATAGAGCCTGTGGTAGGAGGCTTGGTTTTCAGGAATGCCCACATCTTGATGCTGTGTGATTGGGCAGTGGGTCAAGAGGGCTGTGACATTCTCTGACAGAGGAGAAGGCTATATAAACCCTGATGGGAGGCTTTGCTTTGGGGCTCACTTTGAGAAGTGTTGTGTGATTTGACCAGATGAGACTCTGGGAAGCCGTTGAGAGCCCCCCCCAGCTTTGAAAAACCAGATGTTGATGCTTCCCTCTCTGGTAACTGTGATTTGGTATTGATGTAATGGTTGGACAGTTTGGAAGCCTGTCTGCTTGATCTGTTTGTTTCTCTGTTTTGAAACTACTGTCTGTATACTCTGAAGTTCGGGGTGCTGACCTTTTTCCCCTGAACTAGGTAAATGATATATGTTTGTTTGATTAAAGTGAGCTTGTTAACAGATTTCGAGTTGCTTTCCTTTTGATCAAATGAGATATTTGTAAAGTGAAGAGGCACTACCTGGCCCATGGTAAATACTTTACAATTCGTGTTCACCTTCCTTTTCCCTCCCTAAAAAGAAGATGGGCTAAGAAATTCTGAACTTGACTTAATTATAACTTCATCCTAAAAAGGCAGAGGAAAAGACAAGGAACATTCTGGACATAATTCTGATCAACAAAGAGGGACTGATGAAGTAGAAATAACAGGAACCTTGGAGGCAAGTCACTACTCCACTACTGAGTTCATGATGAATACCTGTGCAAAATCTGACATACTAGCAATCAGATTTCAAAAAGATCCACATAAAGGGTAGACAGGATCCAAAGGATTAATATATTAGAGTGAGTGGCTATTCAAGTGTTACTCAAGAATAAAATCCTGTATAAGAAAAAACTATTTCAATGAGAAAGAAAAGAGAAAGCTACCTAAAGAGACCTATGTGACTTCACTGGAAACTTATTATCCAACTCAACTTTTAAAAAGACATGTATAGGGGCCGCTAGGTGGCGCAGTGAGTAAGAGCGCCAGCCCCAGCGTTGGGATGACCCGGGATCCTCCCGGCCTCAGAAAATAAGCACCCACACATAAATAATGACTTGGCCATGTAACCTTGAGCAAGTTACTTAACCCCAATTGCTTTAAAAAAAAAAAGACATGTATAGAACACACAAGCAAGGGGCAAGTAAGTGATGTCAAATATACAAGAATAGCACAGTCACATAAGAAATTCCAAGAAAAAACCTAGCCATGTGACCTTGGGCAAGTTACTTAACCCCAATTGCCCTCAAAAAAAAAAAAAAGAAATTCCAAGAGCACTAAAACCCAGGATGATCCAAGGTTGGGAACAAATGCCAAAGTCAATAAAGAGGATGATTTGGTTTTGTTTATTTGTTTGTTTAAGGCTCTTTATGGTCAAGAGGAAGATCAAAGTCACAGGACCAGTACATGTGTGGATGGGATTACTGGGGTAGGACAGTGAAGTTAAACTATTTGGCTCTTATATTGTTCCTGGGTTGTGTTGTTTTGGTTTTTTTTAATCTTTCTTTTTTGTTATCCTGCTAAGGAAATATTTGGAATGGGATGGAGAAGGAGACAGAGAGGGAAGAGAATGGTTAAAAAGGAATAAAAACCCAAGATAAATAAGGAGACAGTGAAGCATCATTTGGTAGACTTCAGGAAGTTCAAGTTGCCAAGCCCACATACGCTATATGCCGGGGAACTAAAATAACCTGTAGATGTGATTGCTGAGCCTCCATGTATGATTCTTCAAATACTCTGGGGAACAGTAAAAATGCTTCACTACTGAAAAAGGAAAGATGCTACAATTTTGTCATTTTGTAAAGCACATTTCCTGGTACGACAATGATTATAGCAACTGTGTACTGAACCTTATGGTCTACATGGCCTCCAAGGAGTAAAGTGAAAAGTCACAGATCTTCATCCCCAGTCAAAAAGAGAAGTTCCACCACTGGAGAGGCAAATCCCTAACCTATGTTCCTATACTGGGGATCCTATGTCCCATTCACATCCTTGCCCCAAAGCACCCCTAGAGTAGTGGGGAGAAGCCTATGAGTTCTATATTGTATACTATCAATGAAGTCACCATATTCAGTACAAAAAAAAAAGGCAAAAAGGTATAATCTCCAAACTGAAAACCTGGGAATTTTACTTTAATTACTAGCAAAATTCTAGAATACACTAATAAAGGGAACAGTTTGTGAACACTCAGAGAAGCAGTAATGATTAAAAGCCAGCATGGATTCATCAAAATAAATCATATTAGACCAAGGTCATTTCAATTTTTTGATAGGTTTACTAGACTAGCAAATCAAGGAATGGAATGAAATAGACACACTATACCTGGATTTCAGGAAAGCATTTGGTAAACATTCTCAAGCTATGGACAAAAAGGAAGGATGTGAGACTGCAAAATACAGTGGATTCAGAATACAAATGGTTGAATGGCCAGAGTGGGCAGAATAAGGCTCAAAGAATGGAAGACACAGTAAAGCAGATTTAAGCTCAATATAAGGGAAAACTTGCTAATCCTTATAATCATCTTAAAGTAGAATGGGCTTCCTGGGTCATTTCCCACCCCAACCTGTTCTGCCCTCCAAATCACACCATTGGAGGTCTCTAAGCAGTCACTGGATGATCATTTGTGTGTTTCAGAAAGGATCCCTTACATATAAATAGCGTAAGATGACCACAGAGTGCCCTTCAAACTCTAAAGATCTATTTTTGTTCAGCATTTGAAAATACTGAATTTGAAAATATTTCACTGCATTGACAAGTATGCCACAACTTAATATGGTCAACACATTTGGGGTTTTGAAATATTAATGACAACCCATGATTACTCGTCTCCTGGTCCAAGAGGAGTAAAAAGGAAGTAGTAAAAGTGATAATGAAATGTCAGTGCATAAATATAGTGGTTTTCATGCTGAAACGTTTTGATTATATAATAGTGGACTAAGAGAAAGAAAACTGAACAAAGTTCAGAGATTTTGGTAGGCAGGATACTTTTGGTATTACAGGAAGCAATTCATGTACTCAGGAACTTAGTTTCTCTATCTATAAAAAAGAGATTAGAATTTCATAACCCACCTAACAGAGTTGATGTGAAGAAATCAGTTTGTAAGCTTTTAAGCTAAAATATTAGCTATAATTAATGTTTTATAAGTGGAGGTATTATTGCGATATAGTAGAAAAACTGTCATTGGAACCAATGATATATAGATTAAATCCAACTGCTGAGACACAGTGGCAATGTGACCCTGGGCAAGTCACTTTACTACTCAGTGAATAGTTCTTTATTACTCTAAGTTATAGAGAAGGCAGTAACTAGAATTAGTAATGGGAACTTCCTTAACAAGGAGTTCCTCGAATTAGTGAAATTACAGGTCCAATCCATATCCTCTAAACTGTATGATATTACGTTATCAGCATAAAAATTCTCAAAGAACCTTTATTCACATTTTATAGAACATTAGAATTCTTCAGGACATGCTTTGTAGTACCAGTTCCTACAAACAACTATTTTAAGATTTCTATTACCAGTCCTAAAAAGACATAGGTGAAAAAACTTAAAATTCAAATATATCTTTTTTTAAATTTTAGACTTAAATATACAAGAAAAGAAAAAGAAACATACTATAAGCTTAAATATTGAAACAAATACAAAACAAGAAAAGAAAAAAAGCATTGCCACATGCACAGCAGAATGTAAGAAAGAATTCAAAATATACAGCAATAACTTCATTTCAAGAAAGCCTATATAATAAATACTGTGCATTGTCTTGAGAGCTGTCCATTTTCTCTTCCTTGAAAGTTTTCTTTTGTTCTCTGCTGCTCAGTTTTTACTTCATTCTTTTTCCCCTCCCCCCCAAGGCTATTATATACACATATACATATATGATATATATATATGTGTGTGTGTGTATGTGTGTATATGTATATACATATACACATACATATACCCTCACATAGATCTTTCTACTTTCATACTTCTTTTGTTCCAGTAATCCAATAAAATGAGAGAGGGGAAGGGAGAAAAGGAAAAACAACAAAGTAGAGCAAGAAAAGGAAAAGAGATGGAATGACAGAAAATTATACACAAGGCAATTCAGGTTTTTAGGAGATAACAAGAGGTACATTTTTCCTTATTATACTGGGGCCATAGATTTTGCTGTTATCTACTACCTGGTGAAATGTTAATTAGCTGGTTTAACAACATAAAAGTACTCTCTAATCCTTCAAATTTAGAGGTTCTACTTTGAATGGGATAGCCAAAGCAAACTGAAATATTCTCTGGGCTACTAAAATAATCTCCCTGAAGGCTAAATGGGATCAAATTAAAAGTCAGAGCTAGCACCAAGTATAAAGGTTTTACCATTTCTGGTACAAGAAACTGAGCTTGGCTAACTGCATAATGAATTCAGTATACACCTTAAAAGTTTCCCTTTTTTATCCATTTTTAAAATGTTTAAATAACCAGTAATTTATTAATCTGTCCCTCTCACTGTCCCCAACCCAAATGAGCAAATTAAAATAAAAAAACATGAAAAACAAATCCTTCAGTAGTCAGTCAACAAACATTCATTAAGCATGAATGTACCTATGTACAAGGCACTATGCCATATACTTAAAGAAATGTAAAGACCGTTCTGTTCTCAAGGAACTCACAGGCTAACAGGAGAGACAATATGTAAATAACTATGTACGAATAAGATATTTTTACACAGAATAAATAGGAAACAATCAACAATGGGAAGGCAGTAGCATTAAGGAGAACTAGGAAAGGCTTCTTGCAGAGGGTGGATTTTAACTTGGATGTGAAGGAAGCCTGGAAAATTAGGAGATAAAGATGAGGGGAAAAGGTCTAGGCATAATAGCAATGAAAGTTCTCACTCAGTCAGGAGATGGGGAGTGTCTAGCACATGGCATAGCCAGGAAGCCAATGTCAGGGGATCACAGAGAAAATGGGGAGGTAGAAGAGATAAGAAAAGTGTAAAGGTAGGAAGGGGTCAGGCTTTTAAAAGCCAAGCAGTGGGGCCGGCTAGGTAATGCAGTGAATAGAGCACTGGCTTAGGCAAATCACTTAACCCCAATTGCCCTGCACATCCAAAAAGCAAAAAAATAAAAAAACAAATAAAAAACAAGCAGTGGATGTTATATTTGATCTTGGAGGCAACGTAAAAATCATTGCAGTTAATTAAAGAGGGTGGTCACATGGTCAAACTTGGATTTTAGAAAGATCAATTTGACAACTGAATGGAAGATGGTAGGGAAAGACTCGAGGCAAGGAGACCAATAAGTGAACTATTTCAATAGTTCAGATACAAGGTGATAAGGGACTATACCAGAGTAGTAGTAGAATAAGATGAGAGAAGGGAAGATACAGGAGATATTTTGAAGATAGAAATGACAGGACTTGGCAACTGATTGAATAAAGAGGGCAAGAATGAGTAGTAAAATCTGGTTAACAAGCCAAGGTGACTGTGAAGATGGTAGCAGTATCTTTTGTAGCAATGGAGAAATTAAGAATAAGGGAAAGTTCAGATGAAAAAATAAGTTCAATTTTGGAGATGCTAAATTGAAGATGTCTCTGAGATATTCAGATTGAAATGTCCAAAAAGGAGGTGGAGATAGGAGACTGGAGATCAGCAGAGAGGTCAGGGCTAGACAAACATCTGTGAATCATCTGCATAAAGATGAGAACTAAAACTATTGGAGCTGATGAGATAATGAAATGGAATAGAGGGAGAAGAGATGAATGCACAGGACATATCTTTAGGGGAAACATTCACAGTTAATAGGTATAGTCTGGATGAAAATCCAGCAAAAAGAGGCTGAGAAGGAATACTCATAACAAGTAAAAGCAGAACAAAGAATAGTTTCAGAAAAACCTAGAGAGAAGAAAGCATTAAAAAGACAAAGGTGACTGACAGCATCAGTGGCTGCAGAGAAGTTAAGAAGGATGGGAATTGAGAAGAGGTCATTAGATTTGTTGATTAAGAGGTCACTGCTAACTTTGGAGAGAATAGTTTCAACTGAGTGATGAGGTTGGAAACAAGACTGCAGAGAGTTAAGGGAATGAAAGGAAAGGAAGTAGAAGCATCGATTATTGATAGCCTTTTCTAGAAATTCAGCCAGAGAAGGGAGAAGAGATATAGGATGATAGTTGGCAATGATAAATGGATCAAGTAACAGTTTTCTGAGGGTGGGGTAGACAGGAACAAGTTTGTAGGCAGTAGGGAGGTACCCAAAAGAGAGGGAGAGATTGAAGATAAGTGAGAATAGAGATGATAGTGGGGGTTATCTACTGGAAAAGACAGGATGGAATAGGATCACTTATGTAGGTAGAAAGGTTTGCCTTGTCAAAGGGAAGGGTTACCTTGGAATGGAGAAAGGATGAAGGAGGAGAAATTAGTACAAGATGTCTACATGATGAGAGATGAGGAGGGGAAAGGGGTGAACTCACAGCAAATGGTCTCAATTTCTTTTCAGTGAAATATGAAGCAAAGTTCTTGAGCTGAAAGTGTTGTGGTGGGGTGCCATAGGAGAACTGAGGAGGGATGAAAAGGTCAGGAAGAGCCATTGTGGTGAGTGGGATATAGTGAGTAAATTGTTTAGTCATTTTTCAGTTGTGTACAGCTCTTTGTGACGTCTTTTGGGGTTTTCTTGGAAAGATACTGGAGTAGTTTGCTATTTTCTTCTCCAGTTCATTTTACAGATGAGAAAACTGAGGGAGAATGACTTAACCAAGGTTATACAGTTGGTAAATGTCTGAGAAATTCATGGCTTCCTGACTGCAGGTCCAGCACTCTATCCACTACAATACACAGCTGCCCTAGTGAGTCAATTAGGGAGGTACAAAAGGATTACCTTCTTCAGTGAGAACACAGTTGAGATTATGTAACATAAATTTATAATGAAAGCAGTCAGCAGTTTTGTGATTTCATTCAGTAGCACATTTGTAGGAGCAAAGGCAATGAGAGTAATAAGGAAAGAGGCTTGGCAAGGCAGGATGGGTAAAACAGAAGGACAAGGGACTTGAGAGAAGAAGACAGAGTAGAATGGAACTGGTTCACCAAAGGGTCAAGATGGGTAAGAGAGGAGAATGTAGCCAAGTGCAGGAATGATGACCTGAGAAAAAACTGAAGGGTGGAAGGATCAGAGGTCTATAGACACATGCTACACATGCTGAGGCACAACAAATTCTCATATTAGCCATGTCCAAAACTGTATATCTCATTATACATTTTATATTCATCACTTTTCTGCCAAGACATACACACCACATAGTGCACACATGTTTTTTATCTTCATTATTTTGGATTAGCAATTTATTGTAGAGTTGATCAGTTCTGAAGTCTTTTAAGACATTTTCATACAAACATATGAAAAATGCTCCCAATCATTAATGATTAGAGAAATACAAAGCAAAGCAACTCTGAAGTTCTACCTCACATCTAGCAGACTGGCAAAGATGAAAAAAGAAGAAAACAGTTGTATTGTTGGTGAAGCTGAGAGCTGGTCCAGCCATTCTGGAAAATAACCTGGAATCCATGCCCAAAGTTACCAAACTCTGTATATTCTTTGACCCAGCTATACCACAACAACAAAAGGATCTTAAAGGATAAAATGAAAAAGCACATTACTAAAACACAAATCAAGAAATATAATTTCATGGATTTCCAAGTAAAAACAAGGACATGCAGAAGTAGCTTATACAACCAAGTTTTAACAAATAGAAATTAAAATGGCAAGAAAACATGCAAAAAAAAAGAATGAACTGAGAAACTTTAAAAGGCAGAAAAATAATACAAAGAAATCAAAAACCTCTCTCAAAAATGGATTACAAATATAAGAAACGTTAGTGAAAATACCTCACCATGTCTGTTTTAGTGATTTTTAAATAAATATTCTGGCACTTCATTATCCACATTCACTCTAACCTTACTGTAAATTAGCGTGCAACCTAGCACTGCAGAGACTTCCTTATCACCTATACTGGCAAATGTTGAATTCCTCACAGGTGGCTTAGACACACTGGTAGTGAACAGGGGCAAAACAATCCCTACCTCTGGGAAAAACTGAAACAGGAGCTAAGGAAGTATAAAACCAAAGGTTGGACAGGTCGAGAAGTCAGGAACTTAGGTTTCCCTGTGGTGCCAAAATCTAAAAGAGCTTAATTAGAACCAGAGATTATGTGCAGAAACTGAGTTCACAACAGGAGGCAACATAATGGGACTTTGAGTAAGCTGGTCATAACCTAGGGACCTAGATTAGGGACTAAAGGATTTATATCTGTTTCATACCATTTCAAACCTCTACTCCTATTTTAACATGAAGGAAATATTTGTCTGCTCTAAATCACCAACATGTTAATGGATTTGCTAGTGGGAGGTGGGGAGGGGCGTCACACATGGTGCACCCAGGGATTAGATCGTAATAGATGTTTAATAAATTGTAAAGGGAGGCTGAGAGAAGGAGCTACAGCAGCACCGTTTGCTACTGTATCTAATCTCCAAAGCTTTTTTTTTTTTTTGGGGGGGGGGGGGACGATTTGCCAGAACTATGCATTCCCACTCTGTGCTGACATTTCAGTACTGTCATGTGCCCAATCCACCACACTACCCTTTTCCTGTGTTAGCCACTGTGCTAGGGGCTCAGAAACACCTGTGAGGCCATTGTTCTATTCCTGGTTGGGAAAAGGAGTGGCATGAGATATGAAAAAGAGATAGACTTTAATTAAGTGGCATTGATGGAGGTCACAGAGCCTGATAAATTACCATCTCGAGTATTCAAATTATTCAAACTCCCACTCTATTCATTAAGACTATATTAAACAAAAATTATCAAAATTAAATAATGGAGGCAGAGCAGAAGATATTATGTTCAGTTCTATAATAGGAAGAAACAGTCATACTTTTTACAATGCTCTTCCTAAAATAAGACAGGAATAATTTAAGAAAAATATCCTTGAAACTTTTGGGATGGAAGAATGAGGATATTTGGCTGTTCCAGGTGCATGAGAAGAGTGCACCATCATTAAGAATGGGAAAGAACCATACAGCTTGGCTAAAATAAAGGAACAAGAGACAAGATAGATTAAAAGAAATCTATCACTGCTTTTTTAATATTTTCATCTCAAGAATGCTAGGAAACTAAAATGGCAACAGTTTGATTTTTTAAAAAGCATAAAACATACCAACATTACGTTATACTTATAGCAGACTAAGATTGTACTAAATTTTTGAGTTTATCCTCTTTCCAAAAAAAGGAATTAATAACTATACATCATATAACTGGGAAACTTCCTTAAGTACCAGCAATTGGTCCAAAAGATGAAAACTAATAATGCAGTTGTATAATGTCTTAAGTGATAAAAGTCTCTCTCCACTCTGTATCTGCTGCTCTACCTGGTTCCAAACTCCACCAAACAAAATGTTTCTGATGCCCCCTCTCCAGGTACCTCTGGCTCTCTTCCCTATATCTTCCACTCTGCTTTCCTGCCTCATTTTGTGTGTCGCCTCCCCCAGTTTGAGGGTGAGGGACTGTCTTCCTTTTTATCATTGTATCCCTAGCATTTAGCACAGTGCCAGACTCTTAATAAATGTTTATTGAATTGTATTGGGTAGATTGGGACAATGTACATCCCAAAACAACACTGTCTAGACATAAAGTTTAATGAAAATACAAAGTAATGGATAGAAACAGCTACATAAGCAGGAAGAATTGAAGTTCAAAACTTCATGATCAATGAATTATTTCCCTTTAAGTCTTTCTAA